>JAJMHL010000005.1:0-600000 GCA_030566065.1 Debaryomyces robertsiae
TAGCGATAAAAATCCTATGCGAATGAAAAAAAGGTGCATAAGGGGTTCATGGTGGCTAAACGAGACACTATGGCAGCCGAAAAAAAGTATATATGTTCGTTCTGTGCTCGGGCCTTCTCTAGATCTGAGCACAGGCAGCGGCACGAACGGTCGCACACTAACGAAAAGCCTTTTCACTGCGTTCACTGCACATCGGCCTTTGTAAGACGGGACTTGTTGCAGCGACATTGCAAAACGGTACATAACTTCGCCATGTCTAGAGAAAGAAAAGACGTGAAACTGGGCCAGAAAAAGAGTCCCATCGCCAACGGGGTGGAGCTCAATTGTTTAAGTGCGATTGAAATCGGCGAGGCCCCGCGCAGATCCACTAACCATGGGCTATTGCTATCGATAGCACACAAGGTGAGTGGGATTTTACAAAACGAAGCCGATAACGACGTATTCGTGATTGGATACTTGCTGTTGGAGAATGAAGGGATGCCGATAATTCCAGAAATTTTGCATGGGTTGAGCAAGTACTTGCAATTTCATGACATTGAGCACACCTTAGATTTTAAACTTTGCTTGATCCATTCGATATTGGCAGTTGGACACATAAACCGGGGCAATGTAGATAGTTGTATCAGGAGCTTTCAGACATCGTGGCTGTTGCTAGTGGAGAACTTGATACCGGCGTATAATAACGACAATACTAACCCCAACGACCAAATAGAGATACTCAACTCGTTGTTTATCTTATCTTACACCCATTTGAACTACGACTTAAATCAATATAAAGGTATGGATATTACATGTGAATTGAATTTTAATTACTTGAATGATATCAGCTTTATCATCATGTCCAATTTGTCAATTAACTCGACTATAATCAACAGCAACATAACGTTGTTCTGGTGCATTTATAACTTGTTATCGCTGTACTTGATAAACTGCGAGCCCCCAAAATCCTACAAATTGTTTATTCATAAACGAATTCTGAATATAGACTTGGCTGATTTCATGAATAGTTTGCATCAAGTCGATCTTAATAACAAGTTTGTTCGAGAAATTATGGTTTGCACTTTATCAAATGAATTAAATAATTTGATTTACTGTCATAGCTTATTGATTTTTCCTCTGGCAAGGGAATTGCACAACTCCGTCATTCTTATGCATAAAGTTATCCCAGAGGTGCTTAACAACGAGTTTTACGAGGTATTCAAGAAGAAGTTGATTCTGAAAAGTCCTGAAAAATTTCATGATATACTAAAGTCATATATATTCAATATTGTCGAACCTATTCATTGGAACCTAATGTCTGTCCTTTTGAAGGAATTCAACCTTGCATCTATGAAAGTTTTCAACTTTAAAGCTTTTGTAAGCGACAACTTGAATAATTCGTTACCTTCTTTCACAGCTAGCTTACTCCCATTTTTCGAAATCGACAACCATGAGATCAACAACAACCTTGGCATCGTTAGTTTTCCGCTCATCTTCAATTTGCAATTCAAGGACTTGAGAAAGGCCGATATTCTCAATTTGAACAAATTGACGTTCGAAAACAAGATGAACTTGAACTATTTGATAATTGAATGGTACGTGACCTTGGTCAAGCTATTAGTTAACTTATGGAAGGACAGTCATTTGATTGATAACTGCATTTTGCAATGTCTATTGTATTTAATCAATGATAATAGCTCCAGTTTCCAAATCAATAGTGACTTTTTCTGGGTTGGCTTCAGAAAATTGAATCATTATTTCGAATCTTGGTTGTCGTTCATAAACAACCAATATTTCCTTACGAGTTTCAAAGCAAATTTGCATAAATTCTTGATGAATTATATTCGCTCCACTTTGAACCTATTTGCCAATCCCTTGCATGAAAATCACTTGACTGCCCACGAAAATTACTTGATGCTTCCACCTATTTTGAATTCCTCTGGTGCTAGAAAAGGTTCTTTCTAATCAAAGTACCCGGTCCTCCTGGGAATACCTTGTACATAAGATGTATAGTACAATAAATGAATGAATGGTTTGTAATCAGTGCAGCATTTGTATTATTTAGTAACATATATTGACTATCCTGAGCGCAAGTATCTAAATAACGCTTATTTTTTACTATTACATTTAAATCACATTCAGTCCATTCTTTGACAATTCACTGGTTACTCACCGACCTCACCCATATGTCACTGTCATTATTTTCTCTCCACATCCTGCTAATGGTAATACCAAGACTATACTTCTTCTTGTCAACTTCGTCCTGCTTCATTCTCAATTTTTCTATGGCCTTGGTTATTTTAGTTCTCGTGGCATAGTCAATTTCAACATTATATGGGGGCAACAACTTCACCAAAAAGTCTATTTCTTTGTCTATCTTGACAATCCGATTAACGTACTGGTCGTACTTCAATTGAGAGGCCTTGATGTTCTCAAAAAACTTCTTTTTATCCGCTTCCTCTTGTCGGCCCTGCTTGAATTCCCTTTCGTCCTCCCTGCTGCTCACAACGATCGGTTCGCGTGATACTTTGCGAACTGTGAACTTAATCGGCCTTTTGGTCGACTTCTTGGGAAGCGGAAGCGTGTGTGTTTGATCTTCCAATTGCTCTGGCTCTTTCCCACTTAGTTTGTCACCAGACAAGCTTTCGATCAATTTTCCTGTAGAGCTATTGCTATTGATGGATGACAAAGATGAGTCCGACGTGGATTTTGTCATTTGTGTGTTGGTGTCACGATGGCCCTCGACAGTTTTGTTTTCGTTATTTTCTTCATTAGCTTCATTAGCTTCATTAGCTTCATTAGCTTCAATAGCTTTCCCACTCTTGAGATCAACTATAACTGTAGTAGAGATATCACTTTCGTCGACCGTCATCTTCTTGCCCATAATAAATAAAGGAAGGACTTAGTATTGTTTACTTAATGGAGATAGATGGTCCAACGCGTTGATTAGGCGTTAGACTATATGTGCAGGCAATATGATTTTCCCAAATCTGGTTAAGAAAGAGAGGTCCTAAAGGATCATTGAAAGGGCAAAACAACATGCAACAAAGATGGACTTTTGTTCCGGCAAGTATTAGATTTGTATCGAAGGATGATATTCATGCGCTTTCGGGGATCAATTTGGTACTTCGAGGTGCATTAGACAGGGTATTACTTGAAGCGATCGTTTTGATCAGCCATGTTCCAGTGAATAGAGTTCGAGGTGGATACGACATTTTCGTGACAAGCAATAGTTTGAACGAGGAGGACACAGTTAAGTGGTACCCTGCTGTCGAGGAATGGGAAGTACTGTTGATGGAGAGCAAGTATGACGAATTGGCTAGCTACTTGGATTTCTTCAAGACGAACGGATTCAAAATGATGCCTAATGAGACTATTGCAGGCAATACAATATCAGATTTAAAGCTTTTGGGGTTGAAGTTAAAGTCGGGGGCACTAAGTGGGTTAGTTGGATTAGATTCATACCAGCCTCTCGAATTTTGCCGTGCTCAAACAGGTGCGGCTATTGATATTCACTCGTTTCCATTCAATTTCACGAATCCTTTGTTATTCAGTGACTTCCAATCGTCAGGAACAATAAATTTGGTTGTAAAAGGGGCGAACACCGTGTTAGGATATCTTTCTGATATCAAATATTTGGATAATATGGCCGGAGGTATTGTCAAACTACCAAATTCTCCTAGATCAATAGGGTTATTAATGGGAAACCTCCGGAAATATAATGGGGACGGTGACTTATTGTTCATCTTGTCCTGGGACATCATATGGAAACTCATAATACGAAGACTCCCTTTTTTGACTAATCCCTGTTTGGACGCAACCCCCAGGTCACAAGTAGAGCCTAAATCTGTTTTACCGATAGTGGTTACTGAGAACGGGCAGCTGTTTTGGGGGTCATGCGTATATTTCAACAAGACTACGTTCGTTACAAATACACATGTTCTAAAGCAATTTATTGACAATCCTTCATTAGCCGACTGTACTATATTCTTGACGAAGACTCAAAGGTACAAATTGGATATTGATGATAGGATATATGCTCCTTATAAGCGATTAGATTTGTGCTTTATCGATCTATCTGCAAGGTTTCAACAGCATCTAGACTCAGTAATAGATATCCAACCAGTAAAGTACGATTGCAGTTACGAAACAGGCGATGAAGTTAGTGCAATAGGTTTTGGACTATACTTCAACAATTTACTTATTGAACCTCTCGAATCAATAGGACATGTTTCTAGGAAGTTTAATTTACCTTTTCATAAAGATTCTCGGCACTCGAGTCCTGCCATCATCGTAACATCGGCATCATGCTGGAATGGGTCTTCGGGCGGAGGTCTATTCAAGAGATCTTCAAATAAACTAGTGGGGATAGTTTGCTCGAATGCTCAAATTGTCTTGCCAAAATTTGAAGATACTTCGAGAAGCACTGAAATTGAAAAGTTATCCAAATTATCATTATGCATACCCATTGAGATTATTCTAGGGTGCTATAGAATGATGCATGATTCAAAAAACTTTAAAGAACTAAACCCAAAAATTGGTGACACATGGGACCTAATTGCTTATCATAACGACATGATTGTCGAAAAACCCAAATTATAATTTATATTCAATGCCGAAATCCCTATTTCTACACTTTGGTGTTACATTAACAACCTCTATATTACATTAGCCCTAATATACAGCAAAGAGTTAACTTTGATTTGCAGTCGCGTTAACAACCGAAATAGCGTTGGCACTATTCACCTTTTGTTCCACCGCCTGAGCTAGTGAGTTCACCACATTTGATTCATTAGCGGACGGTATGGAAGAAGCAGTATCAGGATTAACATCGCCCGTAGAGCCAGTTCCTCCTCCATCGAAGCGACTAACTTCCAACAACGAAGAGTAAAGTCCTGTCAATTCTAAAAGTTCCGTGACCGAGTCTGAGCGCAAGTCATAGATTAATTGTTGAAACGAATGCGACTTGATAACGTTGATTGATAGCTTATTTTCAGTTAAGAATTTCATCAAATGTTTATGGAACTTCATCGATGAGTATGGAGAGTTATCGAAGTCGGCCGAAAGAAACCGCCTGTTGGTGTTCATGCTGTAATTAGATAACGAGGAGTCAGATGTACTAATTTGACTCCTGGATTTGTACTTATTATACTTGGCCCTCTTCTTAGGGTCTAGTTCGTCGGACTCTTCTGCTAGCCGTGGATTCATGTTTGCAACCGGGCTCGCGGGTGAATGCTGGGGATGCTGTATATGCTGCGATTGCTGGAAATTGGTTGGATAATTCAAAGGCATGCCATTTGGAGCGTACGTTATACCATTACCGTCAATGGGAATCGGTCTCGAGTTATTGATCGAGTCTTTTGTCAACTTGTGGGTTTTTAAATGTTCACTCAATTTCTTGGGAGAACCTTTGTCGGACAGTAATCTAGTGATAATCTTGCCGCAGTAGTCGCAAGCGGCAATATTGGGGTTCTGAGAGTCCTGAATGAACCACGACCACACCCACGATTTCTTTTTGGCCCCGAATTTTTGCCCCGGTCTGTTCTTTCGTTCTTTTCTCATGACTCCCTGCGACTGCTTATCACCCGGGGGACTTTGCTGATGCGGGCTTTCTGAAACCGGAATATCTTGTTGCTTATGCCCATGCTGGAGCGTGTGATGTTGGTGCTGCTGATGTTGCTGCTGTGCTACAGCAACGGCTGCCGCTGCTGATCCAGCATCTCCTTGATGTGCCTGCGCATTTTGAAGGTGGGACATATGTGGTTGTTGTTGGATATTACCAATTCCCGACATGCTTCGCTGGGAAAATGCGGGCTGATTATATGACGGGAATGCCAACGGGTTATTGTTAGTACCAAAATAGCTCATGTTGGTCTAGTTTACTTTAGTTATGGCGAATATCTCTGTTTACGGAGGGAAACATAAATAGTAGGTGAATTTCGATCGTCCCGGAATCCTCAAACTCCAGGCTCCCGACTTCCGAAAAGGGTAATAACGGTCTGTTACCGGTAGTTGAGCTACAGAAATATCTTCAAGAATTGGTTATCATAGGTTTGAATTGGAAATTTAGAAGGTGACAGTTTGTTTGATGAGCCACAGAATATATAGGAACATATCTGGCTCAACACGCAATGTCTTGAGCTTTGTTGTAGCGGAATTAAAAAAAGTCCGGTGCAGGGCAAACGAGCAAAAGTCGGTCATCTTTCGGACCAAGTAATGATGCTATGGAACACCCAAATGCAAAATTCCAGCTCAAGTCTACCAAACTCTACAATAGATACTGACGAAACTTGTAGATATACAAAGAGCAGTCTGGACCACAATTGTCATAGAGGCCAGCATGATAGGCCAGACGAAGAAGGAGTGAGCAAAACACAATAACGCGTAGCCCCAGAGAAGAATAGATTGCAAAAACAACAAAACAACATCAATACTAGATAAAGACGCGGTATTTAGGAAGGCGGCAGGGACAATACGGGCAAATGGCGGTCCGTAGAGGCAGGATGACGACAAGGTTCGCTAAAGCTATCAATATATCAAAACGGTCAGAACCAGCGGGCGCGCGCACATAACCAGGATCGATTGGTTTTCGCAGCCAGCATGAAGACCTCAACTAGGAATTACCGTACTGAAAGCAGTTAATGACCAACCATCAAGACCGTTGAAAGCTCGGTAGCAACTTTAGCGAGCAAGTCCTTACCTTATGGGGATACTAGCCAGCTTTTGAATTTCAAAACGACTTTGGAACATCAATATATAACATAAACGTAATCTTTAGCTATAAGGTTTGACCTAAATTCGCTACGAACTATCGCTAATTACCACCGCTCCAGTCAAGATCTACTAGATAAGTATTCCGAGTGCAAAAACTCTACTCTCTCAATCCAACTACCGTCACTCTCTTTTTAACTACAGTCATTCCTTTACACTGATACTCTTATTTATTCCGACTATCAAGAAACAGGCACCCAGAAATGAAATTGTCGATCCTATTTACTGCTGCTTCATTATTAACTCAGGCCTTTGGTGCACCAGCCCGTCAGGAAAAGAAACGTGAAGATCCCGTTGTCATTCATCTTACGTCCACGGTAAACCATGTCCATACTAATACCCACACAGTTGAAGGCACCATGTCAACTCACACCAACTGGCAAGTCGACACAGATACCGAGACCTACACTCACTATACCGCAACTGTCACCTCCACCGTTTTTGGAACTCCCCAAACTTACACTACAGTGGCCTCAACCCCAATACAAAATAATGCTGCCGCAACGAGTGCCAAAACTGCCGGAACCACCAACACCGCCTCAACTCCAACAGAAACCGCCAACGACGCTGCCAATACCGATGACCCTACACCAACTTCAAGTGATTCCGCTGATGCTCCAGCTATTACGCCGCAGGCCGCAACTACAACGGGCCCATGGGTAATAGAAAATGTTTCCACTAGCACGTCTGGCAGTGTTTGTGTGGTCAACTACGACTATTACTACGCTAGCGAATCTGGCGACGATGAGACGACGGTGACTTCTACTTCAACGGTGTACACGACTGTCACCAGGAACTAGCGTTTTGTTTTCCGCAACTTCTCCATTGGGACCGTCCTGTGTATATTACATTAAAAACTTGGTGGGCATCCCAGGTTTGTTGCTTCGTTTTCTTGATAATCTTTATCTCTTCTTCCGTTTCGCCAGGGTACTTCGCTCGTTAGAGTCTTGACCTAGAGGACTTTTGTTTCGTTTCACTTCCTTTATATCTACTTTTATAGTTAATGAATTTAATTCTATGTTACACACGCCAGCCTGAGTAAGGCGATAATTTAACATTTCACCTTAGAAGTCAGGGCGATACAATCTCTATCACTGAATCGATTATTCATGTATACACCTCTTAACACGTTTTGTAGTTATCATTTTCCAGCTCCTACATGTTCTCTCACAACATATCAAGGAAAGGTTCCAAAATTAGGGCTTCGACCCTAGAACATCTGACGATGTCACTGCTTTTTTTGACATTTTTGCCTTTGTGTCATAAATCGCAAACGGTCCGGGTAACGCCTTTGAAAATTTTCAGACTTGGTTCCGACATGATTAGTGGCTACCTTAATACTGAAAAAGTGTAGTAGAGACTTTATTAGTTAAATATATCACCTATAAATCAGACATAATGGGTATGTACTCAGTGAATAGATAAGACTTGCAACAGTTGATTCGAATCATAGGCAGCCGCTGTAATGGCCCAAGAAAACGAAGAATAAGATGTGAAATAAAGAACTGGTTGGATTGAAATGAAGAGTAGAACTCTGTAAGAGCATTCAAATTTGAAGAGCACTTTTCACAATAATCAATATTTGGAACAGAAACCTTGGAGTGGATGTGTGAAACCAGCCAACCGAGAGGCTTGTAGAAGGATGCGGCTAAAATCAGAAACCAGTGGAATCTCGAGGTTTGAAAATTTCTCCATCAACGGTACTTGGAGCGAAAAGCAAGCATCTTGGAAGCATATATACTAACATACATCAGTTAACGTTCCAAAGACTAGAAGGACTTACTGTAAGGGTAGAGAATGTCGTAAGCATACTCAACACAAGGTTACCCAATACAAGGCCGGTAAGGCTTCCTTGTTCGCCCAAGGTAAGAGAAGATATGACCGTAAGCAAAAGGGTTACGGTGGTCAAACCAAGCCTGTTTTCCACAAAAAGGCCAAGACTACCAAGAAGGTTGTTTTGAGATTGGAATGTGTTGTTTGCAAGACCAAGGCCCAATTAGCCTTGAAGAGATGTAAGCACTTCGAGTTGGGTGGTGACAAGAAACAAAAGGGTCAAGCCTTGCAATTTTAAGTCTATTTTAAATTGGCTTTATCATCGCACTAAAGTGTGCTTAAATATTGTTCTATAGGTTTAAATTTGGTTTGTCCATAGCTAAATTGGGGTCTTCAACTCTTGCTAATAAACTACAGATAATAAAATTGTACTTCAGCTGTCTTGTAGTGTACTCTTCCTATACTTCGCTTCCCATGTGCTTCGTTTACTAGTAGGAGTTGGCCACTTTTAGCGATTTCAAAACAAGTATCGCGATTGTCATAATAGGAGTTCTTTGCTTTTCTTCTTTTTACAGAACTACGTTCCAGTTCGGTGTTTCAGCGTACTGTAAGTGAAAGGCATATTACCATACGTTTTACAGATCTGGCTCGACCAAAGGGATATCTTGACTGACGATTAGCGATTGTTTTAGCAAGTCTGAAAGCCTATTGTTCAAAATTTGATTTCGCTCTAGATCAATACACGGTGAAATTCCAAGGTGTCGGACATTTCTTTTTGAAGCATCGGTTTTAGAACCAATAAGCATTATTCATATAACTTATAGGATAGCTTGGCCATGAATTACGATCTGTTAACGGACGAGCAGAAACAACAACTTTATTTTCAGCATTTGCAGGCTGAGCAGGCGCAGATCCAACAGCATCATCAACAACAACAACAACATCATCATCATCATCATCAACAACAACAACAGCAGGAACAACAACAACAACAACAACAACAGTTACATTTCAAGCAACAACATGAGCAACAGCGACAGCTACAACACGAGCAACAGCTTCGTCAGCAGCAGCCACAAGTTCCAAGGCAGCCATTTTTAAACATGATGCATAACGGATCAAATTCTGACTTACCTCAGATACATTCTTTCCAGCAAAACATCCCGAATCTTCAATATTCGGCATATCAGCATCCTCAAGGTATCAACGCACAACAGGCCGATGATGATGACAGCTTTATGGACGAGGAAGTCACTGAAATACATGAACAATCACCCATACATCAGGCAAGCTCGTCACCCATGTCACATCCTCCTGCGTTTCAAGGAAACTTTCAGCCCAAAATGCATGATGAGTATAACTCGAGGGGACAAAATTTTCAATCTGTTGATTCAGAAAAATCAATGGATTTTAAGCCTCCGGTGAATTTCACCCAGTTGAACAACAACAGTAATTCTAATCTCGTCAACTATAACGAAAACTCTTTCATCAAGTCTAACCTAAACTTATCGAACACCAATATTGTTCCTCCTGCGGCAGCAGAGGAGAAATCCAACTACATCTACTTCAACCGACAACCAAATAATATGAGTAAAGTAGCTCAAGACAAAGCCGCTGCAATCAAGCTAAGGCTAGAGAACTATTATCAAATGTCAGTTTCACACGCCATCGAGAGAAATCAAAGAAGGCTCGACTTGGAACACAAGTTGGTAAACGAAGAAAGCGGCTCGTCTGATGAGCGTAAAAATAGACAATTGCAAAACCTAGGCAAAAAAGAATCTCAGTTTTTAAGACTAAGAAGAACCAAATTATCTTTGGAAGATTTCATAACTGTTAAAGTTATCGGGAAAGGTGCATTTGGTGAGGTGAGATTGGTACAGAAAAGGGATACCGGTAAGATTTATGCCATGAAGACACTACTCAAGTCAGAAATGTACAAAAAAGATCAGCTAGCACATGTCAAAGCAGAAAGAGATGTTCTTGCTGGGTCTGATTCCCCTTGGGTGGTTTCATTGTATTATTCATTCCAGGACGCTCAGTATTTATACTTGATTATGGAGTTTTTGCCCGGTGGTGATTTGATGACGATGTTGATCAGATGGCAAATATTTACGGAAGATATTACGAGGTTCTATATGGCCGAGTGCGTACTTGCCATCGAGGCCATCCACAAATTGGGGTTTATTCATAGAGATATCAAACCCGACAATATCTTAATTGACATCAGGGGACATATTAAGTTGTCAGATTTCGGATTGTCGACCGGATTCCATAAAACTCACGACTCAAATTATTACAAAAAGTTGCTAGAAAAGGAAAAGACTAGCCACCCTACTAATGGCAATAGTTTACAGCCTCCGTCGATGAACAACGGCAACAGAAACTCTATGATGGTGGATGCCATCCACTTGACCATGTCAAACAGGCAACAGATGCAGACGTGGCGTAAGTCCAGAAGGCTCATGGCCTACTCCACTGTCGGCACCCCCGATTATATTGCTCCCGAAATCTTCATTCACCAGGGCTATGGCCAGGAATGCGACTGGTGGTCGCTTGGAGCCATCATGTTCGAGTGTTTGATAGGATGGCCACCTTTCTGCTCCGAAACTCCCCACGAAACCTACCGAAAGATCGTCAATTGGCAGGAGACCCTACAGATCCCAGACGACATCCACTTGTCGTCGGAGTCGGAGGATTTGATAAAAAAGCTCCTTACAAACGCCGAGAACAGGCTCGGCCGATACAATGGCGCCGACGAAATCAAGCTGCATCCATTCTTCAGAGGCGTTGATTGGGACACCATCCGAAAGGTCGATGCGCCGTTCATCCCCAAGCTCAGGTCCATTACAGATACAAGGTTTTTCCCTACCGACGAGCTCGAAAACGTCCCTGACTCTCCTGCATTGTCCAAGGCAATGGAACAGAGGGACCAGATCCTACAAAATGGCGGAAACGTTAAGGAAGATCTTCCATTCATCGGGTATACTTACTCCAGGTTCGACTATTTAACTCGCAAAAATGCTCTTTGAGCCTTTTTTTTTTCCACTCGGAGCGCTTCTGGTCCCATTTCGCATCCTACCTTATGTGTCCAATCCCCTTGGAAATGATTGCGAAATGTTCAATTGCTATTTATATACGAGACTTGCCCTGCGCTATCCCTCGAACTGTTTGCCCACGACAAAACCTATTATTATCTACAAACACAACTTCCCCCGCGGACTCTCCAAGCCTGTTTCAGTTCGTTAATTGTTTTGCTGTCGATGACGCCGTCAGGTTTGTTCGCAATTTGTCATAATGTTCCAAAAAAAAACTTTTATCGCCAAGTCTCCGACAATTCCGGTCACGTGATCTCTGCTCTGTCTGGCTTGCGCTATGGTCTGATATATAATCAGTATAACCCAATGATTTATAGAAGAAATAAACGATATAAGATATAAGGAGGAAGCAAAGTAGCTTCAGGGCTTAGTGTGAAACGATTGATCGGCTTTTACTATCATGAAGAACATACGTTTAGTATTTTTAGCAGCAATGGTTGCAGTAAGTTTGGCGGCAGATGGCGGCAACATTAAGATCGAGCAGGGGCGTGGAGTAGGGGAGCACGAAGGCATGCACGAGCATGGAGGAGGAAGTCAGACATTAGATGAGGTAGGTCAGGCGGTAGACAATGGGACGCAGGCGGAAACGACGCCAATTCCGCATGTGTCGCACCATGGGCATGGAGTTCCAATTTTGCAGACGGATCTTTTGCCTGCGGAGCGGAAGTTCTGGGAGACTTACAACACCACGACATACTTGACGGTAGAGTCGCCGCGCAAGGGATCGTTGTACGCACACATCGGGACGACGGTACTTTCGTTTGTATTTTTGTATCCGATGTGCCTTGTGTTGAAGAATGTGGGGTGTTCGTGGTACTACGGGCTTTTGGTGGTGCATTCAGCACTTGTGTTAGTGGGATTAATGAACTTGTCGGTTTTCATGAACTCGGTGCCCGAATTGTACCCTAACAATGCATATAGTAAAATGAGCTGTATATTGGGTTTCAGTACTGTGTTGCAATTATTTTTTGCCATTGTCAGCTACGGATATCAAGCCGCCAAATCGAGCGACATACTGCAGGAAGATTACTTTGCCATCTCGGATGAAGAAAGCCAGGACACCTGTATGTCACCTTCGGCCACATTGTGCGATCCCCGAGGCAGCACCCTGGCGTCGCCGGTATTGAATCCTTCCAGAAGTGGTTCATTCGATTTTCTCAGGAAAACTTCTAAGGAGTCTATGTTGCTGCCAGCTAAGGGTAGCATGGTTTTGAGGAAAATCCTCAGCTATCCAGCTCTTGTAGCATTGGTAAACTTTTTTGGCAAGTTTTCGGTGTACATTTTTAATTTTTTGCATTGGGCTCATTTCTTCTACTTTTTAGTTTATTTTCCCACTGGTATCGCCACTGTTGGCTGTATAGGGCAGGGTAAAGCTGTTTTTAACTTACTAGCCCATTTCATAAAGGGTGGGGTGTTTTTTAGTTTGGGATTGTTGAGCTTGGCCAGGTATTCTGGTGCTTTTGCCAACAAAGGTTGGGCTTGGAACCATAAATTTATCAAGAATTATGAGTTAAAACTCAGCAGATGGTCCCGATTGCAATCCACAGGATTATGCACCATGGAAATGCTTGAATCGTCCTTAATATTATTTTATGGGTGTACGAATATTTTCATGGAGCATTTATCGAATGACGACGGCGTATGGAACGCTAAAGATTTGCAACATGTTTCGATTGCATTCATCTTTATTGGTTGTGGTTTATGCGGTGTGATAACTGAATCCAGGTTGAGTAGTTGGAGATACGAAAAATCGAGGGACAATTTTGAAACGTTTAATAATTCTACAGATGCTGCGAAAATAGTCAAGTCGTCCCCAGGGTTTTCGCCCAACCTTTTTCCTATTCTAGCAATCTATTGGACAGGCGTATTGATGTCCAAGCACACACAGGCTTCACATTTATCCACGGAAATTCATCTGCAATGGGGCAATCTATTCATGTTGGGCACTGTTTTCAGGTTTATTACCTACATTTTGTTATTAATTTTACCACCAAATAAAGATTTGTCCAAACCCCTGAGGCCAATCTCTGAATTAGTTGTCAGTTTTACATTACTATGTGGGGGCTTGATTTTTATGGAATCTTGCGATCCAATTGTATATGCTTTCGAATATAGAGGTTTTACCTCTATGTTCACACTCAACATTTCGTTGGGCTTTGTTACTTTGCTAATGAGTTGGGAGATGGCTTTGTTTGCTTTTAGAGATTTTATGAACAAAAGAAGAGTATGAATATGCTATTTGTCGCATCCACTAATATGTTTAATTTTGTCAATGTTGTACTCCTATTAATTTTGAGATGCTGTTTCCTATTTATTGTTCTATTTACTGCTAAGCGTGCTACATGTTGACATTGCCTTTTTTTTTAATTATACATGTTGATTCATCCGCCATGTCTAAATTTGGCACCACTAATTAATACTAAATAATGATTAATAAATTTATATGCTAACTAGTAACAAGTTGTGAAATTGCAGCTATTTCTTTCTTACTGGTTCCGCAGCACCCTCCAATTATTTTGACATTTTTAGCTAACCAGCTTTGAACGAGCGACTTCCACTGATCGAGAGGTTTATTATCTGGATGTCCTCTATTCATGTCTCTATTATACGTGAATTCAAAGTTAGGATAAGCAATTAATGGAACATGAAGCTCGTTGAACCTGTCCAAATTATCGATAGACAGAGCTACCCGCTCGCTGCTTATACAATTGAAACCAACAGCAACCAAACTTTCCTTTAACAATGATTTGGTTTTGAGCTTTCCATTCAAGTAGTTCATCATGGACTCAATTGGCGTTCCGTCGCACATGGTATATTCATCTCGAGCACTCATGCTGATATAAAACTTTTTAATCGGCCCGTAAGTTGATACCAACTTAATCATTAAGTTTATAAGGACCTTGAACTCCCTAAAATTAGGAATTGTTTCAATCCCAATTAGCCTGACTTTAGGGCATAAGAAAAAGAATTGCACCAACTTGAAGTGGAAAGCTTCCAATTGTCTGTTGGTAACATTTCCGTAATCCCCAGTATATTCGGCCCCATTGGCCAAGAACGCCCCATATGGTCCCACTGATCCACAGACAATGGGATTGACGTTTCTAGCCAGTTTACCTCGAATATCAGACTTGTAGCGCCGAATTGACTTATCTGCGATATCAACAGACTGACCCCAAAGATCTTCAATATCTTGATCACTCATCTCGCTAGCATACTTTTTAAGCCCAAAATACGACCCTTGGTAGGTGGATGTGAGAATAATATCACTACCGCTTTGCAAGTACTGATAATGCACATCCTCTACTAGTTTTGGCTGTTGAATAAGTACCTTACAGGACCACAACGGATCATTTTTTGGCTGAAGTGCTGAATCGATCGGAATTTGACTCTCCAATTGAGTACCTAAAGCGCCATCTAAAACTATATGTTTCTTCGACAAGATTCGATTTATACTCTCTTTCATTGTTCAATTAGCCCATTAATAGCGTTATCACCAAATACATAAATTTCTCAGTGAAATTTTCTACAAATTTTCCAGCAACGTTTTCTTGAGTTAACAAGAAGAATACACGAACAAAAATGGACTCATTCAATCCGTCGAAAAGGAGTAGAGACGAGTTTGAGTCAGACAGCCATGGACCAGATTTTGATTCAAAAAAGCAACATTTAGACCCAACAACTGAATTAGTTATCAATGTTTGCAAAGACATTAGGAGAATTGGAGAAAACGCCAATTTGGTAAGTCAGATCGAGGATATCTCTTACATTTCGAACCCGATTGTAGCGGAGTTTGAGAAGATCGATAAATTGAGGGTTTCCATCTTGAATACTTTGTATGCCATTATCGTTGAGCAGCCTCAGAAGATAACATCATTGAGTATTTTGATTCTATTGTGCAACGCCAAAAACTTTTTGGTTTCTAAGTATGTCATTGAGTTCTTCCATGCTAAAGCTCAGGAGTTAATGGATAAGGTAAATGAGCAGCAAGTCAGCGTAGCAGTGCTGAAAGAGGCAGAGGAAGGGACTGAAAATAATATTGATGCAAACGCCTCGAAGAATGATGGGCGTAGCGATAAAACAGACGTTCAACAAGAGGATGCTGGTAGCTTTAATAATATGAAGTCTATATTAAAGTTTTTGGCCTGTTTATCTCCCATTATCGACAATTATTCCATAATCAACGTTTTCAGACAATTCTTGCATCTTTCAATTGAACTACAGGAAAACGACAGTAAAAGGAACGGAATTGCGGAGGAGATTTTCTACAACACCGCCATTGCTATACCATACTTATTATGTAACGATTTTTCCGAGCTGATGATAAATCACTGTAATGACTTGTTGGATATTGCTTCTAAATTTGAAATCAAAGAGAGCGAACAATCCATTTCGATACTAGAACCTTTTGATCCAAAGTTGAGCAATTTTTCTGAAAGCTTGCCTTATAAGCCAGAGAAAATGATAAATATTATTTATCCGTCGCTCGTCAGTTTGCAAGGAGAACATAAAGACTGGTCTAACTTGATCGGTAAGTTATTTTTAAACTTCAAGGAATTGATAGACCCAATCATTGAGGTCTCCTTACAAAGCAATACCATTTCCAACGAGATAGTGATGCATACTTTGCCTCAATTGTCATTGCCATCTGTGGAGAAATTGCAGAACTATGAACCTGAAGGTCTTATTGACAATTTATGGCACAAGAATACAAGACTTTTATTTCAAGTTTACAATACTATCACAAATTTTGAAACTGTTCCAGCAATCGATTCGTATTATGGATTGATTTTCAAGGATCTAGCATTTGACATTTTGACGAATTTGTCCTTCAATAAAAATGAAACGTCAATCCAGTTATCAATTCTTGATCTTTACTTTTCCAAAAACTTGTTCGCTCCACCTGGCTCATCAATTGATCAATTATCGATGATCCATAACGATAACGTATCTGGCGAGAACAACCCGCCGTTATCGACCTGGAAAATTGAAGATATTGCTGTTGAAAGTATATTAACAATGATTTTTCAGTTGCCAAACCCTTTAAACTACGAGATATACTACTACACTGTGCTAATTGCGTGCTGTCGGGAAAGTCCAGAATCTATTGCACCTGTCTTTGGTAGGGCTATTAGGTTTTTCTACAACAATTTAGAAACTTTAGATTATGAATTGAAGATTCGCTATTTGGATTGGATGACAATACAAATTTCTAACTTTGAGTTTAGTTGGAAATGGGATGAATGGGTTCATGATTCTCAAAAATTCAAAAATTTGAGGTATCATCCCAAGAAGAACTTTATTAAAAACTTGATTGCCAAAGAGGTGCGGCTATCCAACAAAAACAGGATCAAAGAAAGTTTCGTTACAATGAGCCAAGATCCTAATGCTACTGAGAAGGTAATTTTGTTGGAAGAATTCTATAAATACTTGAATATCTCGTTGTTTCCAAATGACTCGAGATACATTATTGAGTATGATAGTGAATTGTATGGCAAGAGCGCTGCCTATAAGGAAACCATTGCAAGGTTGGAGTTTGAGAGGAAAGAGAAATTGGCTAATAGCGCAGTTATATCACCACAAGAAGAGCTATTCTATAATTTTTCCAATTCGGAATTGCCATTGAATGAAATTTCCAGTAAAGTGTATGACTATATCATTGCTAACTGGAAACCAAGGGAAGAGTTTAATGATCTCTATAATGAGATATCAACTAACTTAAAAGATCACACAGACATAAACGCAGAGAGGTTTATCATAAACTTGTTCTTCCAAACCTACGCATACATTGGTTCAAGATCAATTTATTCGGTCGTTAGTTTGCTATCTAGAGATGTTGTGAAGCTTAAGTTTTTAAGTGGTGTGAAAATCCCAGAGGAGAGCTATCACCCAGGCGAATTTCACTTTCCAGATTTAAATTTGAGCGATGAACAATTCGATAACAGACAGAATTATGTTATTGACTCCATATTTAGGATTTGGATTCACCAACCTCAAGTGGCATTTTTGATTTTGGAATATTTGATTGAATTTGAGATCTTGCAATCGAAATACTTGATAGACAAAGCGTTGAATCTAAGCTCTAATTTGATTATTGAAAACGTATCTTGTATGGAGTCAATTAATCGAGTATTGATCAATTGTTCCAAGTCTTCCAAATCTGATTTCAAAACTCTTGTGATTAGATTATTCGGTTTGATTGTTCAAAATTTGAATCTGATTTCTAATGGCTTGCAAGACGATTCTTCCCAAGAAGTTCTTATCATAAAAGAGTTTGACGAAGAGCAGGTCGACGATTTAGAGCTTATGAGTAAAATAGATAATCAGTGGCTCTTTTACGAGTACAAGGGTCTTTTGAAAAGCTACTTAAGAAAATTCAGGCTCGATATTCTTCAGTTTATCGATGAAATCAATCCAATTTTCGATGGCTTGGAGAACGTCCCTTCCAAGAATGTCGTTCTTGGGTGGTTAAAGGAATTGCAATAATCAATACTTAATAGTCTATACTTTCTAAATAAAATTATTAAATCTGTGTAATCTATTTCGATAACGCAATTTTCCCAGTATTCACCCTTGATTAAGATATAATTTTCTTTCCACTTTCGATGACAGAGAGTCTTACTGACAATACGCTCGCAGTAGAAACTACTGACTTGACTTACAAGTTCCCATCCAATAATAGAATTGGATTGCTGAATATCAATCTCAAGATTCCTTGGGGTAGCACCAATTTACTAGTTGGACAAAATGGGGCAGGCAAATCGACCTTATTGAAGATTCTAGCAGGCAAGACATTGATAAAGCAAGGTACCTTAAAGCTAGGGGGCTTCGATCCGTTTGATTTCTCCATTAATAGAAATGCACAGCATAATTCCGATGTCAATAATTTAATTACATACTTGGGAACGGAGTGGGCAGCCAATCCGGTGGTCAAGAGAGATATTCCTGTGAACTTGTTGATATCATCCATTGGCGGGGGCACATATCCAGAAAGGCGGGATGAGTTGATCAGAATATTGGATATTGATCCCGAATGGTCTATGGCATATATATCAGATGGAGAGCGTAGAAGGGTGCAGCTCGTCATGGGATTGTTGAAGCCATGGCGATTGTTATTGTTAGATGAAGTGACAATTGACTTGGACGTGGTGGTAAGACAGCAATTGCTTACGTTCTTGAAAAACGAGTCCATCCAGCGGAATTGCACTGTCATTTACGCAACTCATATATTCGACGGCTTAGGAAAGAATTGGTGCGATAGGATCATTCATTTGAATTTTGGTATGAAGGTTGGAGATATAGACATGGCCGATATTTCTTTTGTAACAGCGAAGGATCCGTCAAAGGAGGAACCGGGAAAAATTCAAGTTGAGTTGGCCGAGTCGTTGCATCCTCTAGCTTTGAGCTGGTTGAGAGATGATTTAGCTGAACGGGGGAGCAGAGAGGAAGAAAAGATTAAGATTACCAAAAGGCATAATGATTGGGATAATGCTAGAGATGGAGACTATTACGACGGAAATGACTCCAAGCTCCAGGGCTACTTTAAAGCGACAAACCGTTACCGTTAGAACTTTATTACTATATAGACCGTATGTTTAATGCTAGAATGAGATTTGCGTTAATAACCGTTTACTGTTCTTCTAATACGAACTTGCGCTCGAGCTCCATGAACTTGATAATGCTCTGCTGTTTTTTCATATTTTCCTTTAGTACCCAGTTTTGATAATTCAATTCGACAATGCTCCTAGGGTCGGGAGCGTCGAAACTGAGATATCCATGCTTCTTGCTCGTAGCACCATCAATTTTGCGTCGAATTACGTTGTGCTGTTTGTTCATTGGTGTCAAAGGAGTGGTGGCTCCTCTCTTCTGTGCTTGGCCTGTTGCGTTGACGTTATGTTTATGCTTATCCTGAGACACCATAAGAGGCGAAACCGGCTCATTTTCGTGGCCCATATAGCTGGCACTATGTGGCCTTTGCGGTGTCTTGTTCACAGCCTCCTGAGTCATTGCTGGGGTCTATAATCTACGTTTGGGCCAAACTGGTTCTTTTTAAGTCCTGTTCTGTGGATTGTAAACATATCAAGAAAGCCTATATGCACACCAAGAGCACCGACGCTGGAACCTGTTTTAGGAATGCATTATGTCAAATAGACGATCGTCTGGCTTGAAGTACCTCAAGATAACTATTAAAAGAGGTCCAGACAATGTTCCTTTGAAAAAGGCTGTCATTGGCCAACTCAATGAAATTGCGAATGGTTATAGTTCTGGTTGTTACAGTTATTCAATTGTAAGCTAAGTTCGCGAACATTTTCGCACTCGCCCACAAAGTTTTCCGCGCTCTCGCTAAATAAACTCCCTAGAAGCTTTTGCTATCCCCACTGCGGGCATTACAACGACGTTCCGAAGCCTTTTTAGGGAGGAGCGCGCGGTCCCTCACTAGTCTACACCACGCTCGTTCACAGGGTACGACTCCCACTCGATCTCGCATTCGATCTCGCATTCGATCTCACACACGGTATCACACGCCGTCTCACTCTCGCTATTTTCCTCTTTTCCTTCAGTCGCGCCCCACGCGCTCGCTAACATTTGCTAACATCTACGCCAAATTCCTCGCGTAAGTCCTCTCGATCTATGCCTGCTCGGTGGGCTTCCATCAAAAAACCATACCTTCGCCTCTGCCAACATTCTGCTTCTTGTTTCATTGACGCCGAGTTTCTCTTCCAAGGAGTCCATTATAGACAAGGGGATCGCCAGACCACTCTTCCCCTCCTCTTCATGGACGTCGTGCGCGCCACACGAAAAATTGCAACAAAAATTTTCCAACGTATAAAAGGCCGCGATCCGCCCATTCTCATGATAGTCATAGAAGAATCGTTTAACGCCAACAGCAGTAACTACAATGTCTAACAACGAAAGAACATTTATCGCCATCAAGCCAGACGGAGTCCAAAGAGGATTGATCAACACCATCTTAGGTAGGTTCGAAAACAGAGGTTTCAAATTGGTCGGAATCAAGTTGGTTCAAGCCAACGAAAAGTTGTTGAGAGAACACTACGACGACTTGCAATCCAAGCCATTCTTCCCATCTTTGTTGTCTTACATGTTGTCGGGTCCAGTTTTGGCTACCGTGTGGGAAGGTAAGGACGTTGTTAAGCAAGGTAGAGCCATCTTGGGTGCCACCAACCCATTGGCTTCTGCTCCTGGTACCATCAGAGGTGACTACGCCCTCGACATGGGTAGAAATGTGTGCCATGGTTCCGACTCCGTTGAATCTGCCGAAAAGGAAATCGGTTTGTGGTTCAAGAAGGAAGAGTTGGTTGACTACAAGCCAGCTTTGTTCGGATGGATTTACGAATAAGCGGTTTGGCCAGTGTATAGATCTTTTCAATAGATGAGCTTCCGTTCAGGTGCCGCTAGCCATATTCTGTAGTTGTCTACCGTGGTATCCGCGATGTGTTTCTGAAGCCATCGAAAGCCATTAGCGGTCGTGTAGGGCCAGGTAGTTCCAATATGAATCTGGAGGTTTATTTACTAGTAAAGATACTATCGATTAGGTATAGTGAGATACATATAACCCAATTGCTCAAATCCGTCGGTGACCATGTCGATGGAAAATGACTTATTTAACGACCAGAATAACAACATGTTAAATACCAACGAGGAGGACGAAGAGATGGAAGACGCCGAAAACGGACTAGAGGAAGAAGACGATGAAGACAATGAAGAAGACGATGAGAACAACGACGAGGACGATGATGAGGACGAGGAGGAAGAAGACGAAGACGAAGATGAAGAGGAGGACGATGCTGAGGATGATGACGAGGATGAAGAGGAAAAATTCGTGGATGCCAGTGAATCGAATCCTCCCGGCAGCCAGGTGGATGCCAATAAGGATAAAGACATGATGATTTTGGATGAAGACGTAGCAAGAAAGGATGCAGAAGATGCCAATGATAAAGAAGGAGAGGATTCAATCCCGCCCGGGTCTAACAACGGGATACAGGGCGAACAAGGAGTAGTCGGCAGTGCCGAACCAGAGACTAGACATCCGATGAGAAACGACATAATAGCCAAGGCGAAAACGGCTACCGAATTCGACATTGTTCCTTCAGTAGCATTGCCTTATACATCGCAGTGCCATACACTAGCGTTCACTGATGGGCCGAAGTGGATCTTGACGGGAGGCGAAGATGGTTTCATCAGAAAGTATGATTTTATGGCATCTATCGAGGGTAAATCTCCCTTGACGATGGCCCAAAAGCATAATCTAGTAGACTCGGTAACAAAGGCTGGGGTGATCTCTTCTTACTGGGAGAATGAAGTTCCATTGACTAAGAGCCAATTGATGCAAGCAAACCCGAAAATAAAAGCCAGCGACTTCAGCACTGGTGCTGTCAACTATGAACCTAATGTAGCCCCAGTATATTCATTAGATGTGGAACGAAATGGCTATTGGTGTCTTTCTGGTGTTTCTACTGGTGGGATATCTCTATACACTATGAGGTATAATGAAGGCGCGATTCACCACTATTTCAATCACAGACCCAAGAAAGTGTCTCCGACTTTAACTAATGGCCACAATGATGCTGTTTCAGTGATAAGGTTGAATACAGAACAGAAGAGGTTTCTTTCGGGCTCTTGGGATAAATCTATTCGAGAGTGGGACCTAAACACGGGCAAATGTACAAATCTTTTTAACGGCAGCTCAGGGCAAATATCTAATATACAGTATAGGCCTGGAGGATTGGCGGATTTGTCGTTGTCTTTTGACGACTCAGAAGAACTCAAAACTGAGGAAAAGTTGGAAGATAGCGACATCGACTCATTGTTTGGTGAAAGCGATAATGAAAATACAGAAGACAGAAAAACAGCTGAGACCCAGGATAAGCTGAATGCGTCTTCGAAAATCTCAACAAATACTTCAAAAGCTACTAATAAAACCGTTAGCAATGATTACGTCTTTATGAGTTCAAGCATCGACGGAACTATCAATATATGGGACGCGAGGGCTTCCTCTGGCGGAGACTGCACCCCTGTACTCAGATTGGGTGTGTCTGAAGGTATACCCCCTTGGTGTATGAGCTCGACATGGTCAAACTGTGGAGAATATATTTACGCTGGACGAAGGAATAGTACGGTAGAAGAATTTTCTATAAAGATGCCACATCGAAGATCAAAAGTCGGCCATAACAAAGACACCATGGTGCCAAATGTTCTGAAACTTTTACAATTTCCTAAAATTTCTGGCCCCGTGAGCGCCATTTCTACTCTCCCGAATAATGATTTCCTCTTATGTGGTTCGAATGATAACATCAGGTTGTATAATTTGAATCTCTATAAGGAATTTTCTAGTACTACTGGAAGCTCTAGTAAGAAACCTGCTACACCGTTTATGATTATACCTGGTCATCATGGAGGTATTTTGAGCTCTTTATATGTTGATGAAACGGGTAGATTTATGGTTAGCGCTAGTGGCAATAGAGGTTGGGGACATGCAAACTACACGGACGCTGTGTTGATTTACGAAATGGATCTTGAAACCTGATTAGAATGATGCTGCAGTAAAATAATGTATTATTAATGAATTAAAATAGAATATTCGCTAAAGTTAGAGCCCAAATGTATATATGTAAAATAAATCATCCAATAAAATTATAGATACTAGCTCTCAAGTTACCCAAACCCACTTGCCCTAAGTTAACCCCATTGTTGAATAATTCCAGGTTTGTCAATGAGTGGTGCAACCCTTGGCAGCTATCACCGAGACAAGTTACTATGCGACCTGCATCCTTTAAAAGTACCCTGACTGTATCGGTGTCGACAAGTGATCTTCCAAAGTTTACGATATTCAGCAGTGACCCACGCAAATAATGGGAAATGCTTTGATAATTAGCATCATTTCTGATTATCAAAAAATGGATCATAAATCCAATAAATCCGACAGTGAAGCTAATCTTATAAATTCTACTAAACAAGTTGAAATGATTTTGGTCACTGCGAGCTTTGTCTTCAACGATTGGACTGGAATCAGGATAGAAAATCTTCTTGAAAATCAATGAAGTGTTGGCAATCTTCGTATTTATAGACGATGATGCTGAAGTCAAGCTAGTTATCGAAGACGACAACAGACTTGGATTCGTCTCGGCATCAGTTATGGAATTCGACAACTCATCTTGCTGTTCCATTAGCTTCTGTTGAATGGATAGGTTGTAGATTGTTTGTTTGGACATCTCCTCATCCTGAGCTTGGACTAGGTCACTTAAAGAAGTATTTGGAGGGAGGAAGTCGTGAATCATTAAGTCCTTGTAAAGCTCATGCTTCGTGTTCGTATCTAGAAACGGGCTTGATGTATTTAGTAAGACTGAGTTCTGGTTAAATTCTTTGAACCATAAATTGAAAGTTGCATCTGAGTTATCCATATCGTTTATAGGGTATTTTTCTATCAATGTCTTCGTCTCATTTAGTATTTTTATGAGATCTGATTCTGTTAAAGACTTGAATAAATTACTGGGAGATACCAATGTATGAACTAAATCCTGATCGAGTTCGAAACCGTCATTAAATAAATCACTTGGTTCAATATCTAGCGCTTCCCATATGCTTCTTTTGTGAAACAATAAAAGGGCAACGTAAAGGTATACGCTCACGATGACAGAATCATAACTCAAGGTGAAATCCCAGATTGTCAAAAGATAGTGAAGATTAGTTAAGTCATGACTATATAGCGTCAATATTGAAGATAATGCTTGATAGAAGTTGTAATCGTAATAGAGACCTCCGGATAGAATGTACGAGTTACTCGACTGTTTTATGAGTTCGAATAAATCAGGTTCTGCGACCTCTAGTAAGCTTGGAATGAGCTTCAAGTGGTTGATTGAAAGGTTAACGTCTGTAATCATGAAATCTCTCAAGTGAAAAAGAGTCAAATTTTCCAACATTTTGAAAGCAACTTCTTCGTTGAGCAAGGAGGTGGTGACGGATCTTTGTTGATAACAAACAATAAGTACGATACTTGCTATATCGTGATATCCTTGGTAATAATTGAGGCATGGGTATTTCCGAAGCATCTTGATGATGATGTTCAACAAATTCTTCTTGAGATTATCCACGTCTGAATTCGAAAACATGGTGGCGAAGGAATCACCTTGGGCCGGGTGAAACGATTGAATATGCGAAAGTATGGTGAATGACCGCTGTATGTCCAATTTCACTTGGTCCTCGTCCTTGTGGGGTGGCAAGTCGTTCAAATTTAAGTCATTGAGCAAGAATGATGCCGGTGCTAGCTTATTCAATCTCGAGCTCGTTGTTCCCTCTCCTATGCCATCAACCGCCTCGCATGTCTCTTCCTCGTCGTCGGAATCGTCCATACCCAACAATATGGGCCATATCTTCATTCTCAACTCATTGTTTACCAACCCTTCGGTTGACCTCAGATATTCCCTTAAAACATCATAATTCTTGTTCAAAAGCGCTTCTTCCAATGTCTTGACCTTCAAGTTCTTGACACTTCCACTTAATACCAGTCCCTCGTTGTTGTATATCGATTTGCCCAATTTATCGAAATCCATAGACACCCAGTCAGGGTGCAGCTGCAATAATGTATGTGAATGTTCACTAGCAGACATTCCAACAATTTAATTCCGGAGCAATAAAAAATACCTTATATTAATCCCACTTATCTACCCTTGATTCTGCTCCCTAATATATCAATTATATTGATTAATTCCCGTTACTCGGGTGCTTGCTTGAAAAAAGCCTTAACTAAGGACCATTTGTGCAAATAATCTCGGTACTAAGTATCTCGGAAAATGGGTCCAATCATTTTTTACCCCATAAGCTAAGGAGCCAATTTTAGTTGACAAAGAAAAGAACTTAGAACTCTATCGAGACTCAATTAAGACAGACATGAACGTAGAGAAGTATGAGATCACAAATGCCAAGTCGAAGGACGGTTCTGGGTCAGAAATTGCTGTGTCTTGGAACAATGGACAGGTCTCGCTCTACCATAATATTTGGCTTCGTGACAATTGTCACTGCCAGCAATGCTACTATGAGGTAACTAAACAGAGATTACTCAATTCATGTTCGATCAAGGATGATATCAAGGCTGCAGTGGTTAAGTTTGACGGACACAAATTGCAAATTGAGTGGGATCAAGATAATCATAAGAGCGAGTACGAAAGCGATTGGTTAGCCTTACACTCCTACAATCCTAAACTTGTGCCTAACAAGGCGAAAGTCAAGGGAGAGCAAGAAGTTTTGAAGCAGCAATACTGGAAGGTGAAGGACATCAAGGACGATTTGCCTCGGGTTGAGTTTGAAACTGTGATGAAATCGACTGACAGTAGTGACAACGAGGCCGCGATCCGGGATTATTGCTTGAAAATCTGGAAATACGGATTCTGCTTGATTGACAACGTTCCAGTCAGCCCCGAGGAAACCGAGAAGTTATGTGAGAAAATCACTTACATCAGGCCAACTCACTACGGCGGATTCTGGGATTTTACTAGTGATTTGTCTAAGAACGACACTGCGTACACAAACATAGACATCTCGTCTCACACTGATGGGACTTACTGGTCTGATACTCCGGGGTTGCAATTGTTTCATTTGTTGTATCACGATGGAACTGGTGGCACCACTTCTTTAGTTGACGCCTTTCAGTGTGCCCAGATCTTGAAAAAGGAACACCCCGAAGACTTCGATATCTTGACTAAGATCCCTGTCCCTGCTCATTCTGCGGGCGAAGAGAAAGTATGTATCCAGCCGGATATTCCCCAGCCAGTTTTTAAGTTAGACAATGAGGGCGAGTTAATTCAGGTTCGCTGGAACCAATCTGATCGATCAACTATGGACAGCTGGTCTGACCCGAGCGACGTTCCTCGCTTCTACAAGGCCATCAAGAATTGGTTCAAGATTATCACTGACCCTGCAAACGAATTCTTTTATCAGTTGCGCCCAGGTCAGTGTCTTATCTTTGATAATTGGAGGTGCTTCCACTCCAGAACGGAATTCACCGGCAAAAGGAGAATGTGCGGCGCCTATCTTAATAGAGATGACTTCATGTCAAGATTGAAGCTATTGAACTTGGGAAGAAAAGCAGTTTTAGACTCTATTTAGTTGTAAGTATGCCTGGCGTATAATTGTAAAAGTTGTTTTGTCTTTATTTTTAACTATAAATCAAACTATGTATCAAGCTCAGACAAAAATAGGAATTTTGTCCCAGTCCCATGGATTATTGAATCTTAACTCTTGGTCTAATTTAGCAATTTGACTAAAATCGTCTTCGGACAAATCGAAATCGTTGACTTCCAAGTTTTGTATCAATCTCTCTTGATGGTTCGACTTAGGAATAATCGCAATCTTTCTTTGGGCAGACCACCTCAACAAAACCTGTGCTGGTGTCTTCGAGTGACGCTTTGCTATGGCTTCGATGGTGGGATGCTTGAATAAGGATCCGGCATTCAAAGCCTTGGAATGCTCCAACTCGAGGAATGATTGAGGCCCGAGGGACGAGTAGGCAGTGATAGCAATACCTTGAGATTGGACAAATTCGACCAACCTTGGTTGCTGCAAATATGGATGATGTTCTATTTGTAAAACCGCTGGCTTCACCTCAGCACCTCTCAACAAGTCATAGAGCAAAGCTCCCGAAAAATTGGATACCCCAATTGATCTCAACTTCTTGGTCTTGGTCAATTTTTCCAAGGCCTTCCATGTGTCCAACAATGGGACGTTTTCGTAAATAAACTTGTCCCCATCACCACAGTAGAACCCTGGTGGGTACTTTTCTTCAATTGGCACAAACTTGAACGCAATTGGGAAATGGATCAAGAACAAGTCGAGGTACTCCAATTGCATGTCGCTCAAAACCTTATCCAACGCTTTTTCAACGTTCTTGGGGTCATGATAGTTGTTCCAAAGCTTGGATGTCACGAACAACTCGTCTCTGGAAACAAGACCTTCGTCAATTGCCTTACGGATCCCTTCTCCAACTTGCTTGCAATTACCGTAGTCCTGAGCCCCATCGAACAATCTATATCCAACTTTAATGGCATTATAAACCTGAGCAGCACATGTTTTGGGGTCTAATTTCCAGCATCCAAAGCCAACTAATGGCATTTCATATCCAGAGGTCAATTGTATCGACATTTTGCTTCAATAACTTGTGATTATTAGTGTATTCACTTATAGTTGCTATAAGCCCTACAAAAAATATGGGGACTTAAGTTCCCTTTAAATAAGTGTTTAAGGCCCACTTAAGTCCGACACTACTAAATGGGGATCGACCTTTTGCGACCGTACAGTAACTGGTATACTTACATAAAACACGTAAAGGCTATAAAGCACTATAAATTACAATAGTACACCTTCGGTACCGATCGTGTGGGGGTTACATTGAGTAATAGCCACTATCGTCCACGGAAAAGGCTAAACTCTCCAAAATTCCTCCGAAAACTATAAAATAGCTCCACAAATTTCTCGGAATGCCGTTGAATACTTACATTTACCCTCCCTAGGAAGGTCCAGTCTAGACGAAGCCTTTGTGGGGGCGCACCTAGCAGAACGTTTTTAGTAATTATTAACGATGTCGATAAGATTACTGCGAAAAACTCAATACGGCTAATATGTAAACATGGCTTTCAACGTTCTACTGAGCAAAGAAGCTTGTTAGAGATGTTCAGAGAAGAAGCTCAACAGGTATGTCAGACATCGGATTGTACTTGAAGATAAAAAGTGTAGGGAAAGAAAAATGGTCGGGATTGAACCAAGTGCAACATAATAGAGTCTTGATTAATGGCAAGCACTATGATTTTTCCAAAATTTACAGAGGCCCAAATAACGAGTATAGGGAGTTGCTAGAGGAAGCAGAGTGTCGGCAGTACTATATATTTATGGGTCCGACTGGAAGTGGTAAAACCACAACCGTACGGCACATTGCTGGGCGAAAAATGGCCCTTTTACGGGAGTCAAAGGTGGATGCATCGGTGACGGCATTTGAGGTAACAGCAAACAGGTACGTGGTCGATTTACTCGAGAATTCACCTTCAAGAAAGAGGAAGGAGCATTTTGGGTTGCAGCTAGAGTCGCAACTACATCATGAAAGACTACACGAAGACGGCGAGCGGACACTTGAACGTATTTTCTCTGCGAGGAAAACTAGGGAGACTGTGTTTAATAAAGAGTCGAGCAGGTCCTGTTTGGTAATCTCATTCCACTACGATGGCAGGACGGCGACTTATATTGATCTCATGGGCAACGAAAAGTATGACACCACGCTCTCGTCATCCAATGCTTTTGCCAATATGAATATTACCTCCATCGCCCAGCTATTGGCTAGAAAAGGTACGGTGCCCGGAAGGTCTGCTAACCTTATGACTAACCTCATATTCAGTAGTGACATGTCTGAAAGGAGGAAGATAAACGTTGTGTTGAATGTGGATCCACTGGGAGATATTCGTCTCATCAAGTCAATATTCACCAATATAGCAGACATGGTCAAAGGCTTCAAAATTGAAAAGACCGAGGCCAAAATCTCACCCGAGGTTCCAAAACTTCCCAATTATGCTAAACCTACGGTGGCTTCACTCAGTCCCACGCGAAGCATTCCTTCGGCTGCATTAAGGAAGTTGAATTCAACTCCATTGAGGCCTAACGTCGTATCACAAAGAAAGCTCAACTTGGCTCCCAAATGTGCAACCGGGAGCGGTTTGAACTTGCATAAACATACAAAGGATATCCTTTCATTACCAACAAGAAGCCCTAATGGAGCTAAACCAGGTTATTCGTCCTATGGCTTTGACGGAAGTCCACTTAAAAGTACAAGAAATACCCCAAGTGTCCTGCAGAATCGAATTGGGCTCACAGAGAGTCCAAGTAATCAATCTTATCTCAAAGGTGAAATAAACAACAACGAAGAGTATCAGACGAGCGATGAGTTAAGACGACAAAAGGATGAACTTAACGAGGAAGTCACTCAATTCAAGAACGAATTTATGAAATTCAAAAGTCATTATGGCAACTTCACTGATACCGTCAGTGGACTCAGATTAACGTTGGATAAATTAGACTCCATACAACAAGAAACAAGAGCAAGTCTACTTCGTTCGCAAAATGAAGTGACAGCACTCAAGTGTACGTTACGGAATGCCGAAGATCAAAACTCATCTGTAACAGCAGAACTCGAGAAGGCCAGATCAAAAAATGGCTCTTTAGAGAACGACTTACGTGCACTTAAGGAAGGTAATTTGTTGAAGGAAAAGACATTGCACGATTGTCGAATGTCCATAGCTGACCTCACATACCAAAGAGAGCAAGTATCACAGCAATTGGCAAACCACGAAACCTCAGAAGAAATACTCAAGAAGGAACTATTGGAGACAAAGGGTCAAGTTGAGGATGCCAACACTGAATTAGTCGATCTTAAGAAAGTGGTGTTATCGAATGATTATTCACTTAGTATCAATCCTGTTAGCGACTGTGATCCCAAACGTATGTCATGCTCGGGTCTGGCGACTCAGCAAGTTTTTGAAAACATCAAGGAAGAATTGGGACTCACTAAAAAAGAAGTAGAGAGATTGGCTTCCGAGAATGAAGCTCTAAGCAAGAAGTATGCTGAGTCAGTCAAGGAACTGAAAGTTTTCGGAACGAAATTCAAGGCATTAAACGATTCATGGGCTCAGAAATTTGATAAACTCATGAAATCAAGAGATCAAAGTTTCGTAAAATTACAATCCGAACTAAATGCTCTCAAAGCACAAGCGGCGCCAAGAAAGTACGAACTGATCTCTGACAGTTATGATCCAGGCAGCTGTCATGTTGCAATGAAGTCAATTGAGAAAAAAAAAGCCCTTCAGGCGTCCAATTTGTCCAAACTAGAAAATCGAGCAAACAGGACCAAAAGAGTTAAGAAAACAAAGAAAGGTAGGCAAATACCCAAGCTACCACTTCATTAAAATATCTTTATAGTAAACGATACATGTTCATTTATTACTATTTTGTAGTATACATTTTAGACTGTTCTTCTATCGGTCATGAAACGAACAATGGGTCCTAATCCTGTAATTTCCACTGTTTTTTCAAACCAGTTCAACAACAAACCCCCTTGCTTGGCCCCATAGCTAGTACCCATATTTTTATACAAGTATTTGATCAAGGTATCTTGTTGATTCGAATTCAATTGTTCGATAAACTTCGCTACGTCGTTCGTGCTGTGGTTATTCTTGATTGAACATAACACCTCGAAAACAGTCTCCGTGTGAAGCTTTTTAGTTTGCTCATCTGCGACATATGGTGGAGTATCCAATGCTAATGTTAATGCTTGTAAAAACTGGCCCAGGGATAATGCCGATCTACACTGCTTCGACAAGGACACTATTTCATCATATGCCACTGGTGGTAAGTCTGGCATCAACTCCTCCTTAGTTAAATGAGTGTCATCTTCTAAAGCATCAATGTCAATTCTTCTCCAATTCTCCATGGTTCTAGTGTTTTGAACTAAGTTTTGGATATCCTGGTTAATTCTAAATGTATGGTCAAACAACTTCTAGATATTTAAGGGTGATGCGGTTTTGTGTTACTGAAATTTTATATGGACCAGAACACTTATAAACTAATGAATGTCTATATTGATAGTAGATATATGATTCTGAGGTGCTGAAGGAGCACCGTTAACTATAATACAAAATATGTGAGAGAACTGCGGGCAAAAGATGTAGAAAATTCGTCCATCAAGTCGCCCCACAAGGTCCAAAAGCGAGTAGTACCAGAGAAAAGGTCGTAATGTGATTCTTGAGCCACGGTAACCTCCTTAAGTAGACAGTTTCGATTTCTTCTTGGATCTGGAGCCTTCCTCTTCGTCTTGGTCGTCCTTCTTGTCTCCTTTAGTAGTATCGTTATCTTTCTTAATGCTATAGTCCTCCATGAATGTCAACGCTTTGTTGCGAAGAGCAAGGGAATCGACAACAATAACAACGAGGCCGTCGCTACCAACCTCATATTTTATGTGATCCTCGTTAGGTATGGCGATCGACTCATCGAACTTGTCAAAGAATTCGTTCATTTCATCGAAACTCTGAATATTGTCCAATAATGCTTCTTCCATCTCACCCTCTGGGGCCTCCGGTGAATTCACCACGATTATAGCTCTCAAAGGGTTGTCTAGCTCACCTTGTTCTTGTAAATGAGGAGGTAGTTCTTCGTCTGACATTTTGGTCCTTCTTTTATAAAGTAAACGACTTGCTCAACCACCGTAAAATTTTATGGTAATGAAAAAAAATTACGATTGTCTTGATAAACCAAATAAACTTTGTGCTTAGTATTAAGAACAGAAGATCTCTCTTGATTGCGATACTACTGTCCTAAACTACACTCGTAAATGCCTAAATAGCATAAAAAATTTAACTAGCAGAGACGGTCGTGTAAGATTCGACTATATACCTAGATACCCAATTTCTAGACTTTATAGCTTAGAACCAGACCAGGAGAGTTAATCAGCCCATTCCTTGAACTGGTTGATCAACCCCTTGGTAGAAGCATCATGGGTGTCGACTTTTTCATCATTGTTTTGCAATTCTTTGCCGATAGCCTTGGCCAAAACCTTACCTAATTCAACACCCCATTGATCGAAGGAATTGATGTTCCACACAGCACCTTCAACGAAGGTGAGGTGTTCGTAGTAAGCAATCAAAGCACCTAAAGAGGCAGGGGTAATTTGTTGAGCCAAGATGGAGGTGGTTGGTCTGTTACCTGAGAAAACCTTGTGAGGAACTAATCCCCCCGTGGCACCTTCTTTCTTGACCTGCTCTTCGTTCTTACCGACCATCAAGGCTTCGGCTTGAGCGAAGAAATTGGAGGCCAACATCTTTTGGTGCAAGTTGTTCTCAATAGGGTTGTGGGATCTTGCAGCCAAGATGAAATCAGTTGGGATCAACTTGGTACCCTGGTGGACCAACTGGAAGAAAGAATGTTGAGCGTTGGTGGCAGGTTCACCAAACAAGATAGTACCGGTCTGGTAGTTGGTGAAGACATTGGCTCTGGTGACAGATTTACCATTAGATTCCATCGACAATTGCTGCAAGTAAGCAGGGAACCTGTGCATGTACTGATCGAATGGGGCAACCAAATGGGTTTGGGCTCCGAAAAAATTGTTGTACCACACAGACAAAAGACCACCCAAAGCTGGGATGTTATCCTTAAGAGGAGTTTCGAGGAAGTGCTTGTCAACTGCCTCAGCACCCTTCAAGAAGCTCTCAAAGTTGTCAAACCCAATGTAGATAGCAACTGACAACCCAATAGCAGACCAAACAGAGTAACGGCCACCGACCCAGTTTTCGAACTCAAACATGTTCTTGGTATCGATACCAAATTTGGCCACTTCTTCGGCGTTGGTGGACAAAGCAGCAAAATGCTTAGCAATATGGCTGGTGTCATTAGCCTTTTCCAAAAACCACTTCTTGGCCGAGTTGGCATTGGTGGTGGTTTCGGCGGTGGTGAAGGTCTTGGAAGCAATCAAAAACAAAGTGGTTTCTGGGTCACATTGCTTCAAAGTTTCGGCAATGTGGGTCCCGTCGATGTTGGAGACAAAATGGGCTCTCAAACCAGGCTTACTGTAAGCCTTCAACGCCTCGGTAACCATGACCGGACCTAAATCAGAGCCTCCAATCCCAATGTTGACAACATCGGTGATAGCCTTTCCGGTATACCCTTTCCATTCTCCGGACCTGACTTGTTCAGAAAACTGCTTCATGTGCTGCAACACCCGGTCCACTTCAGGAAACGTATCCTTGTTGTCCACCTTCATTTCCTTCTTGGACCTGTTTCTTAATGCCGCATGATAAACAGCTCTACCCTCGGTGGTGTTGATCTTCTCCCCCTTGAACATCGCATCCCTCAATTGCTCCACCTTGGCTTCTTTGGCCAATTCGACCAATTGATCCAAAATCTCGTCATTGATCAAGTTCTTGGAAAAGTCAAACAAGATCTTCGATTTGTCGTAGTTTTCAAACGTTTTGGAAAACTTTTCAAATCTCTTTGGGTCTTTAGCAAACGCTTCCTTCACCTGAAATTTCTCTCCGGTGTTTTTGAACGTCGTTTCCAACTTTTTCCATGCTGGCAATTCGCTAGCTAACTTAAATTCGGGTTGTGTCATCTCTACTACTTCTGGTGTGTACAATTGATCTAAAATAAACTGAAAAAAACAGTATATTCACAGAAACCACTTATCTACTCACCTTTCGGCCTATTCTGGTCCCGAAATTGTCCAAGGACAATTAGCCCGTGCGACTCAAATTTGCTAATGATTACTAAATAGACTGGTTGTGTGATGTTCCGCCTCGGGATTATAATAAGAACAGGTGCTTCTAGGCACGTCCAGATGCCAATGGCCATGAATGCACTTACCAAGACATAGAATTGAATAGTAGCTACCGAATGTAGAAATATCTATATCGCACTGATGAGAAGCGATTCACAAAGGTGCATTCATGGATATGAAGCTAGACAATAGATGTTGCTGTTATTGGTTCTGGGGGAACAGACAGAGAGTGTAGGTTGAGTCCAGTTTGCTCTAGGTGGCATCAATTGGACTGCATTGGCATAATCCAAACTGACATAGACGATACTGTAGCGAAAAATCATGCAGAGGTGATCGAGGCTGACACAGTTGAAAATTTGAAGTCAGAAATCAGCCAATAGCTAGCCAGGGGCTGGCTATCGCCAGCCCATGGCTATCATACCAACTTGGGGGTGTAGTTCGCTAGCTTATGCTATTCTGTTCTGCTGATCTCAGTGGGACATATATATGATGTGCGAAATATTGATTATGGCCTTATTATGGCCTTATTCAGGAGACCAAAAAGACAGACATTAACACAGCTAGTACATACATAAATGAGCGGATTGGCGTCTAAGTGGGCCAACGATGACGAGTTAGTGAGCAAAGCCAAGCTTCAGGATCAAGGAATAGGAAAAGACACGGGTTTAGAAAGTAAATGGGCCACGGCTATCACAAGTGAGAAATCGAAGCCTTTGGCAAGCAAATGGGCCGATGACGCTCCCAAGACGGGAGTGTCTGCCAACGGAAGCAATCCAAACAAAGAGCATCGAAAAGAAGTGAAGGGATCGAAATGGGACAAAGCTGAGGCAAGAAAACAACGGTCCAATGACAAGACAGCCCGAAGAAACGTCGATTTCTTGCCTACTCCGCCAACCAGTGCCGAACAGAGAAAGGAGCCTTCTCGTCCAGTCAAGGGAGTACAGTTTAACCTGGGTGGAGGACAAAGGAACTCCGGCTCGCTGAATCCGCAGCGGCCACGGAATGACCGTAGAAGAAATATCGATGAATCGAAACGTACATTAAAACAGCGGACAGACAACTCATCTGGTGAAGAAAGTGACATGCCTCAGCCCATGTCGGAGGCTGGTGCTGCCTTTGCTGCCAGGCTAGGCTTGACGGGTGCACAAAAGAAGCATACGTCAGCAAAGGAACCGTATGTCAAAAGTTCGGATGATTTTGTTTCTACGGACGAGGAACTTACAGAAGACGAGGAACACGAGTCCGATAACAGCGCAAACGACGTGGAGCTTCATTCCATGTCTGCTGCAGGCCAGTCTCTTGCGTCCAGGTTGGGAATGATGTCGGTTTCGAACTCGAAATCGAATCCACAAACTAATTCTCGCAAAGGTCACCTGCAAAGGCAAGGACAGGCATCTTCACCATCCAAAGGAACATACAAAACTCCTAAACAGAAGCGGGAGGAACTTGCGAAGAAGCAGGCTGCGGATAAGGAACGCTTACAGCGAGAAAGGGATGCGAAATTGAAAGCAGAGGTCGAAGACATCTTCAGCAAATTAACTAGCTCCTCCGCTAACTGGGCCGATTTGGAGGATGAAGACTAACTTTACGTGTATTTTTATTGTGTTTTATAGATCTGTAGTACATAATAAGACAATTAATCGAAAAAAAGAATGCTGAACACTTGAAGTGACTATCGCGAGATTCATAGTAAAGGGCTTAATTTTAATATCTTTTGATATTTAGCCGTCTTTGCAACAAATGGACAGTTTAGGTCCATTTTTCTGAAATGTACGCTAGTCGGACAGCAATGGCTCTATCAAGACCATACTCGACGTCTGGGAAAATAGTATGGTCTTTATTATGCTCTTGTGGAGGGAGGAGAAATCGCAGATCACTATCTACGATACGCAAGTATAACAATACAAGACAAGATCCCAACCAGGAATATGAAAAACGCAAGTATGATCAACTAATTAGAGACCAAGTGATCAAATCGACGCTTCAAAGTGGCGGGAAATATTCGAATGGAGGCAGTAGCCTAGAAGATAAAAGAAGGCTACCGTTTAGAACGATCGTGCTATTAGTGGTAGGATCTAGCACCATAACTATGGGAGTATACGTGTTGATACAGCTCGTGAAGCTCAGACGGGATGGGAATGATGGGTCCATTTTCTTGCCGTTGTGGTTCAACAGTAACTGGCTTTTTAAAAGCACTTACGCTTTTCCCAAGGACCTAAAGTATTTCGATAAGGAGCACTATGAGTATGCTATAGTCGAAATGAACCAATTAAGCTCCCCTCCTAATACCTCCGATTTAGATAACTTTAAAAAGGTTTTGAAGAATGAAAACATCAAGTATAAGGTGTTGGAGGAATTGTCTCTAAATAAAAGTATACGACAGATGTTTAAGCTACCCCTAAGTATTATCCCGAATGATAGCAAATTGGGTATTTGGATAGAAACAAAGTATCCCACTATATCAGGGTTGCAAATCAATGTGGAAAACACCACAGGCAAGTCATCTGTGGCGGTTGCGTGGGTCATCAAACTGATCAACTTCCGTGCTATGATAAGTGATGCATTGATTCAAGCAGGTCTAAAGCTAGACCGGCTTTATTCAGAAGACAGTTTCAAAGCTATCATTGGCGAAAAGAGCACTAAGGATACAGCCGATTTCAAGCACAAGAATATAAATAGAAATAAAGAGTATGACGTCTTTTTCACTGGAGAATTTATCATCCAAGATAAAAACCAACTTGACAAGGGCATTGTCACATATAAAGGTATGTTTGACTTCGATCATTTGATGGTGAATAGAGGAGTAAAAATAGTGCAAATGGACATGATTTTGGAACCCTCGTCCTCTGAATCAGTCAAGTACAAGATTTTATAAATTACACACGATGCCAGCGTTGATACTCAGCAAATGATGAATGCTCTATGATTTTTTAAAAACCTCAAATATATAATATATTTTGGACATTTGACGATGATTGTCTGTAGTATCTTTTCTCTTGACATTAGAAATCCGATTTCGGCTACAATCCGCTGGTTAACAAATTCGTTTCCAACTGTAGGAGTGAAGCCATGAAGCATATGCTGCTCAGTCTGAGAAGCATATTGACCGCAGGGTCTGTTTGGTCTCATTTTTGTACTTCCTACCTGGTCTTTACATCTATTCATAAGAGACACAAGGTCCATTAGGTTTTTACTCCTAGTCTCCACGAAGACACCTACATCACCCTGGCTTCGAATACAATCTTTCTGTAAACCTGCAAGTCGGCCAAGATCCTTGGTTTTGGCTCCTGTTAACTTCACCTCCTTCGTACAAAGCGTCTTTAATTCTGAAGACTTTTTACACACTTCCACTGGATAATTTTCAGTCATGCAGCCTATCGTCTTCATGGCTGAATAATTACATCTTAAGGGCAACTGCATCTACCTTATTGTTGGCTGACATAACTAATATATTATTTTGGTGTAGCTACCAGCATAAAAGGGGTATTTTCGCAGCAATGCGGCCTGCTTCCCACTTTACATAACTAATATGTAGAGAAAATTCTCCGTAGGTATCTGCTGTCCCTTATGTGCCTGGTTCCGTAAATACTGTTGGGCCGCCGCAACTGTCGAATGAGTTCTCGCTGAGAACAAGACGTCTTCATGTGAGAAAAACCAACTGAGAAAGCAAGAAGCTGACTTTTCGTAATTGCATAACCTAAAAAGTCGAACAATACCTGTGCCGTAATTTGGATCTCGATGGCCGTATCCAGCCTCATCGAAAGTAAAAAGCCGCGCACCATTCTAAGCCCTTACCCTGTTTATTATGCATCTCTAGTTGTTCCTGCTTTCAGCTGAGTTAAGCCAGACAATTGATATAAGGGCCAAGAAATGTCCGCTGCAGGGATTCGTCTGAAATGGTCGATGGTTTACTCCACGAAATACCACAATCATAATTCTAAAGAGAAAGCTTGTACTCGTAAGTATATTCGCCTTTCGATATTGCCCCATTCTATGTCTATTTTTACGTATACGCAATGAACAAAGCTACTCTTGTAAAAAAGTTACTACGTCCATCTTTGTGGGACCACTCTACTAGAACTATAATCCCCTATGTGTGCCAAAAATATCAACATTTGGAGATTCGGAACCGGGTGTATTTCCTACTTGGATTTCGAATTCAAAAGCCATACTTGAGTATACTATTTAATCAAGACTGAACCCCTTAAAAGCAGTGCTAGTCCTAGTTCTTTCGTGGATAGTATCAGTTGACTATAAGTGCAAGAATGCATATAGCTGTTGCATTGATTGCAGCATTCTTTGGTGCAGCTATTTTCGCAGCCGATCTAGAAAGACCACAATGGTTTACTACGGCAATGACAAACACGGAAATAGATTTAGCAGTGCTCACTAAGCAAGATTGGTTCAATGCTTTCACAACGTGGATGCTGTCGGTCCAAAATTCAGGCAAAAAATTTCCTGCCACTGTGGACGGTTTGTACATGCCTGACCGTTTTAATGTTATCGAAACAGACCGATTAAAGCGACGAGCATCTTACACCACCTACTACCACTCGTATCTTTACTACACGAACTACCACACTACCTTTTACACATGGTACTACTATCCACATTACAGCTTTCACTACTATACCCGGACCCTTAGTCTTCATTACACACATTACACCTACCATGATTACACCCATACTGGCTATTTTTGGAGTAATGGTCATTACACCACTTACAACGGTGCTACTAAATCTAGCGAATTCAGCTATATTGGGACTAGCGATCGATCATTACCTACAGGAGGGGTCCCAGTGGTTGCAGCACCTACGGCCACTCCAGCAGCCTCGTCTATTATAAGCACTTGGAACTATCGCACAACTCGAGGGCCGTCTACCATCATAGCTACTAGAGCACTTTTAGTCAAAGCGCTCGTCACCTAATCAGTCATATACCCTCCAGTATCGCACAGCCGGTCAAAATCAATAGCGGCCAAACCCTCCCAAGTGATATACCCAGTGACGAGACTCAGGTTGGAAGTAGTAGCGCTGCTGCTGCTGGAACTAGTAGCCTTCGTAGTTCTGAAGGTTCGACATCTCAAACAGGCCTTGGTCGTGCATCTAATTCTGCAGCAAACTCAGCGCTGAATACATTGAATTCTCCTGCAGGCTCCAGTAAGGCTGATTTTTCTATCTTCTTGCTAGTTGGGACAGTGATTCTATTACTTTTTTAGTTGGCAGGATGACGAGAAGAGTTAAATATGCTTTTTATTGCTTTTGAAAATTTTATGAGGTCTTTTGACCTAATTGATCATTTGAATGTTTCTCTAGATATGACGCTAGGGGCTTTCGCACTAGGCATTATACCTTGTGTCTCGAAAACAGCAGATCGCTAACAAATCTCACTGTGCTCCCCGTATATGTACTTTATGCAGCATGGGCCCTTCCATGGTGCCATAATTCAACGAGTAACGAGAGTATTTCGCAGCCATGCTGAAGCGCAAATCTCATCTTTCGTCTTTTCTTCTAGTGTCTCAACATAAGCATTTTTTATACCACTACTCAGTGCCTTAGGACGAGCTTCCCGTCGCCTGCCCGACTCAGCCAATTCCTACCCAATTGTCTTATAAAATAAATACCCCAAAGTTATTGCCCACTTAAAAATGCGCGTACTGCTTATTCGAGCCTCTTCACGGAACGCTTAGCGAATCCATTTACCCCCTTGACTGTACAACACCCTGACTGTGTGACCCTTGCAGTGGAGTGGATGATTTTTTATTTACTTACTTGCGTATTTCTGAGTTCCAACACGAAATTTAGGCAATGAAAACGTGTATCGGGTTTGCAGGTGCTACGACAATAAAAGAGTTTTCAAGTTTACGAGATATGTATTATCCTTGAGTTCGTATTTACTTGTTAAGGAAGCAGTTGTGTCCGCAAATGATATTACACAAGTCTACGGCGGTAAATTTCGTTCCTGTGCTATTATTCCATTTTGAATCCTTGAGAATCACCAAGTATAATTGGGACCGCATCGCACCTGCCCTCTAACTGTAGCAGAATTTTCCATGTAAAATAGCTGAGTCTTTTTTTTTCAGCTTCGGAAGTTTCAACAGAGGGGTATCTTTCCAGGTAAGTAAAATGAATAAATTGAGAGCAATTTGGTTATTCCTCACAATTTTTTTCAGTGCTGGAGTTTTCTCTGCTTCCGACAACTTGCTCAACGATATCAGCAAATATGCATCGGACGTGGAAAACATCGGTACCAAGGATGCTTCCGTCATTGAAAACTTCAATCCAAAGTCATTTGTCGAAGATTTGACCAAACAAAAGTGGTTCAGTGAGGCTACTAAATACACCGATCCCAAGCAGTTGACTAACAGCAAAATCACGTCTCAGACGTGGTTCAAATCGTATTTGGCTTGGTTAAGCACGCAAGGTCACCAAATTAGCCCCAAGACCAGCGGCGTGGTGGCCCAGCAAACCAGTTCTGGCTCTTCGAGATCCGCATCTGACTCTTCGAGCTCCCAATCCGGTTTATCTTCAACCAGTTCTCCTGGAGGTGCTACTGTTTATTATGCTTCGTTTGGTACCATTTTGGGCGCCATGGCAATTTGTTTACTATAGCTATGTCAAATAGTGGGCGTTTTCCCTCAAATAAATTCAATGAGGCACGCATTCAGTATAACTCATGAATAATAAAGCAAAATCATTCTTGATGTCCAAAGTTTGTTGGTTATCATGTACCAATTTATATCGCAATCTTTGAATATAGTGGAAACATGCTATTTATTGATTGAGCCATATTTTAACAAAAAAGGAAGTTAATGTTTTTTCTTCAAGGATTCTCTATCTAAGTTGAGTTTGTGAAAAGTTGATTCGTGGGACTATTTGAGACTATAATCCTCAACGAACATACCAGCGCTCCATCACAGATGCTGGAATGACCAAAATGCCAGTCTATTTTGAAATCGTAGAACACAGACCACTGGACAAAGAAAAATATCAAAGTCCAAATGGTATTTTCTGTCTTTAATGCAGCTCGACTTATTGAAATGAAAGTCTAAGTCTAGGAGACGAAACCAGTTTCCTTTAGCCAAACTCGAATCTTGAAAAGGAAGAGGCGATCTTACAAAGCTTCTTCAATCAAGATGAAAAAAAAAGAGCTTTGGTAACATATTTCGCAACCGAAAGATGGTCCTTGGTTCCCAAAGGGCGCAACTATAAAATACAGTAACTGAGAATATCACAGCAAGTCCTCCAAAGCAATTGACAATTAGTCTATAGGCTGAAAGAACCTGTTCATATGGCTATGTTAGCATGCCCGGCACGAATTCGATCACCAACCTGTATTATGCGTGCTACGAAATCCCACGACATCGTCTCAATGCTCCATCTTCTTCACCCTTGATATGTTCGAAACTTCTTGACGCCTTACCAGGTCCGACCATTCTAACCTTAGCAAATCCAACCTCTAGCCCCATATATCTTTGCCATATTACTGCCCTGCACTGATCTTTAATCATTAACTTAATTGCTCCATAAAATGGCTTTGTCTCTCCCATTAAATCATCTTTTTGTTAAATTTCAGTCAGCATCTTCATTACATCTGTAGTATATTCATATGTTTGCTACGCCTAGTTTAAACAATAGCGATTCTTGAATCAGATTTGAACTATTACTTTATGTCGCGAGTATCATTTCTTCTATTATCTCAAGCTATTATGATAAGATAATGTTAGTATGAGTTATGATGCTGGCCAAAGCCTGAAGCAACAGAGTAGCTATGTGCCATCAGGAAAAAGAAAGCTGACAGAAGATGATAGTGATGATGATATACCTACATCTAGCAAAAATAGACGATTGGCCCAAACTTCAAGAACTGTTAGGGCTTGTGAGTTGTGTCGAAAGCAGAAGACAAAATGCTTCAAGTCATCAACCGATGATATCTCGTGTGTACGTTGCTTATTTCTTAAGAAGAAATGTTCCTTTGATACTCCTAAAAGGCCGCTGCATCTGGAACAAGAAACTGGACTTAATGAGACACAAGCTACGGTAGAGAAGTTGGATATGATCTATAAAGGAGTCAACGAATTACTTACAATAATTAAGTCTGGCAATGGAGGTAAAATAAATGTGTCCGATGTAGGGCTTTTAGCAGAAGCAGCGGATGTGGTTGATCAGCAGCCAGTAGACGTTGAGCCTGTTTTGAGTAGTACCAGCTTAGAACGACAAGATTCCTTGCCCCCAGAGATCACCTTATTCGTCGACTCTGAAAGCCTAGTCCCTTTTGAATTCCCGGAACCCTCCTACAAAACTGCTCCTTTTGCTGTAACTTGTAATCAAACTAATGGACCTAACATCCCCCAGCCTATATTGAGCTTACTTGGTTTGTCAACAATAGAACCCAAAAAAAAGCCTGATATTGCGGGAGGGATGCATGAAGATGCTATTAGCCTAAGATTGTTGACTGAATCAGAAACAATAGACTTGGTAAGTGAGTTTAGAAAAAATTATGGTAGGTGGGTCCTGTTTCCTCGGGCCTTGCCAACACACACGTTAGTCGAAAGAATCAGGCACAAATGTCCTTTGTTGTTAACTACATGCTGCTGTTTGGCATTGAGATATCTGCTCAAGGGCGTGAACCCAAACGATGCTGAGAGTTTTCAGAGGAAAGTTAAAATCTACAAGAGCTTAATAGAACAATTGAAGAGAGAACTACATGCAACACTACTAGACAGTTCATTATCCCAAAACAAAAATGTTGGAAGTATTGAAGTTTTACAATCGCTAGTAATTCTTTCCATTTATTCTTTATCAATATCTTCCATTGCATCTTCGGGCTTGCATGATGACGACAAAACAACAAATAAAAGCCTAAAGTTAGACCCATGGTTTCTTTCAAGTATCGGTTTAACCACATTCATATCCAAATCTACGTTCGGAACCCTTTTTCAAAACAAAAATCAAGGGGAGGGCCCCAAATCTCCTTTCACCATTTTGTATGATGAAATGGATAATGATAAGTACCAAACTTTGACTACTTTAAGGCTTTTCAATCATCTTACTTTGGTTCATTTGATAAATTGCATTTTTTCAGGAAGAATGTGTGTGATTGACGAGGCTAGATTGAATTATTGTAGTTCTACGTTGACTTTGCCAAGTTCTACAAACTTTGACGGAAGGATGATAAGTGAAATCAGGATTCTACTAATCACATACAACTACATTCAAAGAAACATTAATTCGAAGTCAATTAAAAAGATCGATGTGTGCGATCTGGAATATGCATTAGCGAGGGGACAAATAAATACTTGGTACGATCAATGGGAGTACTTGTTTAATCAGCCGACTTTACAATTCGTTGAACTATGCTATCACTTTTGTTGCATAGTCGTTAGTTACAGTTACTGCTTTCAAAGAGCTATCTTGGCTGGGAATATTGAAAATCGGACCCTTGAAATGTACGATGAAGATAACATACGTTTCATACTAAGTCATTGTGATAAGCAATCTTTTAACCAGATGTTTGACCATGCTTGTCTATTAATCAAGTCGGTCAATGACATAGAGTCTGATTCTTACTTCGCCTATTTATCGGACCAAATTCATTTCTGTTTCTATTTTAGTGCTCTTTTATTACTAAAATTCTTGACTCATTTACAACCTGAAGACACTAAATCCATTCTACATGGTACTTATACAATGGAGCTTCTCGTGAAAGACATCAACAATCTAATACAAAAATTTAGGACAATTCAGCAAGGAAAAGATGACATTATTACAAGTTACGAGCTTTCATTGAGCAATTCGTTAAGTAGCTTGTTGTCAAGAGTCATTTGAAACATTTCGCACCTTCGTATATTTGATGAGGAGTTGTTAAATTGGATGCTAAATCCTCAAACCTTCAATATATATATAGATGGGATTTGCTAAATATTATTGCATACCGCTATTTCAAATGTCCTTTGAAATTACCTTCCATATAATCTATGTGTACAAATGCTCTTTCGACCATAGGCAATGTTTCAATAGCGTACTGTAAAGCTTCAGCAATATCATGAACATCTTTCAAAGACAAATTGAACTCCTCATAATCGAAGATTAAATCTATTTCAACGTTTAAATTGTCACCCACATGATATACCTTCAATGCAGTTATTTGTTTAATTGATTCGGCAAATCTGTAAGACAAGTAAAGAATAATCTTGTAGTCTAGTTGATTAGCCACGGCCCCTGTCAAGTTATCAATATGCTCGAATGCTGTTTTGCTCCATGAAAATATTATATAAAGTGACAAGATGAAGGCACCCGCTGGGTCGAACCACCATATATCAAAGTAATAACCTGCAGTCGGCATGATTAAGGATACAATGTTGAAGATAATGTCAGTCATTGCATCCTGCGCGAGAGCTTGGACGGAACTAGATTTACTTTTGGAACACCAAACCCAACAACATACCTTGCTCATGATAGTTATAGTCATTATCATTATAGCTGCTTGACCAATTTGAGCAACATTTCTTTCTTCCGCAGAACTTAAGAATAGCCTTTTAAAAGACTCTTCGCCAACCTGGAAGAAGGATATGATGATGATTATAGAAAAAATTAAGATACCCAAAGGTTCCAACCTGGAACGTCCGACCGGATATGCATGCTGACTCCTCCAATTCTTCGTGGTAGATAGCTTGTTAGAAACGAAAATGATAAAAGTCGAAAGAAAATCCAAGACAGAGTCGACTAATGAGGCGACCACCGATATAGAGCTGGTTAATATGCATACAATAATTTTACCAACTAGTAACAAAAAATTGATGAAAAAATTCACCATGATGGCTACCAAGACTTCCTGGGCAGATTCTTCCTGATCATATCCCAAAAATTGTGCACCCTCACTTTGTACGTTCCCGGGTATCTGATTGAACCTTGAGCCATGAGAAATTGTAGAATTATAGCTCAAGTTATTTGGATCCATTTTGGTGCTTTTCAAAAACTCATTTTCTTCATTAGGTTCACGACGAACTTCAGAATGGCTATAAGTGGAAAGCATGTTTATATGTATCTTTCCATAATCAAGAAAGTTGTCAATTTCCTGAAACTTTTCAATTAAATAGTTCTGGTCCTCGTAGTATTTCTTTACTCCTTTATTTTTGATTTTATCCACATCATGTCGTATGTTCTCTTCCCAGTTAGCCAAGTTCTTGAAACTCCCTATCAATTTTTGTGGCCTCATATTGGTTAAAATGTTTAGCCTTCGCTGCTGTTCCTCCATGTCAGGTACTGAATATATGCTGGCATTACTCTCTAAAATGCCACTATTGAGGTTCAAGTTACTTGCATTTGTATTATTATATTCAAAAGGGGCATTGGAACCTGGATTCGTAACGGTGTAATGGCCACTGATTAGCCTCTGGAAAAACGGTTTCTGGTTCGCTGCTGAAGTTGTTTGCGTATACCCATGACGATAAAAGTCTGCAGCAGATATCGAGTTCTTTCGAGCCTTATCTTCGTCAAGATTGTGATAGCTGCTAGATAAAGGGTCCTCACGTCCCTGCTGATGGTTCGACAAACCCTTGTTGAAAAGGGCGGAGGTAGACGGTGATTTCTGAATTCCTGATTGTATTCGCTTCGCCGAGGCATCTGGCGTATCGATTGCTTTGGGGGGCCCTCCCACAAGTGGTTCACGTTCACTGCATTCCCTGACACTATCTCTTTCTGGCATAACTTAATGTCTTGTTTGCTTCGCCATTAACGAAGTACTGAAATTCCGCCTGCTGTTGGGGTATATGAGTTTTGGAACACCCACGAGCATCTCATCGCAGCATTGCTCATAGTAGCACTAACCAATCCAGTTTTACACGATATATTTAAGGCCATTTGCACCTCGATACTTCTATAGTTAACTAAACCTACACATTACGTTACCTACACAAGCCTAAATCCTTATTGATACTTCGTATTCACCTAGTCCTTTGTTGACTACCCCGGACTTATTCTAACGAGCTCAACAAACCCAGTTAAGAGATTGCCTCAGTTGGCTAGTCATCAGAGACTCCCACGTCGTACTGTAAGCCCCCGCCGACTCCAATTGACAACAACTAAGTTTTCATTGAAGCTCCCATAACCCTAGGCTACCTTAGACTTATAGCGTCCTTTGCACTTACCCGGCTCTTTTTTCGAGAGCGGTACTAAATAGAAATTTGCTACTGAAAATTTTTTTGTATTTAGTAGCCAGTCAACAAAAGTTGAAGATTGTATGGGTATGTCACAACCGAGCACCTTAAACTAAGCAGGCTGGTCTATAAGTCACGACTGAATGCTTTGATACGGTAGTGAGACTTTCGTGTAATTGATAAGAAGACCATTCGGAATTTCAAGTCAATTGCATCCGCCCGTGAGATTTTGATGAGTTGGTTCTAACAGAAGATCTAGTATGTTTGAATGAACATAAAGGATTTTGACATTTTTCTATGATGATTGTTCTCACAACATTCAATCCGGTGAATCCTGAGCCATGGATAAAACATGCATCACCATCTGAATTGAAAATTATGAATAAGTCCTAAATAGGCTACGTTGACACCAATACTAACTGGTTTAGTTAATGGTAAGTATTAGGGTATGGACGTCCAATTAAGTACTTTTATGATGAAAACCTAATATTTCAGTTCTGCTTCTGAACCAAAAATTCCTGAAGATAATCAATACCAAAGCTCAAAAATCTGACTTGAAATACTTAATTGGAACGAATTTACGTTTGTTTGAAGCAAAATACTAACGTTTTAGATTCTTATGTATTGAATACACATTGACATTATCAAGTAATTGTAGCAACTACTCAAGTAATGGTAAATCTAGTGCACTGCTCTTGCAAAGCTTAGAAAGTATATAAGTATCGAAGATCTATATGAATACTTGTACCACAGTAATGTGCTTTTTCGAAACTATTGTTACACAATTTAAATAGAAAAGATAACAACTTTTCCGTCGATACCAGAGGTACTTACTTGGTTGTTCTTGTAAAGCTTGATACTAGATATAGTATTTTGGTGGATTGTGCTTAAAACCTTACCCGCTCCCTTGGTGCTAGGCTTGTTAACTTTGCCTTTCAAGTCCAACTGCTTAAACATATTGAGCGCGTCATGAGAGGAAATCTCTCCCTGTTCCTCATCTCCGTGAGGCAAAGAAACATCGTTAATCAAATCCTTTTGCTTTTCAACCGTGTATGTTTCCTTCCACCCATTTTCGTTACCCTCGAAAGCTATCAAATTACAATTATGTCCACCAACAAGTATCTTATTTTCTCCCAAAAATACTAATGACTTGAATGGCAAGTAGCTGGTTTTGACGTTAAGGATCGCTCTGGGTGGCAATCCTTCGCCTTCTGGATACACTATAGTGAGGGACGAATCGTGGGAAATAAACGCTAATGAGTCTCCGGATGGGCTGAACGCAACGCCGTGAATCCATGCACCCGTTTCATTAACAAAGTCTCCGCACAATGTCTGGAATGGTAGCTTAGCTCCCCATGCACATGGGGCAGGTTTTTCGTCCAAACCTTTAATGAAAGCGGAGAATACCCTTGTATGTCCATCAGTAGAACCTCCAGCTAATATCACATTATTAGGGTGCCAATCTAAACTAGTAATCGTAGATTTCAACGGTTTCTTCAAGTGTTTCGATACCCACCAATCATTTTCTGGTTCATAATAACATACAGCTATGATGCGGTCCGATGATCCCACAGCAAACTTGTTACCTAAAGGTGACCACTTGCAAACCGTAGCTGCCCTATTTATACGCAATAAAACTAAAGTAGGCTTATATTCTTGTTCAGCTTGGCTATACTCCCAAACTAGGGCATTTCTATCTTGCGAACAAGTCAAGATTTTGGTCCCATCTGGAGAGATATCAACTGAAGTGACTGTCTTATCATGCTCTCTCAAAATAGCGATCAATTGAGGTTTGTTGGACAAGTTGGCCGACATTTGGTAAATCTCGACTGTATTCTTTTTGGTAATCGCTAGGAGTTGTCGATTTGGCGAAAATACATGATCTTTTATCGATTCATGGCCTAATTGATAAACTGCTGGTGCTGACATGTCCGATTCAGGAGTCGACTCTACTGGAATCAATTTGTGTCTGGAGTAAAATCGATTATAAAAACTCTATAGCAAAGGGGCTAAATATGGCTAAGAATGAGCGAAATCCAGTACACGACGCTAACTAAAATACTACAATATATAGAGACTGCCTAAAAACATGTAAAACATCTGTAATAATGTATATGTAAATGTACATATGAAGAAATATACTTAAAATAATACACTTCGAAGTTTAAAAATAGGGGACCAAAACATCTTCAAAATTTGGAAAAAGAATGTTGTGAGACGAAGAATGGCTATAACGCTGAAGTTGACGCTCTGCAGTCATTCTATTTGGGTTCAGCCGAGGTTATTTTGCCCGATTCACCCTTACTCTCTAAAAACTGTTTAACCTTGCTCCAGTAGTGAAGAACCTTTTCATTTTTGGATGATGAAACTTTCCCATCAAGACGTTGAACGATGGACCTAAATAAGTTACCAGTTTCCTTGTTGTACAAGATTCTTAACCAGTAAAAGAACAAAAATGCTGCCAATTGATAGCCGGACGTATTCCTGAAGAAAAACGTCCTTAAAGTCAAGTACACAATCAAAAACAACTCGTCGTAGGCAATGAGCGAAGCCAAGGTAGTCAGATGTTTCAAAACACCGTCTACTTTCTTGTAGGATGCCAATTGAAGCGTCGAAATTAAAAAGTATGGAAGAATCTTGAATACCGACCTGAAGGTGAAGCACCAGATTATGGCCAACACCAAGTATTGGAAGTTTTGCTGGGCAAACATACTGGAAAATGGAGGCAAGTATTTGATTCCAAACTTGTGCGAGAAGGTGGCGGTCAAGGCTATAATTGACCCCAAAAGTCCTAACCTGTAGCTGATGGAGCTCACATAAAACTTGTTAGGCAATAGCAAAATCTGCAATATGAACGAAATGGTAGTAAACACAACAGCCACAGCATGCCCGTAGAGCCATAACCGCTTCTTCCAGGGGCTGGGCCCACCCTGTCTTTTGACCAACTTCCTTTTTCTATCCTCAGGGTTGACTGTTCTGTTGGTATAATTTTGGCTCTCAGGCTGTTTACCGTCTTCAAAATTCACCTTGGACGCATTGCCATTTCCGTTTGGAGTCCCAGACATCGTCTCTATCAGTTGACTTATAGTACACTATTAATCTGCCGTTGCTTGAGCTATGCAAATCAATACAGGGGAAAATTCTATTCGTTGCTACTGTAAGCTTGAATAGTATTGTCTTTAGTACCCTTTGTTGATTATGTAATTCTTTGTTTAATATTACATAAGCGATAGAAACCTGGTAAACAATTCTAGTAAACATCACCTAATAGTGTACTATTGGAAGTCGAATAAGGCGAAATGGGTCGTAAGGATATCTACTCGACCGAGTATGGCAGGTCTAATGCCTTGTCACCGATGGAAGCGGAAATATTATCGCAGTATCAACTATTGGCTGTGCAATTGAACACATTGTCTGGCGAGATCAAACAGTTAAATTCGGCCACTAATCAGGCAGTGGTTGTGGGCAAGAGCTCGTCATCAGAGGTGGGAGGTGAAGATATGGCTACGGGATCTGCTGATAAATTGTTGGATAATTTGCGAAACCTTGAGATGAAGATCGGACTTGTATATACACTTTTCAAAGGCGCAGTGTATTCGTTGTTCTTGCAGTACGAGGAGGATCAAAACTTGAAGAACGACGAAGCCCAAAGACGAAATGAGTCGGAGAATGAGGGCGGCAGCTCGGAGGATGGAAACGAGGATAATTACAGGGAAGATGGAGACGATGACTTAGAGACATGATTAGCACCATAGCTCACCCATATAATTCGATAGTGAAGGCTCCTAATGAATAATGAGGAATTGAAATCTATAGTGGGTTACCTTCTCGCGGCCTTACACGTTCAGTTTTGCCGAAGCGGACACTTTAGCAAAAGTCGACGCAGAGAACGAGATTTCGCACCCGTACAATACAAACCAGATGGATTCAGCTTATCTTAGGCAACCGGCAACCGGCAACAGAATTAGTCAATTTCTCTCGGAAGTCATTTCCGCATCAAAGAAGACTTCAAGGCTGCTAAGGAACTGAGGGCAAGATTTAGAGGTTCCGGCAGCGGCTGCGATATGTTTAGGCCTATGAACTGTTCTGTTCAGACCTAATCTTTCCATGTCTTCGGTCCCAAGTCATGCTGGCTGCCATTATAAACTGCGTAAGTTACGTTCACATAGAGGTTACTGTAGTGCTGTCGCAGCATATATAATCAGCATATACAGACTCAAGATTAAGTGTCCGAGTCAATAATCGCGGTGGATGAGCCGAGTCAATAATAAATGATATTAAGAAGTTGAAAAATCGTTTTTAAAGTCGTTCTACTTCTAGCTTTACTTTGTTTTAACTGAACATACATCAACCTATAATGTCAGCTAACGATAAGTACTCTACTCCATTATCCTCGAGATATGCTTCTGCGGAAATGTCAAAGATTTTCTCGTTGAGAAACAGATTCTCAACGTGGAGAAAATTATGGCTCAACTTGGCAATTGCTGAAAAGGAAGTTGGGTTAGATATGATTTCTGACAAAGCGATCGAACAGATGAAAGCACATTTAGAAATTACTGATAAAGAAATTGAGGAGGCCAGCAAGGAAGAAGCCATCGTTAGACACGATGTCATGGCACACGTTCATGTCTTCGGGAACACTTGCCCTGAAGCAGCAGGAATTATCCATTTGGGTGCGACTTCGTGTTTCGTCACGGACAATGCTGATTTGATATTCTTGAGGGATGCCTATGATATCTTAATTCCTAAATTGGTCAACGTTATTGACAGATTGTCACAGTTTGCTTTGAAATACAAGGATTTGCCAGTTTTGGGATGGACTCATTTCCAGCCTGCGCAATTGACCACTGTGGGTAAAAGAGCTACGTTGTGGATCCAAGAGTTATTATGGGACTTGAGGAATATGGAGAGGGCCAGAAATGACATTGGTTTAAGAGGCGTAAAGGGTACCACTGGTACTCAGGCCTCCTTCCTATCGTTATTCCATGGTAACCACGATCAGGTTGAAGAATTGGATGAGAAAGTTGTCCAATTGTTGGGCTTCGAACATGTTTACCCTGTCACCGGTCAAACCTACTCAAGAAAGATTGATATTGACGTATTGTCACCACTAGCCTCATTGGGTGCGACTGCACATAAATTTGCTACTGATATTAGGCTATTGGCTAACTTGAAAGAGATTGAAGAGCCATTCGAAAAATCCCAGATCGGGTCGTCGGCCATGGCATACAAGAGAAACCCCATGAGATGCGAAAGAGTGTGCTCATTGTCGAGACATTTAGGCGGTTTGCTCAACGATGCCATTCAGACAGCCTCGGTCCAATGGTTTGAAAGAACTTTGGACGATTCTGCCATCAGGAGAATCTCTATTCCCTCCGCATTCTTGACCGCAGATATTTTGCTCTCCACCTTGACCAACATCACCTCCGGCTTGGTCGTTTATCCTAAAGTCATTGAAAGAAGAATCAACTCCGAATTACCATTCATGGCTACCGAAAATATCATCATGGCTATGGTGGAAAAAGGCGAGTCCAGACAAGAATGCCACGAGCAAATCAGAGTCTTGTCCCACCAAGCCAGTGCGGTGGTCAAGCAGGAGGGCGGCGACAACGATTTAATCCAAAGGGTCAAATCAACTGACTATTTCAAGCCTATCTGGGGCCAATTGGACTCTTTGTTGGACCCTTCAACTTTTGTAGGTAGAGCTCCTCAGCAAACTGAAAAGTTCGTTTCGAAGGACGTGGCCAATGCTTTGCTTAACTACAAGCATTTGATCAACAACGAAGCCGTCACCTTGAATGTTTAGTGTGTATGTAATTATCTAGTACGCGAATCCAAAAAAGCTCTTGACATATCTGTTAAACCTAGTGTCAACTTTTCAGTATTCTCAAAAATGTGTAGCGACTCACCATCAATGACGCACAAGATATGTCGACAAAGTGTCGACCGTTCGAATAAAGTTGGCTCATGAAGATGGAGAATTGGATTTCTAATAATGCTTAAATGTATATTAAAGTAAAACCTTCGCGGTAAAGCAACAGCATAAAAATACATGCAAAGTCGTTGAGCATGAAACGATCTGTAATAAATAAGCAAGCCAGGTGAGTAGTTGATTAGTGTTGTCTTTGAAGACAGCAAAAAATTCAAGACTATTCTCTCCAATGTCATTAATCGAAAGTTTCCTTTTTTGGGCCCCGAGACGTCGACTTTGGGCTTTGAGGCGGCGTATCGGAACTAATGGGTGGTACCACTATTTGGGCCAAAGGAGGTATGACATTATGAGTAGGGCTTGCATTTTTAAGGGGAGGAATGAAATGTTGAACAGGATGGTGGAGTTGTTGCTCTGTCGACATGAGAGCTGAGGGTGGTTTGGGAAAATTGGTACTTGTAAATGCAACTTGAGGATATGAGGGAAAGAGAGCAGGAAAGTGCTGTCTCGTCGGTGGGGCCATGCCAATTAGAGCGGATGGAACGTTGTTTTGGCCCTGTGCCGACGAAATGAAAGGTAAGCGGTTGTCGTCCTGCTGGTGATCTTGGCTGTGTTTATCTGCACTTGACTCTTGGTCCTGTTCCTCGAGATTACTCAACATGGTGAGTCTTTGGTATTGTTGTACAATATTGTCGAATTTGAAGGTGCAAAAAATGCTTTTTTCAGACGGAGCCGTGTAAAGATCGATGACACCATTGATGAGGTCCCTTTCAAGCATCCGCTCGTCCACATACAACGAGTTGTTTGATGCTTGGGGAATCAAAAATATTTTCATGTCTGATTTGTATCGGGGACGAGCAACAATCTTTTTGATAAACAAGTTGTTTGGAATATCGCCGAGCTCTCCAATACTTTGAAACATTTCGTCGGTGAAGTCCTCATGGTCAATTAAGGTGCAATCCCCGGGACGGGCAGTTTCTAATTTTAAAAGAACTGAGCCTTCGTTATCGCTGGATGTGGATCTTGTCACTCTTACTAATCTGTACTCGTCAATGCCAAAAAGGGAATGCACTGCTGTGTTTAAGCAATTGAATGTGGGCAACGGTTTCGTTGGGTCTTGTTCGTCTGTTTTTTGAAGATTGAAAGTTTTCAAAAGCTTGCTGGAGAAAACCGAGAGGTTCACCAAATTGTTATCAATTAATTGTACCAGCTTGGAAATCAAATCGCCGCCAGCAGCAGGATTTCCTATGCCAGTGTTCTCTTGATTCATGTCTGATTGTGTACAGTGCTCATTCAAAGCGTAGATCTTCTTTCTATTGGTATGAGAAACAAGGGAACTATACAACGCGTACATTGAAGGGGCCAAGGTTAGTTTGACTCGAAGTCCGGCCTCCAAATACTTAGAATGTAGCTTACTATTCCCCGTGTTCCCTCCTATACCCTCAGCAGCTGACCTCCTTCTACCGTTTGATTTTCGTCGGATAGCAATCTGCACCAATTCTTTGCCATTCAACAACTTTTTGCTGATACGGGACTTGGGAATACTTTGATACGCCTTCCCAACCCTACTCCCAGGTACTCCCAGCCTTTGTGGGCTGTATGATGATGAACTGGACGAACGAGTCGTCCTGTTAATGCTAGTCGCCGACCTCGACTTTGTCAGTAATGACAGAAGAGTCGAGTTGCTCGTGGAAAGAGAAGCGGACCTACATTCTTCGTTGTCATCGCTATCGTTAAGTATCTCGGATAGTCCAGCCATCACTTGCCACTGAAATATTTGGTCCCTTACTTATCTCTTGGCGAAAGAAAAATTTAACGGCTATTTTCATAATACCTATTTATGTATGTCTCAGTTACAGGAATTACGAAGGTGAAAACCAGCTTATTAACAATTGCGGAAATCCGCCGATGGTTTTGAGACATTTAAAGTTTGAGACACTGCATTATTGCTCTAGTCGAAAACTACCCACATTACCATGGTTACTCGACGGTGACATAATGCTGGTAGCATGAATATCTGAAAAAAACGGAATTATACGCTGCGGAACCAAGTCCCACCATGTTTCTCGTACATTAAATTGCCGCGAAATATTTACTTGGACCTTGGAACGCCAGTGAAACTGACATATGCATCAACGGTAACTAACAGCGCCCGCCAGATGTCAATATGTATGCCACTGACATCTTGCAGTTAGTGTGCTTGCTGCATCATAAAGGGCTCCGTAGTATATTTCATTACTATTTAGCAGCAAGCAGAACGTCGGTCTAGCTGTGGCAAATTTTTCGATGTAGGGTTTATCATACTAATGCACAGAAATGAAAATAGACTTTCAGATGCAACCAGTAGTGCATACTTCGTACAACCTTAATTTATAAATGCAATAAAATGACTATTATGGTGGAACACAATATGATTTGGCGAGGGTATAATTTGTATATTAGTATTTAACAGAGTGTAGAGTAGATTAAAAATTGGAGCCTTGGTTGATGTTTCTATCCCTTACTCCCAACTCTCCGTTCAAAAAGTTGTCGTCACCCTTTTCGTTTTTACGCCAGAAGGTCCAGGAGTTATTCTCGACATGCTTACTACGCATCTTCATGCAGTAGAATACAAGAGCGAGGATGGCCAACAAGATGGCGCCACCCACACCCACGACAACTCCGACGACGATCTTGTTAGTCTTCGAAAGACCACTCGAGTCGTTAGATTTTTTCGATGAAGAAGGCGATGGGGTACTGGAGCCAGACACCATCGACGTCATGGTCACCACGACCGTTTTACCGTTGTTAACGGAATGGGATGTGGTAACCCTTGCGTTGGCGGGGTTGGATTTCGTTTTGGACCCGGAACCGTCCGTCGACTTGGGCGCGCTACTCGCAGCCGAAGAGGACGTCTCGTTTTGGTCGGACGTCTCCGACAGCCTGTCGGTAGACGCCGTGGAGGACCCGTCTGAGGTTTTTGAAGGACCGGACCGAGATGGCGAGGCTCCGGTACTATCCGATTTGGGGGAATTATTGTCACCCCCACTAGTCAGACTGGGCACACCACCAAATGATGTGCTTGGGTGGTTACTATTATTATTACCGTTGTTGTTATTGCCGTTGCTGTTGGTGTTACTGTTGTGATTGTTATTATTGCTGTTATTGTTATTGTTGTTGTTGTTATTCGATCCACCGCCTGCGCTCTGGCTATTATCCGTGTTGGTGCTCAGAGTGGTACTGCGGCCTGGATCGGTCAGCTGCGACGTGATGGTGCTTGAAAATGGGGTCGACTGGAACCCCGACGTGCTGAATGGCGTCTGAGATCCCTGGACACTCGATCCCCCGGTCGATATACTGCTGCTGTTTCTACCGCCATCGGTATCTCCGTTTCCACCCGAGTTGGTATCTCGCTGAACGAGATGCCCTCGGCTTTCGCTGAAAACTTCTCTCGTTCCAACGTAACACACGCTGACGAGCCCCACTAATAACAAGATCGCTAACCTTGCGAAGTTATTCATATCTCTTCTTTGATAAAGAATACCGTGCCACCACTTTGTTTTTGAATCTGTCACTGCTATAATTAGACCTTAAATGTGTATATTCGAAAATTTTGAAACAGTCCGATCACGGTCACCTGACAACTTTTTGTCCGACTAATATATCTTACTACAAGGGAAAGGGCATCACCATACCATTTGGTATCGAAACCGTTTATGTGTCAGCAGGGGGGGAAAGTACACGAGCGGATAGATCCGGTATTACGCCCCTTATCGTAGTTTACGATCCATTGGTAAGCGCGTCGAAACTTTTAAACTATAAAGTTCTTCAGTGGAAATTTCCAGAAGCTTCTATTACCCGAATTAGTAATAATCTTCTATCATACAAAATGGCTGCAAAACTGTATTCTGGAACCTTCTCCAGCACGTAAATGATACTATATAAGATCAACTTCAGCTAACGATAGAGACAAAAACATAAGTTGAAGAATATTAAACATCATTTATAAGTTAGAATAATGTTTGCCACAGATTTATATTACGTTAATTCAGTTCCACAGCGTACATACTGCGCATACGATTTGATGGAGGATGTTTCCAGACAGCAATACAACAGGATGTTGAGAAAGTACGAGGATGAAATGATTCGGAAGCAGAAGGCGAGGGAATTGGAGAGGTTCCAGGAACAGATGTTTTGGGAACACTTTGCGGGTGCATTAGAACCTGAAGGGCAAGCCCAAAGAATAGACTATTTTAGAACACGACCATTCCAAGAACAACTTATAATACAGCGGCAACTCAGAGAGCAACAAATCAGAGAACAAAGACTTGGAGAGCAAAGGCTCAGGGAACAACAACTCATAGAACAAAGACGCAGAGAACAACAACTCAGGGAACAACAACTCAGAGAACAAAGACTCAGAGAACAACAACTCAGAGAACAAAGACTCAGAGAACAACAACTTAGAGAACAACAACTCAGAGAACAAAGACTCAGGGAACAGTGGTTTGCAGAATTTGCCCAGCAATTTGCTAACCAGTACTTTGACTCCATGAACAAGGAATTGCAAAAAGACCAAAGAAAGCAACAGATTAAGGAAGAGAAATTGAGAAAAATAAGGCAGGAGAAGAAGGAAGCTCAGTTGGCGAAAGAAAAGCTTGAGAGACAGCAACGTGCAAAGGCCTTTCAAGCAGAATATAATATGAGACAAGATTTTCTCGAACAATTTTTCAAGCTGTTTGCTTTAGTCGACGCTAGCTGTCAATTACAAAATACTGAACCTGAAGATGCGAAAGAAGACAAAGCTGAGAATAGCCAACCTGAAGATGCTCAAGTGAAACACGTTGAAGACGCGAAGGAAGACGAGTCCAAAAATGCTCAACCTGAAGATGCCCAGGTGAAACAAGACAAAGCTAAAGATGATCAAGATGTTCATACTGAAGTACACGAAAACAGAAATAATGAGGCACGCAAGGAAGAGTTTTTGAACCACTTCCTTTACTCTATTGGGTTCAACGCCGCGGAAGAACCAAAAGGAGACAACAGTGAGCACAATCAAACCCAAGAGTCTACACACAATCAGCCATCAAAAGAACAGCAATTTGACAATTTTATCGACCACCTCTTAGGTGCTGCCGATGCGCAATCAAATTCACAAGAGACTCAACCCAATGAATCGTCTACCACAACTGATCCTTCTGGCTCTCCCACCAACATTGCTGACGCCTCCACTTGTGATTCAGATACAGAATCAGTGGACTCAGAGTGCGTTTCAACACCATCAGCCGCAAATTCACCTACAGTAGCATCTTCCGAGACTGACTTGCATAAACACCCGTCAATAGAAGAAGTTGAAGACGAAGAGTTCGCTTCCTTGAAGAAGAATTTCATCAATTAAGTATCATAAATAGCACTAAATTTATTCGTTTTGCATTTTTAAGATTTCTGTAGCAAGCGCGCAACATCAATTTCACGGATTAATGCTTGGTTTATTGACTATTCTTAAAGTCTTCTTTAATAACAGTTGAAATGACTTCGATTGGTAAATCTATAGCAGTCTTTGGGGGCAATGGGTTTTTGGGAAAGAAAATATGTGAAAAGGGGGTGAAGCTAGGGTACCGGGTGTCTTCCTTTTCTCGTTCTGGAAAGCCACCAGCTCTTGATTCGCCATGGGTGAAGCAAGTAAATTGGGAGAAAGCCGACATTTTTAATCCTGATACATACGGCGATAAGTTGAAAGACGTGAACTCGGTAGTTCACTCTATAGGCTTGTTGTTCGAAAACTCTAATTACAAGAGGACAATGAATACCAACTTCAATTTTTTGAATGACATTCAAAATCTCGCCAACTTCATCAAACCGCCCAATCCAATGGAAAAAGGTAATCACAACACCTATGAGGCTATACAAAGAGATTCGGCTGTGATCTTGGCTGATACATTCTTGAAAGTTCAACCACATAATCCATCCTACGTATATATCTCGGCGGAATATAAGGCACCGATAATTCCTTCTGGATACTTAGACACCAAGAGAGAAGCCGAATTTGAGTTATCATGCAAGCCGGGACTTAGAGCAATTTTAATGAGACCAGGTGTTATGTACGATGAAGCTGTGAAGGGAACGTTCAATAATAGGAATATTATAACAAGCCTCTTGTCATTGGGCTACAATGCCAAAGAATGTTTGATAGGAGATAAGTTATCTTATATTAACAAAATTGTGAGACCTCCAGTTTCTGCTGATAAAGTGGCGGAGATGGTTTTCAAAAAGTTGGATGACGAAAGCTTCAGTGGTATTGTCACTCTCGATGAGATACGTAAGCATTAATATACATTTAGATAGGTTCAGGACCATTTTCACGAGGCAAGTTTATAAGTTTTTCCTGTATGGTCTCTAGCCATTCCAACTCCAAAGTACTCAAATCCAAATCCTTTGGTACCCGAACTTCATCACGGTCGATGGTGACTGAGATCGAGTCAGTTAGAGATTTCGTAAATTCGTCCTTTGAAGCACCTTTCTCTAAATCTGACAGGGCTTTGGCTTGATTATTTGACTCTGCCACCTCATTTGGAGGAGGACCAGGGTACCACCAGTACATCGGATAGTACCGTATTATGTTACCAGTTATTAGTGCTACACATATGATTAATACAGATGACACGATTTGCGCAGGAATATACCACCAGCTCATGGCCCTTATTTGGTCGTCCACTGAAGGTAGCAATGCCGATGCTCCGGCTGGAGGATGCACGCAGTTGCATATGGACATCAATACCGATGAGACAGCTACGCTCAACGCTCCACTGGCCCAGTAGTTATCTCTGCCACGGCTCGATAGCCCAAATAGCTTCGCTATACCCATCCCCACTATCGATGAGAGAACATGCCCAAACAAGATGCTTCGGGGCTGCGCTAATGGTGCTTGCAATGAATTGAAACATAAAATGGCTGTCGCCCCGTAACTAGCAATTATAATAGGAGCATTGTGATGACTGAAAACCGTATGACTTTTGAATACCCCTTCCAAAAGCGCTATTCCACTAAACGTAGCTACAAGGATTTCTAGCCATATCCAGTAATCCGCCATTGCCTTTGGATTGTGGTTTCCAAGCCATCGTCTGATATGTCGAGGCAACCTACTGGTTTGATTTGAAGGTATAAACTTACTCAAAACTTTATCAATTGTGAATTTGAAGGTCATTTATGTAAATATGTCAAAATAGATACAATAGAAGAAAAAAAAAAGTTATCATTTTCTATTTATGTTTCTCCTAGTGTGAGTCAACTGTTTATTAATAATGGCCCGTTTAAAAATTAGATTACGACATTAGTATAGGCGATATAGGTTCTATTAAACAAGCTATAGTAAGAGCACATGAGACCATGGAGAAGGCATTTCTAAACTCCGCAGTGAAATCCATTGGTGTATGTATTCTTACGTCTGACATAGTACTTTCTAATTTCATCGCCAATGAATACAGTGCTTGTCAAAAGGACGAGATGCAACAAGTCGCTGAAGTATAATGCTTCGGTTTGAAAAATTGACTGGAAAAAAGGCACGTAGATAGCGCAAAGTTGGCCGATCAACGATCCAGCGACAGCGAAATTGAACATCTGATTTTTCAAACCAATTTCGAAGATCGACTTAGAATAGTGACGGCATGACAAAGCGTTGAACATGTCGAATAAAACGAAGCATGTGAACGTCATGGTGGTGTCTCTAGCCGTGATAGTTCCGTCGGTCATTTCCTTTACGAAAATGTACAATGTTCCGAGGATGATCATGGCAGCAGATTGTAAAACCCTTTTGATGAGACTAGTCGTTAAGATCTTATCGCTTCTTTTTCTTGAAGGCTTGTTCATAACTTCGTGATCGACCGGTTCAACTCCCAACGACTGGGCAGGGGGACCGTCCATCAAGATATTAATCCACAAAATTTGCATAGCATTCAAAGGATTTGGCAACCCAAAGAAAGTGGCCAATGCGATAAGGGTAAGTGCAGCAATGGACGTCGATAACTGAAATGTGATGAAATTCTGGATGTTATAGAAGATACCTTTACCTTCTTCGATAGCACTTAAAATGGTTGAAAAATCATCATCAGCCAACACCATGTCGGCGGCTTCCTTCGCAACATCAGTACCATTTTTTCCCATGGCAATGCCGATGTCAGCTAATTTTAATGCTGGAGCATCATTCACGCCATCTCCTGTCATAGCAACAATATCGCCTCGTCTCTGAAGCGCCTTGACTATCAAAACTTTGTGTTCTGGAGTCGTCCTAGCAAAAACGGAAATATTGTGAATTGCTTCAGCTAATGTCGACTCATTTAAACCTTCTAATTGGTCACCTGTCATAACGGAGTCATCATTCAATACAGGTATCCCAATTTGTTTAGCAATATTGATCGCAGTAGTGGGAGAATCACCAGTGATCATGACAACATGGACTCTGCCCTTCATAAGTAAAGATATGGATTTACCGACATTTGGCCGTGGTGGATCTTTCATTCCAATAAGGCCACAAAATATCAAATTGCTAGGTTCATTCTTTTCATCTTTCTCGTTGGTATACTTAAAGTTGTTCCTAGCTAAAGCTAAAACCCTCAACCCGTCAAGCGCTAATGCATGCGACTTTTCGGATATAAGGTTTTTGACTTCTTCTGTCAATGGCTTTGCGTCACCATTTTCATCATAATACTTTGAACAAAGGCTGATTATCTTCTCTGTCGCTCCCTTGGCAAATGTCTGAGCTTTATTTATGTCACCGGTATGGACGCAAACGGCCATGTATTTTCTGTTCGAAGAAAAGGGTAATTCGTATACTCTCTCTCTGGTAGCCCTCATGTCTTCTAATCCAAAGTGAGGCAAGCATTCGACCAAAGCAATATCACTTGCGTTCCCGACATATTTCTCGTTTTCCATCGAGTATTTCGCATTGTTACATATATTACCTGTTTCTAAAATTTTGTGCATGTTGTCTGTTAATTGGTGATGCAAACTGTTATCGTCTAACTTTTCAACCACCAAAAAGGGGCTATTGAAAGTACCTTTAAAGTCGAGAGACCAAATCTTAGTAACCGTCATATGGTTCTGCGTCAAAGTACCTGTCTTATCTGAACAAATAACGTTAACGCTTCCTAATGTCTCCACACTTGGCAACCTTTTGACGATGGCTTTATGCCGGGCCATTCTCAAAACGCCTAACGCCAAAGTGACTGTTACAATAATTGGCAATCCTTCCGGAATTGCAGCAACTGCCAAGGATACCGAAATTTGAAACATATCAAGCCATGAACGTCCTTGTAAGATACCGATCAAACAGATAATACCGATAGCAATGAAGCTAAAAAGAGATAAGTCCTTCCCCAATTTATCCATCGCCTGTTGCAATGGTGTTTTCGGTTTTTCTATCTCTGACATCATTTCGAATACGGCACCAAATTCGGTTTTAGCGCCGGTAGCAACAACTACGCCAGCACCATGACCATCTCTCACTAAAGTACCCATATACGCAATGGAAGACCTTTCGGTGACTGGAACCATGTCGCTCTTTTCGGTATTCAAAGCGTTCGTATTCTTCCTGACTGGCCTAGTTTCTCCGGTCAAATTACTCTCATCAATAGACAAATACGTAGATTCAGTCAATCTGATATCCGCAGGTATTCTATCACCCTGGTTGAAATGAACTAAATCTCCTGGTACTAAGGTCGACGCCAACACGGTAGATGTGCTACCATTTCTTGTCAAATTTGCTTCTGCTGGTACTAACTTGTTTAAAGCTTCCAAAGACTTTTCAGATCTATACTCCTGAACGAACCCTACTGTGACCACAATAGTAATTGCTAACGTGATTGATATGGCATCATCGACGTTTCCCATCCAAAAACTTATGACTGCCGACCCTATCAACAATAAAATCAATGGATCGCCGTAAAAACTCGCTAAGAACTTCATGAAAAGACTCTCTTCGTCATCATTTGTTAGTTCGTTAACTCCGTGAATCGATCTCCTTGTCAATATATCTTGATTGTTGGATAATCCGGAAACTTTATCTGTTTGAAGTTCTGCAACAACATCTTCTATGGGAAGCCGGCAGTACTTTACTGATGGCGAGCTGGCGCGAGCCGGAGGCACCAAGTTAGGCTTGACCTGGTACGGATTATCGCCCATACCAAATTATTCTATTTCAACTTTTTTATGCAAGAACACTAAAGAGCAAACTTAGGCACTATTTCAACTCAAAGTTATCTAAAATTGTATATCTATGCGATTATCCTCCTACTTTTCAAGATCTACGGAGTTTGATGATTATCTAATCTGGCGACAACAACAAAGATATGAACAACAAAGATCTGATTATGTGAATGAGTCAAGTCCTGCGATACCTTGCCTTTTGTCTAAAGACTATACTCTCGAAATACTTTACAACTAGTATACCAGTAGTTCCTGCTGAATAGTATGGTTGAAATTTTGAAAACATTTTTTGATCAAAAAAAATCGAAACGTGTCTTTACATGTTAAAAAGTCGTATTTACAGTTTACGATAAACAAACCAACTACTACGAAGCAATTTTGGAGCCTAAGGTCCTTGAATCGTTGCAAAAGCAGCCTTGGAGAGCCTGTTCATAACAGCTAATCCTTCCTCTGCTTCATCAATACCCTCAACAAATATGAAATCGACCCCCGACTCATCTGCTTTACGCAATTGCATAAAAAGATTTCGAGAGATCTCGATACCATTAGAGCCCAAATGATGCTGCAGCACTATTCTGTCATTGATATGAGAAGCATCTGTAAACTTCTTGGTTCTTAATAATGCAACTTTTGTGGTCTCCGAAAGATTGTTTTGCGATATGTAGTTGTTGAGGGCCGACACACCATCACCGCAATTGATGAATAGCACTACTTTTGCTGTGGGACTATAGTGCCTGTATTTCATACCTGGAGTCTTGACTGGCTCCAGGGCACCAGCAGTCTTTCTTGCGAGCACGAGATTTTCCCATTGAAAACCTCCCACGCTTCTGATGTCCTCCGCCGAGACACCACCAGGCCTCAAAAGCATGGGAGGGTCTACAAGGCCATCTACGACCGTCGATTCCAAACCCACATGGCAAGCACCGCCGTCTATAATAAGGGGGATCCTTCCCTGCAAATCATTATATACATGGGACGCAAGGGTCGGGCTGGGCCTCGTCGAAGCGTTTGCTGACGGTGCGGCCAAGGGAGTGTCGCTTATAGCTATCAATGCTCTGGCAACCGGATTTTTTGGTATTCTCACTGCAAATGTAGCCTGGTTTGCAGTTACTAGGTGTGATATCGGAGACTCTTTGTGGATTGGCAAAAGGATGGTCAATGGACCGGGCCAGAACTTATTGATGAGCGATTCGTAGATTTTCGGGATTTCATATTTCTCGGGAAGTATCTTCCTTTTCAACTGATCTATGGACGAAACGTGCACAATTAAAGGGTTATCGGCCGGTCTATTTTTTGCTTTATAGATGGACCTGACCGCATCGTCATTGAGTGCAGACGCCCCTAGCCCATACACGGTTTCCGTTGGAAACCCAACTGCATTTCTAGTATTCCTTATCTCGTCTGCAGCAATATGAAGGTTTTTCTCTGTCTCAGGATCAGTAATCTTTGGTAATATAGCATCCTTGCCGAAACTGATGCTGTTAACGTCTACCTTTAAAACTTCAGTATTGAACGTCATTTTTTGTCGTAAATTGTGTATAGCTCTGATTTGAGATATTGTGAAACAAACAGTCCGCCACTTCTCCCTTACCATAGAATTAAGTCTATTATGACCTTTCTTAGATAGAGTTCATCTGTAGGAGGCATCTCTCACCTTGACTTGTTCCAGATTTTTCGAGTCACGTGATAAACAACTTCTTAGGAGGACGACTCGAAGCATTGCTGTATGTCGATTACCTTGTAGTATACTTATGGCTTTGAGCTTCCTCTGATTATTCTGGAGCCTTTTTTGTTATTGTCTACGAATATGTATCTTGTTCTGTATAAATATGAAAAGTAAATTTCTTATTTCTGGGTGTATAGAGGTTTGAATTGCTAATTCAGGCAAATGATGCTAATAACCAATATTTGCTCAAATTTTCTTATTAATTCGTTAAAAAAGGAGTATTAGGTTCAACAGTAGTAGAAGCAATCATTTAGAATGATAATGAAAGGAGACAACATTCTATTATTGAATAAAAAAAAAAATGGGTGCAACTTTACTGCGAATAAGTCGCAAAAGATACGTATGTTTACGCCAAAGATGCCTGATGATTCTATTGACTCACGAGTGAACCAGAGACTTATAAAGCAAATTGAGATGATTGAGGCCGTTTGCGGCAAAAAGTATGGATTAGTATCGGTTAAATAAATAAGTCAAGGCTAAATAAGCTGAATAAGTACAAATGCGGCTATGAGAACACGGAATAAAACTTTTGATATACCCCAGACACTAAAAAACGAGATGTTCTGTTAAAATTTTCTTTTCATCTTGATCTAACAACTCGTAGTACTTTTGGAAATTGCCCAAGTTTTTGGCAGTGCATTCTCTGAAAAATTGAATCAAGATATTTTTCAAGTCTTCATCATCACTGTCCTCTTCGCGCTCGGAATCCACGTAGGTTTTCAATTTTTCGTAATCAGGAACGCCGATATCCTCCATGTCTTCCCACCCATCATCATCACTCCCACCGTAACCCGCATCTTCTTCCACACTCGGTAAAAAGTCTTTTGAATTTGGTTGTTGGCATTGAAAACTCAACTCGCCGATCAATAATTTCAATATCTTCTGCGGGGCAGATATCTGGGTATATTTATCGGGCATGGACCTTGCCATTGACCTAGTACGAATTGCGTCTCCCTCATAGGGTATGATATCGCCATCAACAATCAAAGATTGCACTGCTTCTGAGTTTAAAGTGAAAATTTTAGCCAACGCTAACGTATTCTGTTTGATCTTTTCGTAACCCCTGGTGACTTCAAAAGATTGAAACCACACCGGTAGAACAAGCTCAAGACCTGATTTTTTTGCTCCAGATTTCGGATCCTGCAAGCTAACATTATCGTTTAGAAAGTTTATCATTTCTTCAGGAGATGACAATACCAAATTACAAAATACCATAACCAAGTTTTCGATGGTGATGACTTCCCTGGCGATTAATAGTCTCCTCACAGTAGCCTCCAAAATTTGCGACAAAAAGTCACTGCTTAAGTATGCTTGGAACTTACTTATCAATGAAAAAACAATCGAACCACAATTCATAGCAGCACTATCAGACAATTGAGGTGATAAAAATTTAGAAGTAATCATTAAAAGTAAATCAATCCCGGATTTTTGAGTCGCCGGATCAACATAATCAATGAATGACTTTGATGCTTTCTGCAAAACATTATTGAAGACTTGCCCTGCACTTTGCAAAATTTGATCATCTGCCGATAAGAGAATTAATTTACTCAAAACAGGGAATGTGTAGTCAAATATGTTTTTCGGAAACTCTTCATCCTCCGACTTGAGAGGAGCCGAATCGATAATTATGCTCAACAATTCCAAAGCTAAATCTAATTCGGACGAGTACTCCACAAAATCAGTTGAGAGGGCATTTTGAATAATACTTCCAATATTAGGCAAAGATTTTTCACAACTGAGCAAATAGTCCTCTAATGAGATATTTTCTAATAGTGCCTTTAAGCAATCAGAAGAGTCGACGGTTAATTGTAAATTGGCAGCATCTTTGAATGAGATCTTGAATATCAAATCTATTACATTGGTTTCATCAGAAAACGCTACCCTCGAGGCATGCTTATTATCAATGTCAATAGCAACAGTGAGAGCTTCCAATAGGGCAGGCAAGCTATCCTCTTCGCTGTCCTCGAGCAAAGATAATGCCATTTGAAAAATAGCTATTTGAACTTCACGCCTCGTAGATTCGTCCATTGAAATTCGAAAGTTCGGTAATTGATTGTAGAAAGTACAGCTAACCAAAGCACTTGCTTTTGCTAATGCAAATAGTTCATATTCCTCACCAGTATAACTAGTGACAAACTTTATCATATCAGTAAAAGCTTTAGAGCCGAAGCTATTGACCGAAAGCCTCAGCTCTAGTCTTTCAAAAAGCTTGGGCAATAACAAAAAAGATCTTGAGGCGACCAAGGGATGATTTACCGAAGAGATTTCGTAAGAGATGTACCTAGTGACACTGTTCAACAAATCCAAAGCTGGAACGTTTTTCCCGATATCTTCACATTCTTCGTTCATAAATAAACTTTCTAAGACAAATAAGTAACATTCTTTCAACTGCCATTTGGCATCATCAGCCGTAGCCAAAGCTTGGATGACAAAATCGAATAATTGATTTGCGTCTTGATCATTCATTTCTGACATTAGTTCATTGACCATATCACGCACAGTGGATGTTGACGACAAGCCGGTAATATCAGTGACATATGAGTTGAAGTCCACTTCATACAGCTGAACCGTCTCCTGTGGTAAGATAGAGCAATTAATTATATCATGCAAAAATTGAGAGAGGTTTTCCGTATTTTCTGCGATTTTAATGCTATTTTGTAATACCGATAATGTCTGCAAAAGTTCTATGATTAAGCCTGAAAGGACAGAGCCAGCATCATTGAGATCCGCTGTAGAGACTATCGTGAAGCTCCCGTCCTCCAATATTGAGACACTATTGAAGCATCGAGAGGCGTATGTAAAATCCTTTAAAACAAAGGAAACTATGGTGCTCTTAGCCTCAAGTGGTATTCTTTTATTGAAGTTACCTAAGAGGCTGCTCAAAATTTTATAAATCGAAGTTCTGAAATGCAATTCCTCTAATGCAACGGGTTTTCCAAAGTCTAAGATCGAGCTTGTGGTTGACCTCGAAAGCAAGGAAACGAACATGGAAACCGCAGAGACCACATGCTGATAAACGCCATTCTTCCGCTGGTCATTGCCGAATGATTCAGGGCTCTGAAGAGTATTGCAAATGCTCTGGTATAATTCAATGCATTTGGTTTTAACGTCAGCCCCAATTTCGTCTTGATCTAGCAATTTCATGACGTGGGTCGTCAATTCCGCTCCAATGCCCCCTTCCCAAAACTGTTCTTCTGTGATTAAATCGTCAAACAAATCGTTTAACACCGTCAACCCACCAAGCATTGCTAAACTGTTTTTGTAATCGACCGTCAGCACGTACAATCTGTTCAACAAGTCCGGCCACTCGTCAGGGTAGTCAGCTGCTGCAATCTGAACAATCACATATGCACTTCCCGCCCTCAATTTGGAGCTCGCAGACGTAGTTGCTAATTCGAGCAAGCTTTGCCTTACCAATTGCTTCAACTCTTGCTTCACGGGCGGTCCAATGAAAGACTGGAATCCCATGGACCAAAATCGAGGAACCAATCGCTTCAAGTGAAGCAAGCATGATTGCCTTAGATCAATTGGCAATTGCTCATTCAATGACAGCTTGATCAACACGTACATCACAGAAGTTGGATCTTGTGTGCTGATGCTATTGAATTCAAGCTCAGCACTCTTTCTAACGCTGTTATCCAGGCTGTTTTGGTTTGCCACCACATTCAATAGCGCCTCTGATTGTTCCATCATGTATCCAGCCCCCCGACTGATAATTTGTTATTGCTAAACCAGAAAGAAGGAAAAGGCTATAAACTCAGTACGCGTTAAAGACCCTCATTGCAAATTTGGGTTGTCCAAGTGGCGTCACCAAAAATATTTTGGGCTTTTTTAGACACGAAAGCAATCGGAAGACAAATACAAGATGTTCGGTAAGCCACTGCTATACCCGGCATTGGAAGAAGTTCAGGATTCCCTCAGCGTCGAACAGTTGAGGATTTTACGGGATCAAGTCGAGTCCGAGAAGCCGAACCCAGCACCACAATCGCAGTTCAATTATGCCTGGGGGTTGGTTAAATCGGCCAACTATAAACAGCAGCAGCAAGGTATACAGATATTGACGCAGCTCTATAAGGCTGTTCCTTCGATGAGGCGGGAATGTTTATACTATTTGTCGATGGGATGTTTCAAGACTGGCGATTACTCTAATGCTTCAAGGTATGTGGATGCTCTATTGAAAGATGAGCCAGAAAACAACCAGGCTAAAGCATTGAAAGAGGCCATTCACGACAAAGTCACTCAGGAAGGGCTTATTGGTATTGGTATCGCTGGCGGTGCCCTTGCAGTAGGGGTCGGCATAATCGGGGCATTGATGAGGAGAAAGCGATAGTTTATATAGTTATTTTGTTTGAGCTCTAGACAACACGTAAGCAGGCAATTCTGTGAGTCTAATAGTTCGGGAATTAGCGAGTTGATAGTCTATGCTCATGGTGCGATATTAGTTTAGAAACGATTATAAGAAACGATTATAAGAAACGATTATAAGAGACGGTAAGATCAAATTACGTATAATGCAAAATGATGTAGAAGACGAGTACGAAAGACACGAATTGGCAGAAAGGGTTGCAAAGGTTATTGTGGGGCTTTTCAATGGCATGAAACTCAAATCGGGCAAACCCACTACGAGGTCCAATGGAGTCAAAGAGTGGACAGTTTTATCGGGGCTAGTTGCGGTAATAGAACCCTTGGACACCAGTGGAAAGACAGAGATATTCCCCATTTCCGTGGCTACCGGAGTCAAGGCCCTACCTGACAAGTTTAGGAGCTTTTCTAAAGGGTCCATGGTTCATGATCTGCATGCTGAAATACTAGCGTTGCGGCTCTTCAACCTCTTTCTATTAGAGGAATGCCGCAATTTTACAGAGAACAAGTTCGACGAAGGCAGCAGGATAATTGAGCTCCGTGATGCACTGAGCAAAGAATTCAGGTTGAAGGACAGCATAAAACTAGCCTTGTTTGTTACTGAGCCTCCTTGTGGTGATGCTTCGATGCGCTATTTGACCGAAACTTTGAACGATAGCGACCCTTGGAAAGAAGAAGAAGAACCCCAAAGAAAGAGACAGAGGCCAAATATTGATACGCTAGTATCCAGGGGTCGTAACAATTTCGGCAGATTAGGTGTTGTGAGAACAAAGCCAGGCCGATCTGATAGCTTGATTACATTGAGTAAATCTTGCTCAGATAAGCTATGTCTCAAACAGGTTACGGGCATAACGAATGCTATTACTAGTCTATTATTCCCAGAAGGTATTTACCTTAACTATTTGATATTGCCCAAGGCAAAGTTCAGTAAAGAAGACATAGATCGATGTTTTCATCGGAGGTTTACGAGTAAATTCCAAGTAAATGGCGAAGTACATCCATTGAAGGTTGTAGGGTATACGGCGGACGAATATCAATTCCACAAGCCAGCTAAAGATACTACCTCAGTTCCATCTCTGCTTTCCTTATTGCATATTGCACCCACCAAAGTCACCCAAATTTTGAATAACGGCGTGAAAAATGGCTGTTTTGTGAAGAATAAGCCTCCTAAAGAGCACGGTGAGAGCATTATATGTAATCGTCAGCTCTACCGCAAAGCGAAACCGCTTTTAACCTCCAAACAACCCACGTACCTGGAGTTGAAGGAAGCCAATACCGAAAGGCAGGCTGCAAAGTCGAAGGCCCAGAAAACATTAAGCAATTGGGTGCCCACGAGCATCGACGACTTTGATCTCTGAACTGAAGTTATATAATTTATATTCTTGTATATATAAGAATGCATGCTGTAAATAATCAGTAATTCAGTCCGACTCAGAAGCAGATCCTTCGCCATTCTGGCGTCCCTCTTCCTCGTCCCCGTCTAATTGGTCCTGCTCCGTCCATTCCATCGAAAGCGCATACTCAGCACTTTCAAGTAAATCCCTTAGCTTGGTATTTTCCCTACTAGCGTAGTCAATGGGCTTTAATCCATGATTGTCCTTCACCCTTGGATCTGATCCAGCATCCAAAAGATTGTCAATGACGAAATACCCATGCTCTGGCTCCTCCGCAGTGTATTTTACTGCTATATGTAAAGGAGTATCCCCCTCTCGGTTTTTAGGATCTATTTCCACTCCTTCTATGTCCAAAACTATGTCTATGAATTCCCAATGGCCATAGTGGCATGCCAAATGGAGTGAACTGTTATGACTAATCGCTTCACGGGTCGAGTTAATCAAGCCAGATAGTTTTTCCAGATCATTATTCAATTCTACTTTAATTGCTAGCAATAACTCCGTATTATTTCTTCTTGCACACTCTAAGAGCTGCTCCGAGTAAGATGCCCCTTCCGTAGTACTATTCGTTTCTTCTACCATTATTCCCTTTGTTTCTAGCTCTTGGTTCCGTATATATATTTCTCTACTAACAAGTGGTTCTTTGAACCGGTAAATACCGATCAAGGCACGACATCACATAATACTCCTTTAATACTACAGAATGACCAACAAAAGCGTTACAAGAGGCATTTAGTGTTCAGCACCGAGTTCTCGAGTCCCTTGCTTATGTGACCCATGGGATTCTTGTAGGCCGAATTTTGGACTACATTCGAAAAGTTGTAACATCGAAAGGTTATCAAATTCTACAACTTCATGCTAATTCATGCTAAACTCATGCCGAGTTCATGCTGAGTTCATGCTGGAACCCTGTTCAATACACACTTTCGTACATTTGTAATAAACTAAACTATGTATGTAGAGCTTAAGTTAGAATTGGTGCAATTCGAATATGGTCGATATGAAAGATCGACTCAATCATGTGAGGTGGTCGAGGCCAAATTTCATAGTTGCGATAAAGACTAAGTCAAGAAACTATTCTTTCATCAATACACCAGCAGATTGAGTAAATAGAAGACCCATTGAAAGAACCCGGAAAATGGTTAAGCCAATTATTGCTCCATCGATTTTAGCCTCTGATTTTGCCCACTTGGGATGCAATTGTCACCGTATGTATGACTCCGGAGCCGATTGGCTTCATATCGATGTCATGGACGGACACTTTGTTCCCAATATTTCCATGGGTCCACCAATCATCAGTAGTTTGAGGTCGGAAATCCCAAGACATGAAACTAAGGCCTGTTTCTTTGACTGCCACATGATGGTATCTGAACCGGAAAAGTGGGTTCCTGAGATCGCCAAGGCAGGGGGTGACCAATACACATTTCACTACGAAGCAACCAAGGATCCAGTTGCTCTCGTAAAACTAATCAAGTCCCACGGCATGAAAGCTGCTTGTGCAGTGAAGCCAGGCACGTCGGTCGATGTGTTATACCCTTTGGCGGAGGAATTGGATATGGCCCTAGTCATGACAGTTGAGCCTGGGTTTGGTGGACAAAAGTTCATGCCGGAAATGATGCCCAAGGTCGAGGCCTTGAGGAAGAAGTTCCCTAACTTGAACATTGAGGTCGACGGTGGTTTGGGCCATGATACCGTTCCGGCAGCTGCCGAAGCTGGTGCCAATGTGATTGTTGCTGGTACGGCTGTATTCAAGGCCAAGGATCCAAAGGATATGATCAAAGTTTTGAGGGATGCCGTCACCAAGAATCTCACTGCCCGGGGTTTGTTAGACAAATGATGTCATGTCGCAATGACCGATCGCTCTACAGGTCTCAATACCTCTGATCAGGTAACAATTTAAGTAACTTGAAATAAATCGCAGATAAACACAAATACTAATGTACATACGCAACAAAATATCCACTCTTATGCCTCAGCAACTCCTTCAAAATGCTTGCACTCCTAACGTGGTGCCGGTGCCGTCTTGGTTTACCTTTAAGCCTTCGCTGGCTCTGTCTTCCACCGCAGCCCACAACGTTTCCCTGACCTTCTCCAATTTACTTTGTGCCTTCAATGAATCCTGTGCCCTTTTGTTATCTTCCTCGTCGACATCCATTTGCTCTTGTTGAGCCAACACATCGATGTTTAACTTTTCATTTCTTGATGCAATGTATCTCTTGTTTCTGCTAAGCTTCTTTGCTCTTTTGTTGGACATAGTCTGATTGGTAAGAACGCCTGAAGGCCCCACATCTCCGGTGTACAAAGTAACACCGGAAGAAGGGCCCCTGGGGCTTCCAGCTTCGTTTTTATCAGGGGATGCCGATGACCTGACCCGCGTAGAACGCTTTGCAGCGGCTCTTTTCTTCCCGATAGAGGCCGCGTGCCTGTTACGGAGAATCTTATCCTTTGGCTTGTTGATCGAGTTTCTTGAAGGCATGCTTTGTCTTTTGCTTAAAAGAAAACTACTCAAATTACTACCCCCTTCTTTTCCATCAGTAAAAAAAAATTATATAATTATGTCCCCATCTCAAATAAGTTTTCGTAAATTAAAAAAAATTTCTCCCGGGGGTGAGTCGAACACCCGATCTCAAGATTACTCTGAGTAACTCATTACAGTCTCGCGCCTTAGCCAGCTTGGCCACCGGGAGGATTAGATAATAGGAAATTGGAGTTGTACGATATATACTAATCGTTTACAATATCACGTCAGATTATGTAACTATGGCCGTGCAACCACAGGTATGGTTTCGCTATCCCTATATCTAGCCCCTACTTTTACCTATGTCAACGGTGGCACCTGAGTTAGCAGATAAAGGTGTACTAGACTACAATGATTGAAAAGGATTCGCGTGCACTCGATGGGAGAGGCTTAAGGTCCCAGAAACGGGACAGACCAATGTTCTGGAAAATTTTATTGGTTGCTATAGCTGGAGTTTTCTTGGTTGGGAGATACCTTTCGTCGGGATTGGAGACTAAACACGAGCAGGACATTACAAAAACGTATTTAAAAGCTTTGGAAACTAATTTGGCTAGCAATTGGTCGAAAAAGTATACTGCGGAACCTCATTTGGCCGGGACAAACTATGGGCTTGTCGAATGGACTCAAAAAAAATTCGAGGAATATGGATTCAAGACGCTGGTCGATGTGTATGATATCTACGTAAGCTATCCCCATGAGCACAGCTTGAACTTGTTGGATGCCAAAACCGAAAAGCAATTGTACAGTGCACCCTTGAAGGAAGACGAACTTGAAGAGGATGAAACGACCAAGGGTTCGGATGTGGTGCCAACATTCTTGTCTTATGCTGCCAATGGCAACGTTACAGCTCAATACGTGTATGTCAATTACGGCAGGCGTGAAGATTTCGCTGAATTAGAGTCTTTAGGTGTTAGTGTGAAGGGGAAGATAGTGATTGCTCGGTACGGACGTATCTTTCGGGGTCTTAAGGTAAAGTTTGCGCAGGACAACGGTGCAATTGGTGTTCTTTTGTATACAGACCCTGCCGAAGACCATGGTATTACTCCGGCCAATGGATACAAGCAATATCCTCACGGTCCTGCTAGGCAAGAAAGTTCTGTCCAAAGGGGAAGTGTTCAATTCTTAGGTGGCGTTGGATCAGCCCCAGGTGATCCTACCACACCTGGGTATGCATCGAAACCTGGTGCTGAACGGCAAGACCCTCATTCCAGTATCGGCAGAATCCCTGCTTTGCCTATTTCTTACCGCGAAGTTAAGCCTATCTTGGAACAGCTAAACGGCCACGGCAGTAAAGCTCCAAAGAAAGAGTGGAAAGGAGACCTCGAGGGATTCGACTACTCAACCGGTCCCAATGCGGATGTTACTTTGAACTTATACAGTCATCAGATTTTCAATACTACGCCGTTGTATAATGTTTACGGGGAGATAGAAGGTGAAAATAAAAATGAGGTAATAATAATTGGCAATCATCGTGATGCGTGGATTAAAGGTGGTGCAGGTGACCCCAACTCAGGGTCTGCGACCCTTTTGGAGATAGCTAGAGCTTTGAATGAGTTAAAAAAAGCGGGCGTCAAATTCAAAAGGTCCATTGTCTTGCAAAGTTACGACGGGGAAGAGTACGGCTTATTGGGATCAACTGAATTCGGAGAATATGCAGCGGAAGACTTGCAGCGTAATGTTGTTGCATATTTCAACTTGGATTCTTCCGCCGTCGGTAGCCATTTGTCTCTCGGCGCATCCCCTGTATTGAATAGCATTTTAAGAAAAGTTGCCAAGTTGATCGATTATCCAAAGAAAGATGTGGGGACCTTATATGATCATTTTGTTAAAGAGTCGGGTGACAAAATCAAAAACTTGGGATCTGGTTCTGATTATACCGTATTTCTCGAGCACTTGGGTATTCCAGCTGCCGATTTAACTTTTGGTCCAAAGTCCGGCGATGCAATTTACCAGTATCATTCGAATTACGATTCGTATCACTGGATGGAAAAGTTCGGAGATAAGGGTTTTGTATTCCATAACTTGATGGCAAAGTATTTGGGTTTAGTCGTATTGGAATTAAGTCAAAAAAAAGTTATTGATTTCAAACTTACCGATTATTCTCATGCGTTGTTGAAATACTATAAACAGTTTGTGGACGTTATTCCTCAAGAATGGCTCGACAAAAAGGTTTCCAATCATAGTAAATGGGAAGAGTATTTGAATGTCGATTACGAAAACGAAGCCTACATTGGTAGAGTAACCCAAGACTACTACTCATTGCGTAATGATCATCCTTTCCCAGAATTGTTGTCTCCAAGACAATGTAAGCATAATAAGTTATTCACAATGTACGATACTGATCATCATAAGGACTTAACGTTGCGTGATCTCGTTACATCAGCTTTCAACGATTTAACTCGCTTGAAAGATAAAACAGACATTTTCGATGTTGAAAGCCAAGCCCTCCAGATAAAGTACGATAACAGAGATTCCTTACACTGGTGGCAGAGAATTAAATTATATCTTGAGGTTAAAAAGTTTAATAATCTTCTCAAGTACTTCGAAAGAAACTTTTTGTATGAGAAGGGTTTACATAAGAGACCTTGGTTTAAGCATATTGTATTTGCCAGTGGAAGATACACCGGCTATGCAGGGCAAACACTCCCTGGTTTACTAGAGGCAGTCGAGGATGACGATTTTGAGCGACTTGTTAAATGGCTAGGGATCTTATCCAAGTCCATCAGAAGAGTTTCTGCTCAGTTGTCGCTTTCTTGAGCGCTGATGGCTAATTATCATCATAATGCGCCTTAGTTGCTCTGTTCCGTCGCTAGTGCTGTTATCAGGAAACTACAGGGAAGAGTTTCGCATAGGAATTGAATCTCTCGTTGTATCCCCACCTTATATACCTACTATATGATTTACTAAAAAGGCTCATTTAGGCTCATTTCTTCACTTGGGGTTCTGTAGCACTTGCTTGGGTGAGATAACCAGTGGCTTGACATTTACACAGACGGCTTATTGACCTGGTTTGATACAACCGCCATACACTTATGTTAGCCCAAACATGAGTTTATCCTTTGGTCATCAGTTTCGTTATCCGCTAAACTGCTCCAAACCTAAGCTGTAACTCTCACTGATGATAAAAAGCTTTTCACGGATCTATGACTGTACCACATTTTATTCGTAATGACTATAGCTTCCCCATGCCCAAACTAGGTAAGGGCACTGAGAAATATCAGGCAAAGCCGTGACAGAGGTTTCGCTTGATGCATATGCTTCGCGGATAAATTGTACATTGTAGAAAAGATTCAGGGATACTTCTGCTGCATTAAACTTAGTTTGGTAGGTATGTTCTTCTGTGGCATTAATTTGAAGGCGTGCTGAATGTAACTATTGGAGATAAGAAACAAGATCTTGGATGTATGTTTGGGGAAAGTTTTATATGCGGTGAGGCATCAACTACCCTAAAGGAGCCACATTTAATGTTGTGTGGTAAACCTTAATGACAATGTGTTCCGAAGTGTTACAGAAGTGTGAACCATTCGTGATTATTTTCTTACCGGCTAAATGTATTTAAAACAACAACAAGCAAACGATATGAATAACTTTATACACTGGAACCAACATCAATGATTTGCAAGCATGGTTACCGAGAACAGAAAGTCTAAGTTATCAAAGCTAAACAGTTTAATCCATCCAATCTCATCCCTGTTACGAAGAAACAGTAATGTTTCACCTGAAGACTTGGTACAAACCCCACGTAGCACCTTATTACCACCGCGGCTCAATTTCACTAGAGCTCAAGGGTTAGAAGAAGATGGTACAAGGGATATGCTTGATTTAATGGAACTTCGCAAGCAGAGTAAAACATTAATTGACGGTAATTGTGCTTTTTGCGAAGACTCCTTATCGATGAAGCTATCGGGGGAGTTGAACTTGCAGCTTTCTTGCTCCCACGTTTGTCACAAGTATTGTTATCTTGTCATGATGGATAAAGACAACTTGCACGCATTGCCGTTTTGCACCCAGTGTGGCGAGAAGACAAGATGTTTGGACGATAACCTTCAGGCCAGTCTCAGGTACCAGAAACTATTGGAACTGAGAAGAAGCAGTATAATAGACCTGGAGAGTAGTAATACAGGGTCTTCAATTGAATATAAATCACAAGTATCTGACAAGAGCTCAGTTGATAATCGAGACAGCCGATCATGGCTTTTGGAATCATTACCGTTAAATACAGACTACAATCAGGAATTGTATCAAGAGATTTTGTGTCCTAGAATAGCAGCAAGTATGACCAATGCCAAATGTGTGGATAGGGGAGTTTATGAATTAGATTGTTTGATAAGTGTCAGACCACCTCAGATATCAGAATGCCCTCATGACTCCGACATTGAAATAAACACCAAATCTAGAATTCTTCAGGACATAAAGATAAGCTTAGCTCTCAAAGTGACAAACTGGAAGGATTCTTTCTCTCCCCTTAGTGAACTAGGAGATTTGTGGATTTTTGACTATCTAGATATCAGTAGTAATGGTGTGGATTGGGACCCTATTTGTCTATATTTTTTTCAACATGCGATTCTTTTGGTTGATACGAGCGGCACTCATTTGATCGGTCAGATCTTGGTTCAGAGAGATATAAGCAGTGTAAATAAGGTTGGTCAGGGCCTTAGTCTAAACTTAAGCAATGAAAAGCTTCCAGAGTTGCAAATGAGAAGCAAACTTCCCTTAATTATCTTGAAATGGGAGTATTATTTGACCCAGGCCATTAAAAGGGCTGAAATTGCAAAAGTACCACTATTACAAATAACAACAAATGGGTGGCTGTTAGTTAAAGAAATAGACAGACCCAATGAAGGATTAAATTTCTGTGATTTGGTCGAAAAGAATTCCGACATTCCTTCGTCGCTACTTACCAGAATAATGCCGCCCTCCGAGTGTATTCCTTTAAATCTCAATATTTCTATGACGTTGATAAATACTACAGGCCTCAGCAATGAAGAATACAGGTTGAATTTAGTTTCTATGTTGCAGAAAATAAGAGCGACACTAAGGCCGATGGATAGACTCGGCTTGATCTTTGTCGGCGTTGACGGTCTCGGGAACCCTTCTAGAAAAGGGTCTTTTGTGGGATGTGCTGAATCAAGTTGGGATGGTTGGGATCATGTGGTGAACGAAATCAAAGTTTTTTCTAACAAGATGGCTGATTCAACACCTATTTTTGAAAATGGTTTCGAGGAAATCTTCATCTCTTTGGAAAAATTCCGAAGCTTAATGCTATACCTTCCATCGGGTCCTAAGAATAATAATAGACTCGTAATAATTAATTCTAGTAATTATCAAAATTATGAAATTTTCGAAGATATAGAATTTGCGTTTGAAAAAAGACTCAGGTATTTCTATGACAAAGAGAATTTGACTATCGATATCGTCAGGGTTGGCAACCACTACACCCCAGAAATACAACGATCGTACGAATTATTACAAGAGCCGGTAAAATACAAGAAATGTCTCTATTCTACTTTTGGCTCTAAGCTCTTAAGGTTCGAGACCTTTCCTGAATTCGCCGAATCTTTTGATTTCATAATGTTACGCAAACTTCAGTCGGCGTATACGCCCCACACTGTTGTTAATATCCTGAAGATCTCTGGCACTGAAGACACGGTTATGTTCTCTGAGATAGAAATCAATGGAGACATGGTACCTGTAGATGCAGACGTTGATAACATCAAGCTAATAGTTAAAAATACGTTTCCGTTGACAGAGAGGAATATTTTCATGAAATTGAAAATAAGGTCCGCCGAAATTGTGCCTGCTGCTAATAGGTACGCAGAGTTTGCAGTTTTAAAATATCAGTCTAGCTGGCTTGATCTGACCGGCACTAGCAAGTGCTTGAAAACTAAAATTTCTGGCAGAATTGAGAACTCTTATAGTCTATTCTCAAATCCGACTTCTCATGCCGCTTGCTCCCCTATGAATCAAAGTGACCCCGACTCCTACGTTATGGATATTCCAATACTACCACAGCTATCCTCTTCAAAAGACCAATGCTTTGCAAGACGAAGTACTGAATTAGCATTAATCAAGTCATTGCGAGAGGCACACAATAGTCCAATAGAAAACGTTGAAGATGTTCTAAGTAATCTCATTTCACTAGTATTTGGGATTATTAGAGGATTTGACGGGGAGCCACTAGAACCACTCAAATCTATCGAGGCTAGATGTAGTTTTAAGAAATGGAAAAACTACATGCTCCGATTCGAAGGTTTCAATAGCAATCAGAGGTATCTTCAATCTTTAGCGTATGCATTAGAGTCTATCAGTCTTTTGTGCAAAGATGATCCCCTGGGTGCCTTAGTCAGAATTCAAGACCTCTCGAACTGGATACTTTAGGTACCTTTAGTTTATTTCATAGTTCGTTGTTTAGTTAAATGACTGCATGTCTGTTGACTGCGAAAAGAATATTTGTAAATTACCTAAATAGGAATTATAATGATTTCCGAGTTTTCTCGTGCATAACCACATACATGATGCAAAATAGCTGGTTGAAGAGTATTTACCAATTAATCGAAAGAGTGCATGAAGCAATGCTCATTGATGTGTGAAAATTCCAGTCGAGTGCTACTATATATAAGAACTGGAATATCCGGTTTCAATTTGAAGTGTTCACCTTTTTAAGTAAGCCTAAAATTATGTCCCTTCAAAATTTTCATAGTTATCCCATTGCATTTGCTGCATTTTCTTTGCTCCAAGTTGGTAGCACCATAGCAGATAATCTAGGGGGACTTGATGATGATGGATCTGGGTCTGATAATGGATCTGGGTCTGATAATGGATCTGGATCTGGATCTGGATCTGAAGGTGGTCACAAACCAAAGGAAAACACCAAGACGGTTGGCCCAACCACTGCGAACAGTCAAGAGAAGGATACCGCAACGAAGACCAACACTGCGACTAACACTGAAACTACTGGTGGCACTACAAACACCGATACCACAGGCACTGCTAATACTGATACTCAAACTACTGCTGATACAGCCAAATCACCTACTGAAACTACGAAAGTGACAGCTACCGATCCAAATACCGTCAAGCCAACTTACAACCAGTGGGGGTTTACCGGCTCACAATCCCGTTGGAAGGATGCCTCAAAAACTACCAGTGCCGACTCTGAGTCGCATTCCGTATCTCCAAGCCATTCTTCTCACAATAAAACTTCGAACGCCAATAAGTTAGGTCATGTGTTGACTGATAATAGCCAGCCTATATGGAAAAGGGCCATATTCATAGGCGGAATAGTTGGGGCTACGATTTTCCTTCATGCATTATAAGCAAATACTCATAGAATTACATAGGACGACAGCATCTAAAGGCATATATCATATTGTGAAGGTTCTCGCACATTATGGTGCTCGTAGTGGGCTTTTCTCTTGCGAAGAGGGTCACCGTAGCTCGGAATGATTTGACTAAAGGTTCTCTGCAGTAGTCTACTACAAGAGGCGTCTTCGGACCTTATTGTGGTACACAATTTCAAAGGGTTTACTATTTAGTAAGCCGGTAGCCCGACATATAATACCGCTTCTACCATATAGAGCTCAAACACAAACTTGAGAGAAGCACCTCAAGCCCTGAATAAGCTGACTCTTTAGCAATTAGAGTCAGTGGTCATTTAAGGTTTGAGATCGATTTTTTTTGTTAAAATCATCAAGAAATGTACGGCCATCCTGAAAAGTTCCATTTTTAGAACATGATTTAAGTATTCAAGTTAGGGTTTCAATGAAACCAACAAGTCACAAAAAATACCATGCCATTTCACTAGTATATTGTTCTATAATCTTTATTACTTATATTTAAAACATGCTATTGATTTGATCAAGAAGGAGCCTTTCGAACTTCTCTGTCAAATCACTCAACCGAAGTAATAACCCAGCACATAAGCTTTTTACCTTGGAATCTATAATTCCATCCCACGACGATGATAACCATCTCTTTATTAATTCTATTTCGTTTTGATAATGTACCATGAGATACCGTTCATCCATAATTTCGGTTACCAAATAAATACCTGTCGCGATACTTTCAACAACCTGCAACTCGTCCAATTTTACCCTTTGAAATAGTGGCATCACTATAAGAAAAAACTCCTTGACCATATCATTTAGGTTTAAGCCCGTTGGGTATGCGGCGTGTAGTATAAGCGCTAGGGTCTTTATGAAGTGGGCAATAAGTATGGGTGAATAGCTTCCAATGTCTATCTCCCCAACTTCATGCCATACATTGATCAACGGGAAATAAAAGTTTGACCCTATAATCTTGGAAAAATTAGGAATTTTTGGTTTTAATATGATTTTATCAGGCATCTTCTTCAACGTACTCGATATACGCAACACTTTACCGCCACTTATTTTATCTTGTGCCTCCTCCGATGCATTATGCATCAATTCTTTTTGTACTGATTCGTAAAAGGGGTCTATTGGAGAATATTCATGTAACAGTTGATAACCCTTTTCTATAGACATGAATCGCTCATGTAGTTGACCGGGCAAGATTTTTGATGGAAATTCGTTCTCTCTATACGACTTGGTAACGACAGAATCCTGGAACCCTTTGAGTTCCCTGGCCGCCAAAGAAGTGGCAGACAAGATACACATTCGCTGCTTTAAAGAGTAATCTCCGTTCAAAAATAGCTTGAAGAAGTAGAATGTGCTATCAGGATTTGCGACAAGTACAGCAATCAAGCAATTGAGTCTGAGGTCTTCGAAGTCAGTTTCGTCATAGTTGTTCATTAGAGCAATGAACTGGGTCAACAAGTCTTCGGAATAGAAAGACAATTCATTCCCAAATGTTGCTTTCTGCCTGATAAGTGTCGGCGCAGTTACCAATGCAATACGTAGCTTATCGTAAGCTTTTGGATCCTTACTATCACTGATAATGTAATCAAGGACATCTTTAATATAGAGCGGTTTAGAAACGTGGGATTTATTCGAAACTGTTGGATCATCTTCATCATCACTGCTGACTTCCGATTCATCATCAGAATCTCTATCTGCAATTGATATACTACCCACTTTTTTCGTCAACGCAGGCATCACAACTACGTTCGCAGCATGAGTGACGGATTCCTCAATAATTTCTGGTTCTTCCAATATCTTCCAAGCTTGGTCAACCGTCGTTTTACTTATATCTTCTTTTTTTAAATCAGGATCAAGTTGACTAACGGAACCATACAAATCATTCACATCCAACAGAAATATTCGCTCCCGGCCATTAAATTCGCAGACCTTATCAGCTAGTAAAACCCCCAAGGATTTTACATTATTGGAGAACGAGCTGAGCCGATTGGAAATAGCTTTTAAAAAATCAGGGTTCTCTGGTATCCGTTGCATAAACTGTGTGTCCTTAAAATGAAAAAAGATCTGTATTAGTAGATGGGTTCTAGACTCTTGCTTAGAAATTGGTTCTGTTTTCATTAAGTCTTCATCCGACCATCTTTTAAGTAACTTCAATGCCACAGTATGGCCGGCGCCATCCGGTAGGCAGGCTAGAATCAAAGCGATCAATTTGTTCACTTGGTAATTTCCCATTGAAGTTACCTTGTCCAAAAGCAATTCATCCACCAATTTGTAGTCGAATAATGGTCGCAATAGCAATGCTAGAGCGACAATCTTGTCGCTCGAGACTTTAGACGTGAGGTACTTCCTTGCTAAGAACTTTGTAATGAACTTCAATAAAAATTCTCGTTTCTCGAACGTCTTCATAGCCTCATAGGACCTCACAGCATAATGAAAATTCTCCTCATTGAACATCAAATCGTGATACTGCGTCCAGCTGCTCGAATTGAATGAGCCCAACGAATGTATAAACAAGTTGATGGTACTTAAGCTGACATCACTTTCAAATAAAGATAGCAATTCAACGTTGAGGTATCCCACGTAGTCATCCGAAGATTCGAATATGCTACTTTGCAACTGCACCCCGAAAATTATCACCACCTCATTGACTATAGCAAAGCATTTTCCTTTGAACAACAACTTATCAATTTCTCTAATTTCCATTTGCTTAAGGTCTCGCGTAACTAAGTTACGAATCAATCCCACACAGAGGCTTTTGGTAAGAATGTCCAACAAGCTTTGTAAGAACGTCAGCATCTCAGACCCTTTTCTTTCATATTTGAGCGAATCAATTTTGCTCACCAAGTTAGCCAATCCAATAGTACTTTGAAAAGACTGGTGTATCTGCTCCTGAACCAGACTAGGAAGGAAATTATACGTTTCTGGTATCGTGAAATTCATCAAGTTGTTTACTAACTGTAGTCTTGTAGCCAGGCTAGACGACTCTTTAAGAGCATTTGCAATGACTGAAGTGATCTCTTCACTGCTGGGATGACTTTTGAGCAGCTTTACCTTTTCCATTAGGTCGTTATCATCCGACATCTCGATAACCTTCAAAAGAATCTCATGTACTGTATCAGGGTTCAAATAGCGTAAATTGAAATATGCGAATTAAAGATAATCAAAAAGGTCTATTCTTCACTACACTAACTAGAGGGGCCTTATAAGGTTGATGCTTCCGAAGACGGTAAGATCTATTAGTGCGTTGCATAAGCGAATATTTGATAGTAAATTGCGTTGCAGAATGACGCCTTCTTTGACAACTTCCGCTAAGAGACATGATAAACATCACCCAAATACCGGTTTGGATATTACAGCGACCAATATTATGCCTGTGAAGAATAAAGACGAGCTGCGTGCATACCAGGAGACATTACATAAGTACTTTCAGAATGGAAAGTTTCAATTCGAGAAAGAAGGGCAATTAGAGAATTTGAAGACTTGGATGGAAAGCATCTATTTGAGAAAGAAGGTGCTCATCGCGATTGACATAGAGGCTTGGGAGAGGAATACTAAAAAGGTGACGGAAATAGGGCTAGCGATTTATGATCCCCGGGGCCTGGAGGGTGCAATTTTTCCTGCCATTAAACCGATCCATGTAATAGTGGAAGAACACGCAAAGATGATGAATGGGAGATTTTGTCCCAACAACAAGTATAACTTTATGGGCGGGACATCCTACAGGTTGAGCCTACTGGAAAGCAAGAATTTCGTGGATGCTATTATTCAGCAGTATGTGAACGAGAGCGGAGGTAATATCGTCCTCGTAGGACACCATATCGAGGGTGACTTGAAGTGGCTCCGGAGTTTTGGTGTTCAATTTCCAGACCAAACACCTATAGTTGACACTGCTAGACTATACAGGCTTACTCATCAAAGTGGTGGCTCGCTTAGAGGTATCCTAAGGCTGGTGAACATTCCACACGGGTACCTCCACAATGCTGCTAACGATGCGTATTTTACGTTGCTTGCATCACTTGCCTACTGCGATCCATCGGTAAGAGTTCAGAACGGCTTGGACACTTATCATCCTCATGTGGTTTCTGATGTTCCCCAACCCTCAAGCAAGCAATCAAAGAGAAGAGATAGGTTATATGACACTTCAACGACCATCCTTCATGAAAATGGATACGACTTGTTCAAATCACTATTTCCTGAATCTGCTGTCAAATTCTATCAAAATGATCCAGATTCGCTCGAGCAATGATCCCTCTTTTCATGACGTACATACGACGTACATATTTATAGATATGTCTTTACAATACTATACTGTATAGACTTGCCAGACTACGCGTTAGCGATTTTTTCATTTCACTGTAATAACTGTTCTAATGAAGCCATGCCATCAAAACAGTATGTTAGACCAAGAGGATGTATTGTGAAAGCACTTACTAACTATCAGTTAATAGTTTTAAAGACAATTGCAAGGACCATGGCTAAAACGAAGACCAAAAAGTCACCCAGCGAGCCGGTCGACTTCAAGTATAGTCGAGACATCAATTGTAAATACAAGTTCGGCGCCCATGTGGCGATGGCAGGGGGAATCTCTAAAGCCGTAACCAATGCAATGGATATTGGTGCCAACAGTTTTGCGTTGTTCATGAAATCACCCAGGAAATGGGTATCACCTCCGATCAAGGATGAGGAAGCAGAGAAATTTGCCAGCTTGTGCAAGCAGTATGGATACAATACTAGAACAGATATACTTCCTCACGGGTCTTATTTCATCAACCTAGCCAACCCGGATCCAGAAAAGGAGCAAAAGGCCTACGACTCGTTTTTGGACGATTTACAAAGATGTGAGAAGCTAAACATAGGCTTATACAATTTTCACCCAGGCTCAAGCTTAGATTCAGACCACGAAGAGGCCTTGGAAAGATTGGCGAAAAACATAAACAGGGCAATTAAGGAGACGTCATTCGTGAAAATCGTTATCGAAAACATGGCGGGCCACGGGAACTTAATCGGTTCTGACTTGCAAGATATTAGACTAGTGATAGACAAGATCGAGGATGAAAAGAGGGTGGGGGTATGTATAGATACTTGCCACTCGTTTGCGGCAGGCTACGATATTTCGACTGAAGGAAAGTTTATGGCTTTTTGGAAGATCTTCGAGGAGACAATCGGATGGGAGTATTTGAGTGCGATTCACCTCAACGACTCGAAGGCTCCTTTGGGTGCCAATAGGGATCTTCACCAGATGTTGGGTCATGGGTTTTTGGGCTTAGAGGCATTCAGAGTGATTGCAAATTTCGAAAAATTACAAAATATTCCTATCGTGCTCGAAACACCAGTGGGCGACGATGACTCTATATACGGCGAAGAAATAAAGCTTCTCGAATGGCTACAGGGAAAGCTGGCTGACGATCCCGAATTCCAGGCTAAACTGGAAGAGTTATCACAACTCGGCCATAAAGAAAGAGCCGAACACTTGAAAAAATTCGAAGTAAAGTTGGCTAAAAAAACCAAAGTTGTAAAAGCCACCAAGTCCACCGATAAGCGTGTAGCTTCGTCGGACATAGACACTACGGTGACCAAGAAAACGAAGATAAAAGGTATATAATTCTTAACTTCTATATAGTTTGGTGAATGCACTACAATTCATTTTTTTTGATCTTCAATGAGAGTAATTTTATGTATAAACAATATAGTCATAGTAACAGTACAGTTAGTATACCAATCAAGTCAAGCGTCTCGTGAAGTGATAATAATTTATTATGTTTGGTCGGTCTACCTCAGGGTTTGGTGGCTTTGGTGGAAATAGCGGAAATACAACTTCGCCATTCGGAGCAGCCAACAGTAATACAGCAGGTACGTCGCCCTTTGGCAATACCACGAACAACGCCACGTCGGGGGGTATTTTCGGTTCCAATAATTCCAATGGGCAAGCAGGTGGTGCCTTTGGTGGTGGAGGGGCTTTTGGATCGAACAATACGACATCAGCATTCGGGGCAAATAATGCCGCTAATAGCGGAGGTATGTTTGGGTCAGCTAATAATACCTCACCCTTTGGATCAGCCAACAACAACGCAACAAATAATTCAGCATTTGGGGCATCGAGCAATGTGGGTGGTTCTGCGTTTGGTTCATCGAATACAGGCAGCGGTGGGTTGTTTGGGTCCAACAAGTCGACTTTCGGAGGAGGATTTGGCACACCTACAAATACCAATGCAACGCCATTTGGTGCATCCTCCAATAATGCGTTCGGTGTTGGTGGAGGAAATGTTGACCCTAATGTCAACAATGGTACCGGTGGTAAGCCGTTCGCTGCGTATACCGAAAAAGACGCTAGTGGAACAAACGTGTTTCAAAATATTAGTTCCATGCCTGAGTACAAAAACTTTTCTTTCGAAGAATTGCGTTTGAAAGACTACGAACAAAACAGACGGTTCGGAAATGCCAATGGGTCTGCTGGTGCCCCTGCAACGGGGGCAGCAGGGGGTTTTGGCACCTCTTCGACGACTGGTGGTTTTGGATTTGGCTCAAACAATAATGCCACTTCAGGATTTGGTGCTTCAAATAATTCACCATTTGGTGCTTCTACGAATACCAATTCAGCATTTGGAGGCCAAAATAATAGTTCTCCGTTTGGTTCGAACAATAGCACTTCAGCATTTGGTGCCAATAATACTGGTACGGCCTTTGGTGGACAAGGTAACTCTCCATTTGGGAGCGCTAATACTGGTACGTCTGCTTTTGGGGCCAACAACAACACCTCAGCCTTCGGCGGAAATACAGGGAATTCGGCATTTGGAGGCTCCGGTGGTTTTGGAGCAAATAAGCCAAGTGCTTTCGGCTCAACGAATTCAGGTGCAGCGCCTTTTGGGTCAAGCAATACTGGAGGTGCTTTTGGCTCCACTAACAATACCAGTTCCCCATTTGGAGGTAATACGACTGCCGGATTCGGTGCAAATGCCGCTCCAGCAATAAGCAATCCCTTCGGCGCCAACTCTAGTAGCTCTCCATTTGGGAATACGCAAAACTCAAATACTAATACGGGAGGTGGTTTATTTGGTGCCAGTAATTCTAATACGAATAATGCATTTGGTTCCAATAATAACACAACGGGATTCGGAAGTTCAGGAGGTGGGCTTTTTGGAGGACAACAAAATAATGCCACTAGTGGTGCATTCGGGGCAAATAAGCCAGCTTCAGGTGGTTTGTTCGGAGGTCAGTCTAATAATAATACTGGCGGTGGTAGTGGTGGGTTGTTCGGACAGAGCAATAACAACTCTTCAGGTTTATTTGGGGGTCTGAACAATAATACGAACACTTCCGGTGGTTTATTTGGCAACAAGCCCACCACGAATACTGGTGGGGGAGGATTGTTTGGTAGTAACCAAAACAATGCCGCCCCGTCTGGAGGCGGCCTATTTGGAAATAGCTCCCAGAATAACGCTACTGGCGGTGGTTTATTCGGAGGTAATAAACCCGCAGGAAATACTGGAGGATTGTTTGGCTCCCAAAACAATACAAATAATACGTCTAATGCATTTGGTGGTTCTCTGAATAATAACACTTCGGGTGGATTATTTGGGAATAAGCCATCGGGCACAACAACTACAGGGGGCGGGTTATTTGGAAATAATAACTCGACTGGAACGTCTGGCGGTTTATTCGGGGGTAATACAGGTGCTAACACTAACACCTCCGGTGGACTTTTCGGTAATAACAATAACTCTGGTACCAACACACTAGGCTCGACTAGTAACGCTGGTGGTAGCTTGTTTGGTAATAAAAGTACTACCAACGCTACTCCTCCTACATCAGGCGGATTGTTTGGAAACAGCAATAATTCCAATAACACATCCAATGGTATAGGGGGCGGTTTAGGTGGCGGACTTTTCGGCTCCAATAATAATCAAAACCAGGCACTGCAACAACAGCAGCAACAGCCCTTAGTTAATATTAGCAGCCGCAACCCATATGGCGACAATCCATTGTTTCAGAGTATCACTGGCGCTCAAGATCAGACTAGCGGTGCTGTTCCAGTGGCAACTCAGGTTAATGCACCCAAGCGCGCTAAAAAACCTGTGACTTTGGGAACAGCTCACAGAATAGCACCATTGTACAAGCCGAGTGCCTTACCTAAGAAGTCGCCTAGCCCGGTCAGCAACAATGCCAGCGTGATAGGCTCAGAAAATAAAGAAACCATATTCACGACTGGCACGGACAAGGCAATAATCTCATCTGACATCTTTACTCCAAGGGCTTCATTTAAGGAATTGATCCTCGATAAATCGAAGTCTCCAAGTGACAAGAACTCGTTGCTTTCGACAGAACAGGATCTGTACTCTCCATCTAAGCAAGTATCGTTCGTGCTTAACAGGGATCAAAGTTCCGAAATCGATAACAACATTGAAGCTAATGGCGCATCGACACCTCAAATTCTGGTGTCTGTGTCTTCCAATGGTGGTGACCCTTCGTATGTTGCCGTTGATGATGATGGATACTGGACATCTCCATCTATCTCAGATTTGAAGAAAAAATCTTTATCTGAATTGCGATCAGTAGAACACTTTACAGTGGGCCGCAAGCACTATGGCCAAATCGAATTCCTACATCCAGTAGACTTATCAAGTTTCGTAAACTTGGACGGCATCGCTGGAAATTTGGTTATATTCGGTTCCAAATCTTGCATAGTTTATCCTGATGACAACAAACCACAAGAAGGAGAAGGCTTGAACCTTCCAAGTAAAATCACGCTTGAAGGATGTTACCCAATTAATAAGTCCGACAAATTACCTATTTTAGATCCGAAAAGTGAGATTGTTCGTCGCCATATCGATAATTTGAGGACCTTACCAGGTATGGAATTCAAATCGTACGATCCTGTAACTGGCAATTGGTCATTCACGGTAGCTTCTATGTGATTTTGCCTCACTTTTTCGACTACCACATGGACAACGTAGTTTAGCTCTACCGTCGTATATAGATTTAATGTATTCATAGTTATCTTGATCAACGCAAATATTAACGCGTAGTGGAAAAAATGGTTAACCAAAAAGTGGCCACCAACATTTATCATGGGTGTAAAAGGTACGTATAGCGCGAGGGAGAAATATCATCTAGGTAGCTGACTAACTTCGAATCAGGTCTTAATCAACTAGTCAAGGAACATGCTCCGGATGCATACAAAGAGTTTCAATTGAAAAATTTATTTGGAAGGAAGATTGCCATCGATGCGTCCATGTGCTTATATCAGTTCTTAATTGCTGTCAGACAAGCAGAAGGACAGCAGTTGACTAACGAGGAGGGAGAAACCACATCTCATTTACTGGGAATGTTTTATCGTACTGTCCGGTTGGTCGAAAATAGTATCAAACCAGTTTATGTTTTTGATGGGAAACCACCAGTGTTGAAGGGAGGAGAGCTTGAAAAAAGGTTGCTCAAAAGGGTGGAATCAGAAAAGCAAAGGGACGACTTCAAAGAAGAGGGAACACTCGAAGATATCATGAGATATGAGAAAAGAATGGTTCGGGTTTCAAGAGAGCAAAACGATGAGGCCAAGAAGTTGTTAGAACTAATGGGTATTCCTTACGTAGATGCTCCTTGCGAGGCGGAAGCCCAATGTGCTGCTTTGGCCAGAGGTGGAAAGGTATTTGCAGCTGCCTCAGAAGATATGGATACATTATGTTATCAGCCACCATACCTATTAAGACATTTAACGTTTTCAGAAGCACGTAAAATGCCAATTGATCAGCTCAACTATGATAGAGTGCTCGAGGGCTTAGAAATGGATAAGGAAACTTTTGTTGACCTATGTATCTTGCTAGGTTGCGACTATTGTGAGACTATTAAAGGAGTGGGTCCTGTAACTGCTTTTAAATTGATCAAAGAACATGGATCCTTGGATAACATAGTAGAATACTTGAGATCTAATCCCGATAAAACCAATTATAAAGTCCCCGAAAACTGGCCGTACGACGAGGCTCGGAAACTTTTCTTGGAACCAGATATACTTGATGCCAGTGAAGTTAATTTGAAATGGAAAGAGCCTGATGTTGAAGGCCTCGTAGAATACATGGTTAAGAAAAAGGGTTTCAGTGAAGACAGAATAAGAAGCGGTGCCGAAAAGTTGAAAAAAGGATTGAAGGGAGGTGTGCAAGGAAGATTAGACGGTTTCTTCCAAGTCGTACCAAAGAGCAATAATGGAAATGATAAGAAGAGAACCGCTGGGAAAGATAGTAAGCCTGCCAAAGTTAAGAAAGGGAGGACAAAAAAATAACTTTTTAAATCAATATGTTAATGTATATATGTATACGAAGGTGTATGATTACTATAGAACTTCTGGCTACAACAATGAATTTCGAGAGAGGTATTTGAGCTTAAGCACACTCATTTTATAGGACGCTTGAAAGAACTTTACAATTATTACCTGATAAAATATTTATTAGAACGCAAATTGCCATTCATCTAAGCTTCTCTAGATCTAGGCTTTTTCTTTTGGGCCTCTGCTTCGATTTCAGCTTCAATATCGTCCACGTATTTTTTGATGTCATCCACACTCAATTTTTCAATTCTATCGCCCGATTTTAAGACAGAGACTTCGATATTCTTAGCGCCCGTTTGCACCACTTCTAACAAAGACTTGATTGTCAATTTGATGGTTTGTTCATCACTCATTTCTTCCTTGTAATGTTTCTCCAAAAATTCTTTCACGGTCTTGGATGATCTACCAATGGCATGTGCTTTCCATGCATTGTATACCCCCGAAGGCTCAGTTTGATATAATTTGGGCACATTGTCGTTACTATCAAATCCGGCAATTATAGTTGCAATCCCGAAGGGCCTAACACCACCAGATTGAGTGTATTTTTGCTGAACTCCCGCAACGTATTTAGTCAAATATTCAATGGACACTGAATCTTCCAAAGTCAATCTGTGTGACTGGGCTTCGACACGGGCTTTGTCGACCAAAATTCTCGCGTCCGCATTCAACCCGGCAAACGCCAACAAAACATGATTGTCAACCTTGCATATCTTGGAAGGCGTGATTCTGGGGTCTTGTAACTTCAACGTTGTTCTTTTCTCGCAGCCCAACACCACACACTCTTTTCCCTTCACTCCTACGGCACAGGTGCCCCTCTTCACCGCTTCTGATGCGTATTCAACCTCTAAATCCCAGTTAGTATCTCACTATCCATCAATTCATCTATCTTTCATCTAAACTTACGAAAAACGTGTCCATCTGGTCTACTCCGTGTTAGTATATCTTATCGCTTTGGGTGGCGATCAGCTTGAGAATCTCATTCTATCGCCAATTAAGTCCTCCCACTTCTAAAAAATCACATACGAGAAAATAGATAAAGCACTATCGTAACCACTCATTATATCCACGTTTGAGTGTAACTATGTCAAATTTTTTATAAGAAACTCTCTCGAAACCATAGTTCGCCTACATTTAGGCCCATTTTCCATGCCAATGGTGCGTACGACATAGTAACTAAAATGTCGTGACAATGTCGCGCGACAGATGAACCTGATTTTCAGATTTTTGCAATATAGAATTTGATAGATTTTGACCGATAAGGCTAATGAAGCAGGGCAAACAAGGCAAACAGGGGAAGAATGTACCACGATCGGTACAGCATATAGATCACTATGCGCGTATATCGTATATTTTTCAAGCATCGAATCGTTTTGCAGTCATACCGAAGTATAATGTTCTCTCGAGAGCGTTGGCACGAAATGTGGGTCTAGTGTCCAAGAAAGCAGTGACGAAGATTTCACCACTGATGAAAAGAAGTATATGCAAGCGATGTCATAGTATGTTAGTGCTTGGTGTTAATTTGAATGTAGAGTTAACGAACAATTCCAAGACGAAGGCGCCCCATAACGATATATTGGTACATACATGTAAAACGTGCGGAGAGAAGAAGCGATTTCCAATAGGGAAGGATAGAAAGTATGAACTATTCAGCGAACAAAAGGACATACATAATTCTGACGAAATGTAAGTTATTGATTTAGTTGAGTATATTTATAGTTAAGTAATAAACTTTTAATCTTTGGGACCAAGCATGTTTTCAGGTCTGACCCATTTGTCGAATTCCTCTGCAGAAAGAACATCGAGGTCCAAGCACGATTGCTTCAAAGTGATTCCCTTTTTGTGTGCGTTCTTGGCGACCTTGGAGGCATTATCGTAGCCAATTCTAGGATTCAAGGCAGTGACAAGCATGAGCGACTCGTTCAAAATAGATGAGATCTTCTCTTTGTTAGCGACAATTCCTTCGACACAATGGATTTTGAAGGATTTACAAGCATCGCCAAGCAATCTAATGGATGACAAAAGGTTGCTGGCAATGACGGGCTTGAAAACATTTAGTTCAAATTGCCCCGATGCACCAGCAAAGGTGATGGTCGTATGATTACCCATGACTTGCGCGCAGACCATGGTCATAGCTTCACACTGAGTTGGATTCACTTTACCAGGCATGATTGAAGAGCCTGGTTCGTTTTCTGGTAACGACAATTCGCCATAACCACATCTGGGACCAGACCCGAGATACCTAATATCGTTTGCAATCTTGAAGAGAGAGGCAGCCAATGTGTTCATTGCACCTGAGGCCTCAACAAAAGCATCATGTGCGGCCAATGCTTCAAACTTATTTGGTGCTGTTTCGAATTTCAATCCGGTAAGTTTTGAAATTTCGGCTGCAACCTTGGTGTCGAACCCCTTTTTAGTGTTCAAACCGGTTCCAACAGCAGTTCCCCCTTGAGCCAAATAAGATAACCTTGGAAGGGTCTGCTTAACTCTTTCGATACCGAATGTCAATTGTTGAGCGTACCCCGAAAACTCCTGGCCCAAGGTTAAAGGTGTAGCATCTTGCAAATGAGTTCTACCTATTTTGATGATTTCTTCGAATTCTTTCGCCTTCGCTTCCAAAGCATCACGAAGGGCGGTCAACGAGGGCAAGAGATTGTGGGAGATATCAGAAACAGCAGCGATATGCATCACTGTTGGAAAAGTGTCATTCGAAGATTGGGACATATTGCAATGGTCGTTTGGGTGTACTGGTCGTTTTGACCCCATCTCACCTCCCAAAATTTCAATGGCCCTATTGGAGATCACCTCGTTGGCATTCATATTCGACTGGGTTCCCGATCCTGTCTGATACACAACCAATGGAAAGTGTTCTGTGAGCTTCCCGTCTGCAACTTCGCCGGCAGCTTGCGTAATTGCTGCTGATAACTTAGGGTCCAAAATTCCATATTCCTCATTAACAATTGCAGCCGCTTTCTTCAACACTCCAAACGCCTTTATAATTGACCCGGGCATCTTAATTTCCCCGATATCAAAATTCCCCAATGATCTCTGGCTTTGAGCTCCCCAATACTTGTCACTAGGTACAGCAATTTCTCCGAAAGCGTCTGTCTCGATTCTGGTGTCTTTACTTGAAGTCATTCTTTCCAATTACTTAGGAATTCTTCCAGGTGTTTAATTGCTTAGATTCGTGGTGGAACTAAGAATCCTGTTAACTCTTAGGGTGCTACCCTCTAAGAGATATAAAAATTTCGGACTTTTTTGACTCAACGACTATGCATCGTTCTCGGAAAAATACTGCATTGTGGAAGTTTTCCTATTCAAGGACCCAAGCTAATCTACTACCGTAAAACAATTTCTTAAGTCATATATGGTGTAGAGGTAATTCTGGCTGACATGAATAAACACATACCTTACAAAGTATTGAGGTTTATATAAACTATCATAAAAAAACGGACTCGTTTTGTTTGTTCTTCTGAGCGATTCTTCTTGGAGGCTGGACCTTGGCTCCAGACCAGTTATAGCGAAACCCGATTTCGTGAGCCAATATTTCTCCGAACCCCAACATAATGCCATTGATGAACGGTAACACGAGGTTTATGCATCCCTTCCTCAAAATCGTCCACAAATCGATAGTGTACACCGTTCCATTTTGTTGAGTTTCAAACTCATCTATTTGAATGGAATCGGGATCCTCAGCTTCACCGCTCTCGTTAAATAGCAGCTGGCTTCGAGAAGAGACGAAATTATTGGACTCTTTGCCCAGCGCCGGCAAAATATCTTCTAACATATTCGCAGTCTCTTCCACAAATCTCTCAGTGGAAGCTTGTCTACTGCTGGCTTGGTCTTCTATCCGACTCCATTTGGATTCGCTGTACTTACTCGACATAGCTTGCTATTTGCCATAATCAACTCTATATTATGGAAGTCTAGAGGCCTATAAGCGCTGTATAGCAATTACGCACGTGACAGGGTCAATTTGTATGCTTCTACGACTAGGGACTAATCCATTATCATCAGTGTGATTCTAGGAACCTAAAACAGTCTTTATGAACTAGTATTTACAATTACTCGGCAAGACCAACAGATAAACCTTCTTTCAATCGTTTTTCCGTTAAAGCAGCGATAATGGCGGCGCCCACACCGGAACCATCCTCGGCATTAACAATAGTGATTGGGTCTTCCTTTGTTTCCCAGTCGAAGATGTCTCTTAAAGCCTTGGCTGCTCTCTCCTTGACACCAGGGTACTTGTTATAAACGGAGCCGTCAGCCGCACAGTGAGCAGTCTTGTAACCTCTCTTTTTACAGATGGCAGCGATACCACAAACGAACAATCTGGCCGATCTGTCGCCGATCAATTCAGCGAGACGACGAATAACCTTTCTCTCCGCACTAGTGGTGTGAATTCCCAAGGCGGTCTGGAACAACTCCTGGACATCGCTCAAGTTTTCGAATGGATCTTCTTCGATCTTTGATGGGAACGAAGTATCCATGACAAACTCTTGCTCCAACTTCGTTAAGTCCTGATCTTTGAAAATCAACTTCTTTTCTTTGGTTAAATCAAGCAAGATCAATCTTAATACTTCACCCAAGTAATAACCCGAGATCATCTTCTCGTAAGATTGTTGACCTGGTCTTGGGGATTGTTTGTCAATGAGAACATCATATTTAGTCCTTGGTAACACGACAAGTTCGTTATCAAAAGCACCATACTCACAGTTGATAGCCATTGGCGAAGATTGCTCAATGTCGCTGGGCATGCGTCCCTCCAATTTTGGAATGGCACCAACCACATCGTAGTATGCACCGTTACAGCCGGTACCGTAAATCAAACCCATCTTGGTATCAGGGTCTGTGTACATGGACGCAACTAAGGTACCCGTGGTGTCATTGATCAAAGCAACAACTTCGATTGGAACACCAACTTTTTTGATAGCTTCTTGCAACATTGGTACAACGTCGTGACCCTCGACGCCTGCGATGTCAAAACCTTTAGTCCATCTTTGCAAAATACCAGTGTTAATAGAATTTTGAGTTGCTGGATACGAAAAGGTGAATCCCAATGGCAAAGGCTTGGAGCATCCGTTAGGGAATTCTTCCTCAACGAACTTCTTCAAGCATTTAGCAATAAAGTTCCATAAATCTTCAGAGTTGGCTGTTCTCATGTTTTCAGGTAACGAAAACTTCGATTGAGTGGTGTCGAAATCTCTGTTACCGCCTAATTTGACCAACACGACTCTCAAATTGGTTCCACCCAAGTCAATCGCTAAGTAGTCTCCCTTCTCTTTACCTGTTGGAAAATCCAAAACCCATCCAGGAATCATAGGAATATTACCTCCCTTTTTGGATAACCCTTTCTCTAATTCTCCGATGAAGTGGTTGGTTATCTTTTTCAACGTTTCCGGTGAAATAGTTAAAAGTTGCTCCAACTCGTGCATCTCTGCCATGAGTGCTTCAGGGACGTCCGTGAACGTACCCTTCCTGTGTTGTGGTGGTTTAGGACCCAAATGAACCATTTTTGCTTATTTCTAGAATATGACACAATTTGTGGCAAGTTTTATAAAATACTTCACCAGCTAAGTCACTATAACGTAAAGTTAGGTGTTTTTATAGTAGTTTGAAGATTATCGGGCTCAGCGTTAGGGGAAATGGAAAAAAATGGTTGCGAGCGAAGGGCTCGTAATTTTTGGTTTTGTTTGCCTTCGATTTCGGCTTATAGAAGCGAGTTTTCACTACAGAAAAAGAGACATGTTGTATTTGAACATATCCTATACCCTATATTAAATCACTTTTAGTAGCTATACATGGTATGAAACTAGTGAAGCGTCATAGATGTAAAATTTCGGACTACACAGGTTAATCCGGAACGTCTGCGAAATGGCCAGTTTTTCCGCGACGGGTGAATATTGTCCGGCATTATCTCTCCATGCTTCTATACTGCACTCCAGAAAAGTGACAAACAGGAGATCATGGATCGAGGAGTGAGTCGGGTGTTCCTGTAAACTCGTAAGATTCAATTGGCTTCGGTGTTTTGCCGCCAAAACGCTGAAATTACTTGAGTGGAGTAAGTTTAGATGATCCAAGGCTGAAAAAGTTTCGAAATCTTCTTTTGAGATTGAGATTCAATAGGCCCACAATTTGTAGGTACTGTAACGTTTCCGTGAGCGAAGCGGCAAGTGAGATTGAAGATATAGCCTCTCATGAGCCGCGTGTATTTTCGTCGTATTTCCTTCATCGACTGACGACATAGCTCAGATTAGCTTTTGTATTCTCCATAGAGCGCTAGCAATGTCAAATTTCTGTTCTTTCTGAAGAGCCTTCTCCAGCTCCTTCACCTGCTCGCATCTCCTTTATGTCTTCGCGATGGAGCCAGCGAGTGACATGGAGGCCATAGCCTCTACCACAAATCCCGGGTGCTTTCGTCGAAATTCTTCATCGACTCGCCAACATAGTTCAAATTGACCTTTATTTCCTCGACATAGTGGTTTATCTCGTCAAAATTTTGTTTTCTGTAGAGAATATTCTTCAGATCCTTGACATCTTCATCGAAAAACTCCTTTAATGCCTCGTCTGTGTCCTTCTCGCCTTCCTCTGACAGCTGATAAAGCCCATGGGTGCTACTCTGGTTGGAGTTGTCGGCATTAATCCGATACAATTTTTTCTGCCGTTCCTTGTTGGTATCTTTGGTGAAATGCTGCGCGGACATCACCTCAAACAACTTGTTTTGCAGTTCCTTCAATTTTGCTAACTCGCCATTAAACCGATCATTGAAAAACGACCCTTTCTGCTTTACCCGCTCCGACATGTTCTTCACGTCATCGAGGACATCTATCTGTGTCCACAATTTATCCAGGTATGTGACACTTGGCTTAGCTGATGGTATCTTATCTGTGTTTTTTACACTCTGTGAATCTGCATTAGGATATGTAAGATCGGTGTTATGGGTCATCCCTGATAGCCGTGTATCGCTAGATGCCGCTCTACTCGTTCTATAGTTCGCATTGTACCCTCCTGCGCCCGACGGAAGGCTCGATGTGTTTGACGATACCGAGTTACTGTATGAATGACGCGGCACTAATAGCCTATTGGAAGAAGTGTTATAATCATAGTTTTGATGAGGTGTTTTATCAAGATCGTGTCTTCTGTTAGCCATGCTTGATAGCCTTCTAAAGCAATTAACTCTTTTGCAAATGCTTTCGATGGTTGCGTGAACTAATAATTGAAGTTTATGTAATTTATATTCCTACTGCGCATCAATATTCAGCTTTCAAAATGGTTTATTCACTTATTTTGCAATTAAAACAAGCCATCTCTAGGGCCTTTTCTATCTAAAATTAAGCAGACGCTTCGACACTACTACCAAGCTCGTGGGTTTGAGAAAAAAAAAGCAGAATTGTACATGTTCTACGTCCTTTCCCAGTCCGTGGTTCAGTTAGCTAGTAGAATATTATGTTGAGATGAGTTCCTCGAATACCCCGACATCCCACGATATTAAGACGCCTCTCACCGTTATACTGAGATCGAGGTCACCATATAGGAGGAGACATACTCCATGGAAGAAATTGCTTTATTTGAGACAACCGTACCCGGACAATTACACGGACGAATCGTTTCTTGCACAGTTAAAGCGTAATTCTTCGGTTGCTAAGCACTCGTACTTTAAGCTAGTAGACGACTTTTCATTAATTGTGCTTCATTTGTCAAACTTGGTATTGGTATTGCTTACTTTCACGGGAATTTACCACGCACATTGGAACTACTTATGGCCATCGTTAATTGGTAGCAGCTTGTCGGGATTGGGGTTTCTCATCTGGGACCAGATTAGTCGAAATGCAGAGGGCTCCGGCCTGGTATCCAAAACATCTAAATCGACCTTGCTGCCCGTGCTGTCGTCTGGTAACAGCCCCAAGTTAAAGTCTTTTCTTCTCATAATATTCATTCTCCTTGTGCTGTCGCCCGTTTTGAAATCTTTAACCAGGTCCACTTCGTCCGACTCGATATGGGCTTTATCATTTGTGTTGTGTATTGCAAACACAATATTCCACGACTATGCCATGAACGTTTCAGCTACACGCTATATGCCAATCATCTCGACCAACATTTCCCTTTCCAATGCCATTGTGCTTGCATCAAGACTAAACTCCACGCTCCAGGTATTCTGCTTTATCCTTTTTGCCGTGCAAGTTAACGTCTTGCTCCCTTTGTTCGATTTCAGTATCAGAAAGCACTTGTCGCTGCCCCTATATCATCGAGCACTAGCGTTAGTTCTTCTAAGTGTGGTGTACTATTTGATATGGGCTCTAATAGGCTACCAAGTGCTTGTGGTATGGATTTTGGTTCAGTTTGGAATTGCGTTGGCATTACCTGCCTATTTTTTGTTCCTCCAAAAATACAAGAATGAACTACAGGGGCCTTGGGACACCGCTAAGCCCATAATAAATACCCTTTAACTTATTGCATATACCCATACATACAAGCGTTCACTACAGTCATACAATATAGCCTCAAAATCAATTTTATACATCTGTCTTTATGTTGGTTCGATATCTCTGTCTTAGCAGCTTCATCTTCACCTGAAGAATCCTAGTTAATAGATGTCGTGATAATGTCGCTAAATGTCGCGTTGGTTTAGACATCGACAAAATTCTATGACAACGATAAACTGGTGTATATTTAAGGCGGATGGTTTATCCAACTTGTAATTAGAACAGGATGGCAGTGGAAAGCAATCAAAGCAGTGACCCGAATAGTAATCAGCAATCGCCCAATTTGCAGGGCAGGCTGGGGCAACAGCTGGTGCGACCCCAGCAAAACGCTGGAAGAGGACCTCAGGCCCAGGCGACACTGCAAAGCAGCAGAGTACAACAGCCTCAATTTTCACAGGCAGACTTGAATAGAATTGTTTTGGAGTATCTTAATAAAAAGGGATATCATAGAACTGAGTCTATGCTTCGTTTGGAAAGCTCAAATACCCCGACGCCGGCAGTACCCGCCGTGAGCCCGGCCACATCTAATTTGGCAAGCCCAGTTGAAATTTCCAAAAGAGAGAAAGATTTGAAGGATAGAGCCAGTAGACATGAAAGAGAGTTGAGGGATTTAAGAGACAAACAAATACGGGTTGAAAGAGAGCTTCGAGATTCCAGGGATAGAGAGTTTAGGTTAGCCAAGGAGAAAGAATTGAGAGAGCTCAAGGACTATGAGGAAAAACAGAGACGTGAAAATAACCCTGAAATCTACTATAAAGTGTACTCCATGTTGAGAAGTTGGGTCGACACGTCCTTGGATCTCTATAAACCGGAATTATCGAGGTTGTTATACCCCATATTCATCCACTGTTTCTTGGAACTAATCGCCAAAGGATTTTCATCCGAAGCAAAAAAGTTTTTGGACAAGTTCAAGGATGATCATATAATGTTGCACGGTTTGGAAATTAACAAATTAGCCGGGATATCATTGCCTGACCATCTCGACGAAAATGAATTGGCCCAAGCCTATAGAAAAAATAAGTATAGGATTATTGTATCCAAAACCACAATGAATTTATTGTTATACTTCTTGCATGAAAATGAAGCTGTTGGCGGTGCAATAATCATTCGTATTATCAACCAATATTTAAACCCTATAATCTCCACAACAAAGCCCGACAAAGTCGACCAAGAGGGTGAAGCAAATCCAGAAGAAGGAATTCCTGAGTTCGTCACCAGAACCAATGAATTAGATAAGTTTAACGAGCAGCCGGTAAAGTTAGGAAAATTACCAATGGACCCTGACGTGCAAAAAGAGATTGAAGCTGAATTAAAGGTTAAAGATGAAAAGACTGACAAAGTCAACGACAAATCTTTAGTTGAAGAATTTCAAGAGATGACCGCTCCAGAGGACGATTCTCCAGCAAGGGAGTCTTTACCGTTGCCATTAAAGGATCAATCTGACATCAAGAGGCAAATTTTAGCCGTCGAAGATTCGAGGTCCAAGATAAAATTAGGGGCTATTCAGGCAAGCGCTCCGTCTGTTTGTATGTACACTTTCCACAACACGAATAATGATATGACATGTTTGGATTTTAACGAAGATTCCAACCTAATGGCTGCGGGTTTTCAAGACAGTTTTGTGAAATTATGGAGTCTTGACGGAAAGCCTTTAAAGTCAGTTTTCAAAAGAGATAAAAATAATTCAGAGAATAGTCGCAAACTCATAGGCCATAGTGGGCCTGTTTATGGCCTATCATTTTCTCCTGATAGCAGGTATTTGATTTCAGGGTCCGAAGACAAAACAGTAAGATTATGGTCGCTCGACTCTTATTCCGCATTGGTATCTTATAAGGGCCACAACCTGCCAATTTGGGACGTGAAATTTTCTCCTCTCGGGCATTATTTCGCAACTGCATCCCATGATCAGACCGCCAGATTGTGGGCAACTGACCATATTTACCCCTTGAGAATATTCGCAGGGCATATTAGCGACGTCGATTGCATTGATTTCCATCCTAATTCGAACTACGTGTTCACAGGCTCTTCCGACAAGACTTGTCGTATGTGGGATGTCCAAACTGGCAATTCTTTACGTGTTTTCATGGGGCATACAGGGCCTATAAACTGCATGGCAGTGTCTTACGATGGGAGATGGTTGGCTAGTGCCGGGGAAGATGCCGTAGTGAATATATGGGATGCCGGTTCCGGACGGAGGTTGAAGACAATGAGAGGACATGGCAGGTCGTCCATCTACTCTTTAGCGTTTTCAAGGGATGGAAGCGTATTAGTCAGTAGTGGGGCAGACAACACTGTCAGGGTATGGGACGTCAAGAAAAATACCAATGATGCTGGGCCCGAACCTGAAGCCTTCAACTTCGACAGTGGTGCCACCAATGGCTCTTCGGGCAACGCAAACTCTCAAAACTCGAAGACTGACAAACAAAATAGGAAAGAAATCATAGCGACCAGCGATCATATGACGGCCTACTTCGCCAAAAAGACTCCTATATATAGAGTTCATTTTACCAGGCGGAATTTGTGTCTTGCTGGAGGAGGCTTCATGGGTTAGACTTTTCCTAAATCGGATAATAACTCCCCATTTTGCAGTTCCGCGAGGCATTTTCCCAAGTGCTGATGCCTACAGAGATTATTGTTGTTAGCTCATGGATTGTGGTATTCGTTTGCTGCGTCACCCATGCTTGAACTATTAGCGATATTTTTTGCTTTCCTAGCCCGTACTCTATTGGGTCGTGCTTTTATAGAGTGTGCACTAACTCTCTATGCAATAATTATTCAGTGGCTCCAGTGATACTTAGGGGCCCCAAGCTCAGCCTTAGTTCCTAATTAGATATTTACGATTCTGTCCAATGTATACGTTTTGAGATTACTGCACGTCAAACTCCCCTCGACGGGTAATATTAGCCTTCTCAAAAGGTTATGGCAATAATTCGACTGGATAAGATTTGACGCATGGTTGACGTGAGGCTCAGCTTATTGATGCTATTTTTGATTGCATATGTAGCCACATGGTTCCATGGATTTCGCAATTTCAACATAGCCAGTAGTCATGGCTTATAGTAATTAAATACAAAAGTAACAAGGGCAAGGACCGTTCGGTTATTCTCCCCCAACGTGGTCAAACTTCAGACAAGTTTGCGGCCTAAGCAAGATACCCGGTTACCCACGAAATGATGGCGTATAAATTGGAACATATATCCAGCATCTGAAAGGTTTAAGGGGCCATAACAGTATATTACAAGAAAAACTCAAAATGAAAGCCTTTGGTGTCTTATCCTTATTATTACTTAGTGCCTCTATTAACGCTATTAATGCGGAAAAGCCAGGTCTCGTCGTAAGAGCCGACAAATCGAAGTCTGATGGATCTTCGCAATCCGCCGGTGCCGCGTCCAAGTCTTCTGGTGGCTCGTCTGCTGGTGCCGCCTCGAAGTCTTCTGGTGCTTCGTCTGCTGGAGCAGCATCCAAGTCTTCTGGAGGCTCGTCCAAGTCTTCTGGTGGTGGTTCATCTTCCAGTAGCTCTTCTGGCTCTGGAAGCTCCTCTTCATCTTCCGGTGGTGTCTCACACAATGGCCTTGGCCTTGGTGTTGGTGCTTTGGGTGCTGTCGCGGGATGTTTGTTGCTTTAAGTGCCCACCTGGTTTTAAAAACTACTGTGTTATTATGTACTTTACAGCTATAATCTCGACTAGTTAATATTTTACTTTAGACCCTATGTAGATACATAGTAGCTTCAATTTATGTTTTGAACTGTCTTTTGTTCTTAGCGAAACTCCTGCTTTTGAGAATGTAGTTCGCAACAATGTTCTTATCTTACTCTCTTTCTTAATATGTTGAGTTGAAGCTGTCACATCTTTTTGTCTGGTAGGGTAAAAAAAACCACGATGATGTCGCCAACAAGTTCACTGAACTAATATGTATGGAAGGTTCTTTCAATAAAGTTGCGGCCAAATGCAACGCGTTGCGAGATGCATCTTGAACAATATCGCAAATTATTGTCAAAAGATGGCAAAGACTAAAAAACAATGTCTACGAGTTATCAAGTACCATGCAAAGGAATTCTTCTATCTATATAGCGTCTTATTCGAGGTCAATCGCTCTGCGTTGGCGCAGTAATGAACAAAATCAAATATTGCAAATGCCACAAAAAATTGTCTAGAGAGTCCACCGGTAAACTTTCCGGTGCCACGGCTTTTTTAGTTGGCTTATAGGAGCTATAGGAATCAAGTACCCCATGCACTAGCGATAACAAATTCTTAGTCAACAAGCTCAATGATTCCTCAAATTTTTTATTTTGCAATAGAAATCTTTTATCATGATGCAGTTGTGAATTGACGGGCAATCTCAAAGTCTCTTCTTGATTATAATACAACGGATATCTGATTATTTGCCCATTTGTCTTATTTATCGGGTTTAACACATAGCTCTCACTTCCATTGGCGACCATCTTGTACTTCAAATTGATATTTGATATAACAGATATGCTGTTCATTAACTGAACGATATATCCTAAACATGCATTGATTTGGTTGATTTTAGAACTATAGGATTCTGATTCCGAGGCATCGGAGTTCTTTTGCAAATTTTGGTTTATTAAGTCATGCTTATTGTAATAACAGATATCCAAAAGTTCTTTGATGCTCAGTGGAAACTCTAGACCCATGATAGTAAACTTAATGCTATTGTTTATATTATGAATACATATAATCTTGCTCAAAGCGTATGTATTCTTCTGCAACTGCTCGACGATTGAAGGATATACCACTGTAGCTAAAGCTTCACGGATCGGATATATTTGGGATTCAGCAATCTCAATATGATTTGAAAGCAGTTCGATGTTGGCAGGAAGCAGTTCGTGTATGAGCAGCTTCAAATTATTGATTTCCATTTTTTGTGACATTATTTTGGACATTAAGGAATCAACTTCTGTACTTATTCTTCTGATATATTTGTCTAATCTGTCCTCATTCATAGATAGTCGTGTTTCGTGGGCCTTCATATAGTTGGGGTTTGACAAATCATCTAAAGAATCGATGTTCTGACTTATTTGCAGCGATACTTTCCTCCTGGTTTTCAATAGCTCTGCCAAAGATCTGGAGATGCTGGTGAGGGCTCGGATAGAATCAAAAGAGTATGAATGTAATGCTTGTTTTGGAGACGTTTTATTCGACTTTTCTAGGAATACCTCTTTATCGACTTTCAAAGACTCTGGAAACGTATAATTTCCGTTTTTAAATTTGAATATTATCGAGTTAGTGTGAAAACTACTTTCTTTATCTATGTCCGTGTCTCCAATGTATAATAAACCTCTCAAGTCCATATGATACTCTTGAAAGAGAGTCCAGGTCTGTTGCTGAGTCTTTTTGCACCATAGCTTCAAAATCAATTTTAGCCCATTTCCATCCGGTACCGTAGGAAGTGATATAAGCCCAAAGTTTGGGCTTGAGTCCCCGTGTATTATTTCGCTGACATATATCAATGCGTAGTCACCATGGTATGGTATATGTAAAGTGAAAAACGAATCGACTAATTTGGAGGTATTCATTCGTGACAATTCTTCGCCAGTAAGGTTATCGAACTGTGGAATAGATTCAAACAAGCTCTTTCGCCTCAATGGTTCCTTTCTTGTCATTGAACCAGACTGTTGTTTATCCTGTTTTTTGATATTCGACCCATTGGACAGATGCAAAGGAAAGTACAAATTTCGTAAAGATATAGTCCTCAAATTTCGTATCTTAGTGTCAACTGAGTCTTCCATTTTATCAACATTATAATTGTTAAATGATATCTTCCCTTGAAAGAAATATATAGATTGAAGACTCAAAAAACGTAGTTCGCAAAATATCGCTACATAGTTCGCAGATTATAATCTATTTGATACACCAGCAGATTGATATATTAGAACTAGGGTTAATAGAAGCATGGTAAACTACATGGTTTGTTTGGCCCACTTCTGTGAATTACATGGGCCATCCACTATAATATGTACACAAGCGATTGCCTCCCAGGACAAGTCCAAGCATCTATTACGAACAACTTCCAAGCTGCACTCGTGCGCTTCATGCAAACTCGTTCTTCCCGAGGACGCAGTCAACTTAACTACAGCAGACGAAAGCAATCCAAGGAATGAATTGGTTTACATATCTACCCATTATCCAGCATCGCAGCAACGGTACACCTCGTTGACAAAACTAGTGATGAAATCGCTATCGGTAGAAACGACCAGTGACCTTTCCAAACCTATATTCTACGGAGACGTCGTAAATGGCTATTGTATAAGCAAAATATTCAAGATAAAGGATATGAGTTCTCGTGGTTCAGAGCGGAAGTACTCTTTGATGGTGGTGACGGACTCTGAGATTCACTTGCTCCAAAACTGGGATATAATAGCCATCTACTTAAATGAGATCATATCACTAATACAAGACCAAGTCGATGTTGTCATTAACGAGGCGGCGAGGAAACAGTCCAATTCTACCAATAGCACTATGTTTGACAATGAGCGCTATTTACGAAGGTCTATGATCAAACCCCGATCCTTGGTGGATTTGACGGATGATAATCAGTTATTTGTCAAATTTCACTTGTGGGCAATTGAATTGCTCAAAGATGTATCTTAGACTGTATTTGCCATCTTTACCTATTATCTTTTTCCCATGTTGAACATTGCTGAAGCTCGCTTCCTCGATGCGATTAAAGCTGCTGGCAGAGTTGTCGCAAAAAGATCTCGCAGTGTTGAAGCGCTTGTTTTCTGGCGAGGAATCTTGGCTATATCTAGTGGGACGTCGGGAGGGTCGGACTCCGCGCGCGACAACCTTACTGCCTCATCGTCCCACTGCCTCATCGTCCCGCTAGCGAAAAGCCTCGCTGAAGTTTGCGAAATGTCTTTCATAGCGATAAGGACAGCATTAAATGTTACTGAATTGAGAACATGCTTACGAATTTTATGCAAGCATCCTTAAACGTATACTTACATTCATAGGACATTTTAAACCAAATCTCATAGTGCTACGGTTACTGTTCATCAAGATACTACTACCTATAAACTAGTGATAGAATGAGCTGGGCGAAAAGTATATACATCACGTGAAAGTAACTTTTCGATATCGTTTGTGGTTCTGCGATACGGAAGTAACTATTGCATTTGGTAGCTAAAGACTAGGTCTAAGAGATGGTAGCCCTCAAGGTCCATAATTTGACGCCAGTTTGTTTCTTTGTTAATGCTTCTTTTGAGAAAACATTTTGTTGTACTTGCGAGAAGAGTCCACTTTACAAAGATACGATTACGAAGTGTACACGACAGTTTGGGGTCGGTTGTGTACCTTATATGTAATTCAAGGCTTCATAGCGTGGTATCTGTGCTCGTTTTCTGCCATGTGGTTATATTTATATATTTCGAAGTTTTGTCCCAACCGTGGACCGACTTTCACAGAAACGAAATACTGATCATTGATGCTGACCGGCTCGAAAAGGATGCTGCAATTAAGTCGATAGCGCAAAAATCGTACCTTCCTGACAGCTATTATGAGTTACTAGATTTTAACCTAGATGACTACAAGGACACCAAGCATGACACAAAAAGTGCTTATACTCTTCTCAATAGAGAGCATGACCCACGATTGTTGCCAGCCCTATGGTTGTCCTACATTGGTAGACGGTTGATAAAAGGTGGTGATATTACTGACGTGAAGATCACTATCCCATTCAGTTGGAGCACATTTCTCGATTTGAAAGCTAGATTACCACATCCTCGTTCCATGCAAGGAAGCAAAATGGACTGTGAGGCACTTAAAAATCTATGTAAATTGGGTATGGATATATCTAGGACATGCGAAACCGTGACAGAAGTGCCGAAGGGTTTTGGGAACTTCAAAATTCACAAGCCTCCTAGCCATCCTGTGACCGAAGATGCGAGGAGAATGATGGGGGCATCGTACATGTTACATAAGGCTCCTAATCCATCAAGGATTCTTTTGCTCGGGATAGGACCGAATAATGGTAGTTTAGTTATTCCTACTGTTTCATTACCTACTAAAAATTCGAATGAAAATGACTTGTCGCATTTAATAATGGACTATTTAGAGGATGTTTCTATATCTAGGAATATAACTATTGAAGAAAGTATCAACATTTCCAACGAGACTCTCAAGATCAGCAGGTTGATCGACACGATGAATTCACATGTATGTTATTTACCAGATGAGCTTTTAACACATGATATCTTCAGACACTTAGAAAACCGCCATTTAAATCACACTTTACAACTATCCAAGGATGATTTCATTTTCAACTTGGATGAGCATAAAAGTACTCTCAAAGAAAAGCTCGCGTCTTCCAACAAAAATTCGTTGATCAACGACTTAGGTCGAAGGATGCTCTCGTGCCTTAACCCAGGATCACAAGAACATGTTTATGAAAAGTACTTTCATGAGGCTACTATTTTAGGCAAGTATGGAGGAGGCCATTACGACTGGAGATTTTTCAAAAAGCTTCATTATTCTAATTACGAGAAACAGGCGATTTTGCATCGCTTGACTAGAGCATGGTTAACCTTCTCGAAAAATGTCAGTCTCAAAAGTTGGATTGCCCATGGCTCTTTATTAGGGTGGTATTGGAATGGCATGAATTTACCGTGGGATCAAGATGTGGACGTTCAAATGACGATGTCGTCTTTACTCAAATTGGCCTGAAACTACAATCAGACGCTCATCGTGGATTTAACCTCACATCCGTCTAATTTGAATCACGGGATTGGATCTTATTTGGTGGATGTTGGATCCAGCTACTTCTTTAGAAAAAAGGGAAACGGTAAGAATACGATTGATGCGAGATTCATTGACACAGACACTGGGCTATATGTTGACATAACTGCATTAGCTTTCACAGATACCGCCAATTCGATTTCTATAGGGGATAGTACGTCTTCATCATTCAATCAAGTTTTGGACCCTGATTTTGCCACTAGGGCGAACTCACGCACCATTCTGAGGGAGAAGCTTTATTCTGATTTGTTTCTTCGGAAAACATTTCATTATACTAATCAGAACATTTACAACTGTAAAAATGATCACTTTTTTACACTAGAGAATCTTAACCCACCTATCCCTACGATCTTCGAAGACATTTCAACCTATGTTCCTCAAAATTTTAAGCACATTTTGCAAAGAGAATACAAGCGAGGTATCCTTTACCGCGCATATGCTAAGCACACTTTCAGGCCTGTATTGAACTTATGGGTGCCCAGTAAAATCTGCAAAGGCGACACTACTGGCGCTAGCTGTTTCCACGAAGAGACCCTATTGGAACGGGAATATACAAAGTCCTTGACGGAGACTCATCGATCTCAAATGGCCAATATAGATGTATCTCGGTATACGAAAGATGATGAACTATCTCCTTTCAGAATAGATCCCTGGATCATCAAAAGAGGACAGCAAATCGCGTCATTCTTACGGTAGATACGAAAACCCTTATAGAAGTATAGATAAACCGATTCTCACACTTCCAGTCAATATATTTACATGCCTCATCAACGCTCTTTTTCCTCAATGAAATCTATCAGCTTCACCGCTAAATTTGTGTCTACCTTCCTCGCATCTCGTCCACCCTCGGCAACATGTGTCCCGATTCTAGAAATGGGCCATATTATTCCTACCACCTTGCCTACCACCAATGCCTGACTAATGGGACCAAAAGTGTTGGAATCCACGGAATGCATCGAATTGTCTCCTTCTACCCAAAGGTGGTTTCGCGGTATTCGAGTCTGTGGCCTTGGATATGGTGGGCACCTCGTCAGCACCACGTCCCCTTGGAGCCCGACTACTCGCTTCGTTACCAACTTTTCGGGATCTTGTGGTGAACGGAACATGATCACATCCCCCCTTTTCAATGAATTGGGTTTTTTCACTCGAAACTTCTGTACCAATGCAACATCTTTGCTGGTTGTTTCCGTTCCTGGGTTAAACGTCGGTGTCATCGACATTCCGGTTATTTGACACGGCTGATACAAATAATTACCAAATGTGTAAACCACTGGAAACCATGTCAACGTTACTAAACCTGTCTTGATACTTTGAGGTACTTTCTTGAAATATGACATGCCCTGATTCAATGATCAACTACACCATAGTGGGTATTAAAACGTAATAAATTTTGGCCCAATGACGAAATCTGCCATTTTTGCTCGTGTCAATTGTTTTGACAAAAATTCACCGGCTGCTGCAACCTCTGACAGTTAGAATTGCTTGATTATTCAATTTGAAGACTCTCTTCTAGGCGAAACTCTCAAATTTAGAAGATGTCAAGTGGACAAAGTGGACTACTTGATCAAATATTACTAGAGGACATTGCACGCCACTGTCCGCAGCAATTTTTGGCGTTCCACCAGTGCATGTCAAAGCCATCGGCGGATCCCAATCTGTGTGCGACAGAGCAATATCACCTAGCAGGATGCATCAAGACCGGGGTGCCAGCTTTTCAGAAGATCCAGGGAGTATGCGCCGGCAAATTGCAGGCATATGAAGCGTGCTTGAAAACGTCAGGCAGCGACACTAACAGGTGTGCCTCTGACTTGCAGAGCTTGAGAGACTGCGCATTTGGGACTTTAGATAAATAGTTTAGTTATAATAGCTTTAGAGTGGTAACTTAGAATACACCAAATTCGCCGTTTAATAAATTACATACACGAGAATATTCATACTAGCGAGGTGAGCTTACGGGCTATGTGTTTACGTATTTGGGAGCGAGGTTTTCTAACCTGATATTCGATAAGTACGTCTCAGTGATCTTGCGAATATCGGGAGAATCACCATGAGTTTCTTCGATCCCATGCTCGTGATGCAAAAGCTCATGCTCTATGTCTTCTTTGTGCTTGATTACCACATCTGGGTCGTCCTTCGCATGATATTTCTTCCAGTGGTGCTCTTCGTATTCGGTCTCAAAGTCCAAATGGTGGCCCTGGCCATACCCGAAGTCTGGTAACTCCTTCCCTTTGCGTGAATAGTCTCTCCATTCGTCGAGGGATACTTTGCCGTCACCGTTCGCATCGATCAATGTGAGAATGGTGTTCACGACGTGGTCTCTAGCCTCTTCTGTGATCATTTCGTGCTGGTGGCTGTGCTCCCCCATACCCGACCCGTCTCCAACAACCGATTCCCGCAGCAACCCGTACAAGTTAAGGATGTCGCCCCTCGCCCAATGACCCTTGTTCTGTAGATCGTGTATCTTGAACACCGAGTCTGCGTCGTATTGATCCATTTGATGCTCTTCAATCATATGCCAGCTCTGCCAGCTCAATCCTTCTGGCTTTTTGCTCGCTTCCTTATTTTCATTGTGTGCCACAACATGAGCTACTAATACCGTCAAAATCCACCCTGTAGTCTTCATTATGGGGTATTTATCTGTAAAGAAGCCCAATAGTTGACTGTTGGATAGAATTTATCTACAAATTCGGTTCACGTGATATATTCACTCTCGTTCTCAAAAGCACTCTAGATTATACCATTTCTACTGTTCATCGACTAACAGGCTCTATTATAGGAAGGGTATGAGTAGTAACGAATCAGTGGGAGGAAACCCCAATCTTCTTAAAAAGTCCGATGAAGCGCGAGTTGGACGAGCTAAGCAGAGGTATAATCCGGAAACGGGAGCCAGAATGGTCGCGGGATGCATTTGCTTGAATTTAGAGAGAGATAAGGTCATAATGGTACTGGCAACCAGAGGCAAAGGGAGATGGATAATACCTAAAGGAGGAATTGAGTTGGACGAAGGAGATGACTTTGTTGTAAGTGCGGTGCGGGAGACATGGGAAGAGGCCGGGTGTGAGGGAAAGATATTGGGCAAGTTGCCGGTGGTGCTTGACTCCAGGGGACAAAAAGCGCCTGTACTACCACCGGGGGAAGATTTTGATCCAGCAAAAATAATACCCAAAACTGAATTTCATTTCTATGAAATGATCGTTGACCAGCTACACTCAGAATGGCCAGAGAAGCACAGGAGACAAAGACGATGGTGTACGTACTCGGAAGCCAAGCACGAACTAATCAAGGCAAACAGGCCTGAACTGGTGGAGGCGTTGGGCTACTCTTGCATAAAAAAAGATCTCGTAAGTGATGACGGTGTTGATGAATACTAGATGGTCATTTATACGATTTTAATATATATGTAACTGCTTACTTAAAAAGACCTCCCATCAAGTTGGCCAACATGTTTTGACCTCCTTGTGAATTGCCTAGGTTTAATCCGAAATATAGTCTCCCTAGATATTCGACTGGGGCCTGCGTATTATGCTTGGCCAAAATAGACTTATACTGCTCGTACAATTTGAGGAATTTACTACCGGCATCAGCCTTCCCAAGAGTTATAGCCAAAAGTTGTAAGAAAGTGATCAATTCATTGTTTGGGCCTCGGTAGAATACGATCCTCGACTCTCCTTCTTCAATAACCTCGTACTCGGGCTTTTGAACAGTGAGTTTCCTCATATACCTGTCTACTGATTCTTGTACAAACTTGACGTTTTTCAAGTACGCAAAATTAATAACGGCTCTACTCAAGAAAAGCCCTGGATCCACCTCAGTCTCCGATTGCTCAAACCATTCGTAAAGAAAATCAACATACGGAGGCAACGATTCACGGGTACCCAAAATCAAATGAGTCTCGGCATAAGCAAATAACTTGTGCCTATCATCTTCCGTAAGTTGCGTTGAGTCGTCTTTTATACTCGCCAAAAATTTCACTCCGAACACATGATGCAAATCACAGTCGCCAAATTTCGAGCGTCCCAGCTGCTGAGACCAGTTAATGCTTTGTTTGGCAAGGTCAGGCAAACTTGGATCGTTGTCCGGTAACAAGTTGACCAATTCAATCAACTTCAACTTATATTCTTTGTCAGCGCCTTCGTCGCTACAAGCGATATTTCCATCACCGTATACAACAATTAAGTAGCTTATCAAATCACTGGCTGAGGCATACTCCTTTTTTGTCGACAAAATGGAAGATCCCTGGTATAATAAGTCAATGGCTTCCTTATATTGGCTGGACTTAATATATCTGTTGGTGATCGTTCTCAAAGTTTGATGTGCTTCATAGTAGGCTCCGCTATCAATTTTACTTTTAAACCGAAGTATCGTTTTCTGGAGCTTTGCGTCACTCATGCTGACTCTCACTTATCTCGACTAGAGCGAATTTTATGGCTATTTAGGTTGTTAGTAGTAATAACTCTAATGGAGAGATGAAAAATACCAATCATAATCCTGTATATTAGTACTAATATCCCCGGCCCATATATAACTTGGTCAAATAGTCAAGGAATAGTTAAGGTGAATCGATGTCGCCTCAAGCATAGATTCCTTCTTTAGAAATACTTGCATTGAGAAGGTGATTCTTTCAGGAGATGAAAGGTCCTGCGAAAAAGTATACTTTGGAGAACGGCAAATTACAGGCTAATTTCTAATTCCTTTTTCACCTTTTCCAAAACCCTCAAGGGGTCTTTCGAGTGCAACCATCTTTCGTTCCTACCATGAGGCAGACAATGGGTTGTACCAACTGTTTTAGTATGTAGATATCCACTCAATTCGTCATGCATGGCTATAAAAAGGGGCTTGTCGTTTCTGAATGATAAATTCGCTTCTTTGAAGTTCCTAATCCACGTATTGAGTCTCACGGCAGAAATATTATCGACCAATAACAATCGCAATACGGGGAAGTGAAAGTCATATTTTGGGTAGGTATACATCGAGTTTTCGACGGTAGTGTTGAAGATCAAGGCAAAATCGACTTTATTGAACTCTATCGACTGGAGAGAAAATCGCAACTTGTGTAGAAGGGTATAGATGACGATACCAAAAAGAATTAAGCCTCTTTTTCGCCTCATATTCACTCCTTCTATACTCGCTACTAACATACGGGATAAGGACCCTCCGTAGTGCGAGTCTGGCTTTATTTTGATAAGGTTCAAATTGCTATGAATTTTGGTTTGCATCACAGGGTTGTCTGAGAACACCTTGAAATGTTCTATTCGAGGCAGGATAGTTGCCTTTTCCATGATCTTTAGCGTGTCTTGCAATTCGGCTGCATTGCATATGTGACGCTCTTTATAGTCAATGTACAATGATACCGACTTTAAGTTTTTAGGGAGAGTGAGGAAATACAGAATCATCTTTATGTTTGAACCGTTCAAATTGAGGGTATGCAAGATCTGAAACCGGGGCAACTGCGATTGGAAATACCGATCAAAATCAGTCAATTTAAATGCTTCACTAGAAATTTTGTGTCTATTCTCGCCTTTAGTGATTTTCGACTTCCTATAGTTGGCCATTTTCACATTTAGTACCCTGATATTATTCCGTATAGAAATATTGGTGCTAATAAACTTGATGCCCTCAATGCCTCGGGCCCCTCTATTTTTCGCCTCGAAAGGCCAAAAAGAGTTTGTTGCTTCGTCCTTGAGCGTCACAGGATATATCGTATACGCCATGTACAAATAATCCTCGTATAGCTCTTTGCAAGTGAAAAGCATATTCAACAAATGAGTGATGCCACTTCTATCGGTCTTTGGGGACCTTGGCACTCCCGTACACAAAAAATAGAAAATTCGGCGAATTATCACCACCGGAAGGTCACCAAACTGTTTTCTCTCCATCCGTTTGCTTGGTGTATACAATTTTGATCTCAAAAATTACTATCTGCCTAAGGAATTCGATTCAATTTGCAGCTATTCTCCCTGGGTCCTTAATCTCCTTTTACCAAGTTTTAAATTGGGATTTTTTGTACTCACGATGTACAATTCCCTGGAAATAAAATTTTCGGTCGTATCCTAAGGCTGTCTCCTAGCTTCTTGAGTTCCTGACTCTACCTTTTCTTTTGCCAGGTAAGTTCGTAGTTTGTGGTTCCAAAGACTGTTCAATGTTGCCCGTTTTGTACCGTGCGGCTCAGCCCGGCCATCTGCCAATTTTCATCGGGTCACTAAAATGAGTGCCGGGACATAAACCGGGAACAACTGGTAGGTCTGATGTTTGATAGAGTACCGATTTCAATATTGGATAGCTAAGGATCCACCTTGAGACATAATGAGACCCGCGACTAGGTTATTGAAGCATGTTCCACTTATCAGGTTCGTCGGCGGCCCTCACAAAGCCCCAAGTAAGTAGATAATAGTGCCAGCAAGCAGTCGAGAAGACGGCTGCTGTGATACTCACTCGGTGCGAGGGGTGCAAGAGGTATTAAAGATGCAAGAGGTGTACTAACAATGCTTTAGAAAATTTGACTCATGAAGTAACAGCTCATCCATGTGCACCCAATGGCGAGGTGCCGGGCACTGTAGGAGGGTCTTCGGTACAATCGTCTTACCACAACAGCAACCCCATAAAACCCAAGGCTGGAGAGGCATTCTCTAGGTCGCAGTTGTCGAAGAGATTTAGATACATTCCGCCCAGCGAGGCTGAGATTGAAAATATTGCTAGTGGGGGTGCAGAACTCATATTTTAGGCGACAGCAGTGTCGTGTTAGTGGATGGTCGTATCTACGATTGGCTTGCACCAAAATCTGATTACTTCTTGGTCATTAGTTCACGGCTTGTGGTACTTTTCAGTGTAATTGTGTGTCCTTGCTGCCTTTTGCTCATGGCTCTGAGACCGCTTGCGCTTCTCTTATATATTTTTTTCATTACAAATAACTCAATATCATGTCCTATAGATACATTTTATCGCTGTACTATCAGCTAGGGCCAGCCCATGCATTGGTTTGGTAATGGTTTCGCCTTTACCGTCGTTTACCACGGTTTACACCGTATTGGTGTTTGGATGTGTGGGTGTTTGGATCGATTATGTAATACGCGCTATTATCGACAAAAAGCGCTTAAAGTCTTTATGTTTGCCACTGCTATTAAGGAATTGTAGTCTATACTTCATTTAAATCATCATTGTTATTCATTGACGTCGTTACTATAACTGAATCATTTGTTGTGGAGACCGTGACAGTTGAAATTAAAGAAAAATAATAGAAAATCATGAATCACGACCCTTTTAGCTGGGGAAGACCTCGCAACGATGTGTACGGTCAGTACAACCAGCAGATCGCCAATGCAGCCATTGAACAGGTAAATGACAGTAAGAACTTAGCCAATTTCCCTACAACAGCGACTCAACAGCCCATAATTACTGGTACGTCGGTGGTATCTTTGAAATTCAAGAACGGAGTAATCATGGCGGCGGACAACTTGGGGTCGTACGGGTCTTTGCTTAGATTCACCGATATGGAAAGGCTTATCAAGGTGGGAAAGGAGACTATTGTCGGGGTGTCGGGGGATATTTCAGACATGCAGCACATCGAGAGGATATTGGAAGAATTGGAGACCTCAGAAGAAGTGTACGACAGCGACGGAGGCCATGGGTTGCGAGCACCACACATTCACGAGTACTTGTCCAAGGTATTGTATAATCGGAGATCCAAAATGAACCCGTTGTGGAACGCTGTTATTGTGGGCGGTTTCAATGACGACCGCACCCCGTTCTTGAAGTATATTGATTTGTTGGGGGTCACCTACAGCTCCTCTACCATGTCGACCGGTTTTGGCTCGTATCTCGCCACTCCCTTATTGAGGCAATTGATCCCATTCGACCCCGACTACGAAAATGTCACCGAAGAGCAGGCCCGTGATGCGCTCTTAAACTGTATGAAGGTGCTTTTCTACCGAGATGCCCGGTCGCTCGACCGGTTTTCGTTGGTGACAATAAAAGACGGCCACGACGTCAAATTCGAAAAGGGTCTCCGGTGTGAAAATCAAAGCTGGAAATTTGCCCAGGACATCAGAGGTTACGGCAGTGCCCAACTCTAGTGGGTTTCATATAAATGAATGATAAGTGTCGATAAGTATCAATAAAGCACGACAATTTTCGACAATTCTCGTAATCGTTCCCATATAGTTACCCGTACGAGGACCCGTAGAATCACTAGCGCTGTGCCTAAGCACTAATCACTAAGCCCTTGTCCTAAACCCCGACTTTTTTCTTGTGCTATTTTTCTGCGCTTTCTGCGACTTCTGCATCCTCCGTGTCCTCTGCATTCTTTGCGTCCTTCGTGTTTCTTGTCATCCTTTTGTCCTCTGCTTCCTACATTTTCTATGCATGTGCTCACGCTATTGCTACATTCTATTTCTTGGTACTAGTTGGGCCGGTATCGGTCTCGGCTTCAAATGGCTCAATTATATCATCGACATTTGAGGAACCGGGATGCACCTGCCACAAAAGATATTTTTTCTGATTGCTTCTACACATAAGAACCGGGATTAAGCGACGTTCGTACGGCAGTTTGGTAGGCCACTGTAAATTCGTATGGGCGTTCTTGGAACATCTGCAATTCGAAGTGAATTTCAAAATTTGTTATTGTCCCCACATTTCTCGCGAGGCTGCGGTTTAGGCATCATCGACAGCTGCTATTGTTGAGTTTCATAAGAGGGCCAGATAAGAAGTGGGAAGAATCGCAACAACTTGCAAGGTATCGTATCCGGGTACACAGTGCTCGACATTTTTATATAGGAAGCCGATTGTTCTCAGCCAGAAATTAAGGATTGCGAGATATTTTGTTGAAGTGATAAGACGTGTCCAAGAAACGGAATAGGCGAAAGTTGACAGTACTAAGGGTTCCATTGTTAAAAAAATTGTTAAATTGGTGAAATTATTGGAACTCGGCTAAAAAGTATTGATTTTTTGTATTAGAGCATCGGGATGAGTTTCGAAGTGACTTTTCTAGGGGCTTCAGGGGGCCCGGTTGATGGGTCTACGTGCTCGATCCTATTAAAATCGGCGGAGTTGACGTACCAGGACATAATCTCTCGAAACCTTGGAGACGAATTGGTTTGTATCGATGCCGGGTCAGGGATAGGTCAACTCAGCGAGTCAATATATGACGAAATTAACTGGAAAGCACCTCAGAGCAGGCTCCGGCGAATGTACAACGACGTGCTCCCGGTACAACAATATTTCAAAACCGAGGTCACCACGCCGTTTGCCAACCTCGCAGACACAGTTTCTCCCTACAAGCTTTCAAAGCAGATATTCAACTTGGTGAATAGCTACTTGATAACGCATGCCCACTTAGACCACATTGCGGCCTTGATCATCAATTCTGCCGGCTTCAGCTGTGTGGCCCCGAAACGGGTCTACGGATCTCCTAATACAATCAAAACCCTAAAAAAGCATATTTTCAATGGCCTAGTATGGCCGAACATGCCCAATTTCAACATTATAGAACTACTTGCCAAAAACTACTGGCACAAGTTTACGATAAACGAGAAGTACTCCGTAACGATGTTTGACATATCTCATGGTCAGTTGATCAAATACTCCGAGGACAATCTTATACCGGTGACTGAAGCGGCAGAGATAGCGCTTAACGCCGACTTGAGCCACTATTTATCATCTGCATTTTTAATCACCCACGAGACGTTGAATTCGAGTATCTTGATCTTTGGTGATTTTGAAAGTGATGCGGTCTCAAAATTGAATAAAAACAGAAGGATATGGCACAGCGTAGCACCCATGTTGGTGAGCCCTGAAAAAACCTTGAAAGGAATCATTTTAGAATGTTCTTCTTGTCTGCATCAATCTACCAAAGAATTGTACGGACATTTGATGCCTGAGCATCTAATTAACGAATTGAGATCGTTGAACGATGAATGCATCTCTTTGCTTTCGTCTCCTAGCGACAATGAAGCGCCTTTGAAAGGCTTAAAAGTAACCGTCAATCATGTCAAAGAATCTTCGGAAGGTTCGTCTGACCCTAGGCGTGTTTTGCTCAGTGAACTAGAAGCCCTCAACGCCCACTATGGCTTGGGGGTTCAGTTTTCCATTGCTTTAAGCGGAATTTCAATCATCATCTAAGTAGACTACAATCGAATTTTGTGAGCTATCAGCTATCATCCGTAATTGATACGTTCAAAAACTCTCTCGCCACACAAATTGTAGTTGCTTGCTTGTATTTTGGGAAACTATGAAATTGTAAATAAAAGAATAAACATGTCAAACCTATACAAAGACGAATGAAGTCTAATGAACTTTTATTCCTCGAAAAGACGCTTGCGCAGACTCTGATCGAACGTATCTAATTAACTTGGTAACCATCAGAAACCAAGTTAGAATGGAGATCAAATGGCAAAGATTCTTCATCTTCATTATTGGAGACGACATCCACGACCTGGACTTTCCCCAAGCATGTATCACTTTCAGTAACGTCAGTTTTCTTTATATCGAATTGAACCTCCATTGGGAATAATGAATCTTCGTCTGGAGAAGAAATCGAAAACTCAAAGGAGCCTTGGGGATCTTCCAAAGAAATCGAATCAATAGAAAATACAACACCAAAGTCGGTTATATCGTAGCCCACGTTTCCTGATTCGTCTTTTAAATTGACATCGTGAGAAGCTAATGGTACTAGAATCTTAATATCATCTAAAGAGCCTTGACTTTGGTGAGATTCGACATAGGTAGATGATACCTCATATTCCAAGGTGACTTCAGCAACACCATCGTTAGAACTAACCCAAGCTGTAATAATAAGTGGTGACAAACTAAAGTCATCATTTTTACCAACAGCCCTCCATCTCAATACTCCCAATGACTGATCGTTTGATGGAAATGGTTTGGTTTTATCTTTCAAACCGATAATGCTTTGTTGGATGAATAAATTACGGTCAACATTGGGGTGGGTCTTGTACTGGATACCGCTCGACTTATCACCAGTTTTCAACAATATTTTGGAGCTAGCTAGTTCCGCATTATTAATACGTAATTGTAGATCCCCCTTCACTTCCGATTGTGCTACTGAACCTTCACGAGACAAGTGAGCGCTGACTTTTTCATTGATTGTGATTAATATACCGTTATTTGGAACCTTTTCAGATTGTGGGGCAGGGGATGCTGTTTGAGAAACCAGCAAAGGACTGTGACGGCTTGGAAGTTGCGCAGGTTCTGGATTTGGACGATGGAAGGTGGGTTGATTCTGGGCAAGTAAAGGTTGATTCAGCTCCGCGACTTTACCGCTCTTTTTGCCTAACTGTAATCCTCCCCTAGATGATACAGGCTTTGAACTCAACGTATTTGAAACGGGTTGTTCAATGCTAGGCGTTGGTTGATACGTAGACTGATTAGTACTGAATTGATTTTGATAAGAGTCGTAACCAAAAGACGAATTTATTATTGGGGCCGTTGATTGTTCCAAGTTACGGCGAGCCAATTCTTTTCTTTGAATCTCCTTGGCGCGTCTCCTTCTCTCTTCTGTGGCCTCCAACTCCTTGTTCCGTTCGATGATCTCTTGAATTTTTTCTTCGTGAGAGTCCATTTCCAAGAAAGTCTGCACTTGTGACAAGGTGAGGTTCTCTTTGTATCCCAAGTTGACGACTTCGTCGAATGCATTCAAAATGTGGAACGCATTTTCAAAGATCTCCCGCTCGTCAACCAACCTCAACATGTTGCTGATTGTTGACGCAAATAAGTGCAACGTATCGATGTCCTGTAAGATATTCGAATGCTTGTTTGTAATCAAAACTATGTAAAACTCTTCGAGCGGCTGGTACACATATCTAACGTGTTCGTCTTCCACGGTGGTGTGTTGTGACCCTGAGTTCGAAATCAAGCTGGGAAAGTTGGCCAACAAAGCAGTGATCCTATCCTTGGTCACATCCCTAAATTGTCTCGATAAGAGCGCTTTTCCGCCCCGAGTACATATTGATCCAGCTAAGACAACCATTTTGTTCAATATTCAACACAACCTGATTCGAAAAGTATACCGATTATAAGATTTGCAATTTGTAAACCAAAACTAGATATCGCAAATATAGTTTTTTCAAAATTACCTACTCTGTAATCCGCTATATTCCCTTCACCTCAATCAATTGAAGATGAATCACCGTCTGCTAACAAAAGCACTGTTTTCCAGATCCCATTCGACTCGTGTCAACAAATTGATGGAAAGGTCGTGCGCGTGATCAAACTGCTGCTACCGTCGTCAGTGATTCTTGGAATGATGCTATAGCTGATAGGGGACAGTAGAGAGCATAGAGGTGGATGTAGTATCAGCTAAAATGTGATACTGTTTTATAGCCCGTCGTATGAAATGAAAAACCATGTAATCAATAACCAAAAAAAAATATTTTGTAAAGGAATTGACACGGACAGGAATTGAACCTGCAACCCTTCGATCTGGAGTCGAAAGCTCTACCATTGAGCCACCGCATCACCCTTGAAATAGTATGGTCCTATCAGAATACATAAGGTGCTCTAGTTATGGCCAATTGCACCCAATACAACTGTTCTGTACCCAAAAGTAAGAAGTTTAGCATGAACAGGAGTTTAATAGACTAGACTGGTGGTCCGGCCCACGAAATGCTTTAGCAGCATTTTTGTGGCATTTTTTGTAACATTTTTATTGCAAGTTCATAGATACTTCTAGGAACGGAGTACTTTGATGAAAACTTGCAAATTTACATATTTTGTAGAACCTAATCCTAGGTGGACAGTTTACAGAAAGCAGTGATATATTTAACACTTCATACATTCGAGGTATAGTGGTATTTTGCATTGTAGACGCCTGGTTTCTGATGTGCAGTAAAATTCGTGTTGCATTAAATAATAGTATCAGCTAAAATATAAAACTATCTTTTCATGTGGATATCCATTTTGATATCGCCTTTATCAGAAGATTCCCCCTTCTTTACGGCCTTTTTCTCCTTGAACAACTTAGACAACTCTCTTTCGATCTCGATAATGAGATCGTCGTAGCCGCAGGATTTCGATCTCACCCTAGCTTCGCGCAATAACCTTTCTGCCTTGTCATATTGGGACAAGTGCAAGTTCACGACACCCAAGCCATAGGTAGCAAGCGCCACCGTTTCGTTGATGGTGTTGTTGTTGGATATGATATCCTGAGGCAAGTTTTTGGCAAATTCAAGCACCGACTCGTACGACTTGATTGATAACAGAATACACTTGTCTTTATTTTCGACGGCTGCTTTATAATTCTGTTGTTGGGCTTTTTCGACTGTTTCGTCCACTTTTTCAAGCACTTTTTGCGACTCGAGTTCTTCCTGGGAAGAGGACTTGAGTTCGTCATAGTCGTAGCCTGCGCCCTCAATAAATTTCCGCTTGAAAGCTATTTCTTGTGCTTCGTACTCCTCGGCCTGTAAATAAAGTAGAGAGCCAAGGTTGCATTGTGACAACAATACTTTGTGAGGCTCCACGTCCGCGAGAAGCATCCATTCGGTCATAGAGATCTTTACTCGCGATGCCATGGACAAGTCACCGGTGGAGATACATATGGCGGTCAACAAATCCATGGCGTTGAAAAATTCGTCAGCAAATGGTTCCCAGGCAGAAGGATTTTTGTTGATGGTGGTGGTGATGCCGTTGTCACTGACTTCGATTGACTGGTTGTCGACGACTGCCTTGTAGTCGGAGGAATTGCCAGAAGTCAATTGGGCGATGCTGGTGTTGGGGCCCAATTTTTTGTGGACTTCGTCTTGCGCTATCAATAAGTGGGTCATCAAGATAGCCTTGGATAACTGGGGGTTTGCCTTGTTCAACTCCACAAGCTTGATGGCCAAGCGCAAGTCCTTTTGGATCAAGTGAGCCCGGTGGCCTCGCGACAGGATCCTTTTCGAATCGGCCGTGTTGGGTGCTGCTGTCAACACCTTCAAATACAAGGTAGCAATCTCGTTATACACGAATGCGGCATCTTCCAACATGTCCAACCGCTCGAACATCTCGCCCATTTTCAACTGAATCCCCGTATACTCGTCGCTCAACGTATCGAGCCCGATATCATCACAGTGTTCGATTGCCTCCACGTAATACTTTAGTGCCAACTGGTAGTCGTTTTCGCCCTTGTCGGACTCAGCCCACAATCCTTTGCGCAAAATCTTGGCCACGGAAGATGGAAATGTGTGCTTGGGCCACCACATGTAGTATGCGTATGTACCAAACAACCCTACTCCAATTGTTCCGTAAAAAATGCGCTTGGTCCACGATGTCTTGGGCCTATGATACTGCTGATACTGCTGGTACTGGTAGTTGTACTGCGACTGCATCCGGATTCCGTTTCTGGTGGTTCCATTCCTGAAGGCCCAATCTCTGGCAGCTCCGTTCCTAGTGGCCCCCATTCTGGTTAACCCCATTTTCGTGGCCCTCAAATGAATTCTCATCATTAATGCTTGCGGTGACTTTCAGTGCACACTATACTCAAAATCGTGAAAAATAACTGCTACTCGTCCAATGGCAATCGTTTTTCCGCACTTTCAACTGAGCTTAAACTCCTCTAGCGTTAACAATCTTAACCGTACCCAAGAACACAGTTTAGTGTCTATTAATGTCCTATAATGTCGAATAACGTCCAAAAACGCTTATTATAGTACCCACTGTGATATTTTTATTTCGCTACTGTGCGCACGGGATCTTTACTTCATCGATCGATACTACAAAGAAGAAAGAACCAACACTTGTAATTGCAACGAAACTCAGTAACTAACCGTTGGTGGTAGTCCGCGAGTAACACAATATACTATTCAAATACGTCACTGCATCATGTCCAACATTCTCGACGTCTTTAACCCACCTCCACCGGGCCCTATATCTGGCTCTACATCGGGCTCATCGGCCCAACACGATTGTCTTCCTTGCACCGCAGTACAGTCGCTCATGTCTTTCGCCGGCGGGTTGTATCTCAGCCTGAACATGCTTTTCAAGGACTCTCGCGGTCGCATTGACCTTCGCAAGCACCCGGTGTGGTGGCAGAACTCGGTGCGCACTGTGGGCATTTTGTTGGTAGGCCTCGGGGCCTACCGAGCTGGCGAGGTAGGCCAGATGCTCTGGCACCGCCAGCCTCTGTTCTAGCAACCATAGTCTAGTCTACATGTCCATATACAGACCTGAAAACTTACAAACCCTTCATCCTTCAAACATCCAAACCACACCATCACCCTAAATCACTCAACGACTTTTCCATTCAAGGTCCTTCCCATCGCACTAATATTACATCTACAGACGAGGTCCACAGAACTTCACCAAAAAAGGCCAAAAATCATTACAATGCCTTCAAAAATCTTAACAAACCTCCACAAATCCACCAAAACCCATCTTTCTTCCTCCCTGATACACCTTCCCGACCAATCCCTCTTACCGACTCCTCCACTATATGTCCCCTGGTTCTCCAGGCCCCGGCTGTATTGTTAAAGTGGCAATGTTGCTTGGGTCGTGCACTTTTTACCATTCACAAAATATATAAAAACAAACTGGAAACCGCTATATGGGATATTATTGTAATATATATAGAGCCAAAGTGGATGAACAAGGTAAACGACCATAACCGTTGAGGAAAGTTCATAACCAGATCTATAGTTGCAAACGAAAGTATAGAGCTCTTTTGAACCAAGATGGAGCAACAGTTTTTAAGTGTTGATTCCCTGTTGGACCCGCAGTTGCATAGTAATATTCAGCAGGCGAGGCTAATAAACCACGGGAATGTGGTGGGAAATAGTAACGGAGGGCTAATGAAGGGAGCAGGGTCTGGAGCACACGGTGGCCCCCGCTCCGCGGGAGTCACCGATGGTAAAGGTGAAGGGTTTGAGTTGTCGAACCCGACAAACCCCACGATTGCCACGGCGCAGGCGATACTCAACCACGATACCGGGTACGCGGGTCAGTATCCGTTGAGTGGGATGGGGAGTGTTGGGATGCACAATGGGCAGATGCAGAATGGGCAGATGCAAAATAGTGGCATTGGTAGTGGGGGTATGTCCAGTAGCAATATGGGCAACATGGCGGGTATACTGGCAGGTAATTTACAGGGCACTTTGCAAGGAAACTTACAAGGAGGCATGCACATACCACACCAGCTCACTCAGATGCAGATGCAGACACAGACTGATGAGGAGAGCAAGTTGATGGCGCCCATACCGCCTTTGCACGTCCAGCAGCAGATGGTTAACAGCCTGCACATGGAGGACGAGTCACCGGTGAAGCCCAACCCGCCGATTGAGACGGGCACCATCGAGCAGATGCTTCGGTCGTCGTGTACGCGGTGTAAGAAGGAATTCGACCAGCCCATTATCATACCGCAGTCCAACGACAACATGCAAGGTCCCAAGCCGTTGGCGGAACCAAAGATCTATAAGCTTTGTCAGCACTGTCGGGATTTGCAGCGAAAACGGTCTCGCCGGTGGCAGAAGAAAACAAAGGACAAGTCGGGAGCCTGTCGACGTTGTGGGCTTGAGATTCCGGCCGACCAGCAAAAGTTTGTATTGTGTCCGTCCTGTAGAGAAAATTTGCGAACCAGGAAGGCCAATCGAGCGGCCCAGGGTAAATGTGTTCACTGTTCGGGGCCGTTGGATGCGTCGATAATCACGGGAGACGAGAAATCGCCCAATTCCAAAGAAAGGGTCAAGAGTGGGAATTTCAAGGTCTGCCAAAGGTGTAGAGAAAATGACAAGATTAGGCGAACCAATTTGGAAAGAAGAGGCCATTGTAACAGATGTGCTAAATCGTTGGAACCGGCAGACATCGGGAAGCACAAGGTATGCGTCAGCTGTCGAACCAGGAAGAAGCGATCGAATGGCGGATCCGAAACTTCCAACGACATATCCATGAATAATAACGTGGCAATGATGCCGGGCGACCAGACCATGGCCATGCTTTCGGGTGCGAGTGGGTTTGTTCCTCCAAATCAACATGCGATGCAGTTCACCCCACAACAATTTGTTCACGTTCCGGCTTCACAACCGCAGCTGCAGCCACAGCACGGCGTACTGGCCCAAGCACCAGTGGCAGCCCAATCACAAGCACCGGCTCAACCGCAGTCACAGGCACAAGCTCAGGCCCAAGCCCAAGTTCGTGCTCAGCAACAATACAACCAGGCCCTAGCCCAACAGCAGGCGTTCAACCAGGCCATGGCACAAGCGCAAGCTCAAGCACAGGTCCATGCGCAAAACCAGCAGCCACAACAGCGTCAACTACCACAACAACAGCACCCATCGCAGCAACAGCAGCAGCTGCCGCAACATTCAAACCAACATCAACATCAGCAACAACTGCAACATCAGCAGCAATTTCGCCAACAACAATTCTCCCACCAGCAACAGCAGCAACAAGCTGCTAACAGGGCTGCTGTCGAATTTCAGAATGTAATGGCTGCAGCTGCAGCGCAACAGCCTAATATGACTTCTGGTAATGCAAATTGAAGTTTCTGCAAAACCCAAAAGCAGGCGCTTCTTTCATGAGTTCTACGATTTGTAAAATTAACCGTTGTATATACCCTTTCACTACTTCTATTGTATTTTATAGTCGGTATATCAATATATTTATTCTTGTGTGTATATAATGGCCCAGGCGTTATAAAGCGCGGGCAGACTCCTACCTTTCCCTTTGAGCTTTTTACCAGTGTTTTTTGGAACCTTCTATATAATTGACAATATAAGTGTTGTTGGAACCGGCTCAAGAGGTTCTATCGAGAAAGTGATACAAGAGCTGGTGAATATCTGAATTTGAAGGAAAATGATGCGATTGAATAATAATTCCCAGAGTTCAATAGGGTCAAACAAAGACAAGAAGCTACCCCCAATACCCAGTCCACGGGAAGACGCATTCGATAGGCCTTCACATTGCGGAGAGAACGAGGAGATATTGCAGTCGAAGACATTGAAGCGTAAAAATTTTAAAAAGTTATCGTTAGAGTCATCTTCTATAAACCCCAGCCCAGTGCCAGCTAATGACGGTGGGGACGGGGATTTGCGTCGTCCGCCTAGCTCCAGGTCTTATCGCGTGAGACCGGCACCGCTACTGAACTTGAATGGAAACCTTAATCAAAACATTAACATAAACCAGAGCAATCGGAATATTGACCCGGATGCACACTCGTCCACCGATAATATCATAAATCAGTTCTCAAACTTGGAATTGTCGAACATGAACCATAATAATGCACACCTTGCGAACCGAAAAAGGCAGACAGTAATCTCGTCTATATCGCCCACTAAATCGTCGTCATCGTCTCCGAACGACCCCAACTTGAATTCTGTGAATTTGGCCGACCAACAATCTCCCATTGCCACCACATCGTCTATAACCTTAAACAACAAAGATTTGCTCACTTTGAAGAGCTTGGGTTCGGGAAACTCGGGCACTGTCACCAAGATTCTTCATATACCTTCGCAGAGGACTATGGCCAAAAAGATTATCCACATAGATCTGAAGAGCGTAATTCAGACACAAATCATAAGAGAATTAAGAATCTTGCATGAATGCCAGTCTCCATTCATCATAGAGTTTTACGGAGCGTTTATCAACAACAATAATACTATTGTTATTTGCATGGAATATTGCAATTGTGGGTCTTTGGATAAGATCTTATCTCTTTGCAAGCCGAAGCAATTCCCACTATTTGTTTTGAAGAAACTCTCATTTGCAATATTGTCTGGTCTTACTTATTTGTACAGTACTCATAAGATTATCCATAGGGATATAAAGCCAAACAACGTGTTGATGACACACAAGGGAGAGTTCAAGTTGTGTGACTTTGGCGTCCTGCGAGAATTGACCAATTCGTTGGCAATGGCAGATACTTTCGTCGGGACATCAACCTATATGTCCCCTGAAAGAATACAAGGTTTAAATTACGGAGTGAAATCAGATGTGTGGTCAATGGGCTTGATGTTGATTGAATTGGCTAAAGGTTCTCCTGTCTGGGTAGACGAAGGAGAGGAAGAGAGTCCTCAAGGGCCCGAAGGAATTTTGGACTTATTACAAAGAATTGTTAATGAACCGCCGCCAACGCTTACCGGAAAAATCAATCCTGTCACGAATGCTCCTTATGACAGCTTGTTGTGCTCGTTCATTAATTCCTGTTTGGTCAAGAACGATGACTCGAGAAAGTCACCATGGGAGTTATTAAATGAGCCGCAAGGTTTCTTAGCTGGCGTTGACAGAGGTGATTACGACAAACATGTTAAAAGCTGGGCTAAATGTATACGAAAATTGCATAGGGAAGATGAAAATAAATAATGCATGTATTTTTATTGTCTAAAAGGCTGAATTTATGAATTCATAGATACTTTGCCAACTTTCGATGTTTAGGAGTCAATATGGCCTAGCCTAGCTCGATACTGGAACACTATTAGAGCCCTTACTCTATCTTATTAGTGGACTGCCCCTGTGATATTGGGCCAAATTATAAGTGCACCATTAGGGGCTTGTTCTCCTCCAGTCATGTATTCTGTAGGTAAGTTAATTCTCCAATTTCCACAACGATTATCGTCCAAAACGATCGTTGCTGCATTTTTTTGCGGCCCTTCATGCTCGCTCCGATGAAAGCTGCACAATAACGCCTGCTAATTGATATCATCAGGCTGGTCTTCCTGATTGAGAAAGAACCAAACAATCTTCCAGCAGAACGAGACACCATTTGAATTTTCGTGTTCGGACTCTGAGAGAATGCAGTTTAATAAGCGCATATGTACAGCGAGGGTTTAATGCCAGGAACACAGTAACGATATCCTTATTGGGACACGTTCGGGATCACCTCTTACTCAAGACAATATTGCTTTCATAATATCGCAAGTTGCTACACTAAAGATGAGGTTACGAAGAAACATTTCCCTTCGGTTTCTACCGAGGTTGAATTCAGGCGAGTAATCAACATATAGAAATGCTCGGATGGTGTAGGTTGCGGATTGGGGCGTTTAATAAGACGCTATGTCCGCGACCAATGATCTCCACCAACTCGATTGTATTCTTACCCAGCCTTTCTGAGCAATGCGTTCTCAGAACGCATGTTGCATCTCTGCTGGGGAACTCATGCTACTACTTTCACGTTGAAACTGCCTTGGTCAGCATATGCGAAGCAGGAGATATCTACAATATAAACGGGCATATAGGTGGGGCGAGCTTCTACGCAGCATATGAAATTGCGACCTTATATAAATGTGCGGTGCAAGCTTGCAAAACAGGAGATTAGTGCATTGTATTGTGGATAACATTAATTATCTTCATTTAATCCTGACATGAGCCAATCGGAACAGAAATACGCCTTAATTTCGGGAGCTTCTTCTGGCATAGGATACCAATTAGCCATAGCCTTTGCTAAACGGGGCTATAAGGTGTTTGGATCCGCGCCTGCTCCATTTGTAAAAGATATGGAACCTTTGGCCGCTAGACATGGGGTAGTTCCTTTTGCTTGCGACATCACCAAAGTGGATGATATTAAAAGAGCTTCGCAGTTCATCCAAGACCAAACGGGGGGAAAATTAGACATTTTGTATAATAATGCAGGAATTGCCATTGGAGGTCCAGCGGGTGAGATCCCCATGGATGACTTGGAAAGAATATTCAAGGTCAATGTGTTCGGACATATGTCCATGACCAAGTATATGCTTGAATTTGTTATCGCTGCGAAAGGGACAATCGTCTTTACCAGCTCGGTCGCAGCGCGGGTTCCGCTTGCATGGATAAGCGCATATTGCTCGACGAAAGCTGCTATAGACCAATATGCCATGGTATTGCATGCTGAAATGAAACCTTTTGACGTTCGAGTTCACAGCGTTATTACAGGAGGTGTATCTACAGACATAGGTCAGGATCAAGACAATTCTCAGACATTATCACGGTTGGAGAAATCTCGTTACAACGTCGATGGGTTTGAGGAAAGCTTGAAACGGCTGCAAAATATGACTAAGGACCCCTCTAGTACCATAAGCCCAGAAGATTACGCAGAACAGGTAGTCAAAACTATAACAAGCGCCCGGGATCCAGGGTTTAACATTTACAAAGGAGGGCGTTCATATACCTTGCATTTGCTCAGCAGATATGCACCGCTTTGGCTCGTTGAGCTTCTTATGGCAATCAATTTCAAGCAGTTGAGGGTTTGGAAGGCATTGAAAGAGCTGGTTCAGAAAAAGAACCTTTAAGAATGCCTTACATACCTCAACACTTGTGAAGAAACCATTGCTCGAGAACAGTAGTGATTAATCATAGTCATATGGATACAGTTAAGTGTACTCAATACTCTTCGGGGCTAGTTCAATGAGATAGACACGTACCATGGTCATCACAGCTTTGTCATCGACGTACATGCTAAATAGGGTTGGTAGTAAGCAATTCGATGAATTGTTCTATTGGATCGTTCATGTTGAAGGAACCATATGCGTTATCCTATCGTACATTGGCTCTTTTTCATCGTTAGTCGATATGCTAATAAACAAATAGTATAATATAGTAAATAGCCTACATTTTTTGCAATATCAAACATGAGCAGGTTCATTTGGCGATCTAATTCGTACGGATTAGTATAGAAAACGGTATTACAACAACAGGAATATATATGCCTAACTATTATCTGAGGAATGCCCCGTTGGTCAACTCTTCTTCTAGTTCGTAGTCGGGCTGGAACTCAGCATAGAGAGACTCGGGGTCACCAGTCATGCGGCAAGTGTACTCAGCTACTTCATCGCTTACGATCTGCTTTTTATAGCCACCAGCACTGGCAGCATCAGCCAACAACTGGGCCTGACAGGAATCTTCCATCAACACGAAAAGGGCAGCAGCTTCATCCACGGTCTTCCCGACTGTGAGAAGTCCATGGTTTTGCAAAATTGCGCCAATACCGTTTGAACCGAGAGCCTCTGCAATTTCTTCACCCTCTCGTGAGTCGAGCGCTACTCCTCCAAAGTTCGAGTACACCACATGCCTCTTATAAAGAATGCACACATCCTGGTTAATCATCTCAAGCTCCCTTCCAAAAGCCAGATATGTCTTGCCGTATATCAGATGTGTGTGGCATGCAGAGACCACGTCGGGCCGGGCTTTGTGGATGGCGGCATGAATGCAAAACCCAGCAGCATTTACGGCGGCCTGGTTGCCGTCGTCTAATACGTTACACTCCAAATCCACATGGACCAAGTCGCTGGCCTTCATCAAAGAAAAATGTTTATTCAAAGGGTTGATCCAGAACGTGTTAGCAGTCACCGGGTCCTTAATAGAAATGTGCCCCGCTGATCCTTCCGAATACCCTTTGCGACCAAAAACACGGAAAGCCGCGGCCATGTGCTCCAACATCCACTTTCTCTTCTTATAAGGATCGTCGAATGTGGGGATTTTGTGTGGGTGTTCCATGCCTTTTGAGATATTGTGGGATCCAGCCTCACCAATATCATAGTGCTTTGAGTGGAAGGCACCTGGTGCTTTCTCAATCAGTGTTGGTGACATTTCAACTTGCTGTGATTGCCAAGATTTGTATGACGTTTATAATATGAATCAAGGTACTGATATCGCTCCAAAAACGCTTTCAATAATTGATTTTGATTTTGAATCAAAACTATACTTCCGTTGCAATTTCACGTTCAGCTTCAATTCCAACCCTACCGATAAGTCAATACTAAAATCAATAACTAACCCAGATATTGCTATTTATGGCTCTTATATGGGACAATCAAATATATGCCTGATAAGAAAGAAAGATAAAAAGAGAATCCGCATTAAATAAGCGAAATTCGCACTATTTATATTCGCTGCTCAAGATATCGTGATAAGCCAGGCTACGCTATTAGTTACTGTATGAGTCCATATGGCTAGGACTTACATAATATAATTCACGGCAACAAAGTGGAGGCAGAAAGGTAGAGCCAGTATGGGGCCGAGTAGTTTAGTACTAATAGGGTATTTGGCGATCAAACCTTATGGGTAGCATATATATGTGTAGGGTTGGTTTATCTATTCGGGTAGAAAGAAGGGTGCTATACTATTCAGCAAGTTGAGTAAAAATAGAGTGGTCGCATGGAGATGGCATAATTGTGGGCCGTATGTAGATATCTACACTTGTATAACAGTATAATAGTATAACGGTATAATAGTATAACAGCATAATAATATAACAGTATATTAGTATAACGGTATATTAGTATAACGGTATATTAGTATATTAGTCGATTACCATATTAGCAGCAGATGATACTCTCTTACTGTATTATCGCAACACTTCATTACTACGGGATACAATTGTAGATTGATACACAACGTAGTTGTAGACTGTAGTGAAAACAGTTACAAGACAAGGTAATAATGAATAGTATAGTCAGGGGAGACAACCCATGGTTTGTCTGATAAGATGCAGACGCTGGAATTGCGAAGGAGTTCGCTGGGATTATTTGATCCGGCGAAGGCATATCGATGGAATCCGCGGTAGCCGCTTCTGGTCTTTAGAACCTAAGCGGAGAATTCCCTAAGCGCGACGAATCCTCCTCCAACACCCTTACGATTACTTCAACAGGAGAAGCGCCCGCGGGTCAATTCTGCCAATGATAGAGAAGGCTTAAATATAGATAAGGTGAAGATGAATAAGGAAAAATGCTGCGTCCAGTCAACATGTAGAGCACAGGCAGATTCGCTCGATGAATAACGCGGGCTGAGGAACCCGTTCCTAAATGGGTCATGGCTGCGAATTGCCTTCTCTGCCCGATGCAGTGATCTCCCATAAAAATTGCGTGAATCCAAGGAGAGAAAACTCACCACAGGCCACAGTTTTTGTGGAATCATCGAATCCGTACCTAACTTGGAAAAGAGTAAAACGGTATCCGCGGACTAGTGAGATGCCACCATTGAGAAAGAAAGGGTGGCTTGGTTTACGCAATTTGGCCTCTTCTGTACCTGATTCGCCAGGATTTTAGGTTCTTATCTATATTGAGTTTCTACAGTCCATACTCGCAGTACGAAAACAATACCCCTTGAGACAGCTAGAGGAAAGCCAAGCCCTTAGATCTCATCTCATCGTACATACCCACAAAGATAAGGAAGTTGAACAACCTGTTTTGAGCTATTGTGAAGCCATGTTGTTCCTGTTTATCTAAGAACCTGTTATCAGAGAGTACAGTTTCAGTCGCACAGGTATATTTGGCTGCGAAATCGCCATTAAATGTAGGTCCTCGAGGAATAGGAATGACAATAGGTCACCTCTCTATAACTTTATGACCTGCTGCAAGATCCATTAGGAAAACCTCAATTCGTATATGAAAAGATCTGAAATGCCCTAGTTTACTCATTAAAATTGGGAGCCCCTCAAACGTATAAAACGAACTTGGCGACACCGTCAAACAAGACAGTGAAAGCAATCTGCAATTTTTTCCATCGAAACCAGTTCTGGATAAAATCGCCTGCGGTCGAGTCCCATTTTAACTCGCTTACAAGGGCGGTGCTCAAAGTGGTTTTCGCAGCCTTGGCTCCCCCTATTCTCGCATCGTCTGTAAGTATTGTCTTTTTTTTTTTTGACGTCCGATTACTCGAGCAACTCACTCTTTCATCGATTACCCTACCTCCTCGAAGGCCTTCGTATCTTTCTCTGGACCCAGCTTTCGAACTGTGTGGCCGTCATCTGATTGTTTTCACCACCATGTTCTATGAAGCTACTGTTCTCCCTTCGTCGGCACTTTTGCACGCGGAGAGACTAGCAGAAAATGCCATGTGGTAGACCATGTCACCAACCCTTGAGTCTTTTCTCAAGAGTTGTTCTTCAGAAATTGAAGTACCAAAACACACGTTTGCAGTATATAACAATTTTTGAGATTTACATGGTAACGAACTGTTATTTTACTCATCGGACTTTTGATGCGCTATACACGATATATGTATTTAGTTGCCGATAGCCGACGTCCTTCAACTAATCCTAGGATATGGAGCTTTGTTTAGAGGATAAGAAATCCCGGGTTTGACACTACAAAGGGCAAGGTCAGCCGAACCCTTCTTTTGATGCGACATAGTGGCACCCAAAGATAGCAAAACCTGCTGGATATCACGATAAGATCCTCAAATTAACGTTACTTGCATTAGAAACACTTGCATAGATATCGTTTGCGTTAATATTACCTCTTCTAATGTTTAAACAAGTATTTACGATATCATTACATAGCACACGGTAAGAGAAACCATAGTTTTGACCCGTTTCTATCTAACCTGTGCATTCGTGAATGTAGTTCATAAACTCAGGTATTAAAAGAAAATCGGTGTTTCTCAATCCTGTGGAACCTTGTCCAGATGCGCAACGTCGGATGAAGAATTGTGGTTCCAGCCATAATAACTTCTCGCCCGTATAAAACCGAAAGTAAAATTGCATACAAAAAGCAATACAACGAAGCCAAACATGACAAGAAAAAATTTGAAGCTTAAAGGCTCAATCAAAGAATTGATAATCATGCCCACAGTTTCGGCACTAATCAGCGACTTCTTTCCTCCTCCATTGAAAGGGTCCTGGTTCATACACTTTTGCCAGTAGGCGCAAGGTTTTTCGAGAATAGGAACAATCAGGTCCGGATCACAATTGTTTTCGTAGTACGAGCGCTTGCACGATTCAATTTCGATAAGGGTGTTTGACACCTGCTGCGTAAGTTTATACTTGATGTCCTGCCTGATAGTCTGAATGATAGAATAGGTTAGATATGTTGCGTAACACGTGGCTATAAAGTTGACAAGTAGCTGCAAGTAGGACGAGAGCATATAGGACAATCTCTCATGGGGGCTCGAATGCGGCTCCCACGGCAAAGGAAGGGTTATTTTGTCTCCACGTTGTGCTTGCGAGGGCAAAGTCTGGCTCTGAAGTTGCATTGACAAGTGCGACGGCGTGTTGTCTTGCATTTGCAATTGGGAATCGGGAGGGCCCCTCAGGCGAAAATGACTCGGAGTATCAAAATTGCCCACAGACTGATTCATTGGCGTGCTGTAATAGTGGTGGTGATGCACTTGAATGGGAGTTGTAGCGACCCAGGAATTTTGGTTGGGACTGAAGATATCGTTTTGGACAGAGGGAAATTTATTGAATTGCTTGCGGTATAGATAAGACTGGACCATAGGGTTACTGCGAGTAAAAGTTGAATCATCATAATGTCCACTGAGGGGGTTATAAGTATATTCCTCTTTGTGCTGTGCTCCCGAGCCTGTGGCAAAGAATAAATTGGCATCACCAGACCTAAATGAGCTTAGGTTTCTCTCGGGCCGATAATGTAACTCAGGTGTACTTTGGCGATCACCAAACGTGTCACCGTCGGCGTTGTAACTCTCATAATTAGAACTGGTATCTACCTCGTAGTCTACAGCCTCATGCGCCTCCGCATTGGCTGGAAGTAATAGCTTTTGTTTGGGTTGCATTGCGAGCCTGGCCCCTAGAATTGTGGGCGAAAGTATCGAATGCGAAATCGACGACACCACGCCTGGAGATTTGAAATCTTCATCGGAGGTCAGGTGGCGGTTTTCGATCTCCTCTATCTCCTCTTCACTGTCGGAGACACCAACTTTGGTCTGTTCACTTGTCTGAACATCTGTATTGTTAATTTTGCTTTTGTTACCGTGATTGGAAGCTTTGTTTACTTGTCCTTGATTGCCCCATTTTTTGCCAGTGTCTATAGGCGTCGAATGGAACGGGGACGTAATAAGACTTTGCAATTTCGAAATAGGAGTCATGGTTTCCTGGTTTTCTTGTTGTGGTGGTGGCGTTTTATATGTCGTCTTTGATGGATCCAAATCAAATGTTCTATCTATGTCCATGTCATCGTTATCTTCAGCATCCTCATACTGCGTTTGGGGAGTAACGTAATTGGAGTCATCTATCGACAAAGACTGAAAGAATGTAGCGTCAAAATCACGAGTGGACATCTTGTCATCTGATGGCTTTATAATTGTTATAAATAGGTGTAAATAGTGAAGGTTGATATATTTGTGTTTATTTTAGTGTGTGCGGCTTGGGCATCACTTTTAAATTTTTCAGCTCTCTAAAGTAGACGACTCTTTATAATAGAATTACAGGCCAAGATCAGGTATAGATATGGGATCTAAACGGAAAAAATCAGAAAAGCAAAAGGACTTTGTCAAGCCCAAGTTGAAAGTTGGGAAAACGGCGGCTAGACCGGACAATCACACCGATACTTCATTCGTAGCCAAGTCCATCTCCATTCCAAACCAATCCTTAAATGTCAAAACATCATCAAAAAATAGCCAAGAGATTGATTTAAGCCATCATTTGTCACTAACGAAGCACCACTCGGACACCACTCGAAAAGAGGTACTTCTATACATAGAACTGCACTTACCTTCCAATCCCAGCCAGTACAAGGAGATCATGACTAGCATATTGCCTCTTGTAATCGACCCATCGTCGGGTGTACGAAATGCATTGGTGTCCTTGTTAGCAGCATGTGCCAGAGAGCAAAATGGGCTACTTGAGTTACATATTCGAGCGATAATACTATTCATACACCTGGCTATGAGCCATATAAAGCCGGACATTAGGGCCGACTCGACCAAGTTCTTGAAAGTGCTCATAGATAATGCGCCTGAGGCGTTGGTGAGGTCATATTTCATCAAAACTTTGAAGTCGTATTTGACGTTAATGTCTTGGACTTTGAATACCGATAAGAAGTCTGTGTCGCTCGCAATCACCACCGGAGCCTCTCTTGGCGGATCAGCAAAGAAGGCTCGAACCCTCCACTTGACTGTACTCAGAAGCTTTTTACTGGCAGCACTTTTCACTCCTGAATCAAAGGCTACAGCGGTTAATTACGACAACATCAAAATGGTCCATCCTCAATCATCCAAATATTTCATGCCCACCATTCCTCAGCCTTACGCAGCGCTAAAGTTGTTTATTCAAGAAGTTCCTAGACTGGAAGCCAGTGATGCTACGCAGGGGTTGCCAAAAGATGGGGATTCAGTTTCATGGGTCGATTTAGACACTGTCTCGACCGAAGATCTAGATACAAGGAGAAAAATAATGCTGGATATTTTCTTGAAGGCAATACTTCGAAACTTGAATAATTTAGTTAAAGAAGGCGGAGAAGTCGGTAGAGAGGCCAGTTCTTGCATCAAGGTTTTAGAAGGAATACAAGAATCAAAATAGTTTTGCATATATATAGTTTCACCGTCTAGAATATATACTTGTCTAGTGGATTCATACCTAATTGGGAAATCAAAATTTTCGAAATTTCAAATAAGCTGCAATCTCGTATAGTAAAAATATCTACTATGTGCTATTGAGCTCTAAATCGATGATTAGAAGTATTATCAGGTCTCAGGCCCTTAGAACTGCTTTTGCGTTCGCTAGACCTGTTGCGGTCCCGACTTATAGACCAGTTCGTCAATTCCATTCATCAGTAGTGCTAGGAAAGAAGACTAAAGCGAAAGGTGGTTCAAAGAGCGGGTCGAAGAGCAAAATTGACGTCGAGGAAGATGTACAGGAGGATACCAATCAAACTGATGCCAAGATAGACTTTGAGGACGTTACTCAGAAATTCAAGGGTGTTGTTGAGAGATTCAGTAAGTTGGCAAATGAGGCCAAGTTGGGAAAAACTAACCCATCCATTTTCGACAAGCTAATGGTCGAGACTGAGCATGGAGAAGTTCCCTTCACGTCTGTTGCTCAAACCGCGGTGAAAGGAAGGAACTTCATGATCACTGTATTTGATCCTGCCAACAATCGAAGCATTATCAATGCCGTTTTAGGATCAAAGTTGAACATGAATCCGCAAGTTGATCCATCCAATAAGCAGGCTTTGAAGGTTCCATTACCTCCGCTAACAACTGAAAGTAAGAAAGAAAATGCAAAACAGCTCAAGTTGGTATTTGAGAGATTCAAAAACGGAACAGGTAGGCCCAATGGTTCTCTTGCTACTATTAGAGGGGACGTGAAAGCTAAATATCAAAAAAATCAAAAGAAGAAGAAAATGAGTGATGCAGAGGAAAAAGTTTTCAAGGATTTCGAGAAGTTGCATAAGCAATACGTTGATAAGCTTACAGATGTTTTCAAAGCAGCCGAGCAAGCTATCGTAAAATAACCGATATATATACTTTTGTAGTACTTAAAACAGGACTCCATGTCGGACGAATAGTCTCTTCTCGTACGTTTCACACCACTTTATTATTTTCAAACTATGGTTTATCAATTCTCTCGAGGGGATCGCTCCATTGCATAAACAATAGAATTCGAAAGAGCTGTTTGATAACATGAACCCTATTATTGTATTTTCTGCGATATTCCATTTTGTATACGTCAATTTTTTGTCATAGTTCTTGTTCGATTTAGAGGCCTGATTCGAAGGACGTTTGATTGCTGTTGCCCTCATAGTGTGCAATGTCGAGTAGAAATAGGCTAGTTGCAAGACCGTTGAGACCAGCACCTCACCAGTCTCACCAAAATAGCCCACATCACTCGTAACGAATTGGTTGTATTTCTTCAGTTTATATACGAAATGTTTAACAATTGGCACCTTAATATCATCAATAATAGAAAGTGTTCTTGTAGCCAATAGTTCGGAGCTCAATGTCTTACGAAGGCTTTCGCTTTCAACTATTTTTTTGATTATATGGTTTGATAATTCTTGGAGCTGGAAAAAGCTATTCTTGTTGCCACTAATTAAAATAATAACAATCGGTTGGGGTGGAACATGTCTTCCGTCGACGATGACGTATTCACTGAGATCAATTTTCTTTACAAAAACGTAAAGAAACCCATTGGGGTTGAAATTTGGCATGCAAAGGGGTATCCATAAATCTTCCGTTGTCTCTGCGCCTTCCGGAGGTGAAGAGGTTGACGTGGATGATATCATTGAGAAAAGGACTTTTAGATCCTCGTTTGACAATGTGTGGTTTTTAGGTTTCATCATACTCATTATTTTACTTTTGGTTGTGATTAACAATGCAAACAACAAATCTTCTCCCAAATTGGTCTCTTTTTCAGTGACGTTTTTGCTATCACCAAACAGTAGTAAATTCAGCGTAGGGTTCTTTTCATTGGTTCTCGCTTTTTTACAAGAAAGTAAAATCGAGTTTAATTTGGATCTTGTCGTATATGTGAGCTTAGCACTTTGGAGTGATGAATCTAACAATTCGCTGACAAAAAATTCAAACTCAGACTCATTATTCTGTACCAGGGAATCAGCTGTAGAGCCGTAAGTAAGTTTCATACAAACGGAATCAAAATTATGGAAATCCAAAGGAGTGAGGACTTTGCGTAAGTCGTAATTCATTCTATTATGAAAGTTCTTAAGAATAGCAGACCTTGAAAGAATTGCCAAAAGATAGTCGTATAATGTTTTCAATTGCCTCGTTAGGACTTTGTCCTCTTCAACACCGCTTGACACTAATTCGTAGTGTAGTTTTGTCAAAGCAACAAGTATTATGGGGTTTTTATTCATAATTACAACTTTTAAGTCGTCACCACAGGTGAATGATTTGATTTCTTCTTTCATGTCTTCCTGAAAAGTAGAAACAATTGTAGTAAGGAAAGCCATGTAACCCATGACTACATCGTCTGACCCATGCATGGAGTAAATGGGTTTTCCAGCCAGTGATAGGATGAAAAAATGCTTTAGCTTATTATGAAATACCTCTGCGTTCGAGGTTTTAGATATGGAAATGTATTTGTCGATAAATTCATCTTGTGAACTCAGAATGCATCTAGCATTGGTGAAATGGCCTAAATCAGCATTAGATAAATCATGTTCTATCGTATCGGCCACAGGTCCCTCTCCATTGTCAGAGCCCACTAAATGGTGTAGTATTTCTTGTAGCTCTTCTTCGTAGTGTTCACTACGGCTTGTACTTCTCTCTATCCTTGCTTCATCTTCGCCGCTATCATATCCATCCGATAATTGCAAACTACGCCCACTCGCTGCGTATGTGCTCAGATCACTAGTGTGCTGGTGGCTGTCTGCTTCATTGATCGGAGACATTACTCCCGTACTTACACTTTCAGTATTTATAGCTGTAGTGGCATTGCTGAGGAGACCCGGACCTTTATTAAGATTCTTCAAATCCCCAATCAGTTGCTTAGATAAAAGCACAGGTCCCGAATTTGGTGAATCCTTTGAGTATTTCGGAAACTTGGAAGCCTGGGGCCCCGAATTGTTCGTATTCCTAAAGTCTGCATTAGACTCTATTGATGCAAACGTCCCTTCACGCATTCACAGATGTTCACTTGACCACTTCTGCTATGAAATTAACCGAAAATAATAACTACGTCAATTTATATGCGAGTAAGTTCACCTGTTTTAGAAAATGAGTCGAGGAACCTAAATAGCAAAAGTAGAGTAAAAACACCTATCTAAGAAACTTATACCAAATTAAAAATACAAAGAATAGCCCCACACCTACTATTGGGGCGTATTGCCTGAGAAGAGCGTCAAAGTTGATTTTCTGTGCATGTTTTCGATACTTGATGGAGTCATTTCTGAGACTGGAAGACAAGTCGCTCATCTTATCTAACGAGTCCCCTCTGTACAATAAGTCTTCTATATTTTTCGTCATAACCTTCTTGACGTCGGCCAAATCGTCGTTCAATCTGTCCAAGTTCGATTGGGCCCGTTGGTCCTGGTAGATCTTCTTCGTCTTGCTTAAGAAATTATCAAATGAGCTAAACCCGAAGGGCCTCGCGGAGCTACTGAGAGCCTCTTGCCCGTGTGAGTTCTGAAACTCGTTTGAGATTTCTGACAAGTACGAAAACGCTAGTTTCCGTGGATAAGACTTGTCACAGATGCACAAGTATATTATCGAATTATAGATCAAATAATGGATGTTGTACTGCCCTGACTCCACCGTAGCTTGGGGTTCTGAGTTGGGCGTGATCCGGCTGATGAGGATCTTGCATTTTTTTTTCTGGTCCATCAACGATGGTTCGTTGTTATCGTCCACTGAGCCACACAAGGGAAGTGCTGTAAATGGTCATTGGTTAGCGGTCTCAATCGACACCTTTCTTATTCCTGAAGTAAGTACGTACCATCATATCTGTAGATTAAGGTAGATTTTACCATCCTTAATCACCAATATATTCTGTAGTCTTTTATCAACTAAACATAATACTAACGGTGTTCATGAATCATATCTCCAGTCACGTGACGCGCCCTGCTCCATCATCAAAATTCTCTCCTTGTGTTTGATATTGTTTGGCATCAAAAGAACGGTTTTTTTTAATAGTAAGGCAGAGATTGGAGCCGAGAATAAACGTAGGGAGGACCGGACATACAAGACAACAAGAAAATAGGTTGAGACATGGATTTGTCTAATTTATCGTCGGATCTTCCGCCAACAAAGCCTATAAGCCAGGCATCGATCAATGAGTTGAACCGGGAGCTAACGACTGAATTCAAGAATGCCGCCAAGTCTGTGGCGGCACTATACAACACATCTGTATCCGGTACAGCGACAGGGGGGAAGCAGAAGACTGAGTTTGCCAATGCGGCCAAGTCAGTTGCTGCTCTATACCGGCTCACCAATAATGCGAATGGGTTGCTCCGTCATATGGGGTATTTGGAGTGCATTGACGATTTGCTCGAGGTAATGACAAACGGGGAGGACGTTGAGAACTGGGCACTCACGAAGAGGGCGGAAATTACCAACATCAACAATAGTGGACAGAATCAGGGGGGCAGCAATGTCGGAACGGGCCAAGAGTCGAAGGAGGTCGATTCAAATACAGGGGACATCGACGACAACTTGCGGATTCCACTCGACTACGGGTTCTCCTTCACGCTGGATTTGTCACCGGCGTATCATTTCAGACCCAGCTTCCCACCGCTTTCTGTCACACATTCGCATAAACAGCGAGCAAACTTGAAACATATGAAAAATTCCGACCATTTCATTAGGTTGAAGAAGAAGAAGCACCAGCAACTTGCACGCCCCCCACAGGGGCCCTCGCTGGATGATTCTTACAATACTTCTGATGAGTGCGAAAGCGACATGCCCGACAAAGAAACCGAAGATAGCGACCTGGTGTCGCTGAAGAAAAAGCTGTCGGACACTGAAGGTGACACCAAAAGAAGACGACTCACCGGTAACAGTGATACACTGGACGACGCACTTATGAGGAAATGAAGTACACATTCTATTTGCATACACTTTACAGAAGTTTACTTCCCTGCTTTCGGATCAAGGTTTACATATATAGATACTTTATAACGGGATTCAATACATATATATCTGGTAGCCCTTGAGCACGGCATGAGTGTGCTAAATCTGACGCTTCATTGTACTTAATGAGCAAACAAACCATCTGAGTTATCCTCATACTCTCCGTCATAATCGTTATAGCTATATTCGCTATCTGATTCATCATCACTGTCGGTTTCACTTAGTGAATCTATTGCAAACTCTTCTTCTTCCTCCACTATACCTTCTAAGGAAAGACATAACAAGTCATCACCCTTCGACTGGGTTCCCTTTGCGACCTCAAGACTTGATTCGACATTACAGTTAATCAATCTCAGCTTGCTGTGAATAACCACGTCATTTCCTACTATACAGTTCTCGAGTTGAGTGTCATCTTCGATGGTGACATTATTCAAGATCAAACATCCCGTCAATTTCACACGCTTGCCAATGTGGCAGTCGACGCCAATTACGGTCCTTTTCACGTTCGTTTTTTCGCCAACACTAGTATTCTTTCCGATCAAAGAGTCGATTCCAATATTAGCTGAAACTTTGTCCTTTGGCTGTGGGTGCTGATGTTGAGCTTTAGCTTGTAATTTCATGAAATAACGGTTAGCCTCCATCAACACAGGATTATTATTGACTCTGAAAAATGCAGCTTGATCGGGTAAGATAGAGAATGCAACGGTTTCTTTAGAGACAGAATGTCTCCATGCCCTTCTGGACAAGTCACGAATTATTTTGGTTATGGATCTATTATGGAAATAGGACTCAGTGAACTTGTCCAGGTCATCCTCGAAGAGAGAAAAAATCCTATCACTCGAACCAAAAAATATGGTACTATTAAGCAATTTTGTACTGATGGTAGAGTTGGGATATCTCCAACACATTTGCGTTCTGATCTGCAAGGCATTGTGGAATTCAATATCTTCTTTGGAGTAGATATCCAAAAGTTGGCTCTGTCCGTCATGCAAGTCAGTATACATAGTATAGTTTTTGGGAAAAATCTTCGACTTTTTGTCCTCAATATCGAGTTGGTTGCGGTAGTGAACGAGCAACCCTACGTCTGAGTCTCTCTTGTTTCTGTATGCCTCAATCAATACCTGCGGCGGTAAGTTGGTGATAAAATCGCACGGCAAAATCACAAAGTTCTGAAACGGTTTTAATGCTCCCGTCTTATGGAAGTGATGCAAAATCTCTCCGCTGGAGCTGGTGTCCAACGTTAATAGCTCGACAGTCCTCGGAAAAGTCTTCTCCGCAGTATCACCCTCTTCCAAGGCTTCAGCAGCAGCCTTTTTCTCCGCTTCATAGTGGTCCAATGCAGCCTGAATCAGCTCATTGGATTTCGAGTCACAGACAATGGTAACTTTGGGGAAAAATGCCTTTTCACACCAATCAAGCACGTATTCGATCATAGGGCGATTCGCAACCGGCAACAAGGCTTTCGCCACCCCTGTAGATCTCACTTGTGAAAAGGGGGATAGACTCTTTCCTCGGCCACACAATATAACTGCGTGGAACTCCATCTTTAATATTTGAACGTCCTTACGTAGCCTTCTATAATTGTATGCCAACGGTGCTAATGCCAAATTTTTTCATATCTTCAAACTTTTCACGTGACTTGAATTTTTAGTAGTGCGAGCGACTACGAAAGCCTTCGGCGGTTGTTTGCCACTGCTATTAGTATAGAAGGACAGCAAATAGACGATAGGTCGCTAAAAGGTTGGTTAATTGAGTAGCTGTTATAGTACAATTTGACAGGGGACATAGGCCGTCTATACTAGCAGAAGATAAACGAAGAAATATGAGTGCAGAAGAAAACGATCCACTTTTGGCGGCGTTGAATGCGGACGGTCAACAGAATCAGAATGAAGAGAGACAAGAAGGCGAAGATCCGGAAAGACAGAGGGCTTTGTCGAAGTTCAAAGACAAGTTGATTGAACACCGGAAGTGGGATGCCAGATTAAAGGAATTGCGGTTGAGTATAAGGGATTTGGACTCTGACTATGATAAAACTGAGAATGACATTAAGGCGTTACAATCGGTGGGACAAATTATCGGTGAAGTGTTGAAGCAATTGGATGATGAACGGTTCATAGTTAAGGCGTCAAGTGGCCCCAGATATATTGTGGGATGTCGGAATACAATCAAAAAGGACAGCTTGAAAAACGGGGTGCGGGTGTCGTTGGACATGACGACCTTGACTATCATGAGAATCTTGCCCAGGGAGGTTGATCCTTTGGTGTATAATATGACAACATTTGAGCCCGGTGAAATCTCGTTCAACGGAATTGGGGGATTGACAGATCAAATCAGAGAGTTGCGTGAGGTCATTGAATTGCCGTTGAAGAACCCCGAATTGTTCACCAGAGTTGGAATCAAGTCACCCAAAGGTGTATTACTATACGGCCCTCCTGGAACTGGTAAGACATTATTGGCCAAGGCAGTTGCTGCCACTATCGGGGCCAATTTCATTTTTTCGCCAGCCTCGGCCATCGTTGATAAATATATCGGTGAGTCAGCTCGATTAATTAGAGAAATGTTTGCATATGCTAAAGAGCATGAACCTTGTATTATTTTTATGGATGAAGTGGATGCTATTGGTGGACGTAGGTTCAGTGAAGGTACGTCTGCAGATCGTGAAATTCAAAGAACTTTAATGGAGTTATTAAACCAAATGGATGGGTTCGATACTCTCGGACAAACAAAAGTCATCATGGCCACTAATAGACCAGACACATTAGATCCTGCATTGTTAAGAGCCGGAAGATTGGACAGAAAAATTGAAATTGGTTTGCCTAATGAAGCGGGCCGATTGGATATCTTCAAAATTCATACCGCAAAGGTTTCTAAGCAGGGCGAGTTTGACTTTGAAGCTGTTGTTAAAATGAGTGACGGATTCAATGGTGCTGATATTAGGAATGTTATTACCGAAGCTGGATTCTTCGCTATCAGGGAAGAACGGGATTATATTGTTCAAAATGATTTGATGAAGGCTGTGAGAAAGGTTGCCGATGTTAAGAAATTAGAAGGTAAAATAGATTACGAAAAATTATAATTTTGAAGAACTTCGTACTATATAGGCTAGCCGCTCATACAATACACAAATGATCGAGAATTGATCACTTCTACCTCAACGCTTTAATTTTACCAGTTATTAAATGAGTATATACATGAGACTATCATACAAACTGATGTCATACTATTCTAATTGCTGCTTTTCATCCCTGCAGTTCTTAACTATTGCACTTTGTCCATTTCGAGCAGTTCAGCTTCTTCAATTTCTTTCATAGTTTTTTCGAAATCTGGAACCCTTTCTTCCGACAATGCCTCCAAATGAGCAAGCATATGTGGGTTGTCAATCCTGTTGATATGATCAGCCATTCTAGAGCCGATATAACCTTGCACTTCTTCGGACAACCTCCTGTAGACTTTCTTGGGCTCTTGGGCCTTCTTGGCCAAATATATTTTTTGTTCATCCGACAATGGCATCTCTGGTGCATTGACCTTTCTTGCTTGGGCCTCACTAAGTACACGCTTCTTGTGTTTAGAATAAGCATTTCTCAATTGCGATAATGCATCCGTTGGTACCGGTGATTTTGCGATGCTTTGCAATTCGTACGTTTTTTCGAATACCGTGGACGCTTTAGTCGATAAGTAGTCATCTTTTGGATCTTGAGGTGGGCTTGGCCATGGTATCTCGATGGACTCGTGATGTTTTACAAATCTCCTAGGCATCCATTTCTTATACCTTTCGTCGTAATACTTTTCTTTATACACTATGTCGTCTGCTACAACGTAGTAAACTTTCCCATTTTCGTCCTTGTCCTTGGCAGCGAGCTTAATGTTATCACGCTTCACGTATTCGGGGTAATCGATGAGATGACTGGACTGATGTTCCACCCAGTTTGGTTTGGGCATAAGCTTCTTGGAAGTGACATCTGCCAACAAGAACGAGTTCATCTCCGGCGAATACTGGAAAATAGTGGACACCGTTCCCTTCTTTTCTCCCTCAGTAATGTAGGCAAGGTCTCCATTTGCAAATCCAATCTGCTCTATTTGGGTTTTCCTCTCCCATTTTGGAAGCGGCCACTCTTTCGTCTCAAATGTTGGTAAAGTGTACTTATTAGTCTTCGCTAAGTACACATCTCGAAGAGCTTTCGGATAACTCTCGATATCTCTTTGAAACCTTTTCTTTGCCGTGTTCCAAGACATTCTAGATCTCTTCTTCGGTCTATCGATTGACTGTTTGACTTCTAGATTAACCGTTAAAAAAAGACGAAGAAAAATTGATCAAGTTGAAAAATTCCAATTTTTTATGTGCAGGATATAATATTATCCTATAGCTATGAACGGGTATGGCTGAGGTTTTTCCCATATATTCTCTACAGAGCTGGCGGCGATTGAAGTAGACATTTAACTAAGCCAAGCATATTAATATACAATTCAAGGGCGGCGAGCGAGTTTTGCTAGCAATGGCGAATTAGCCCCGAGAATAGGTTATTCAGTACAAATGTTGATGAACTCTTGTTCGTTGACTATAATACGGGTGTTAGTAGACAATAAGCTATAGGCTAATGCGAGGGCTTTGTTATGTGTAAATACGTACTTTCTCCATCTTCATCCAAATCAAATTCATCTATCATGGCCCTCAACTCGTCATCTGAGAGGTTTTCTCCTAGTTCTTTTGCCACTCTTCTCAAATTTCGTAAGCTTATTTTCCCTGTGTTGTCGTCATCAAACAACCTAAACGCCCTGCGTATTTCATCCAATGGGTCTCTATTGACAATTTTTTCACCCACTAATTCGTTAGTATGACGTCTATGCATATGTTCGGGCCTGATCTGGACTTGACAAAATGTGAGGGCAAGAATACCAGATAGCCACTCCTCTAATACATACCTGCTTGAAAGAAGCTTTCATACGTGATCAAGTTCCGATCGTCGGTGTCATATTCGTGAATAATGTCCAAAACTTCTCTTTTCGACAACTCGAACCCGAGAGCCCGAAATGCCACTTTTAACTCATGGTAGTCAAGACATCCGTCGTTGTTCATGTCAAAAAGCGAGAAAGCCTCACGAATTTCTTGTTTCTGCTCGTTCAACAACTCAAGTTTCAAGTTACCCAATGCTCGTTTCTGATTACTATTACCAGCGTTTCCGGGCGTCGAGATCGACGTACTATTCTGATGAGACATATTGTGGTTCTTCTTCGTTCAAGCTGTTCAATCAGTACCTCCTACTTTCTAGTAAAAAGAGCTTTATCGTAATAATTATTTGGTTTTCAGATCTATGTTTATCAACATCCGCGCACATCGCGTACAATTTTCTGAACATCTATTTACAGCCCTTTCTTAGCAAATAGTGGTCGGTACGGCGATGGGACCGTTATCGATAGGCCAAGGAGTGTATGTTAAAAATGAGGCAGGGACTATTAGATATGTCGGGAGAACTCAGTTTGCTCCAGGGATATGGATTGGTGTAGAACTTTTGCATGGGCAGGGCAAAAATGATGGTGCTGTAAATGATGTCCGATACTTCGAATGCGAACGCAAAGATGGAATGCCTGGTGTTTTCGTTAGGGAGGCACTAGTGAGCACAGAAGGTGGCATGAAAAATGAAGGGAATGGTGTGAAAAAGGTGGAAAAGACACCCCTAGAAGATATCATCGGGAGATTGCAAATGAAGCTAAGAAGCGCCCAGGGCGAAGTGAAAGATATGACTGGTCAAATCGAGCGATTGAAAAAAGCTATAGAGCAGCATGAGGCTAGAAATGTTCAGTTGGAGTCGCAATTAGAAATGGTAACAATAGATAAGGAATTTCTCGAAGAATCGAGGGGCAAGGTAGATGCGGCAATGGAGGAGCTACAATTGAAGTACGAGGAGTTGAGGACTGACTTCCAGCTCGCTCACGAAGAAGCGGAGCTCAGCAGACAAATAGAAGAGGAAATTAGGTCGCAAATGGAGCACTCAGAATCTCCGGACGTAGACTATCACGTTATTCTTGCACGAAACCGACTGCTCGAATTAGTGGTTGGGAACCTTCAGTCATTGATGAGTGAAAACGACCTTAAATTGAAGAAGCAAATTAAGGTTTTGGAGGATCGCTTACGAACAACAGAGGGACAAGCTGACTCGCATAGGCAGCTTGTTGAAAATTTATCAGTAGCTCAAGAGACAATAAAGTCTTTGCAAAGTCAGTTAGACTCCATGGCTGAACTGGAGAAAGTAATTGAGCACCTCACTGAAAAAAACAATGTTTTTAGCGACAGAATATCTAGCCTTAGTAAGACAGTTGACGAATTGACAGAGCTACATGAGCTAGATAAGAGTTTAGAAGATAACCAGAAACTTGTTGAGAACGAGTTAAAAGATAGTATTAAACGTTTGCACTCACTTATGCTGGAGAAGGAAGTTATGGCGGAGCATCTCAAGCGTGAAAATTCGTACTTACAAAATAAAATAACCGACCTCAAACAGAAGAGCAGGCACAATGAACCAATCAATGTGGGGAACGAAGACATTATTCTGCAACTAGAAGTACTCAAGCTTGAAGTGAGAAAAGCAAAAGCTGCTAATTTTTCCAAAGATATGACAATGGAACTTTCCAACGCAAGAGTAGTCGCGTTGGAACATCATTTGAAGTCGCTTAGTTCATGTTTTTCAGATGAAAAGAATGTGTTTGAAATACTTGCTTATTTGAATATTGTCATTTCAGAAGTTTCCGTGGTAAGTACTGTAGTGGATGAGGTTTTGAAGGAAGACGAATGCAGACCAGGTATTATGTTCGAGTTTCTCCTAGGTTGGAACACAATGGAAGCTTTATTGAAGAGTTTTGCTATTCTATGGGAATATAACTACGACAGCAAAGATCTTGAAGCAATTTCTACAAAATTCAAGCACTTACTTTTGAACGTCCGGTCGGAAGTGGAAACTACCATCAGCTTAATAAAGGAAAAAGAATTTGAGCAAATTGATACCAAATACATGAATGAATTCGTGGAAAACACTACAAAGCTTGTGTATTCGCTGTCCGACAGTGTTAACGACGGGACTGTAAATATGAAAGATGTTTGTTGTGTCATTTTTGTATTTCAATCTTTGTATAAAGAGGTGCTGGCCAACAACCAAGTGTTGAAATTGTTTGAGACTTACTTGATGAAGAACTCTCCACGTATCGATGAAAGGTCAATAAAAGATACAACGACCGAATTGAAGTCTCTTATATCTTGTAATACAAGATTGCAGGAAAAGTTGCTGGCTTCCATTGATTCGGCTGCAAATACTTTCACAACTGGCACTAACATACTACTTCTGGAGCCTGCTTCTATCGAATTAAGTAGCGGAATAGCAGAAATTGGTAGAACAACGAAAGTGTTGTTGCCGCCATTAAAAGAGTTTGAAAATGCTAATTTTCATGACAATGCAGTAGGTAGCGAACCTAGTGCGATCAATATACTCAAGTCGGTATTACAAAAGAATGGCGAGACTGTGGTACATTTCAAGGACATACTAGAAAAAAGGGAACAACTCGCAGATTTAAAGATGGAACCAGGTAACAAGAAAATACGAAGCATATTTTCCATTCTGAAGAGCAGACATTCTTCGCCGGAAACTCGCCCAACTTCAGCCTCAAATGATGGCGATATAAACGTGATGAAAGCCAAAAATGCAGAACTTTTGAAAAATATATTAGAGAAGGATAAGGTTATCCAAGAATTGGAATTAAATGTTGAACATTTGCGAAGTAACATGGAATCAACTGATAAAAAACATAAGGATGTCATACTTGATTTGCAGCACCAAATAAGTAGTTTGAGAGACGAAAACATAACAGAGAAGGATAACTATAGAGCATTGCTCGAGACCAATGATAGACTAGAAGTAGAAATGAAGAAATTGCTCGAATCGAGTAAATTTTTCGAAACAGGAAATCTTTACGGTGAGTTCATAAACCTTCAATCAGAGAATCTGTTCGGAGCTAACATGGCTCTTGTGAATGAAATTTTGGTGCTTAGAAAGTTGATCAAGTATAACTACAAACAATTTGAAGGCGAAGACCTGCTTTCCTGGCTCAGACGCCCTCTTACGGTGGCAGTTCGCTCAAAACGTGAGCTTGCGGCATCTTATAACTTTGAAGCATGTGCCGCCAATTTAAGGGATATCTCTACCAGTGCAAAATATATACAATTAAGTTTCACTACTGATTGGAGACCAAAAGCCAGCATCCCGAAGTATATGGCTACTTTGCTTGAAGAGCGGATTACGAATTATGAACATCAGAAAAAGTTAGCATTACATGTATAAGTAGATTAGGAGGAATCTATTTAGCATCTGTTCTTGATACTTTAGTCGCCATTTCCTCTTTTTTTTTTAGGCCATTTAGTAGCTTTGTCTATATGGCAAGCCGGGTAGAAGTATTCTAGAACTAAAAATAAAATTATATCCAAGACCACACAGAGCACGAACAACTTTCCGGCCACAAACCCGCAGCAGTAGTACTTTTGAAGCCTTATTAATAAAGGCTGGTTCAATTTGTGTAAATCCAAGGAATTATAAACGTTTTCCGTTCTCTTAGCGATATTTTGCCAACTATACATTCTTGCAACTTCTTCATTGAAGCTAGAAGTATTGATTTCTCCGGACTGAATCAAATTTATTGCGTTCAAGGTAGCTGAGACCAAAGAAGCTTTCTCTGGATCGGCAAAACTTGTCATGTGGTGAGGTAGTACTTCGGGAATACCACCAACTTTTGTTGTAACAACATAAAGACCACACGACGCGGCCTCTACGAGAACAGTTCCAAAGGCTTCTGTCAATGACGGATGCAAGTATATGTCTCCTTGAACCATTACGTCTCGAACCTCTTCATGCTTCACTGCACCCATTAGGGTGACCCTGTCTTGTAAAAAGTACTTTTCACGCATTTGCTCTAAATCAAGAAACTTCGGCCCGTCCCCTGCAATTAAAAAATTGACCTCTGGCCTCTGTGAGCATATTGTAGGTATTATTGCCGTGAGAAGATCAGCGCCTTTGTTCGGGAAGAGCCTCGATATCACAACGATAGTGATATTTATTCGTGGATTTTTCTTCGAGACCTCTTTTGGAGCAAAATCCTTGGCAATAACAGCATTCGGTATAACAGACACACTTAATGGGTCTATTGAGGCTCTCAAAACTGTGTTCTCTTTGCAAGTATGAGATACACAAATGACATGCCCGATATCACTTAATGTGAACTTCATTAACTTATTTCCAACAATTGCTTGTATGTTAGCAAAACCGAATAGAGAGTGATCTGTGAAGACAGTTTTAAGTCCCATTGTTCGAGCATGTAATATGGCTTCATGACAAAATGACGAATATGACCCATGACCGTGAACTATGTCGATTTGCTCCCGTATGAAAATATTTCGTAATATTGGCAACGTCAGGAACACAGATGGAAACGTCGTGCTTCTATATACAACAAAGTAAGGTACATAGTACACCTTCAAGCCATTGGTTAACATGCGTATCCCATTTCTAGACCCATAATTATGCGTTATTATCGTTACTGAATGCCCTAAATCTATAAGCTTTTGCGATAAATGAAATACATGAAATTCGACTCCCCCGGGCTGGGGGTAGAAAAAGTCCGTCACCATTGCTATGTTATAAGGCATTCTCTAGCTTTATTCGTATCGCAGTCCCATTGAAGCTCTACTAAAAAGTTGACGAATCTTCTTTCTCCACTACGTTTGATAGAAGCTTGATATCGCTATATTATACAGGATAACATCTACTAGAGCTCTATAATACTATTACTATTAATGTAACTACTGCAAAGCTATATACTATCCTTAGGGTGCATAAGCCTCTCTAGGGAGAGAGGCAACAGAAGTTTTAAAATTTATAATACATTGTTGGTAGTCCCAATTACTCTGTTCACACAACATAATACCGTATTGTAGATTGAGCTTTGTCTCGAGCAAAATTTTCACCAATATGTCTTGTTGCACTGGATTCAAGTTTAGCTTGACTTCAGGAGGAAGGTCAGCAGCAGTAGGAGCTGGTGCTGGAGTCGGAGTATGGCTTGGTGGGTTCACGGGAATGCCTTCAGTAGGTTGTTGCACTGGTGGTTCAGGTGACAGCCTAGCATCATTCCAGGCTTGAGAGCCGCCAAAAGGCCTTATAGAAAGAAGATCACTAGCAACAATCATACTACCATTTGGGCCCGGAATGACCACAAAGGATCTATCAAAACTTTTAGTACTTAATGCAATTTTTTTATTTTTTTGGGAGTTATAACGATTCCTGGGCCCTTGCGAGGGGTTGCCTTGCATATTATCCACAAAGTCAGGAGCTTGCACCTCCTCGAATGATCCATGTAATGTTATAGTGATTCCGTTCACTTGAGGAAACCTGTGACTCTCCATGCTGAATAGCTCGGGCTTGTTCAACAAATCATGGCGGGTCTTAGGCAACTGCGAAAAAAGTTTGAATATCTGCTCGGGACCTCGCGCAACACGACCAGCCCTTGACTTTGTCGATGAGACCCTAGTCAAGTTTCGCGATTGCGGTAAGTAGTATCCGAAATCGGTCGAGTTACCATAAGAACCAGCAGTGCTCGAGCCCATCACGTAAGGGTGGGATGAATCGACTTGCATGGAGAATTGCGAGTTCTCCTGATATAGGATTAATAGGTCCTGTCTGTTACTATCCCATAACTTGTAAAAATTTGTGATGAAATTAGTGGACATATTTTGTATTTCTTCGTCTTGAAAAAACATAGCTTGTGGTCTTTCAAAAGGAAAACTGAGATTTTGGTATAGAACTTGTTCATTCCTGACGACCTCTCCATTTAGAACAATAAGACGAGGAAAAGATTTCATGAGTTCGATTTTTATGTTTAAAACATCATTTTGATTGATAGAATTGGCTACTAACGGGTTCCCAGTAATTATTAGCTCTCGCAAGAAATTAAGTTTGTGTCTCCATGTCTCGAAAGCTTTCAATCTTTGGAAGTTGTTATTCAGGAGCGACAAATTTTGTAATGTTGGAAAAGTATGTGCTAGTGATGAGATGGTTGTGAGATCAGTCAAATTATTGCCCGATAAGTCCACACTATTCACATCTAATTTAAGCTCTTTCGCTACCTTCATAAGAGCAGGAAAGAACTTAGATGTAGTCGATATCGATGCGAAAAAGCCTCTTGATGCCAAGTTGGCATCTTGCTGAACAGAGGTCAAATTTAACATTTTGATGTCAGGTTGATACCTTGATTTCAAAAACTGAGTGATAGTTTCAACAGTCGAATTACCCTGACCTGCTGCTGTTGACCCGAGCTGATTAGAAATCGACCCTGCGCTCGCTCCCTTTGTAATCTTCAACGACTGACCAGCAAATTTCACTCCCGACCAAGTACACAATTCCTCGGCCTCCTTTGCGTTCTTCACATACCCCTTAAGTATCCCGGTAGTCGTATCGACAGTATAGTTGCTTACCACGATCCTACACTTCCGTGAGATGAACTTAATGCACTCGTCTGGTGTCGCTCCATTCCATCCTAAAATTTCAACGGGAATAGAATTTGCCGAAATAAACTGGTCAACACTTTGTTGTTGATTGAAATTGTTTCTATTCGAATTGTTACCGTGGAAGCCTCCTCTTCCTCTTCCCCTGTAACTCATACTCGATATTTACAAGAGATAGACCTTTTAGATGTCGTTGATGTCCTCTACAAGTATAGAATATCGACTCGAACTATGTATGTTGATATACGCACTACCTTTTCAAGATTCTTATATTGTTGGCTATATATGTCAGTTAGAGCATCATGGGACCTTCGGAACCCAGGATACCGATGGGCTGGGAAGCGATTCAGTGGCACTGATTTGGGCTCAAAAAATTGGAAGCTAGTTTACCTCATTTTCATTGAGGGTACCCACAACGCGGTACTTATTCTCGAAATGCTCTTCCCAGCTGTCCAATGATTCCACTTCTTCGGTAGTTAAGTCTTGCAAGCTGTCAATTGGCTTGTTTAGAGGCGTTAAAAGCTCAAGCTCGAACGAATTTTTCGCCAAACCTCGAGAAGCATCTCTTCCAGCGAAATTCTCGTATGGACCTCCAGGTCCGTAGAATGCCGCTCCCGCAGTTACGTCGAACACTCTTCTTCTTACGGCAATGAATATCTTGGGATCATCACTTCCGTTATACTTTGCCAACGATTGGGGCGTGAATTCTCCCTGCACGATGGTTTCCTTCGCTGCACTCTGATCGGGGCTAGACGTCTGGATGCCCGTAAACATGTTTTTCAAGAAATACAAGATAATCACTACTATAACAATCGTTGTCAACATTGTTCTTCCCTCTTGTTTAATACGACCCTTGCTTACTTACTAGCTGTATTCTTTCTTTCTGGGGGTGCTTCACAAACCATATGAATATACAAAGAGGCCGCATAATCACGTGCACGTCTTTCGGGCAGTCGTTGATCGTTATGGCTTCTCCTCCCACATCCCGATTCTACCGTCTGTAGCATCGGAACTTGAGGTTTCGAGTGTAATGTAGCTCTCCTTGAGCTCAGAACTGCTTTACCATTTTTTGGAGCTCTTTTGCAAGACCCATTTGAAGGCTGAATTGTAGCTCGTTTCAAAATGATCCTACGAGAAAAAACAACTAAACACTCACATGGTAGACGGGCGCTACAACGTTATAGGCGTACTCGTAATGGTCCGAGACTTTTCTACTTATTCCTTATGAGCCTCTTGGCCAAAGTACGGGGCAATCAGTTGCAGTGGACCGAGTCACGTGCATGAACCAACCACTGAAAAATCGCTGTCTTCAGTCTATAGTACTATTCCAATCACTACAGCACCAGCTAAGATGCCTAGAGACATAATATCGTTAGATGATTTGACTGTGAACAACATAGGGGTGTTCAAGAAAATTAACCAAGTATGCTTACCTACCAGATACCCAGAACAGTGGTATAAAGACTCGCTCAATTCTGATCAAATCGTCAAGCTAGCATTTTACTCTGAATTACCGGTTGGGGCAATTAAAGGGAAGACGATTAATACAGCACATAGAAGCAGCAGCTACGAAAGCACCCAGCAGCAGCAATTGCCTTCGCAAGCAGTCCCCAATGCGGTGTACTTGGAGAGCATTAGTGTGCTAGAGGCCTACAGAAATTTGGGCATCGGGTCCAAGCTATTGCAGTTCGTAGTAGAGGAGACTAAAAAGAAGTTTATCCACGAAGTTGTATTGCATGTCCACGTAGATGAAACTGCTGTCATTGACTGGTATAAGAAGCATGGTTTCGTCGAAGCAGGCAATCTCAAGGACTATTATAAGGAACAGGGATTGACAAATCCTCATGCAGTCACATTATCATTGAAGGTGTAGTACCAACTCAATAGAATTCTAGATTCAGTCAAATAAATGATAAAGCTATATATAAATATATGTATATTATAGTACAAGATTAGTTTTCACCTTCATCTTCTGTATCCGTGTTGATATCAGTGAAAATGCTTTCGTTATCACTTTCGTCTGACTCGTCTTCCTTGCTCGCTTCAGACTTCTTCACGTTGCCCCCTCTCAATGCTGCCAATGCACCGGCAATACTATCTTCTTCGGGATCAGAAATGTCACTTTCATCGTCTGATTCGTCGTCTTTGTTCACCACCTTTTTACTTAATGCTATGGGGGCCGCCTTTACAGTCATCACAACAGGAATGTCGACATCAGATCCGAAATAGGCTTTGTTCTTTAGAATTAACCTATAATGATGATTGCCTTCGATGTTTGGTGCCTGGGAATTTAATGGTATTTTGAATGAACTGATAACAACATTTTCATCTTTGCCCTCGATCCACTTTTCCTGGGTAAGCTCAAGGTTGCTCAAGTCGACGTTCTTCAAAACTGAGGCTTCAGTGCCTTCGGCTAACTTATTATCTTTTTGATTGACCACAAAAGCGGTCCAAGAGTTAAGGATACTATGTGGGAAATAAGGAGCATAAGAGTATGGTAATTCTGGTTGTTCTTCATTTGACTTGAAAGGGTCCTTCAAATATTCTAAACTGTCCGAATCTTTGAGTCTTTCTTCCGTGATCTCTGGACAAGATTTGAGCCTAGGTGACTTAACCAAAAATTTTACAGACAAATGCGCGTTGGATGAAGGAGGAACCACATCTTCACCTGGAACTTTAAAGTTCGCATCAAGGACGCGGAACATGGGAATATGTGCAGCAATATTCATAGCTATTTTGAGTTTCTCAGCGTCTTCAATACCTAAAACTTCCATCTTTTGGTCATCAGAAAGTGTGAACAATTTGGCCAATTTTTTAACAGACTGTTTTTCGACAACTTTCCAATCAACGTATGGTAATTGCAACAATTCTTGATGTTTCCCTGAGGGCTTGACTGCTTGGATGACAGACTTCCTCAAATCACAAGCTGTCACAACGATATCTACCTGCCTGAATACGGTGGCAATATCGATTAACCCATTCAACAACTTTGGTAACATAGCGACAATTTTCAACTTTTCCATTTCGAAGTTTGGATTCTTCGACGTGAATTCAAAATTGCGAAACAAGTGCCACGCAATCAAGTCCCTAACCTGGTTGATGTGTAAGTGTTTAAAATTCGCCCTGATTTCCTGAGATTGACACAACCAATCTAAAATGTCATAATGAGAAACTATTTTGGCTGGATTTCTATCGGTAAGCTTCCTTGTGAATAAGGCCGCAGTGTCAACGTGCAACCCTTTCTTAGTGTGACTCTTCACATTATTCCACCAACTACCAACAATGTAAGGCAACAAGACGCCGATCAAAAAAAAATAAATAATAACCATAACAGGAGAATATTTACCTTCAACCAAAAATTTAGGAATTGCAATGCCATGGGAAACATCCTGAGGTCCGTCTGGATGTCCATACTTCAAAAAGTTATTTCTGGTAACTTCATCCGTCAAAGCCTTGTATGCTAAATTAATTCTAATGAAAGCTGTTTCCATTTCTTCCTTGACGGCCTCCGTTATGTCTTTGGGTAACTTATCTGGGTGAAATTGAAGCGACAATTTTCTATAGCGGCTCTTGACTTCTCTCTCAGAAGCAGACGACGAGATATCCAAAATTGTGTAAGGATCAAAAGCGCCAGACAAATCTGCTTCCTTGGTATAATTTAATGCTATATAAACAACGAGACCCCATCCCAAGATTATCGTCAACAAGGTTTTGTTGAAAAATCGAGCAGATCTTTGCTTTGACCTGTACTCTTCGATTTTCTTCTTATTTTCCACCGCCAAACTACTAGCGTTATCAACGATGGCCCCAATGACCTTTTTGTTATGATTCGTGGGATCATCGGCATTGACAATCCGGTACCCCCATTTGATGGTTAGTGGAACTAGAATGAATGAAAGTACGGCAATCACGAAAAAAGGCCACGTTTCACCTTCTTCATCATATGTATATTCAGATGCCATCTTGAAGTGCTGTACTATGTCCCTCTTATCGATAGCTTCGACAATTCAAAATACACCAAGTGAAACCAAATGTTGCTTGTTCGAGTTGACGTGTTTTATTTGAAAAGTCCAATTTCCCGCCAAAGTCCGCTTGTGCATTTCACACGACCTCAATAGACATGGTTGAATACATTGCAAAGCGATAGACCAGTAAAGATAAAGTAATGTGCTGTATTAGATGTAGCTAAATATAAGAGAGATAACTCATAAAGAGTCAAAAAGAAAAGCAGGAAAATTTAGACATAGAAGCGATCTTCGAATAAGTAATCAATGATGGAACAAACGAATTGGGTTCTCGACGTAAACCATGTCATAGGAGTCAGCCGCGGAAAAGACAGCCTTGTCCATGACCGAGCCGGAAGGAGCAGCAATGAACTTAACACCAGATCTGGCGGCTCTGTAGACGTTATCAGGGAAGGGGAAGAAAGCGTCAGAAGACAAGGCAACGTCCTTTAACTTGGCCAGCCATTCTTCTCTTTCCTTTTCAGACAAAGGCTCTGGGACTTCTGCGAATTTGGAAAGGTACTCAGACTTTTCCGGCTCCGTCTTTGGAATTTGGTTGGTGACGAACAAATCAATGGCGTTGGACTTTTCAGGTCTCTTGACGCCCTTGGCCCATTTCATGCCCAACACTCTTGGATGCTGTCTGAACCACCAATTGTCGGCTTTGTCACCAGCTAATCTGGTACAGTGAATACGTGATTGTTGTCCAGCACCTAAACCGATGACCATACCATTTTTGGCGTAGCACACTGAGTTAGACTGAGTGTACTTTAAAGCAATAGTAGCGACAGTTAAATCAATGGTGCCTTGCTCAGTCAATTCCTTGTTCTTCGACACAATTTCCTTGAAACTATTTCCCTTGATGATGGCATCATTTCTCTTTTGTTGCAAAGTAATTCCGTATACTTGCCTTGATTCTAAGGTTTCTGGGTTATAGTTGGGGTCGATTTGCAAGATACAGTACTTACCACCCTTCTTCTTCTTCAAGATTTCCAACGCTTCTTCGGAATACCCTGGTGCTATAACCCCATCAGAAACTTCCTTAGAGATGATCTGGGCGGTGGGCAAATCGACAATGTTGGATAAAGCTATCCAATCTCCAAATGATGACATTCTATCGGCACCTCGAGCTCTAGCGTACGCATTGGCCAATGGAGACAAGTTTTCAATGTCCTCAACAAAGTAGATCTTCTTTTCAACGTCAGATAATGGTAAGCCGACTGCAGCACCTGCAGGAGAGACATGCTTGAACGAGGCAGCAGCAGGCAAATTCAAAGATGCAGATAATTCCTTCACTAAAGGCCACGAGTTTAGCCCGTCCAACAAGTTGATATAGCCGGGTGAGCCGGACAACACCTTGAAAGGAAGTTCCCCTTGGGGAACAAAAGCTTGAGCAGGCTTTTGATGTGGGTTGGCCCCATATCTTAAAGGCAATTGTGATTTATTTTCGGCGTACTGCTTTCTGAAAAAGTCAGAAATAGCGACGTCATAGTCCGCAGTGTGTTCGAATGCTTTCAAAGCATATCTGTTTCTGGCATCGGCAGAGATTTCCCCACTCTTTAATTCTTCCAAGAATCCAGCATAATCTTTTGGATCAGATAAAATGGTGACCCTTGAGTGGTTCTTAGCTGCCGCCCTCAACAAAGTGACGCCACCGATGTCAATTTCCTCTACCGCTTCCTCCACTGTGACCGCGATCTTCGATACCGTTTCCTTGAAAGGGTACAAGTTACAGACAACAAAGTCGACCTTCTCAATTCCTTGCGCTTCCAAGTCTGCCTGGTCGCTCTTCAAGTCTCTAGCTAAAATACCCCCATGAACTGCTGGATGCAATGTCTTGACTCTGCCGCCTAACATTTCCGGTGCGTGGGTGATGGTGGAAACGTCCTCCACCGGAAAGCCGGCCTCCCGGACTAATTTGGCGGTGCCACCTGAAGCCAAGATACGGACGTTTTGAGCGACCAATCCTTTGGTCAAGTCCAACAAACCTGTCTTGTCATAAACCGATAAAATGGCTGTCTTAGTATGATCTGGCATATTCTATGAGTACCGATATTCAATTAACTTGTCAACGAACTAAAAAATGTTACAAAGACGCTCGTTTAATACTTATAAGAAAAATCTATCGTAAGTTTTTCTTTCGAAATTGACCTTTCAACAATTAGTATAAGAAGTCAATTTTGAAAATTGGGAGTATTAATTAATTCATTATTAGTGAAAAATGCGCTTAGGGCAAGAGTCAGAATTTGGTCGTTCTTTTTGTGATGAAAAAAAATTTTGTTCTATCGATTAGGAGAACAATAACGACAGCTGGAGAACAGAGTATGTAGCTGGATGAACGGAGAAAAGGCGGCGTGAGCGATAAAAAGGAAAGGGGTCTAATCAAGACCACCAAAGCCTACTGAGCTACAGACGATAATTGATACAGGCAAAAAAGACTTAATAGCTATATAGAATATGTAGGAATTAAGCAAAAATTGCCAGTGAAACAGGCCAGCATGAACAAGAAATACCAATTCACACGGAGGAACGCTATCACACTTAGTGTCTGTATCTCCACAAGGACAAAGTGTTGTTTCTCTTCCAGGTGTGACGACGACCAGCTTGAGTGTTGTGGAACAAATGACCCTTGTTGATACCTCTGGACTTCTTACCGGTGGAAGTCAAACCTCTTGCCTCTCTGTGCTTGTGGACTGGGTTGACGATCCAGTTGTATCTAGCGTCTCTTCTGATGGCCTTGTGGGATGGGTCGACCAAAATGACTTCGAAGTACTTGTAGGTGGAGTCTTGGTTGACCCAGTAAGAGTTCAACACTCTCAAGTTAGAAGCACGACGGCCAACACGCTCTTCGGCGGTAGCTCTCAAAGCTCTTTGGTACTTCAAGTGGTTGACACCTTGGTTGGTTGGCTTACCATAAGTGGCACCCTTTGGAACAGGTCTCTTTCTACCACCTCTTCTGACTCTAACACGGTAGATGACGAATCCTTGCTTGGCCTTGTATCCTAATCTTCTGGCCTTGTCTGGTCTCGATGGTCTAGAAGCTCTGTGGATAACAGTCTTTTGTCTGTATTCCCAGCATCTGACACGATACAAGAATCTCATAACATCAGATTGCTTCTTTCTTTGCAATTCTTCTAAATATTTGTAGGCACCCATTTTGTTTACTTCCTTAGGATAATGGTTAAAAGAGAGAAGAGTGGAAACTATGAAATTTTTTTTTCAACTATAGAGGTAGTATGGTGAAAGTGAAAATTTTCCACCGTCGTGTGAGGTCGGGTAACCGCGACGTTGAAAAATTAATTTTGAAGCTAGGGTATCCGTGGATTACAGGTGTACCGTAATATACGCTGGGTTGTCCAGAGCGCGTACACCTCAAAATAAGCAACTAGCCCCGCTAGGTCTGTAGTGATCTGTAGTAGTGTTTTTTAGGGATTTGAATACAGGCTTCGCAGGCAACTTTTTTGACTCGATTCACTGGAAGCCCTACCTCGTTTCTCTGGCCCTATTACCCTTGCCAGCATCTTTACTGCCCCTATTTCTTATATTTTAGTATGACTATTGCTTCCCGCTCATCGTCTACCTTCAGTTCAAGAGTATACATGTCTACGGTTAAAGATTTCTTTTGTAACTATTCTCGAATTGCTGCAAAATTGTAATATTTTTCTGGACGAAATATAGTTGACATCGAACATGATAGTTTTACGAACTAATTGTTTTTTTATTACATGAAATACTTTTTCTTCGCAAACATTCAATTCAAGCCTAGAAAGTAGATATTTATCCCCGTATTACTCCTCTATTTCCAAGGGGGCTGTTCAGATTGAGCTCTCAAAGCTGTGCTAGGTATTGCACGGTAAGTATAAAATGGATATTCTGCAGCAATAAGAAAGCACAGACTTCCCTTCGTAAGCATTGAGCGCTATGTGGTTTGATTCAAATAGTCTTGAGCCTGTGAACTTGGGGTTGGATAGTAATGGACAGCACTGGTTGAAGATTCAGAAGTTTTCATAAAGACCTACATTATTACATGACAACAAGTGGGTGATCACAGGACGAAAATCTCGTTGAGCAAACCTGAGTCTTTTTTCCAACACATGTGCGCCCACAATACTATACGCCGATATACTTTGGGCAAAAATAGTGGGGTTTCTAAAAGTTCTTTGCTATATTCACCATCAAGATGCCTTTAGTCAAATCCAGCCGAGGGTTAAGTTTAGTATCATATTTGGTACACGTCAGCTCTACAAACAAGAAAGTAACCTCGACTAATTGAACTTGACTCCTTTATGGACGCCAATCTCCAATAATATCTCTTTCTAGGCGTTCCTACTATAGGTGTAAATTATTCAAAGGGTCCTTCGCTAAATAGTACGCTACGGACACGAGCGCCCAATGATTCGCTGCCGGACGAGATTATACGCAGTATGAAACGGGTGCGTATGCTTCGACCTGGGGGGACTAGGGCCAACATGAGACGATTGAGGCAACCTGAAATTGAAAGTGGCGTGACAATCTGAAAGTGGCATGATAATCTGAAAGTGGTGTGATATTCGGAGATAGCAGGCTCGATCACAGGTATTAAGGTTCACGTAGGTATTTATTAGGTGAGGACGAATCCCCTTGTACTCTGCTACTAAAAAACTCTCTTTACATGAACTGTAGAATAGACATTGGGGCTCCCCGGTGGTACAGGGCCTCCTAATATGCATGTTCTAGCCTAGTGTCGTCTAGCGATTTACGGTACTGTAGTTTGGCACCCCTGGGTCGCGGCTGAGGGCTTCATGCGCGCGCCGGGACCTATTGAAGTAGCCGGTAATCCGGCTGAGCGGTCTTGGCATGCACATCTTGTGCCGGAGGCCGCCGTTCGTATCGTGGAACGGTCGTTGACAGGCATAGATTAGAGGTGGTGCAGGAGAGACAATATGTTTGAGCTGCACCGAATGCAATATGGAGCCTCAAAGGAGGGGGTTTAAAGTATTGAGCTTTCTTTTGTTCCCGCTCTCGGAATTCCTTGAAGAGACTACGCCTCGACAGAAGCGCATGTAGTTATGGTGGGCGCTTATTCAAGTAGTTCGTACCGGGCGGGCTTTTTTGGGCAAGGTGTGGCATGTGTTTGCTACGATGTATTGTTATGGCGATTCATGCGTCCCTTGTGCCAGACGAGGTAGGGTTTCGGGTCAACTGAACCGGGGCGGATCCTAAGGACGCCTTGGAAGAGGGTACCCTTAAGAAAAAGCTAACCACGATTGCCCCTTGTAGAAGAAAATTGTTTCGCTTAAATTCGCCTAACGTGAATAGCAGTGTAGGCAGGCAAGACAACGGAAAAATTCTGGAGACTGTTCGCTTCGGAAGAACTTCTAGAATAAGAATAGTAGGGTTATACGTTCCATGCATATCATGCATGCGTATGAGGGTTACCGAAAATATCCGCCTAAATTTCAAGCTGTTAGGCCAAACTAATGATAGATATATAATAGTCAAATGATTTAGTAATGAAACGATGTATATTAGTATGAACTACTAGTATCAATTACCTTCTCGGGAACTGGAAGTTGAAATACGAACACATCTGCCAAAAAATCTGGGCTAGGCACAGGGTGGCCGAAGAAGCCTTCTATAAGCTGACGTGCCTCACTGACTTAATTTCAAGGTAGACTAGCCGAGTTGGCGGCTCTTAAATGCATCAAAGGCTTATTTGTTGTGGTTTGTTGATATATCTGCCAGACAAAACCAGCTCATCCTGATAGAATGAACGAGTATAGAATGCTACTGAGTAATCAGCAACCTCAGAATGTCAAACTTCTCGAGAGCGGCTCCGAAAGTAAAAGTTTGGACGCAGCCCCAGGATTGAACTATAACTACTCGTCAGAAGCGGAATTCCAGTCCGTTTATCTACTCGACAACAGCCCTGCAAACAACTTACGGATTAATCACAACTACCAGCCGTTTATCGGTAGCGGACCACCACACGGGGCTACTGTTAACCCCAATGCAGATTATGTTACACATTCTGGTACCAATAATAACCCGTACGTCATGTTAGGTCCCCATTTGGACCCAACATACTCGCAGGCTACCATCAAACAGACGCAGGATGTCAACGCATTGGGAGCACTACCAGACGTAGTTGGCACCTATCATCACCAGCCACCAGCCCATAGTAGTCGATTTCTATCAACAGCGGAACCAGGAGTCACATATTCATCCACCTATAATAGGGAGTATAGTTCTATGCAACAGGGGCAGGCTTCCAGGAAGCTATCAGCAGGAAACACTCAAATTTCGCACCCATTGCAAAATATCGCTCCCCCACCAATAAGTCTCCACAAATATCCGGACATAACCACACTTGTCAATTCTGATTCGAATGTGGTGGCTCCAATGGTGCAGAGCACATTCGTGGATTATAAGGTTTGCAATATCTGTGGCAGGAGGATCAGTCGTGATATGCTCCGACACAAAAGGATTCATCAAACGGTGGCCAGATTTCAATGCCCGTTTCCGAGACACCAATGCAGCCATAAGACAGGAAGGTTTAATAGACCTTACGATCACAAGAAACATCTACTTAACAGACACCTACGGTTCGATGATCCGGCGATTAAGGGACTCCACAATTTGAACGATAAATTGTTTCATTGGGGTACCTGTCCGTGCGGCCGAAGGTTTATAGGCAAGGACTGGTTAGAACACCATATTTTAACAAACGACTCTGGTAAGAAATGTCCTTTACTCATTTGAATTATATACCATATTTATGCGATTTAGCTCATATCCACGTTGTACTATAATTGAATATTTTTTATGATTTTTTTGTCACGGAGTCGACTAAGCTATTCAATTCGCCGGACGATACAATTTGAACGGCCTTCGAAGAACTGTCCTCAGTCAGTCTTTCCGCCAAGTGAAGCGCCACTTTCGCAACTTCTTCCCCGGAAATAGGATACATGAGAACCCGCAATGGTGTGCGATGAATAGCATTACCGAAACTCACGGCCAAGTTATTGAAAAACCCCTTGGACGTTTCCCTATTTCCTAGCAAGATACCGGGCCGTAAAATTATCGTCTTGGGGAACTTGAGCGCAATGATATCCTTCTCCAATTCGCCCTTGATCTTCAAATAGGGGAACATTGACGAGTCATCAGCCCCAAGGGACGAGACCAAAACAAACGTCTCGATTCCTGCTTCTCTTGCTGCTTTGGCACACTCTAAATTAACTCCATGGTCGATTTTTTTGAAGTTTTCGATCCCCCCGGCCGCGGCCTTGGTAGTTCCAAAAGCTGAGAAAAAGACCTTTACCCCCTTGCTATTGTCCCGGATGACTTCTGGCCATTTGCGTGAGTCTTCCTCGATGATGCTATTGACTTTCTCACCAGAGGTCGCCACTGGCCGACGACTCACGGTGTTTACTACAGAAAAATAGTCGCACTTGACTGATTCTTTCAATATCTGTGCCCCCACAAGCCCAGTGGATCCAATTACAAACGCACTCATACTCATTTGTTCTGATCTACTATGGCTACATATTAGTGGTTAAGCCGTATTTAGGTCCATTGAACGGGGAAATGGCCTTCAGGACTATATACAGGAAAATAAATATTGCTGTGGCTATCTACCTGAGCGTATGTACCGATAACCGACGAACCAACGAAGTAGGTGGCGAATATGCGCGGGACCACCCTTTCAGCAGTCCCTGACTGTAAAGTGGCAGTTCCGGAGGCCACAAGAAAAAATATTCGGTTGGGGAGTCAGGGTCTCCTGTAGGGTAGTAGTTTTAGGTTGTAGACATCTCTACTCCAGCAAAAGACCTTAGCGGAAGTTAAGCTCTGGGTTCAACTGCAAAACGGCTCAGATCCCCAGAAACTGAACAGGCATAGAAGATCTAGAGCACTCGCAGCCGTCGTCATTGAAGAAGTGGTGAACAAAAAAAAGCGGTTTTGTGTAACGAAAATCCCAAATTACAGCGGGAAAGCCCAACTCCACGATAGTAGTTTTATTGCTGCTAGCAGGGATTTATAACCAAGGAATATAGACAGAGTATTATAACAAGCAGTAGAACAAAAGAAGCGTTAAACTAACGTCTGCGACAATATTACAGGATTGAAAATACATCGAGGGCGATAGATTGGGAATAGGGATCGGCTTCGGATATTGTTGATAATAGGATCAGAGGGTTAAGAATATGGCCAATATCCATCCGCAGTATTTTCCTCAACGACATAGTCAGGGCGCAAACGGAGCAAATAGTTGTGGAGACGATGATACCAGCTATGAATATGCACAGATGAACCAGGCAGTTACAGGCGGACGCCCCGGCAAGCATTCAGCGAGGAAAACGGAACACAGCTACGAGCACACGAGCAGCCTATCGGACTTGGATGACGCCTCACGGCCCAGCAATATGGACTACGTGAATGTTCAAAGCTTGTTTGAGCCGTACGGGTCCACGCCTTCGGTGCATCAGGCTATGTATAGACAAGTGGAGACTCCGGTCGCTCATAGTGGCAACTGCTCGAGGGCTATCGGTGCTTCGATTTACACCAGCTCTTTCCCTTCGGACAACCAAGTAAACCACGTCCACAAGCAAGACGCCGGGTCGTCGGGGCATCAGAATCTTCATTCCTCATTCAGCAAGTATTCTGCCCCTGTCACCCACGACACAGCAAATTTATCTACCACCAATTCGAGCTTGCCAAAGCGAAAGCAGAGTGTACAGGTATCCAACAAGAACAAGTCTAACAAATACCATACAGGCCCTATACGACAACAAGTGCCTCATCCACCAACCCCTGCTAATACGACCAAATCCCCATATCACGACACCAGTGCCGATATAAGTACATTTTTCAATTTTTCTCACCAGGATTCCACTAATGATTTTTCGAGTAATGATTTTTCAAGTAATGAGTTATCTAATAATGACTTCGCTTCCAATAATTTGTCAGCCTACGACGTGGCTGCCGATACTTTTAACGATTTCACAAATTTGAGCGATAATAATGACAACTTATCGGGAAATGAAAGCTCTATTCCTTTAGGGCTAGAATCGCTTCCTCTACATTCAAATGATAACGATGCAACGACATCCACCAAACTAGCGAAGAAAAGCAAGAAACCGGAGTTCCATTTACCGCTAGATAATTTGAATAATAGAACTATAATGTTTCTGAAGCTACCTGATTTATTATCATCACAATCCGATGCCAGCGGAGACAAGAATTACGATCATCTACAGATTATGGAACCGGACTTGGGCTTTGGCTATGACAACGGATTGCAATTAAACAATCTTCAAGACAATATAACGCCATCTATGAAACCTCCGGGGACCAACACAAATGAATACTTTGATCTTTATAGTCACAGCGATAATGGGGGTGATGAGAATTACAGGAGCTTAAAATACGACAATGATAATGACGGTATAAGTAGTGCAGGCAATACTGATGGCTCCCCCCAGCCGGACGCCCGCAAGTCAAATCATACAAGCAATTCCAGCTTCCATGACCACAGCGAATTCCTTCATCCGGGCGCTACATATCCTGGTGTCAATAAAAGCGCTACTAGCAGCGCTCCTAATACCTTTGTTGCTGGTTTGAACGGATTTAGCTTTGGCACTGGAGTCAAAGCCCAGTCCCCTGATGCGTTCACAAGTGCCAAGGATGCCGCCACAACGGATGCACGCAAGAACGAACTGATGCCTTTGAGCAAAAACAACTTATTTTTGAAGTCGCAACAGAATTACAGTTATCTCGATGTGCAAAGGCCCATTTTTGAGAGGACAGACTCCAACCAGAGCATTAACAGCGTGGGATCTATCGGCTCGGGCACCAAAAAGAAAAGAACTCCCAAGGGTGCCGTTTGCACCGTGTGCGAAAAGTACATAAGCCGTGATCTCACTAGACACATGCGCATTCACGACCAGGTCGGCCGCTTCCAATGCGTTTACCCAAAGTCTATGTGTAACCACAAGACTGGCTATTTCAACCGCCCCTATGACTACAAGAAGCATTTGCTCCACATGCATTTCAAGTTCGACGACCCGAAAGGCAAGACGGCCCACACTTTGACCGACAAGTTGCCGTTAACGGGAACTTGCCAAGCCTGTGGTGCCAGGTATTCTGCCAATGAGTGGTTAAACTGCCATGTTCTTACCACCTCGCCTGCCCAAAGGTGTTCTTACCTTAAAAACGAGAATTAATTGACTCACTTCTGTATAGTTATACCAAGAAAGCGCATTTTCCTTCCATTCTTAGTCGATCACCGAGCATGCTTCATTAGGAATTTTTTTTTGCGCATATGGTGAAAATTCGTTTATGGCCAGAATATTGCTCAAGAAGCATATTGTTCATCGGCACCAGCATATATAAATATAGGAATATAAGGTCTGGGAATTCTAGCATTGGCGGTACTCTACGTCGTATAAGAGAATCAGCAATAGAAACATTTTTAGTTCTTCGTTATGGCGTACGTTAGACATCACGATATGAACATGGGAGGAATGGCTCTGCACAGTATGGGTTCAGCTTCCGGAAGCATGTCAATGGCGATGCCATCATCAACCATGAGCCACGGGGATTCGGGACTGATGTCACACATGAGTGATATGGGTGGTATGGGGGCTATGCATATGTATTTTGTGACTGACTACAAAAACTATCCAGTTTTGTTCAAAAACCTTCGAGCATCGAACAAGGGCCAGGCATTTGGAATATTTTTGCTTTTATTCGTCGTTGCATTTTTTGTAAGAGGACTTGAGTTTATCAAGAATTACTTAGAACAGGTTGTGTGGCAGAATCCAAATTTCGTGGACAACTGCCATCCAGTGCAAAAGACATTAGCTGGTCATACGGTGGTGACAGCACCAGCAGCTAAACAAGGTGGCGAAAACTGCTGCTCGGGCGGCGGTGCAGTTGATAACTCTGATGATTCGTTGAGAAAAACATGTTCGACCAATTCGGCCTCAGGTGCGAGAGAAAATACAATAGAAGGAGCGTTCGCTGGGTCGCAGCCATCCCGGTTACCTGCCGCTTCCAGACTATTCAGAAACCTCATTAGACTTGCCTTGTGTATTCTCCCTGATTTACTCGGGTTTGCTTTAATGTTGGCTGCTATGTCTTACACATTGACGTATTTCTTCGCCGTAGTATTGGGCTTAGGAATCGGAAGGTTCACGTTCGATAGAATATCGGACTATTTGAAACTCAGGCCTAGTGCCGGTGCTGGTCTCCATTGCTAAGGTCCAGGTTGTAAAACGTACTATAGTACGATTGTAGTAGCAGTATAATCTACAAAAATATCTAATTAATGTATAAAGTTCATGATCAATTTAGAGTGTCGGCTACTTTTCTTATCAACTCATTGTACTTAGACCTGTGGAATGAACTGCCTCCATCCGCAAGCTTTTCACTGTAGATCAATCTTACAAGGTTCGCCATTTCTTGAGATGTGAAACGATACCGGTTACGCTTAATTTCTTCCATCAATTGGTATTCAGGTCGGGTAAACAATTCATAGTACACTGAAGGCTTGCTAAAATCAACAGCTTCAGGGTTTCGCATCACATTCCGTAACATTTGCTGTAGTATGAATATATTCAATAGAATTTTTTTGACACCATTGGAATTAATCTTTGAGATGAGTAAAGAACCCTGAATCATTAAATGGTGGAAGAATTCGGGAAGGCCAACAAAAATGCCGTCTTTTTCGGTTTCATTCAAAATTTTACTCAAATTATTCTCCACAGAAAATGCCTCTTTATTGAATGAACCGATGTATTGATCTGAATCACCCGGCTCAGAGGCGAGTAACCAATCTCCCTCTTTAAAGGATCGGCCAATATAATAGATTCCCTTACATCTTAAGTCATACCGGAGGGCAATGAGCGCACCCACCCTTATATTTTCGAACGTTTTTATAATTTCATTGAACTGAGGGATTTTATGCGAGTTCAACGCTAAGAATATGTTTCCTTGATCTTTCTCCAAACTAGCTTGATTAGCAAGACCGTTTTCAAGGAAGCACCAATCATGTTTTAGCTTGTCAACTGCTGATAATTTAACGGTATCAGTGGCATCGTTGTATACCGTATAATTAGATTCTTTTCTCATAGATGGTAACCATGTCAATATCCAAGAAGCTGTTAACAAAAGATAACACACTTGATTGATGGAATCATTGTCTAAGAAGTCGTCCTTCGTCAAATCGAATATCTTTGTGGAGTCTTCATTATTGAAAGTCATCATCTCTGTTTCTTTATCGAGCAATGCATTAAGATCCCCGTAGCTTGAACTTGGCTGCAAAATTATACTCGATATTTCTGTTAACGATGGGATACGCAACCATCTATTAAGCTGCAGGGAGGGCTTAGAGGTATGGTCTCCATTCATTGAGCCATTACCATTTTCTTCGGAACCACTAGGCAATAGCAATTCCTTGTAGTATTGTGTGTAAGAGTCCGCAAATTTTTGTAAAAACTCTAAACACAAATCACTAAAGTCTCTGCGATATGTCAATGAAGTATTGAAAACAGAACAGGCATTCAAGAACAAGCGCTTGAAATCAACAGCATTTTGGTATATCATCGCTGACGAGTGACTTGCAGGGCTCGATAAAATGGTATTCGAGTCATGGTCTAATTGGTCTAACGTCGTCACATCCAGCTTGAATCCTGTCAAGCCTGAGCCACGAATAGCAGGATTTTCGTGTTCAGCTACAGATTTTTGCTCTGCGGCATATCTACCGCTGACATATTCTCCAAATGAATCATCCAAACTTTCTTTTATTTTAGGAAGAAAGCCAGACTTCATGTACTCTTCGAAGAATTGAAGCGCATTTGTGTTGGACAAGGTTGCTTGGATCTGGCTAGTAGAGTTAGTAAAGAGCTTTTGCGATCCAGCAATGAAAATAAGTAAAAATTCCAATATTATTCTCATGTTGAAGATATTCTTTGGTACTAGCACTTCTACCACTGCATTGAAAGTTTCGCTCTTGATGTAAGGGGATTCGGCATCAATTGAACCCAGGCTGACTCCATTTTTTATGCCAATCTTTTCATTTTCTGCTAAGCTGAAACCAGGGAACATATCCTGCAAAATTGATTTCATATCATCGGTTGTTTTGGCAGACTTGTCGTAACTAACATCCTCAAATTTGAATAGATCATTTCTTTTCATCAACTCATACAAGTTACTCGTCTTACTTGGTTCTCCATTGTTAATTGTAGAGCTGAACACCGGAACTTCGTAAGTGTAGTTGATCATGAGACTTCGTAATTCTTTTTTCAATATGTTCCAGATATTTATGAAGTCATGAGAAATGTTAGATGAGTCTCTGACCCTTATCATTTCCACTATTTCACTGACCACTTTATGCTTTTGTAGTACAGCTAGACATTTAACAAAAATTGCACCGAATAAGTGTTGCAATACAACAACAGAATAATCATTGAAAACGTTGTCGCTGATAAGGTTACTAGAATAAGAGTGATCTAGATTCTTCAATTTCGCTAGTTTGTTAAGTTGTTGGGTATTTCTCAGCTTGGCCTCCTCTGTTGTTCTGTTTATCAAACTGTGTAATTCCTGCTGATGAGCGCTAGTAAGGATCTCCAACACTTGTGGCAATCGATTCAATTTAGCAGCTGTGTTTAGTAACATATATATGTAATGATAGGATTCGGAAATCGTATTCAGAGTTGCATCAAGCAATATCGAATAGTCTATTTCAGCCTCGCTGTTGGAATAATGGGCATGTAGCTTGGGAAGCTGACTGCCAATAAACATTTCCACAGGCTCGCTAAAGCAATCAGCAATTTCTGATATATCCAAATTCGCCGAATTATAAATGTATTGCTCAAGGTTGTTCAGCTTGGTTATCAAAGCTTTGAACGACGATAACTGAGGTTTGCCTGTATTAGTCAAAGCATGCCAAGAGAGCGATTCTATGCCTCCTCCGTTCACCGTAGACGAGCTCTTCAAATAAATCTCATTCTGCAACTCATCGACGATCATGTCAAATAGGTTGTTTGACTGTATTTCTAGGTAGCTGCGAGTGGTATTCATAGCTGACAAAGACCATAAATTATATTGCTCGGCCACTTTGAACCCATTAGATATCACGTCGTACACCTTGTGTATCTTCTTATCAATGATGAGTTGATCAATTTGGTCCGGAATGGATGTCAACTCGTCCATGGCATCTAAAATTGCGATCATTTCCGAGTATCTCGACGACGTCTGATTTAATTCCATCAATATGTCGGATCTAGTGTGAATTTCTCGTGTCGCTGACTCGAGCATTTCCTTGATCTGCGTTGAGTCCTTTTGTGAGTCTTGCAAAGTCGAGAGAAGCAAGTGGTACGATCCAATGCTATTGTTAAACACCTCGTGATGGTCGTTTACCACTTGCCGCAACACTGCCTTAGTCTGCTTTGACAAGTCTTCAAATTCGGGTAGCTTATACGCCATACCGACAGATGTATCGTCGAGAAGCGACACAGCCATTTCAATTGGATTTGCATTCTCCTTTAGGCATTGGGGCCACTCGTATTTCATCATGTTATGCACTTCTTTCAAGTCAAATATTGATTCCTTCGCCCTTCTTTCCTCTTGTTCAGACCTGGCACCATTTAGGCTCATACTGATAGATCGGCTGTGCCTGCGGCTTGCCATTTTACCCTCGAGTTCCCTGATATATCGGTTTCAACCAGATATTACTATCAAATATAAACACCTGTAATTGAGAATAGTGTTGATGCGCACTTTGTGTAATGTTTCCTTAATGTTATGAAGAGCTTAGCGTTTAAGTCTTCTTTGTCCAAAGATGTAGAATGGATAGTCTAGAGATCATTGAGGTATTGGAAAAACCAGCATCGAATGGGGCTAGTGAGGTGATTGAGATGTAAGTATATCTTTGGGGGCCAACTTAGACTGGGAGCGAATACTGACAAATTAGTTCTTCTGATCCGGTCGACGGAAGTAATGATAGAGGATTGTCGCTTGGGAGTTTGAATAATACAAATGCAAACGCTATGCGCCATGGTGGCATGTATGGCAGGGAATCTATTGCAACTGAAAATCGCGAACATATAAGAAAGCTGGTGGGTGAGGAAATACTTGTTGCAAATAAGAAATCCAAGCACGAGAGGCGTCCTACGACTGAACGCCTATTTGTAGAGGATTCAATTGTTGACTCATCATCTAGCCTTGGAGAGCTTCAAGAAAACTCAGCAACGACTCCAAAATTCGATAAACGTTCGAAGGCTATTCTTGACTTAGCGAATTGGCTCTCTTCTAGCGACGTTGACACTGAACAAGGAATGTACCGGGAGTCTGACTGGTCTGCAACACGTTCGAATAATTTAGGCAGCACAAAAGCAGGACGACGTGAAAGAGAGAAGAGGCAAAATGAGACGAGTCCTACTATCGATTTCAAAAAGTCAACCATTGCATTCAACTTGTCGGATCCCATAGAATCGTCATCTCCATGTAAAAGCGTGCCGGTAAAAGCACTTCGTAATAAAACATCAAAACAAAAAATGTCTTACGGGCTGTGCCAAAGTGAGCCATATACTAAGAAAGAGCTTAAAGAAGCCAATAAAGTTACCAGGCGAAAGGAGGAATTACTTTCTGAAATGGTAATAGAATTATCAACGGCTCTATGCGATGAAGTGTTTGAGGACAACTTGTTGGAAAAAGTGTTTGTGCATTCGACAATAGAAAGGTGTTTCCGGACGGCGCCTTTAATTTCTTGGAAACGTAGAGTGAAAGCCGAATACGACCCCTCGAGAGATATGTTCATACCCTGTGCTCCAACTGAAAAAGAAGAAAAAAACCTTGTTTTATATTATAGAGCAAAGGAATTTTTCGACCTATTGATAGAACAAGGCCTCCAGTTGGTTCTTGATGAGCTCAAACAAAAAAATAAGCGAAATAGCGGCCTGACCGGTTCGCATATTATCATCATCGTAGAGGGATACCACAAATTCATAAACAAAATCAAGAACTTGGAAGAAAAGAAGTACAAAAAGGCGGTGCTAGAGAAGTTTGACAACTCCAAACATAATAACAAGAAGCAGCAGAAACTTGCCCCCGAAGAAGTCTGTTTGACTCCTAAGGAGTTAGAAGAACTCGTAAATGAAGCCCAGATATCGTTTGGGTTGAATATACTACCAGTTAAAAACAACCAAGAGGCAGTTCATTGGTTGCATTCATTTACGTACACCATTGCATATGCACTCTACGACAAATACGAGAGAAACGTTGACTTAGCTAATTTGGGATCTGTCAAATCAGGTACAGACGCTAAGTCTACTTATTTCCAGGCTTTGAAGCAATTTCGGCTTATGTCCGAGCCTAAAGTTGAACGGTTGTACGGCTACTATCCATCGATATGTACTTTGCATAAACGATTTCAAACTAGCGACTCCTTAGGGAAAGATAATTTCGGTAAAAATATCATTCCTCCGTCAACCGAAAGTGCTATAAAAAAGTTTTTCACGTCAAAAGATCCAAATGATATCATTCACGAATAACGAAGTACAGGGTTGAAAATCAATTTTAAGTAAATTTATTAAAAGCAGCTACTTACTCATTTAGCTGTTCAATGTATTTTTTTGTAATGAATGTACTAAATGCCAGTTAGTATAATGTACATGTATGACAAACAAGACTGACCAGTCTCATTCATGCTATCTATTAATTAACTACTTGCTTTACTGAGTCATAATCGTCAACGGAAATTTGATGCTTCAAGTTCTCTATCCTCTCTAGACCCTTCGATAATTCCGCAATTTCACTGGATGAAAACTTGAACTTGAATGAGGACAACTGAGAGATGATATTAAGCGACTTGTCGATACACCCAACATGCCCGTCTTCTTCTAATATTGATACAATATTTTCAATTAGTTTTTCTTTGTGTATGTGATGCTCTTTTTTAGTATCAAAAGGGGTGGATAGTATGGCCGATATCACAGATAAAACCCTTAATTTCACTTTGGGGTCTTGGGATCTGTTCAATGTGACAATATTCCACCCTCCAGCTTCGTCAAACCTAGCGTAGCCTTTATCGAAGTTACGGATTAAAGAAGATATTGCAAATAACGACTTCAAGTGGAGCTCTCTAGGGGTGCTGGTGTTGGAGCAAATTTCGATCAATTTTTCCAACCCATCATACTTGATGAAGTCCTCCTGGGATTTGGGGTTGTTTTGCACCGCAATACCAATACATGAAGCCGCATATACCCTGAGCGATTCCGGCACCTCTTCTGACAATTGGCTGATGACCCCTGGCCACAACTTGATGTTCTCAATATTATTGGCATTATCCATACTTTCAATCAACATCTCGAAATTGTCGAATGCCACTTCCTTGTTCTCTAATGTGGCTTCCTCATTGGTGACAACCGTGATCGCTTGCTTCATTAATGCTGGCTCATCGGGGCCCCCAAATAACTGTTCCAACATTTTTGGATCTGGTTGTCCAAGTTTCTCCAATGCTTCTTTGTCACCCGATTGCTGCGCAATCGACCATTGTAATAGCTTATCCATACTGTACTAATGCTATATATCCCAATATACCCCAATATATCCCTAATGGAAGCGTATAGATACCGTCTTGACGCCATTTATAGGGCTGTCTTAAAACTTCAAAGTTTTCTGGAAGTTTCCGCGACATTAGCAAAGCTTCCACGACATTCTTGTTCCACATGCACGACATTATTATCGCAACCATAATTAGCCATGAAGCTTCCCTTGCGCCGGGAGCAGGGTTTGCAAATGACGGCCCTTCGGTAAACTTAGATCATCATTGAGTTAATCACTATTGTAGGTTGTAGATGTGGTGTGCATGTTCTAGCAGTGGTACTGATTTTGAAAGTGTGGGCTGTTTGCTGAATTTTCAAGTAACGGGTGGACGAGATCCGCCGGGTCGCACCACTTCCAAGGTTATGCTCCGAGGTAGTGGAACCTAACAATGCACTAGAGTATAAAAGAAAAGCTATTGCTCACTATTTCCACAGGTAGTTAAGGTCAAGCAATCGTAAATTATTTTCAATTTTGATTAACAGTCTATAGCCAATTGCTTTACAAACATGTCTTTATCTAATAAGTTATCCGTCAAAGACTTAGATGTCGCAGGCAAGAGAGTTTTCATTAGAGTTGATTTCAACGTGCCATTAGATGGCAAGACTATTACCAACAACCAAAGAATTGTGGCAGCTTTGCCCACCATCAAGTACGTGTTGGATAACAAGCCAAAGGCTGTTATCTTGGCATCGCACTTGGGCAGACCAAACGGTGAAAGAGTGGACAAATTTTCGTTGGCCCCAGTTTCCACCGAGTTGGAAAAATTATTGGGCAAGAAGGTCAATTTCTTAGATGACTGTGTTGGCGAAAAAGTTGAGAAGGCAGTCAATGCTGGCGAAAACGGTGAGGTCTTTTTGTTGGAAAATTTGAGATTCCACATCGAAGAAGAAGGCTCCCAAAAGAAGGACGGCCAAAAGGTCAAGGCCTCTGCTGACGATGTCAAGAAGTTCAGAGACCAATTGACCAGTTTGGCTGACGTTTACGTCAACGATGCGTTTGGTACTGCCCACAGAGCTCACTCGTCTATGGTTGGTTTACAATTACCACAAAGAGCTGCAGGTTTCTTGATGGCCAAAGAGTTGGAGTTCTTCGCAAAGGCTTTAGAAAACCCTGTTAGACCTTTCTTAGCTATTTTGGGAGGTGCCAAGGTCTCCGACAAGATTCAATTGATTGATAATTTATTGGACAAGGTCAATTTATTGATTGTTGGCGGTGGTATGGCCTTCACCTTCAAGAAGGTCTTGGACAACATGTCCATTGGTGACTCTTTATTCGACGAGGAAGGCTCCAAGAATGTCGAAAACTTAGTTGCTAAGGCTAAGAAGAACAATGTTAAAATTGTCTTACCAGTCGACTTTGTAACTGCTGATAAGTTCGACAAGGACGCCAAGACCTCTACTGCCACTGAGGAGCAAGGTATTCCAGATGGCTGGATGGGATTAGATGCTGGTCCTAAATCCAACGAGTTGTATGCGAAGACTATCGCTGAAGCCAAGACTATCGTATGGAACGGCCCACCAGGTGTTTTTGAATTTGACAACTTCGCCGGCGGTACCAAGGCCATGTTGGATGCCACTGTTAAGTCTGCTGAAGCCGGTAACACTGTTATCATTGGCGGTGGTGACACTGCTACTGTTGCTAAGAAGTTTGGTGTTGTTGAAAAATTATCTCACGTTTCTACTGGAGGTGGTGCTTCTTTAGAATTATTGGAAGGTAAGGAACTTCCTGGTGTCGCTGCCATTTCTGACAAGAAATAAGCTTAGCGTCAAAAATTAACGTTCATCCAGTTTAATGATTCAATAATTATTTAATTCTTTATCTAGTGTATTTAGTCGACAAATAATACACTATTTATCTCTTTCAATTTGTAATATGGCATTAATCTAACAGATAAGTAAATAAATATACGAAAAAAGTTGAAGATATTTAAATCGCTAAATGTATTACTATACAAATTCGATTTCTGAATCAAAGGTGCTTTCCAACTACAATTTAGACGCTCCGCTCATAATCATCTTCCAAGCGTCCTCAGTTAATTCTTCATATCGAGTTTTATTCAACCAATAGATAATTTCGCTACCACTTTCCCCCTTAGGTAACTTTTGGTTTTTGAACTGGTTCTTGGGAACTTTGTGATTGTGACTGGCCTCAATCTCAGAACTAATCTTTATAAACTGTGGAATTGCATAGTTAGGTAATGATTTCGAAACATGTTGGTAAATTTTATCTAACACCTCTGCGTCATTAATACCGTCGATTGGGTCCACTACAGCGAAACCAGCCCTGCCTTCGTGATTTGGAACTCTAACGCCAACAACAACAGATTGCTTGATTGCTTTGGATCCCATTAATTCATTTTCGACTTCAGATGCAGACACATTCTCTGACTTCCAACGGAAGGTATCACCCAATCTATCAACAAAATACAATAATCCATCTTCGTCCATCTTCAATAAGTCACCACTTCTAAACCATGCATCCCCCTTGCTAAACACATTAGTTATAATTTTGGATGAAGTGGCTTTTTTGTTGCCATAATAACCTTGAAAAGTTGCTTCAGGGTCCTTAGCGTTCATAATCCTCATCAATAATTCACCAGGCTCGTTAGTGTTGGCAGCTACACTCAATCCAGTTTTAGGATCTCTCCAAATCTCGTTTTCATCTTCAGGATCCATTTTGACTAATTTCTGCTGGAAATTCAATATCAAATTAATGGCCGAACCATATTTACGACAGGCCCCGACCCCATGTTCTCCATATTGCAAGTTGGTGGTGGCTATTGGAGACTCAGTAGAAGCATAAAACTCCCCAACGGCCTTAATATGAAACCTTTCCTTGAACTCAAGCCAAATATCACGGCGTAAACCGTTACCGTATGCAATGGTGATATTGTGTCTTTGTTGATCAGGGTGAGGTTTTGCATTCAACAAATAACGGCAAACTTCACCAACGTATTGCATATGGCTCGAACCGCATAGTCTAGCTTGGGTCCAAAATGAGGTGGCGGAAAACTTCTGCGAGATCGAGACACATCCTCCACTCAACAAAGTCGGACAAACACCCAACATGGCTGCTGTTGAGTGATACAATGGCATTGCCGTCAACACATTAGACTTAGAGTTGATCTTCATAATGTATCCAAAGAACGATGCAGCCATGAAAGCCTTTCTCCAGGACATGATGGCCGATTTGGGCAAGCCAGTGGTTCCTGAAGTGTAGATCAACGCGCAGCACGACGAGTCCTTGTCCTCAGGTCTTCTTGTCTCGTCAGGAGCTCTATACTTTGGTCTGGACTTGTCAGACAAAACTCTCAACAATTCCGGCTCGTTGATGTATCTCAACTTTACATTAGGTAACTCTTCGTTGATAGCCGCTTCGGTATCTTTGATTGGGCCAGCACAGTCTGGGTCAATGAATACCTGAGAAGCAGACACGATTTTCAAACAGTGCACCAAGGGCTTGCCCTTGGTGTTGAAGTTCAAAAACGCGGGGATGGCCCCGATGTTCCACAACGCTAACCACAAGATTATGAACAACGGCTTGTTCATGCAATCCACCGCAATTGTCTGGTCAGCCGTCACCCCATAGTCGTTCTTCAAAATATAACTCAACCGCAAGATCATATCGTACAACTGACGGTACGTGTAGTTTTCCAACGTGAATTGCTCATCATACACCAAGAACCCCTCCTCGTCTTTCCGTGGCGCTGGCGCATCCTTCCGGGGCCTAGGGAAAGCGATGGCCCTGTTGTCAGGGTATTTGAGCGCTGTTTTTTCGAAATAATACCAGAAACTGGCCTTTCCTCTGTAACAATTGACGGCGTATGGAAGAGCACTTCTCAACACCTTTTGGATGAGGAATAAATCGTGCTTAATCTGATATTTGGCATCAAGTAGTTGTGATCCTAACACCGCTGCAGCGGCTAATTCTATACCTGACATTTCAACTGCTCTACTTGAATCGATATATCAATTTTTCTGTCTGTATCCTTATGTCTTTTAAACAGTGTTTACAGGATCCATGCTTATATATAAACCCTTTTTCAAATAATAGCGACAATAATCGGTCAGGTCTCCGCAAAGAGTAAAAAATCATTTTCATATGCTTTACATCCTCGGGCGCTTTTTTTTGTTTTTTCTCTATTTAACCAACCAAAAACTCTTTACCATCATCTACGGTTGAGTAAGTTCGCCTTGAGTGTCTATGATATTTGTCAAGGGTGTATTATCTATGTAAGCTGTAGAGAAGTTGATTGAGTACGTCGGGTATTCTGCTTCACATGCTCTCGTTAGCGTAATTTTTATTTAGGGTCGGTTGAGAAACCATGTGAAGAGTCCAGTCATGGTTCCATAGCTCCATATTTCGCAACTGAATTTGAAACTTCCAAGCTTTCAAGCGCTCATAAGGCATGAAAGCCTAGTTTAGAAAGCGAGAATGTGAAAGCAGAGTCTATCACTATGCGACTAGTGAACCGGCATCCGGTTTGGAACGGACATGTGCGCTTAGGAACTGTGCAGCATAGATGTGTTGTTGTTGGGTTGATGTCGCTGGTTGCGTTTGTACTATTTTCAAGGTACAAGCCACTGAGACTTATGGAATGACAATCGGGTCATGGTTTAGCCTTTGGGCGAAGCCCAAGCGCTAGTAGTGTGATTCGGGCACCAGGTAGCCGTCAAAATGTCAGTTAATAGGCCCTCCAATAACGTCTGATGGGAAAATGCTTATGGGTGCGACTGCGACAAAGGAAAAAAAAAAAAATTAAGCCTTATATAGCTACTAGGCCTGAAATTGGGACTAAGAGGGATAAGTAGAGCACATCATGCTTTGCAAGACGAGGTTTTTCTTCACCAAGAATGCGTCAGTGCTACAGACATTAACACAAACCAAGGTGAATCGATTATCGATTGTGCTGCGGCCCCAGTTTAAGTTTTCTCTGATATTCAATGGGTTGCGGCTCAAGAGACAGTACAGTTCCATTCCGTTGAAAGCGGACACAATTGGCAGTACTCCGGGTAAAATCAACGGTGGCATGGAAAGTGGGTTTGATAAACCCATTTCCAACAAGTCGGCGGGGTATTGGCTAATCGGGACGTCTACGTTGGTGTTTGGGATCGTGGTCCTTGGAGGATTGACACGATTGACGGAATCGGGGCTTTCCATCACGGAGTGGAAGCCGGTGACTGGCACCATTCCGCCGTTGAACGAAGAAAAATGGCAGGAAGAGTTTGAGAAGTACAAGAGCTCTCCTGAGTTCAAGCAGTTGAACTCTCACATCACGTTGGACGAGTTCAAGTTCATATTCAGCATGGAGTGGGGGCACCGGTTAGTAGGGCGAGCCATCGGCATGTTTTTCATACTCCCAGCACTTTACTTTTGGCGAACCAAGAAGTTAAGCCATGATGTTAAATGGAAAGTTGTTGGGTTGACAGGTCTATTGGGCTTGCAAGGGTTTATCGGCTGGTGGATGGTTCAATCAGGCCTCGACGAAGAACAGTTGCTCGAAAGAAAGTCTAAGCCCACGGTGTCCCAGTACAGGTTAACAACACATTTGAGTGCTGCATTTTTGATGTATTTGGGGGTGTTGTGGACTGGGCTCGAGATCTTAAACGAAAACAAGTGGCTCAAGCGGGCTAGAATTAACCCAGAATCGGTACAAAGGACATTTGCTAAGTTGAATAACCCATCTTTAAACAAATTTAGAATGATCGGGGCTGGTCTACTTTGTCTTACATTCTTCACGGCAATGTCTGGTGGTATGGTAGCAGGTTTAGACGCTGGTTTGATCTATAACACTTTCCCGCATATGGGTGATGATTATCTTCCTTCTGCAGGTGAATTGATGTCTCCTGTATTTGCACGTAAGTCAGATCTCTCAGATTTATGGTGGAGAAACTTATTCGAAAACCCAACTACAGTGCAATTGGTTCATCGTACCCTCGCCACAACTACGTTTTTCTCTATATTGGCAACCCATCTATATGCTAAAAGATACAAAAAAGTCCTTCCAAAGTCATCTCAAAAAGCCTTGAACTTCGTGATGGGGTTCGCCATGGTTCAAGTGGCTTTAGGAATATCGACTTTAATCTACTTGGTACCTATTCCCTTAGCCGCAACGCACCAGGCTGGGGCTTTGGCTTTATTGACTACTTGTTTGGCGTTTTCAGCGCAATTGAAAAGACCCAGACCACAAACACTAACATACATCAACAAAATAATGAGGAAGCAATTATCCAAAAAATGATTGCAGAAGTTTCACTCACATCAACTTGTAAATAAAATGAATATTGTAAATAGCATAAATGGTAATAACACATAGTAGCAGCTACCAGATTCGTTTGCTAGACATTTCATACCTTGTCACTTTGTCCAAATCGTCGCCTTCGTTCGATTGAACGCCTTCTTTTTTCAACTCGTTTTTTATGAATTGTTGGTTTCTCTTTTCTTCGACTGTGGGTGGAATCCTTTCCCCATAATCATATAAATAAGATCGTGTTGTCGGATTGATGGATGATGCTTCAGTATTGGGCACTCCTGGTAGAAAAGAATACTCCATAGGAGACTGTGGTGAAAGTCCGTCACTCAAATCAAATGGTTGATGCAAAGGAGGTGTTTGATTTAAATGTGATGAAGTATTCGGTAGCGTATTACCCGTTTGATTGATGCTACCTAAGTTGGAATGAAACTGTTGATTTTCACTTTCTGTATCTGAGATGACGCTGCCTTTGTCAAAGTCACTGGGAGAATCAGGTGGTATGGAAAGATGGAGTAAATGTGCCTGTGCTTCGTCGTCTCTTGTTTTCTTGACCTCCTTGGAATCTTCTCTGAGTGCTGTTTGATATGCTCTATGCTCTTTTTTGATCTTGTTTGCCCATTTTAAAATGAGTAAACCCAAAATCAATCTAATAAGTAACAATGTGAAGAAGGCTACTAAAATCCAGCAGGTACTGACGATACTTGTATAGAAAATTGATGTAGTTGTGGAAGGTACGAAAAGTTGCTTGATATCTGGTAAAGTCATTCGAAGAAAGCAAACTACTGACGCCAATAAAGGTAGGCCAATACGTTTGGTCAAGACAATGTAATCCGTCAACTCTGGCTCTAAGCATGTCTCTGATGTGGATTTGAATACCTGTAAATAGTCCAAGCTTAGGACATATAAAAAGTTGTAGTAAATGCGAGGCCGAACTCTATTAAATTTGGTAATGTAGCAGTGTTTCAACCAATCAACAAATATTTCACTACCTATAACAACAATACTGGGGCCAAAGAGAGCACCGAACCAGTTATTCCAGCTTTTCCAGCTATTTGGAATCATTCCCACGTGCATACTATTCAATTGCAACAAATTCCTCAACGCAATTATGCTCAACATGAGCGATAACTGGAATCTTTCTGTCAAATCCGCCATTGAAATTTGAAACAAACCCTCCCTCTCGAACTTCTTGAAAACAGAACCCTTCAATTCTGCAAACTGGTTGGAAAGGAGAAGAGTCAATAAAGCATTCGAATATGAATTTGCCGCCACATTCAAAGAAACCGTTTGATAAATAAGAACGTAAGAGTGTAAAGATAAATACAATACTGACAATGTAAAAAAGGTCCCAAACTTCAACCATGCTGTGTTTCGCGTTGGCGTAACCGGTATCTTGTATAAGATGTTGAGAATGTCCTGCCCAATAGAGGAACATAACTTGTCAGCCACTTCTAACACTCCAAACATGACATACAACTTTATATCTGCCTGTCCCCGAACGTCGTGATACATTCTAGATATATCGATAGTTGGTAGGGAAAGCACTGAATATGCAAGTATCAAAACTGAGATAGTGATCAAATCCCTTTTCACCCATTGGAATTTTTTATGAATTAAATCGAATTTTATAATCGAGTGCAACTTATAGTATTCAAGGATATCAGTAAACGCTCTATAGCTGAGGATGAAGATTTTAAGCGGCACCAATGTAAATAATGTTAGCAAAGAATTTAGGCATACCAAGAGTCCGAATAACATGAAGCGCTCCAAAATTAAAGGGATCTTCATTAAATTCATGATTTGTTCATCCGAAGTATCATCTTGCCCCATACCTTGAGTTGCTATTCGTTCGTCATTGCGTCCTGGCAAATTCAACTCCAACATCAAGAGCCGCTGAAGGGAAAAAAGTCTGTCTTTATTTCGGGTCTCTTTGAACACGGCAGGAGAATTACATGAACCATTAGATATAAAGTTCAAGAATGAATTTGTCGTTGAAGACCGGGATCTAGCGTTCGTAGAGAATGTCCTTGACGCTGACCTTGGCGCTGCGCTAGATGCCGATCGAGATCTGGATCTTGATTGTGCTTCACTCACGCTTGAGCTGCCATATCCATTCAAATGAGTTCTTTCGGGCGACTTCTTCCTTTGATTCGCTTTACTTCTTGCCATGCCATCAAAATCACTAATAATTATTAATTCATGTGACAACCATACATAATCAATCCTGCCTTGGTAGATTAAACTTGATAAACAAAAATAATCAACACTTTTTGTGTCACGTGCTTATCAACTTTCTTCAACGTCAGCTTGAAAGGACCAAGGAAGAAGCAACTATCAGTACCAATTAGTACCAATCGATGATTCCTAAGACGAGAAAGCATGGAGACACTTAATGTGCAAACTTTTATTCAACACTTGAAACCTTTCGCCAATAAAGAAGTGGTCAGCCCTGGAGAGGCGTCGAAACTTCTGTTGATCATCACTGAGCTCCTCATTGATCATACGGTGGACTTGGCACTATTGAAATTTCTTAGTCGGTTTTTAACACAACAGTCATACGATGACATAATAGAAGAGAAGAATATTGAGCATCAATGCGGATATATATTGTGCAACAATTCGCCGAAGCAGCAGGTTCGCCGGTTGTCCTCCAACAGCAATGGGACCACGCCAGGATGGGGCAACGGGGCCACGACAAAATACCAAATTTACAACCGCAAGCCTTCAATGATATTGCCCAACACGTATCTTTCACAATACTGTTGCAAGGAGCACTATCAGGCATCGTTGTTCTATCGTAATCAGCTTGTCCCTGAAGCCGTATTTGCGAGAAAAGACATCTTGACAGCACCGCCTTTCCCTGCCGACTATCCATCAACTTGGTATGAAAATGGGATTACTTTACTCGAGGAGGTTCTAGAAAAACATAAAGAGTTGAAGGAGCAGGGAAAGACGTTGGGCGACGTGATATCAATGATGAACGGATTGTCGGTAGCTGACGACGGAACTGGTAATGAGACGAACGAGCTTATCAAGCTTATTGAGGATTTTGACATTGTCGAAAAGGAAGGAGATTTGAACGAAGCTGCCGTCATCACGGACGTCGATGCTGATGACTTCGCTAACAAAGATGAAATGTCCGCTGCGGTGGAAGGTTATGTTACAAACAGTCGGAGTTTCGGCGGTTACGTTGTGTGATATGTATGAAACTTTGCATTTTCTCAGCATCCACAATGCATGAACAATAAATCATGGTTATTTGATGCTATATTTTGTATCTTGTATATTATCTTATTACGACGTTCATGAATAGACAAAATTAATCATGTTGCAATATATACATAAATTATTGAAATTTTAGCTTTTTGTCAAACTTCATGCCCCATTTGAAGTTATGATATCTGACATCGTCTAAATAGTCCCCCAACTTCTTCCCCATTCCGAATCTCTCTAACAGGGGCATCCCTTTGCGAAGCTTTATTTTCAGTATTCTATCGTTTTCTATCAAATAGTCTTCGTACGACTTGGATGCCGTGTCGCCTAAGTTGAGAAACTCCGAATGTTTGATGACACCATGTCGCTCTATTAAATCCATCACCTTCTGATACCGGTTTATTTGAACATTGTAGTGATTATTCATTTTATGTTGTAGGTTTATCTGCTTTTGCAAAAGTGGCGATTTAGATGACCTTAGTGCATTATACTTTTTGTAGTAATAATTTAACTCATTATTGAGCTCAATGGATGCAATATCTAATACCTTGAGCCAAGAGTTGACGTGAGATTGGATTGGTCGGGGAGGTCTCTTTTCGTTATGCTTGAGCTTATTTGCCTCAGTAGAGATGAGAAACTCCCATAGCCCTTCTTGTTCTGCTAGCCACTCGTAATGGGCTTTCGGGTAGACTCGTTCATCACTCCCAAATCCACGACTACCACGAACGGCATAACTTCCGTCAGGATGTCGCGGTTCGGTTATGGAAGAGTCATTAACTAACGCGTTCCATACAGTCTTCAATCTAACTAATCTCATCAGCTTTTTAATGTCTAGCGCAACCTCTTTTAAGTCGGGATTATGGTATGGCATTTTTATAAAAGGTATTGGCATTGGGCCTGCTTCGGTTATATTAATCTGAACCTTGAAAGGGCCTTTATCATTGACCAAATTTCTTAAATGGTCGAGATAATGGAATTTATTGATGTCGTATTCTACTGCTGGTTTCACTATTGCATCAATATAATCTAAGTCATAAGCGGAAGCGATAGTCGACTCGCAAGTAGAACCTGGTATAATTAATGACAGGGAAACAGACTGGTCAAGTGGCATTATAGCCTTTTCAGGCGTGTAGGGTAACAAATCGGGGATCGGAATGTCATAGTTGGTTTGCTTCATTTTTAAGTACCTTCTTAGAAGCTTTTTCGAGTTATCAGCACAATGCGACAATTCCTTTTTGATTCTATTTATTTTGTCTCTTGGTGACAATGTTTTGAAATCATGAAACAATGGAGACGGTTCTTTCTTTCGAGATTCAATACGCTTCACTAATATAGCAGGTCTCTCTTTATTCCTGTTCATGTCGATCTCTTTAGGATCCTTCAAGTACTCTGCCCTCCAATCCTGTTCAAGGTGCTTTTGATGCCGATACAGTACTAACATCTTTAGTAGCTGTGACCATGAGGAACTTCCGTTCTTTAAATTATCCAAAGTCTCTTGTAACCTTACACCCTCGATGAGCCGATCCCTCAACATATTTGGATTCTCTTTTTGTCTCTTTGACCGAATTCTAAATTCTTCATGAATTATATAGCGCAACTCTGCTTTCAAGCAACTGGTATATTTCTTCGGGTCCATAGATGCTTTCTTTAGCTCGAACACTATCCCTTTAGTGTGCTCGTTTCCACTTATGGATGGCACCATTGACGTCTCTATTTTACTTGTTTGACGCAAAAGACACTTGAACAAAGACCTAACGCCATTTTTGTGGGTAGTAGATAGTCTGAAATCTGAGGGCATAGTTCCGAAGCGTCCTGGACGCCTATTTCATTAGAAAAGAAGGAATTTGCAATGTTATATGTGTACCCTATAAATGAATATATCCAGCTCACGTGAATTATCTATCAAACATTAGTTGAGTTTAACCTTCTGCCTACTACAAACGTATACGTGATCATACCTGATGGTAAGTAGCTTCTGACATCCTGTTCTCGCAACTTGCCAAGTGAAAACTAACTCTATTTAGCCTCCTAAACTTTCAAGGCTGCTGAAAGCCAGTCAAGTGACAATTATCAAGTTCAAGCGCAATAGAACCACCTATGTGCTACCTATTGATCTTACCAAGAAAACCACGTTCACATTGAAAGTATTGAAAGAGTCTTTAGCCCAGTCAATCAAACTGTCAGGCGGATTAAGTTTGGTTGATAATGCGACGGACCTGAATGAGCTCGAAGACGATATCGATATTCCAAAGTCAGAATATATTGATGATGCTTCTATGGGTGACGGAAAGGAAACTGAGAATGAGACTATTAAAGACATAAAAGGTGGAGACTTAAGTTTAGCAATTGCCAAAGATAAAACGTCACCTTATGACAATCAATGGATTGAAATCGCCGACGATTCAAGTTTAGTATCTATTTCCTTTAACGATTATGACATAATAGCATTCAAGTATGGAGACGAAGAAAACTTCAACGTGCTCGAAGCAACCTATGAAGAATAAATAATAGCCTAGCATTCGAGTATTTAATATATAACAGTTTATAAAACGTCTCAAGAAGAATAGTGGTTGTTCAGTATTTTGTCTAGTTTACAGTATATTTTTAGCACTTCTTGCATTGGGGCCGCTTGCTTTTCTTATTCCAGCCGACTGCACCCTATTTTGAAGGATTTTTGGTTGGATCGCTCCCGAATTAACCCTTGAGCTTGATCGTGATTTTGGCATCTTGATATTATGGGTGGGAGAACTTTGAGGCGAAGATGATAGCGTAGTACTGACGGTTCGCGTGGTGGTAGTAGTCGTTGTCTTAGTCAACAGGACAGGCTGGTTAGCCGAATTAACTGATATGGACCGGAGTACTTTCCAATCATTCCCTCCTTGCTCTCTCTTGGGGGAATCGTTCATAACTGTTCCCTCGACATCTTGAATCCCGTCATTTTGTAAATCTGTTTCTGCGTCTTCGCAGTTTTTTCTTGTTGGACTCTGTATATCTTGCATAGACACTGTCCCGTTGTTTAGTTCGTTTTCTTCGTCAGAATTATTAATGATTTCGACGACTCCCGAATTATCTTCCTCTTTGGCTTTTCTCGGTTGACCAGGCGAGTCCATAGGCATTGCAGTCTGAATCTTAGCAGCCAAGGCTCCACTTATTTTTCTTCTTCTAATTGGAGTTTGAAATGATGAGTCTATGTTACCTAAAGAGGAATTGATTTGTTGCTGGTGTTGCAATTTTCTCTGTTTGGCTTCCAATTTCATTCTTGCTTTGAAATCATCATACAGAACCAAGGAAAAGAGTCCACCGATGATACTGTCGGGTCTGTTGTCTAGACACATAGTATGTCTCCAATCTCTAAAATCATTTTGATGTAAGTATAGCCAATGCTGTTGAGGACCAACTACCATTCCTGGACGGAGTAGTCTCATGTAACTGATACACTCGTTGGCAGTAAACCCGTGGGTATATATTAAATGAGCACCGATAAGACAACCAGTTCTACCCAACCCTGCCTTGCAATGTACTGCAATTTTACCGCCCTTGTTAATTACACATTCTGCAGCTCCAATAAACTTTTGTACATATTCAAGAGAGGGGCAAGTACCGTCATCAAATATCATATCAATATGCTGGATACCTCTCTTTGTGAATTCGTTGGCATCATAAAGATGCGAGTTCAATCGGACTACTAGTTGAACATCGTTGAGCATAAAGTAATTCAAAACTTTTTTGAAAGGCTCATTCAACGAGCCAGGCTTGCCCCGCAAACTCTGTTGCGGTGACGCAAATGCGATGAAGTCTTTCGAAATTACATTGAAATCACCCTGATCAACTCGTTCGTACTGCTCGTACTCCTCTAAATTGAAGGTTGTCAAGTCTATCATTCCTCTTTCCTTGGCCCTCCACATCCCATACACGATGTCTTGTACCGTTATTTCGAAGTCAGCCTTCGAATAGCCCGCATCACGAAATCCTTGCAAGGGAGGATCGATCTGAGAAATCGGCTGCAACACTTGATGGGGCGACCACGACTGAACCAACACCATATAACAGCAGAGCATACATGCAGCATTTGCCCGTTGCTTGGGCGAGGTGCTGCTATAGAAGACTATTGCTTTTCCTTGGTTAGACTCTTCGTTTAAGATATTATGCAATACGACCGCAAACCGGTACAAGCTACCAATATGTAACGGACCAAAGTCTAGATGAAACGAATTATACGGAAGTGCATCTTCCACTGTAAAATAAACCAAGTCATTCGTATCTGGCGGCGTGTGGTCGTACGCCCCGAGATAAATCCGGTCTGTGTTCGTTAGTATTACTGTCCGTCTAGTTGTATCCAACGTACCCAAATATTGGTATACTCAATACTCACTCTTCAAAAACTCGATGAGAGGTATACCCGCTCTACTTTTGACCATTGAAATTGTTGTTGCAAGCCTTTCGAAATAAACAGCGTTTCGAGTTTCTGCAAATTCAGGTTTAAATAATGCTATCACTAAGTATGTCGTACCGCTAAAAGTATGCTGGTATTATATTGCACTAATTACAGTTTGAGTTAATTCCAAAGAAACTAAAGTTCAAAATCCTCTGTTGAATGGCTGATATTGATCTTACTCCAGATAAACAAGTACTATTCTAATTGAACCACTATACTTATGGTAGAAGTGTTTACGTTTTGCTCTGGAGCTGTTCTGTGTTATTGTTTTGTGCCTTTGGACACGACGCTTCCTGATTCAGTCGCAATATGGATTTTCCTTTTGCACCATAGTTCAGCCCTCTTATAATTCTCCCAGCAAAGGTAACCATTTGAACCAGGAAACTAAAAGATGGTATGATTAGGATATTCGTACAAATACAGCAGATCACTAACAGAAAAAATATAGGCTCCATCTTTGTATTCGTTTTCTTCAGAAACTCTATCAGGATTGCGCAAGTTTCGATTTTCCAGTGCCAGAGTTGATAAAATGCAAGCCATCATCTGTGAGTAGACCAGAAACCCACCGAAGCTGATTGATAACTGAAAAACACTTGATGACGAGCTAAAGGTGCACGGAAATAGGAATTCGGAATTTGAATTGGAAATACTAACCGAAAAAAGACACAATCGATAAGGAGTCATACGAGATTAAGCAAGAAGACGAGGACCAAGTGATTGATAATGTGGAAGAGTTGGCAGAGGAGTTGCCCGACAACACGCCTCGCTTCGTGGTGGTGTCGTATCCGTACAAAAGCGATGATGGAAGGCTCAAGACACCATTGGTGTTGTTGTACTGGCGGCCTCCCACTTGCGGGCAGGAAAGCAAAATGTTGTACGCCGGATCGGTGGAGTTGATGCGAGAAAAAGCAGGCGTTGTGAAGTAAGTATAGTGCGACTTCTTTGAGAGACAATACTGACTGGTTTAAGAACTGTTGAGATCACCGACGAAGAAGACTTCGACGAGCTCGAGGACCGCATCAAATGATCGTTCGTGCTGTTGACAAAGCGTTTACTTTGTAGTTTTCAAATTATGCAGGGTTCATTAACTACCCTCATGTGTACCATTGAACATTTCATGTATAGGAATAGATGTATACCAATGCTGAGGCTGGGCGACCCCGTATGAACCAGCTTCAATGCATAGCGAATTTTAGTCCCATTTAAACCCTGCATACGCAGCAACTCTACGACTTTCGCGTTATTTTTATTTTTCTGTCCCACTTAATTATTATGCGGTCGATTGTCGATTTGTAAGAAGTACATTAGAAGACGTTTTTGGATCCAAAAGAATTGAGTCTCGCACACTTAATGGGACTTGAGTGGTCATATGTGGGCACTAGAGAAGACTGCTGAAAAGAAGTCATCGAAAATCTTCCATTCTGTTGCCAATGCTTGCGTTACTCCAATTAATCCTCAAGGAGCAATCATCAAACAGTTCTTTCTCTGTAAGAGATGTGCCCGTATTAGTCTTCATTTTGGTGATACTCATATTTACACATATTCGTAAACTTCAGAATATAAAAATATCATTAGTCGTGTGTGACAAAATTTGCTTGAAAATTATTCTCATGGCTAGTGGTGAAAAATTTTTCAAAAATCTTTCTTTAACATTGGTATTCTTTTCCTCATATACACACGAAAACTACAAGTAATTAGTCAAAAATGGGTCGTATGCATTCATCTGTATGTGAAAATTAATCAAGACTAATGACTATTCCAAATACTTGATAATTAGTGAGGTTGACAGGATCGGACTGGTTGCAGAGACATTAAAGATTGGCAGTATCTTGCCAAGAGTGAACAGGTCGAGCTGAGGCTTGATCTGTTAATATATGCTTTTGGTACCTGATAGCTGTTCCAACGTCCCTGATAGACTGGCCGATACCACTTTTTATTGAAGTGTAAGACTTACGCAGGGAAACCTCTGTCTGATTGAAAGATCGCTTATTACAGCGATTTTTTGCTTCAGAGGTCCTCGTAACAAAGATGGTCAGTGCTCTACAAGTGCTGTTTACTAACATATTTATAGGGTAAGGGTATTTCCTCGTCCGCCACTCCATACTCTAGAAACGCTCCAGCTTGGTTCAAGTTGTCTTCTGACGATGTTGTTGAACAAATCATCAAGTACGCCAGAAAGGGTTTGACTCCATCTCAAATCGGTGTTATCTTGAGAGATGCTCACGGTGTTTCCTTGACCAAGGTCTGCACTGGTAACAAGATCTTGAGAATCTTAAAGTCCAACGGTTTGGCTCCAGAAATTCCAGAGGATTTGTACTACTTAATCAAGAAGGCTGTCTCTGTTAGAAAGCACTTGGAAAGAAACAGAAAGGACAAGGACTCCAAATTCAGATTGATTTTAATTGAATCTAGAATCCACAGATTAGCTAGATACTACAGAACTGTCGCTGTCTTGCCTCCAAACTGGAAGTACGAATCTGCTACTGCTTCTACCTTAGTTAACTAAGTTTTTTTGCTTTTCACTATATATATATTATGTTTAATGCTTGTAATTAAATTTAGTTTCTTAATCTATACCGTAATATTGTGGCTATTGTCGCGCTTCGATAGTAAACCCATCTTTAAGCAGCTTACTTTACTATTCTTTCGTCCTATTCCTCACTTAATACATCCCATTGGTGGCAGTTTAGCGTAGTATGGGCGCTCGGTTGTCGTTGTTGGCTCCGTCGGCACCAACAATTGCTATATCCTCATATGTGGATATTCTAAATAATATACAATATATTGAGGTTCTAAATAACTCCCGGTTTCTCAAGACTATCAAAGCAATAGACAAGGCGTCGGGGAATTTAATACTTATAAAGATCCTCATCAAGCCCTCAGACAATGCTGCAAACTATAATGTTAAGTTACACGATGTGACCGAGTTGATAGCCAAAGAGTCATCTTTGTTATCGCAGTTTAACAACGTTTTACCATGGCATAAAATTATCGAAACAGATAGAGCAGGATACTTGATACGCCAATTGATGAAAACAAACTTGTACGACAGAATATCGTTGCGACCTTTCTTAGAACCAATTGAGAAGCTGTTTCTTGTGTTTCAAATGCTCAGAATAGTACATGATTTGCATGATAAATTGAATATTCACCATGGAGACATAAAATTAGAAAATTTTCTTGTCACTTCTTGGAACTGGCTCATGTTGACTGACTTCGCAACTTATACGAAACCAACATACCTCCCTGAAGATAACCCTAACCAGTTTTCTTTTTATTTTGACAGTTCAGACCGAAGAGTCTGTTATATCGCACCTGAAAGGTTCTACATTTCTAAGGATGCGGCCAAATATACCCAGAACATTGGTGATAACGGTGAATTTGGCGGCGAGGACAAACTTACAAATGAGATGGATCTATTCAGCTTAGGCTGTGTCATTGCAGAGTTATACTTAGATGGAGAACCCACTTTCACATTATCGCAAATTTTTAAGTATATGAAAAACGAATATGCTCCCGATTTATCAGCCATCAACGATTCACATATCAAGGAAATAATAACTCATTTGATTCAACGAAATGCATCTGACAGGTCGTCAGTGAGAACACTACTAGATAATTATAGAGGCAAGTGTTTTCCTACGTATTTCTACGATTTTCTATACACGTTTATGTCGGAATTGAACAACTGTGATTCTTTTGTGGTTCCCCAAGGAAATGATAATTTGTCTCCTAGCGATTTGAAAATCGACATGATCCATAGAAGCTTTGGGAAGATTGCTGACGCATTAAACTTCAATTATTCCGCTGAAGAAAGCTCCATTGAATCCAATTTTGTCCCATTAAAGTTGAACCTAGAAACAATGCCCCATAACTACATTATCAAGCAGTCTGTTGCGTTTGAAGGCGATACTGACTCGAATCAAGGCTCGTTAATCATATTAAACCTCATCTTTTCTTTGATGAAAACCTTGAAGCAGCCTTCTTCTAAGATAAAGGCATGTGAACTAATTATAGCATTGTCCGAAAGGGTCAATGACGACTGTAAATTGGACAGATCGTTACCTTATTTGTGTAACTTATTAGACGAGTATATCGAAAGTTTGTCTATGATTTACCAGCCGAATACTGTCCTGTCAAATCTTTCAGAAAACCTTACATCATCGACAGAAGTTGCCTGTCTTGCATTAACTTCGATTACCACCTTGGTTATGTCCTGTTCGTATATTAGCCCTATAAATGTGCTAATGTTTCCTGAATACCTCTTACCCAAATTACTCATGTTGAGCAATATCAACTCACGTAGTGGTGACAAAGTTTTGGTGAATATCACCCTTGCTGCTTGCTTGCCATATCTTGCAAAGGTTTCTGGAAAATTTTGGATGATGTCCAGGACTTTCACGAGCAATGTGTTGAAAGAATACAACAATCAAATATTATCGACACCCATTTTCGACGGAAATGAGAATTCTCCTGATTCTTATAATACTTTCATAATTCCGAAAGATCAACTAGACGTAGATTTCGAAAATTTGACATCGTTGTTGCTAACGGACTCGAGTCCGATGGTCAAAATCAGTTTGGTGAACCATATCTTGCCATTATGTCAGTATTTCGGTGTCGACAAGACAAATGATCTAATATTGCCTCATTTGATTACATATTTGAATGATTCGAATTATGAACTACGGTTGGCGTTTTTATCGTCAATCTTGAAGATGGGCCCTTACATCGGTGTATTATCTTTTGAACAATATCTTTTGCCTTTGCTCATACAAACGTTAGGAGATTCGGAACAGTTTGTTGTGTTGAAAGTTTTGGAAATATTTTACTGTTTTGTTCAAGATAGATTAATAAATCCAAAGTCTGAATTCAATGCTTTAGCTATCTACAAAGAACTATTGACCAACTCGATTTATCTCCTTCTTCATCCAAACGAATGGATACGTCAATCTGTGCTAAGTCTTATCTTAGCGATAAGTGAAAACTTACTGGATGCAGATAGATATTGTTTTCTTTACCCGTTGTTGAAGGGTTTTCTAGTTCACGATTTGACGACACTTAGCTGGAACACAATATACCCTAGTCTAACAAAACCTTTGTCGAAGCAGGTTTATGAGCTAACCATAAATTGGTCATTAAATGCCACTGGTAGGTCTTTATTTTGGCAAGACAATAGCTTTTCAACCTTGAATGGCCATCTAACTAAAAGCGCCCCTACAAAGGTTGTATCATTTTCCAAGAATATGGGTAAGTCTGTTTACATTCCTAAGACAACGGAGAATATTGACGTATCCAGTTCGGACAAGAAAAATGCTATAATTTCTTTATCGTCCGAAGACAAACAATGGGTCTTAAAATTGAAAGCTGTCGGTTTGAACGAAAAAGATTTATGGAAGATATTTCTTTTGAGACCCTATATTTACCGAATAAGTCGGTCTGGATCGTCGGCTGGACCGAGACCTGACCTCAAACGGTTCGACGATATCAATATAACGCCAAGAAATGTATTTTTTGATGTGTGCTACAAATCTGAGCCCATTGCTTCAAGCTCCAAAACAACAGAAACAAACTATGAATCATTTCAACCGTTTTCAGAGGGTGCCGATAAAGCTGAAGGTGCTACAATACGGGATCATAACTCCCTCGTGTTACCTAATTTCGGTAAAGTAAAAGTATCCTTGCAAACAGTTCAAGCCAATGTCTTCGGAGAGTTAGAGATGAACCGGGAGTCTTCATCTCATAATAATGCGGCCGCTAGCCATCATCATATACACTCAACAAAAGATGCGAATTCAACGCACAAGGTTTTTAGTGTGAACAATCAGAAGGTTATTACAGCAAATATGAAGCACAGTTATACAGGTTATAATCCCTACATCATAAATTATTTGCACCACGTTGAGTTTGAACCTACTATAGAAAACTTTTCTGAATTTGGCAATCCAGTCAAAACGTCAGCAGGTCATCTTTCAGATCAAGAAGTTTGGAAACCGCAAGGAATCTGCATCGGCCATATAAATACAAACAACAATAACGCAGATGATATCAGCAGTATCAATTGTATGGCTATAGCTCCATCTTCTGAGTTCTTCATCACTGGTTCTGATAATGGTTTCTTGAAGGTTTGGGATCCATTGATGCTAGAAAAGACAACTACTTTTAGACACCCAAGCATTTCCATCAATTTAGAGTCGTCGATTGCAAGTCTCAAATTCATTCCCAACAGGTTTGTTTTTGCGACAACTACAGCTGATGGTAAGATACGGTTATTCAGGATCGATCTTTCCAGAGGAAGAAACAAGAAGATAACGAAGTACACAAAGCTAACATTGATAAGAACTTTTGCTTTGGATATTGTTAAGGATGGCTATATAACTAGTACCGAATTTTGCATTTCGTCGAAACGAGCATGGCTTGTGGGTTCGACTTCTTCCTCCAAGATCATTGCTTTGAATATAATTAAAATGGAAAAGGAGCTTGAAATTCAAAATCCATTAAAATTTGGTATAATCACTACGTTTATTGCAAGTCAAGACCACACATGGTTGCTTTTAGGTACCTCTAATGGAATTTTAAACCTCTGGGATTTAAGGGTTATAAAATTACTTAAGTCCTGGAAGGTGACTGTTAGCAATTTGTCGAGTGGCTCGTCAGAAATAAAGAAATTGGTATTGATGCCACCGAATTTCAGCCTCGATGGAAGACAGGAAAACACTTCATACTTCGCCTTACTCGGAGGCACAGAGGAGTCTGATATCACGCTTTGGGAAGTTCCAACTTTCCAATGTCGTGAGGTTTTTAGTTCCAATGCTACCACTCCTAAGGTGAAGTTTTATTCGCTAGAAGAGGTGGAGGCGAAAGAGACAGATGTTGACGCTTTGTTGACAAGTTTTGGTGCGATGCTCGACTATGATGAATCAAATGATCGAAATATGACGGCCCTTCTGTATTTTATGGTTGGTTTGGAAAGCTACTTCGTTTGTGGTAATTGGGAGAGAAGGATAATTCTTTGGAACATCTTCAATACAGAAAAGTCGGTTTCTTTCAACGAAGATAATGTGACCTTTAACAAGAGTAAAGTAAATCTGACTCTCAATCTTAACTACGAAAAATCTGCGGGCAGTAGGCACGCTACAAGCTTGCTGAACCCTATGAAATTGAACCGCGTTGAGTACCAACAGCAAGACTTTACGAAAATTCATCAGGACGTTATCAACGGTTTAGGCATAATAATGAGTCCGTTTGCCATCCTCGTATCGGTCGATAGAAACGGATTTATCAATTTTTATAAGTAGAATCACTAATAGAAGACTTTTACTTGTCCACGATGATTTAAGTGCGATTTTTCTTTTATCTTTTAAACGAGGTCCTTTAGATAGAGACGAAGATACAAAAAGCACAGTCTTCACGATGACTTTCGACGATGCGAAAGGTATGCAAATCGCCTTTGAAGAGGCCAAAAAAGGTACGTAAAAGAATTTCATAGCGACTTCCTTATGAACACTTTTAACATAAGAAAGGATACGAGGAAGGTGGAGTACCCATCGGAGGAGCGTTAATTCTGGAAGACGGTACCGTACTTGGCCGAGGCCACAATATGCGATTTCAGAAGTCATCTGCCACCTTGCATGGAGAAATATCTACCTTTGAAAATGCCGGTAGATTGAAAGGTAGTGTTTATAAGCACTGTACCATGTATACAACTTTATCACCCTGTGATATGTGCTCGGGTGCATGTATTATGTATGGCGTGAAGAGAGTAGTTTTAGGAGAAAACGAAACCTTTGTCGGAGCAGAGGAGTTGCTAAGGAAAAAGGGCATCGAAGTAGTTCATATGAACCATCAAGGCTGTAAAGATCTCATGACAAAGTTCATTAAGGAAAGACCTGATGACTGGTACGAAGACATCGGCGAGTAATTGCCTCTACATATGCTGAATCTGCAGTACCTATATTCAAAATATATATGGCAATCTAGTAGCTGAAAATACTATTTATTGATTTTTTTGTGTAGCGAATATAAAGCTTTTATAGTTACACTATATTTCTTCGTAATAGGTTAGGCTTTATGGATGCCATATCAGATAGTGCTTTTACGGACATCGGTAATACAGATGCTCCCAGTGATGATCCATCCCTATTGACAGTGGTGTTAGACGTTACTCCTAAAAGTTGGTATAAAATACGAAATCAAATAACTTTACAAGAAGTGACGAAATCGTTGTTGGTGTATTTGAACGCACACTTATCCTTGAATAACTCCAATCAGGTAGCATTTATTGCTAGTACACCTCTAGGATCCAAGTTTCTATATCCAAACCCTAATAAGAACTACGACGAGATCGCCAAGAAGAATAATCAAAGTAACGAAGATGCAAAGACCGAGCAAACAACTCCTAGTTTAGTCAATGTAGGGATGTACCGGCAATTCCGAATAGTGGACGAAACCGTGATTGAGAAGCTTAATGAATTGTTGGCCGAAGTATCGCGAAGTGCTGGCACGAACCGGCCCAAATCAACGCTATCGGGGGCTTTGAGTTTGGCCCTCACATATACAAACAGAATGTTGAATTTGGACCTGGCTATCTCCACCACCACTGCGTCAGCCATCAATACCACCACCAACGTGAATAGCAAGACGGGGGCAAATGGGTCGGGAGCCACTTCGGGAGCAACGGGAACCAATACGACGAGTTTAACTTCTATGAAATCGAGGCTTTTGATAGTTTCATCTGACGATGACGATGATATCAAGTACATACCGCTTATGAATACGATGTTTGCCGCACAGAAAATGAAAGTGCCGATCGATGTGGCTAAACTAGGTACCAAAGACTCTTCGTATCTACAACAAGCATCAGACGCTACCAATGGCATATATTTGCATATCAGTAATCCAGAAGGGCTAATTCAAACTTTATCAACCGCATTTTTTGTCGAACCTTCCATTAGGTCTCTCATCATATTACCCACAAACTCAAATGTCAATTATAGAGCGAGTTGTTTCATAACGGGGAAATCAGTTAATCTTGGGTTTGTCTGCTCTGTTTGCCTATGTATCATGAGCATTATTCCAGAAAATGGCAAGTGCCCCACTTGTGGTTCTACGTTTGACGAGAAAATATTGGCTCAACTAAGGAGAGGCATTGTTGTGCCCATCAAGAAGAAAAGAAAAGTTGAATCCAACGGCCTTACCCTGTCCATCAACACCACTCCTGAAGCATAAGTGAATCCGTACATAGTTGTTCATTTCAATAGAGATTTCTTATTGTTCACTCCATGATCAACGATTCCAAAGTCAAAATCTCGAGGATATCCATGTTTATCAATCATATGCAATCTTCTCTTCTTCCTATCTATGCATGTCTTCTTGCACCCATTCGAATATTGAAAACATCTGTACACTTTTTCTCCCCTTTCTTTCTTGAGCTGAAAGAAGGGATTGTGATGTTCGTCAATATGGATTTCGAGGATAGCTTGCGATGCAAACCGCTTATGGCACAGTAGACAAGTGTAGTTGTGAGTATCTAAGACATGCGATTCGTATAATCCATAATTTCTGAAAACCTTTGGTTTTATATGGCAAGGAGGCAAAGAACAGTATATCGCTTGTTCTTGTAATGATTCACCATCATAAAATTCAATTTCATCTTCCGTATCGTCTCTAGACCGTTTGCTCATCTATGATATATTTTTTTTTGGATTTGAACCCGCTCAACACAACTTGCCAAGTCCTTTCCTTAACTCCTAAAAGGCATACAGGAGATCTGAGAAGCTCGTATGATGACTAAGAGAGTTCAAGGTGATGACTTAAGTAGTTCAAAGAAACTCGCGAGAATAAGCGATGCCTGTGAGGATCAAAATACGAATCAACAAACTTCAGGTGCATTTACACAAGGGCCTTTGGATAGCATATTTGGACAGCACGCAGCATTTCCTACCACACAACTAGAAGGCGATACAGATGGCACGACCGGGGCTGTTCAGGATTACATTAAACAAGTTAGGTTAGAGGCTGAAAGTGACCAATGCATTTATTTTGTTCAAAAGTCAAGGACAGCTAGTCCCGGGCAGGAACACTTTTCCACCGTCGAGGAAATGAAGGTAGTGGCACCGAGCGAATTCAATGGACGCTGGTGGAGTAAAGAACTTATGCTGGAGTTCTTGCGGTTGAAGCAAGAAGTTGCACATTACTTACGAGATGTTAGGCTGCAAAACATCGAAGAAGGCGAAGAAATCGATGCCTTCTTGTCTAGCAAGGTACCGGAGTCTGCTACTTCGTGGCGTCAGTACGTGATGAACAATCCTCCTCCTCCAATGAAGTTCTTCTTTACTACCATAAATCGTCCCACTGTCATCAAGCTTCTCATCTATTGCACGAAATGGCTTAACTCCAACACGAACGAAAACTTGTCTCGATGGATATTCATGCTTTTCCTACGAGTGGACAATTTACTAGACCATACCGATTGTTCTATTGTAAGAGACTTGGCCAAAAAGGCTATAAAGTTACGAGCCAACCGAAACAATAACGACGTAAATGAAACGTCAAACTTCACGATCGATATGATAGTCACTATAGTAGGAGAGTACTATAGCCAGAGAGATCTACTTACATCTCTTTCTCCATAGAGACTTACTGACATTCTAATCGTAGCTTGAATCTGGTGCTAACAATATATTGTGAATGGCACTACCTATCGGATTGATAAATTGTTGAAGTCTCTTACACGATTTACTCCAACTCCAGTTGATATATTAACATTTCACGATGGCGCCAAAAGTAATAAGAGAAGATTTGGTGGTCCCGTAAGTATCGTTTGGAGAATTGTTATCTTACTAGCGTGAGAAAAGCAAGACAAAGTACTATATAACAGAACTAAGACTAACGGATTAGATACAAACATGCCCCAGCAAAAGCTCGGAGCGATTCCACTGGGATGATCGCCCAGTCTATGCCCATGGCAGCCATGTTTATGAGAAACAAATTGTTATCGTGGGCGTCCTTATTTATTGCCTTGCAATCGTTTTTGAACGAGCCTGCTCATAAGCCAGATGACAAAGACGGTGCTCAGCAGCCACCACTTCTTCGAGTCGTTTTTGCTATGATTGCAATTTTTACTTGTTACGTCGACTTGATCTTCCCTAATACTGGTACGGCCTCGAGGGCCTCACAAGTGGCTCAGGTGGCCAGTGAAACCGCCAGTGCTGTTATTTCGAGCGCCACGACGACAAAATAAGCACCTCAAATAAGTTTATCGTCAAAGACCGGTGTTGATTAATATTACAAAATATACACATATTTACAGATAGCCGTAATATACATTCAAAAAGCGAACCCTTTTTTTCAAAGTGGCCAATTGAATATGGCACTTTTAGCGCCTTTGTAGGATACCGACAACTTCAGGGACTTGCTGTCCCACTTCATGTCACATATGCCAACATCAGTGGATTTTGGTTCACAAGAATCGGCAGCCAAGTCAAGTTCATAGCAACCTAAACATCGTAACATGTCTTTCTTTTTCCTAGGATAGTGCGAATAAGTAATATCCCATATAGATATCCTCGCGGAATCATCACCGATAGCGAGCCATTTACCATCGGGCGAGACAGTTGCGCTGAAAATCAATGAACTTTTTCCACTGGCAAAAGTCTCTAATGCGTTCGCCTCTTTCAAGTTGAAATTATCTTCGTTTTTGAAGAGATTTGTACTTATGCGTGCCTCTCCGGTAGTAGTATTCCATATGTTGACAATGCCTTCCATTGAAACGCTTAGCAAAGCGCTTTCAGTCTCTGATATCTCCAACCAAAAAAGGCCAATTATTGGTGTTTTATGTAATTTAACTTCGTTCTTTTGCTCTTCCGAAGAAAGGTTCATTTCAAGCGACTCTTGCGTGGAACTGCTCTGCCATATCTTGATTGAATAATCAAAATCAGAACATGATGCCAATAGCTTCGAATTAGAACTGAATCTAAGAGTAGATATGTTATGCTTGTGTCCAGAAAGAAATCCAATAGGCTTAATAGCTGACCCTTCCAGGCTGCCGGATTGCAAAACACTGAATTGGTTTCCGTTCACATGTGGGGATGAAACTGAATATACCTTGATGGAGTTTTTTGAAGTGGAGATTGCAAATTTAGCATCATCTAGCCAACAAGCATCGATACTAGTGGTAGCATTTGTAGGAGGGTTCGGAGATCGTATCTGTTGAATGAGGTTTAAATTATTACCATCCCACAAGCAGATCTGATTATTAGAATCAATTGAAAGCAAGAAATGACCGGATTCACTCCACACTAATGTGGTTATCAATGCAGGCAATGGCTCGGAGTTGGGAACGTCTGAATCACTTACGAATGTAGCCGCGTTGCTGGCGATATTCTTCAATTTACCATCTGGTGACCATGCACGAAGCTCGCCGTCTATGCCTGCCGTTACAATAATATTACCCTGAGGAGACCAGGTGACTGTAGTTATTTCATTCTTGCCTAAGTTTACGCCCATACCTGTGGCACTGATCGGGTGGTTCAAAGTCACTGACTCAGCTATCTCGTTTTCCCTGATGGCATTTATGACTGCAGTTGCATCATCCTTGCCATACGCAAATACGTCTGTAATCGGATGCCAATCAGAAGTCAAACACTCGGGATAACTAATATCTGGTTTCAATGCCTCCGTCGTGAACTCAAAATTGATATCTACGCCGTCTTCCGCTCCCAAGTCCAAGTTTTCATCGTCCTCCATCGCCTCCTCTCCCAATAAGCCCTTCGCCTCACTCTTTGTCATGAATCGGTCTTTACCCTTCTCTTGGGCTGAGTTAACTTGGCTCTGCTTTTCTTCCTGCTCTTTAGCGCGCTGCCTATCGATGTCTTCCTTGAGTAATGAGCCCAATAACGAGTATTTATACTCATCCACCTGTCCTTTTGCTGATTCCTCCTCCGCCATTGTAAACAAAATCCCCTTCTGAAGAAGATTCACAAGGCATCCTGGCTCTATACGTGATGTTATAGGGATGTTTTCATCATGTTCATATGTCAGACATTGCGACTGTTTGTCCAACGCAAATGCAGCCAAATCAAATCCTGATTCCTGAAGATACCTCCATATCAAGTAGTTCACTTCAACACTAGTCAACGACATGTAGACCGACTAACTATTGCATTCAACCTGTTTACAAGTAGAAAAACATATCGTAGTGCCAGCCGTTCAAATTTTAAGCGTTACAGTCTACATTACACAAAATTGGTTCAATCAAGATCCACTTGGTTATTATCAACACTGTCTTTTTGTTGTACTATAGCACAGGAGACAATCTGGGCCAATAAAAACGGGAATGATGAATGTAGATAGCAAGGTGTTGAATCGAAAAAGCAGGGCACCATGGCAAAGCTCAGGTAACAATAATAAGATAAATAATCCGTACGCAGATGCCAATACATCACTTGTTACTACCAACGAAACTAATGAGAATTCACAGGGATTGAACCCTTACGGGAGTACAACTAAAACCGCCAACAGGAAAAATACGAGACGTTTGAGTATACACGCATCAGCAGCGGCAGCTACTGGTCATGGAAGGCCTGGTTTCGATCCCACAAACTTGCCGCCGGTGCCCCAGCTTTACAAGTCAAACACCAATTCTTCGGAAGCGATGCTGGTTGCCGGCAAAGGTGAAGACGATGAAATCACCAATATTGAGGGTAAAATATTTGGGGAGTTAGCCAACGGGAGCGCCACGGAAATAGACGACTACTACAAGGTGTTGGTTAAGCAGAAAACGCTTATCACAAGAGACATGAAGGAAAACATCAACCAGAACCAGAAAAACATATTGGAGCTAACAAATGACTTGAAAGAGACTCAGGAGGAACTCTTGCAGCTCCGAATCAGCACTAAAAGCTTATACGAAGTACTCGATGAGTTTAAAGAGGCCGCCGAGAGACGAATTGAATTGGAGCATGAGGCTCCGGCACCAGAACAGAACAGAACTTCCCACAGCGCGGCTAGCAGGTTGAGGAAACGGAAAGATCGATCGTCAGTTATAGTTCTCGAAAAGATGTGGGTGGCTGAATTACAATCTTTGTGCAAGCATGTAGAAGGTGCATCAAAATTCATTCAGCCTTTACCGGGCAGGCATGTTCTTGCTGAAAGTGGCCGATGGTTTGAAGTGAATGTGGGGAATTGGAAACCAACTAAAGCCATCCACTTATTTATGTTGAACGACTTGGTGTTAGTGGCCACCAAGAAGACCTCAGTGGGGCAAGAAACGGGCGATAAAAAAACCAGGCTTCAAGCAATGCATTGCTGGCCATTACATGAGGTAAAACTAACTCAAATTGCGGCACCAAATAATTTCGAAAGAGGGAAAAAGGACGATAATAAGGTTTACCTCGTCAACATAAAGTCAAAATCTTCAAGTTACGTTTATCAAACAGACAGATATGATCATTTTGTTAAAGTCACGGAGGCCTACAATAAAGGAAGAAATGAAATACTAAAAGATCGATCCCTTCACAAGGAAGGAAGCGCTGATGTAGCTGATGCGGGTGATGAAAAACGACAGCTACGTGATTCCTTGAGAAATTCGGGAATGAGCGACGGTCCAACCGACGAAACCAGTAAAAGAAAAAGTGGCTCTCAGAGACATAGTGCTGATGTTCTCTTACAAGATATATCTGCTCGTGTACATTCGAGGAATAGATCCCATGATTTCAACGCAAATAATGGTAAGAGCTATGGGAGTAGTGAAAAGGGTCACTTTTTCAATGATTTGAAAAAAATTGAAGATAGACTTGACGAAGTTGACGTTGAAATCTCTCACAATAAGTATACTGAGTCAGTTGGGTTGATCAAGTATATCGAAAACAAACTATTCAGTATAGAGCTGGCAATTACCAAGAACTCTACAGGGGCAGACGTTTCAAACGACGAGATTAAACTACTCATTGATGTTATTAAGTTGAAAATCAACAACAGGAAAGTAAAAATTCAGAATTGCTTGGGGTTTGATTTGCAAAATAACATAGGAAAGTTGACTAATCAAGAGATAATGACCATTCTCGAATTTTTCCACACTTTCGAACAATTGGACAAAGGAATAGCATTATATTTACAGGCCATGTCACAACATCTATCGCTGACAATTTCTCGTTTAGTCATCGGGGCTCAGGGTTCATCAAAAATTGATGTCGTGAATTACTTGACGAACCTAGTCATCATCAATGTTTCTATTATCAAGACTACAATTTCTGTTTATAAAGAATGCATTGTCCCTATTTTAAAGAAGAACCAACAGGGTCAAATTGACTCGAGTGGATTGATCAATTGGTCAGTTGATGAAATTGCAAAGTTGGTTGCTTCGATCAAAAAGCATCTTTATGGTACGTTAGTAGTGCTAGTGGGTAATAATGAAGAGACTGAGGAACCAGTGTACAGAGTCAAGGATGTTATACTATTTCAGGAATTTCTTGATGTCCTTGAGCCTCAGTTAAATGAGCTAAAATTGGTTGGAGTAAATGTCGACTTCTTGTTTGACGACATTTTGTCATTAAGGTAAAGTCTATCACATCTATGTACGTTTATGTAAAATTAAAGCTTGTCGTATAACTTTGTCAAATCATAGTTATCTCTGTAGTAGGACCCATTTCTCTTAAGAATAATCAAAAAAATAGATGCAAACAACATGATCCCCATTAAGATGGAAAATAAAACACCAGGCCCGATAGCACTTAAAAGGGGTTCCACGACAAATGTAGCAATTGCTGCCAATGTTTGTCTGATTAGATTATTGAGAGCAACTCCTGTAGCCCCCTTTCCGGGCAATGCATCGACAAGATATGTGGTAGTAGCACCAATAACCAACATTGATGCAAAACCGAAAAGGGTTGTTCCAATCAATGGAGTCACCCAGTGTTCACCGTACTTTAAACACCACCCGAATATAAGACAAGCAGGCGGAAACATCACAACTGCCAAAAGCACATTCCACGATATACGGGACTCCGGAATCATCTCCCCGTTATTCTCGCGGGCATGTTTATTCAAAAGCCTATCGTTCCATCTACCCCCTATAAGCGAGGCGGCTACATAAGCCACCGAATTCGGTATGTATAATAAACCAACAATTATAGTCTTGAAATGATAAGGTTCTCTTTTATACTCGTACGAGATTGTCATGTTAAAGAAGTACAACAAGCCAAAACAAATCGAAGAATACGAAATGACAAGCGCAACGGGGGGATGTTTCAACAATACAACAGAGTGAGTTGGTCGTATCACATAATCGTAAATATTGGTTCTGTACTTAGCCCATCTGTCTATCTCTTGGTCCAGCTTTTCATGTCCTTCTTTAGCATTCGACAACGAACGAGTAGCTTGCTCTATCTGCTCGCTATTGTAGTCTTGCGCGATTCTTCTAGAATATGATGATTTGTTTGTACCAGACCTCGATAATGTAGGCATATATGTATCGAAAACGGGCCTTTCGTCGTTGACGTCGAAGGGAAGACTTCGAGAGCCACTTCTTGATAAATTAGTAATGACTTTTTTCAAGTCCTGTTCTGCTAAATCATGATTCTCAGTGGTATTGGTAATATTAGGAGGGATCGCTTGAGCACTCTCCATCTTTGGCTCCCCTTCTGAAGACGATTCGCCACTCTCGCCATCCTTTTCATGCGCGTATTGTCGCAATAAGTCTCTCACGGCTGTAGCACTATCCTGTTTTCTCAACGTTTCTGGAAGGCAGAACAAAATAAGGACAACATTACAACCAGAAAAAATGACCAAAAGCCATTGCGTAGCCCGCCATCCCCAAGCTTGAGCCACCGCACCTCCTAATATGGGAGCTAGAAAAGGTCCCATCAAAGGACCCAAATAGTATACTCCCATGGCTCCGCCTCTCTCGCTAGGTACATATAAATCGCCCACTGTTCCTGCTCCCACCGCCTGGACAGAAGCAGAGGAGCCCCCGCAAAGCACTCTGAATGCGATCAAGGCTCCAATGTTTGGGGAGAGCGCCGCACCAATGCTGAACGCGCAAAACAACAAGAACGACACCACGTAGACACTTCGACGCCCATGCTTTTCGCTAAAAGTCGACCACCACATGGGAAAAATCCCGAGGGCCAATAAGTAGATCCCCACGGACACATTCACCACTGACACCGACGTATGCAAGTCCTCAACCACCCCGTCGATCGCTGGCAACATTATCGACGTACCCATGGGCCCTGTAATTGCCGCCAACGCCACTACAAAAATAATCACTAGTTTCGTTGCTCTAGGATAGTCTCGTGCGTCCTCATACTCCGGTATCACCACCAATCTCGAGAAAAATCCTCGCCTCTGCCCCACAGGGACCTTTTTCAGCCTCGTCGACGATGCTGTTTGTGTGCGACCTATGGATTCCCTCAGCTTCCTTGTTTCGGCCTTACTTGGCTCTTCCGCCTCCATGTCACCGCCAGTCTGTCCCATTTCCTCGATCGGCCGCGGCCGTTGCGAATTCAAACTATTTTGGGTATTATCTGACTCCAACGAAGCTATCGATGAGTTGTCCCCTGGCGCCATATTTGCTATTTTGTCCTTCTTCGTCTTCTTATCGCCTCTGGTCTCCACTAGTATTTCAAGGTTCTAATGTCCTGTATAACGATAATATATTCTATATCCCTTTTGCTATTCGTTTCTAGTATTCCCCATTGGTTCGTGATTTTCATTCTGTCCCATGATTGTCATATTAGCACCGGACCTCGCGCTATTACCGATCCGATATCCCGACCGGCTTTTTCTCCAGGCGCCTACTAGCCGAGCATAGTCCTATACCGTTCGATCTCTTTGTTACGCGTTATGTCGTCGCCTCTCATCTGCACCACACAAGCTGTCAATTCCGCTATTATTTGACATTAGCTTAGCCACCATTGGCGCAAACTCTCCTTCCTCGCCATTCCTTCGTAGCTGTAAATGACATGTACCATACCCTGATTTGACGACTGATTGACCAAAGTGTCAAGTAAGGCTTAGGTAATGCACCAAATGGAATGATGTTCCATACTTCTATGAATACTGAAATTGTGACAGAGTGACGTTGTGGACGAGGACCCCTTCGTAATGGTCCTTCTAAGAAACCGATATGAAACAGTTGCCGCTGAGGTGGTCGGCTGATTTCAGATGCCACGTCGTGCGATTGACAAATATTTGATAGCGCTACGTAAAGAGACCAGGTCTATTATACTATGAATAGCACCAAGTAGACGTGAGGTCCAATTGCAGTGTCTAAGGTAGAAGATCGAGTCTAGAGATACCAAGGCATACGTACAGAGGCACCACACAATGGGTGACAAAACGAAAGCGCAACAACAAAGAGACGGATATTCCGGAGGGTGGCTAAATATCAGACACTGGTGGCCAGTGGTGGTGGTGCGGACAGCATTCACGATGGTAGTATTCTTGGTGGGAGTGATCTCGTTAATTTTGACGCAGGTGGTGGGAATACACACCATGAATGCGGAGTACAAACATGCCTTAATCAACAGGACAAAAAAAGGGTTCGTAGTGATGTTCTCGTTCATCACGTCGATCGCGAGTCCATGTCGGCTCACGATAACTTACGACCCAGCATCCCTTCCGGAAAGCAACACATTCACGGTGGACGGTCTGGGAAACTTGTCGAGCATTCTCACGCCGAATTCGGTGGTGATCGCGAACCACCAGATCTACACGGACTGGTTATTCTTGTGGTTCATTATGTACACTGCGCGGTTTGGCGACACGGTGTATATCATGTTGAAGGACTTGTCGAAGGTACCGTTGTTAGGATACGGTATGAAGAACTTCAATTTCCTCTTTTTGTCTCGAAAATGGAATTTGGACAAGATTGTGTTAACGAACCAGCTCTTGACAATTGACGCTGATGCTCGAGGAATGGGACCCGCCAGCGGCGTCACCCACGTCGGATCGGCAAACGTGGGCTCTTCAACCATCGATCACTGGCCTGAGGGCCATCGCTCGAGCCGCATCTGGCCCTACGAGGTTGTCTTGTTTCCTGAGGGTACGGTACTCTCAGCCCGCACAAGGGCAAAGTCAAATGAATTCTGCGATAGCAAGAATATCCCCAGATTGAAACACGCATTGCTCCCACGAGTTAGAGGTTTGTTTTTGTCGTTACGCAAATTGAGAAATACTGCCGAATACGTTTACGATTTTACTTGTGGATACTCCGACTTACGCCCAGATCAGTATGGTGAAGATGTATTTACGCTAAAGAGGTTTTATTTGACCGGCTACGGGCCAAAGACTATCAATTATTACGTCAAGGCATGGAAATTGAGTGATATTCCTTTGGGTCATGAGACAGAGGACATCGACGACGTTTCGGAAGAAGATTTGAACAAGTTTGAAGATTGGCTATTTTGCGTTTGGTACGAGAAAGATAGATTATTATCATTATATTATGAGTATGGTACATTTGTCGATCCCAATAGCCCGGCTTCTGATACAATTGAAAAGGCCGAGTCGCACACAGTGGTTGCTGACTTCAAGGTAAGATCAATTCGTGAAGTACTTGAGGTGTATGTTCCTTTGCTTCTTATTCTTATGTTACTTAGACTCTCGTGGATTTTTATCCGGAGATTGTTGTTAGCTAAATGACTTGTATACCTCAACCTACCTGCTATAGAGCTATATTTTGCGCATTTTTGGAATCGGCATCTATAATTCCCCTTGATCTAAAATCATTCGTATATAGAAAATAAGAAATTTTTTTACGTTTCGCCTTGCCTTCTCTTTCCTCTTGCATGGGAAATCGTTTGCCAGCTTGTTGAGCCTGGTACGTTGAATTCCTGCAAATGCGCATGCTTTTACAGTGAACTCTTCAGCCGTGCTGAAATTCTTCAAAATTCTAACATTTTTCAACATGTTACCTCTAAGCCAAATAAAGCTCGCTTGTCCAGACTCAAGATCTTAGCACGTTTGAAAGAAGCTGTGGTCTACAGGTTGTTCAATCTTATTATTGTATATTTTTTGCGTCTCGTATATGTTTCGCACTGTAAACGTTTCAAGTGTTCTTTTGTTCCGAAACCAATCATGCTTAGGAGCCTTAATCTAGCCTAGCTACAGAGGAAAAGGGCCCTTTCTAGAATTGAACATACCTCCTTGTCGGATGTTTGTAGTAGCAGCTAAGGAACTTGAAGCAGGGTGTTTCAAATTTCTTTATTCGGTTTGACTTGTATAAATTAGACATGTACCCTAAACGCAAAATTGGAAGGTCTCTATATGCTCTGTTCCCCACCATGCTCCTTTTCCTTATCCACAAGCTTACCAAGGCATTTTTATTGATACTACTAGTGATCGCCACCTTTTTACTAAGTTTTTTGTTAATAGGGTCGACGGATAAGCCGAACACATATTCCGGCGTTTATTTGACTAAGCTACTGTTTAACCAATCAACGGAAGTGTTCAAAAATGTGGAGGCCGCCTACAAAAGTTCCAACACCTCAGAAAAGCTAGCAAAAATGACGTTGAGAGTGGGCTACCTTGGTGTGTGCGTCAATATCGATAGCTCGTATACCTGCACCAATTACAACGATCTCGAGTCAATCTCCCAGTATTCCGGGGTTTCAATTATTCCTACAGGAGGTAAAACAAAGGGAGACCAAATTAATTTGGTCAGGTTGGCCCATAATTTTAGAGACGTGTGTTATGCTAACGTCCTTATAGCAGCTATAGTTTTGACTTTACTATCGCTCATCGTCATGTTCTGGAACGCGGTGCCCCTTGTGCCTGGCAAAGCACTTGCCCGAAAGACTTCTTGTTTCTTGACTGCAGCTGACGTGCTAGTGTGGGGTCTTGGGTCAATGCTCCAACACGAAGCCACTAAGACAGCAGCCCACATGGTGGCTCCTGCGTCCATGGGGGTCATTTCTGCCTCAATAGGCAAACGTGCCGAGGCAATGACGTGGACAGCATTCTCTTTCCTTCTTATTGCATGCATTGGAAGTGTTTTCATTTATATTCGGGACCTTAAAAGCGAATTGGCCGATATCGAGCCCAAATTTTGACCTTTACTTGCCAACGAATCGATGCTACAAAAACGGACTGTTTTTGCCTCTAACCTGCCTTTCTATCATTCCTTGTCTCTTATTAATCCATTGAATCTAGATATAAAATTTCCCTTCCCCAATTCGTCTTGGTTTCTCTCTATGTCTGCCTTTATGTATATTTTTAATCTATATCTGCATGTCTAGCACTTTCAATCATATTCCACTTTTTTGTATCAACTCATGTAAATTATCTCAACTCTCCTTTCGTTTTGCAACCGACTCCCGAAATTCCCAGTTATTTTCTCATGCTACAATCATCTTATTACCGGGCTCTCAAGTTTAAGTCTAACCTTACGTCTTTTAATATGAACAAGCTGCAATAGTCATATCTGCACTAATGATCACTGTCTATATATGGTGATTTGCAGCCTAATTTAGGTCGTGTCATGGTGGAGTTTCGCAATGTGATTTTCGCGTGAGATTCACGCGAAAAGTTTGAAAACAGCCAAAGCCAATATCCTCCGATTTTTCAGCGCGATATAGTATTATCTTCTTATAAATAATCACGCAGTTAACAAGTTCCGCCTGGAAGCCATTTGAGTGAAGAGAGGAGAAAAAATCGATCGAGAGTGGCCAGAAAGTTAGTCGACAGAAATTGGCAAAGATACTCATATATAGATCAAAAAAAATACTTGATAAAGTAGTTGATCGAACAAGGTTGGAATTGATATAAAAACACTATAATGGCGTACACAGAACAGCTAGACACATTTGTGTCAAGGCTTCAGGATAACGATGACTACAAGACGGCGCATTCTGTGTTATCTGAATTATTGGACATGATTGAGACGTTCAACGGGGCGGCCGAATACGAATACTTCTTGTCGAATTTGGTGCCTATTTTTATCAAAAAGTTGGAAGAGGTACCCATATCGTTCACCAGCCAGGCGCCGGAACATAAATTGCGGAATTCGATTCTTGAAATCATTCACCGGTCAATTATGAATGAGACGTTCCAGCCGTACTCGGAGCGCATATTGGATGCTTTGACGGGTATCTTGAAGGACGAGAACGAGGACAACGGGGTGCTATGCATGAAGATTATCACTAGTTTGCACAAGGCGTATAAAAATCACTTGGGAGAAAAAGTTCAGCCGTTCGTGGACATTATCAATGAAATATACGATAACATGGGTGAGACAGTGGAGGACACGTTCTCGGCGGGACGGCAGCAGCTGGTGTCCACGGAAAAGGAAAGCGCCAAAGAAATGTCGCCGCCATCGTTTGCGGAAGAAAACTCGTCCAAGACCTTAAACAAAGCTTTGTATTCATTCAAAACATTGGCAGAATGCCCTATAACGATGGTGTCTTTATACTCGTCTTATAAGTCATTGGTACAGTCCTCACTCCCCACATTTTTGCCCAAGATTATAAACATTTTGACTTTGCAAGTAGAACAGCAAAAATTGTATCGGGAAAACTTCGAGAAGGAAAACAAGACAACTACTTCGATATCACCGGACATCACTAATAGACAAGCCTACAGCGATTTCATCTTAGGCCAAGTTAAGGCAGCCTCGTTCTTAGCATACGTATTTATCAGGGGTTATGCTAACCAACACTTAAATCTGGAGCAGGCCAAATCGGTTCCTGACGTGATATTGAGACTATTACAAGACTGCCCTGCTGAATTATCGGTGGCTCGCAAAGAATTGTTGCACGCGACAAGGCATATTTTATCCACCCCATTCCGGTCTCAGTTCATTCCTACTATTGAGCTGTTATTTGATGAAAAAGTATTAATAGGAGATGGATTGACATCATTCGAAACTCTAAGGCCTTTGGCCTACTCTACAGTGGCCGACTTCATTCACAACGTAAGAAACGAATTAACTCCCAAACAAATTTGGTCTACGGTGAGAATTTATTGTGGTTTGTTGAAAGATGACTCTTTGGCTTTGACTGTCCAAATTATGAGCGCTAAACTTTTACTTAACTTGGTGGAACGTATCATGAAATTACCGAATAAACTAGAAGGCAGGCAGCTATTTATGATCATTATCGATGCGTATGCTAAAAGGTTCCAAAGCTTGAACCGAAAGTACGCATACATCATACACAAACACGCTCAGTTCGAAAAAAAGCGTAGCATAAAAGAGATTGAATCGAAAAAGGCCATCAACAAATATTCGTCCAAAAATGTGGATGCTTTCGAGATGAAAACGACTGAATTCCTGCACCGTTCTTCGAGCGATGAAAATGCAAATATTAAGCAGTCCGAAGAGGAAGATATCGAAATGGAGGATACAGAGCTGGCCAAGATCTCCAATAACAAACAAGATGCAGAAAAATCGGAAGTTGAATTTTTCATAAGCCTTTATAACATTGAGGATTATTCACCAATCTCCTCTTCTCCGGTTACCAATAATTCTGATTTATTAAAAGATGCTAGATATTTATTCCGCACCTTGATGACTTTTTTAAAGTCGGTTATTTTTGGCTTGAAAAATTGCAACCCACCAGTACCCCCGCAACCAACTCAAGCGGATCCTAAAAGTCCCGGTCAGATCATCAATTACGATAAATGGAACGACTCGGCGAAACTCACTTCTTTTGAAGAAGTGAATATTTTGCGTGATTTATTCAGGGGAGGCATAAGCTGTTTACGGTTTTTTTCAGTTGCAAAGCCCAAACCAAGCGTTCCCCAAGCCAAGGCTTTCGATTGGTCAACCGGTGGGCCTAACTTACCAATCACTTCTTCCAAGGAGGAGAAAGACCTCATGGAAATTTTTGCGACTATATTCATCCATATTGACCCAGCATCTTTCAATGAAATTGTGAATAGTGAGTTACCTTTCATGTTCGAATCAATGCTCGAAAATGCGGCTCTTCTTCACTTGCCCCAATTCTTCTTAGCTAGTGAGATCACTTCGGCTAATTTCTCGGGCATACTAATATCTTTTTTGAAGTCTAAACTAGATCAGTTAGACAAAGTTGAACTAGCCAAATCGAACATTTTAATAAGACTCTTCAAATTATGCTTTATGTCAGTCAATCTTTTCCCAACTGCAAACGAAAGCGTTATTTTACCTCATTTGAATTATTTGATTTTAGAGTCATTGAAATTAGCAACAAAGGCGGAAGAGCCTATCGTGTATTCTTATATGGTTAGAATTTTGTTCAGGAGTATCAGTGGTGGTAGATTTGAAAACTTGTACAAAGAAATCATGCCCATATTGCCTGTGTTGTTGGAGAGTCTCAATAAGATGATTGCAAATGCTCGTCGTCCGTATGAAAGAGATATCTATGTTGAATTATGCTTGACCGTGCCTGTCCGTCTTTCTGTTTTAGTTCCCCATTTAAATTACTTGACACGTCCTTTAGTATATGCCCTCAATGGGTCCCAAGAATTGGTAAGCCAAGGGCTACGTACTTTTGAGTTGTGCGTTGATAATCTAACAGCAGAATATTTTGACCCCATTATCGAACCCGTCATTGACGAAATAATGGCCGCACTATGGAAGCACTTGGAGCCCGTTCCCTATCATCATCAGCATTCTCATACAGCGATCAGGATACTAGGAAAATTAGGTGGCAGAAATCACAAAAATTTTAAGCCATGTGATAGTTTAGTTACTCAATCAGAGTTGGACCAAGCAATCATGGCTCTTTTTAAGATCTACGGCTTGGATGGAGAAGTTCCGGTCTCAGTTACACCTGGTGTCGAGTCGGCTATTAAGCTACTTGAGGATCCAAGGCTTAAGCTTCATTATCGTATAAGCGCATTCAAATATTTGTCAAGTATATTGAAGTTGTTCATTGATACTACGCCAATCCCGAAAGATTACTCGGTGTATGTTTCTGAATGCGTTGAGAAATTGAAACTGGACAAATTGGAAAAACCGATGGCACTTGAGAAATCAGATATAAAAGACGGTGCTAAATTAGACCGTCAACAGAAACTTTTCTCAAGGTTATTGGAAATACTATTCTTTTCAATTTCCATTCCAGACCTCAAGGAAGAAGCTGGACAACTAATTGATGGTATCACAGCGCATTTCACTTTGATATATTTGGGGACATCCGTTATCGATAAAGTGAAGAAGGAACGCCCCTTTTCTGTCAACGATAACGAAGGAAAAGCATACATTAGTGAAACGGCTTTTCTTAATGCTTTGAATTACGCGCTAAGCTTTTGGGATAAAGACGTCAGAAATAAGGGCATTGAATCCATAAAGTATATTTACTCGACAACTGTCACCATCTTCGGTTCTGACGAGAACGCGTTGTATTCACCTATATTCCGTTCGATGTTCTATAGATTTACTCATTGCTGTTACAATGAGTATTATCACACGAAGTTGGGCGGAATACTAGGGTTACGCACCATGTTCGAGGAATTAGGAATTCCTCCAAAGTGGTTTTTCAAACGCCAATTTGAATTAGTGCGCTCGATATTTTTCATTTTAAGAGATACACCAGAATCTGCATCCTATGAAGTGCACGATTTGGCAAAAAGCTTCGTATTGAAGTTATTGCACGATTGCAATACTGATGTGCCCAAAGAAACTATTCTAGAGAAGCCTTTTCAGACGCTAGTTGGCGCCCTAGTATACGATTTGGCTAGCGCAAATCCCCTCGTCAGAGAGGTGTCCCAGCTGTCTTTAAAAGTTCTCTCTGAAACTACTTCTGTTCCAATTGCTACAATAATGGAACCTTGTAAGCAGTTATTGTTGACCCCAATTTTTGGTAAACCGTTGAGAGCTCTACCATTTCCTATGCAGATCGGTAATATTGATGCGATAACTTTCTGCTTGGGCCTTGAAAATACATTTTTGACATTTAATGATGAGTTGAATAGGCTTCTTTTGGAAGCATTGGCATTAGTCGATGCGGAGGATGAATCACTAGCGAATGTTCATCGCCTTTACGAATATAGAACATCAAAGCAATTGATAGAACTTCGCGTTGTTTCCATTAAATTGCTTTCTTTGGCTTTAACCAAACCTGATTTTTCCTTAGGCTCGTTAGCTGAAGCCCGAATTCGTATATTGGGAGTATTTTTCAAGGCACTTTGCAATAAATCTACGGAAATCATAAATGCAGCCCACTTAGGGTTGAAGTCGAGTCTTCAGGAAAATGCTAAACTCCCCAAAGAGTTGCTACAAAATGGCCTTCGGCCAATGCTTATGAATTTATCGGACCACAAAAAGTTAACGGTATCTGGACTCGAGGCGCTTGCTCGTCTTTTGGAATTGTTGATTTCCTATTTCAGAGTCGAAATTGGACGTAAATTGTTAGACCATTTAATGGCTTGGGCGCAAATCAATACTTTGAGACAACTTGCGGGACAAGACTTAGACAATAATCATACAGTTCAGATAGTCATGGCCATCTTGAATATTTTCCATCTCCTACCTGCTAAGGCGTATACATTCATGGAAGAAATAATTGGCACTTTGCAGTATTTAGAAGGTCATCTCGATCGTCATCAGGATTCGCCGTTTAGGTTACCGGTCTCGAAGTTCTTGAACCGGTTCTCCGAGAACTGTTTGGAATACTACTTGCGTAACTTCAAGAACCGGAAGTTGGGTAATATGTTGGCATATTTTGCAGGGATTGACGGGTGCGCAAACATTCGTAGCGAGGCCAAGGAAAAAATGGGCGAAATTCTTAAGGACGTCGAAGAAGAATCTGATGGTGAAATCAAGATTATTAAGTTTGCGAATACAATTGACCTTTTGAAATCAGTCTCAGATTTCGAAAGTGAATGGTTTCTTAATCAGGAAAACCTTTTACTAAGTCTTTCTGCCATGGTCGAGAGTATTGTTGAAATCAAAGAACGATCTTCACTTGTGTCTGCTACCCATTTTCAGGCAGATCAATCGATTTCGAAACTTCAAAGTGTTATCGTACGATACCTACAAGAAAAACCTCAAGAACTGAACTTGCTCTTCACAGTCATCGAGCGTCTTTCGTGTTTGAAAGTTAGGATCCCTTCTCAATTACAGGATTTCATTTTCAACACAATCGTGCGTTCTGACGACGCCAAGTACAGGGAGTTGTATTTGAATAAGTGTATTGAATTTGTGACGGATGACAGTTCAAACCTCAAAAGCAAGATATTCTTCTTGAAAAAAATTTTCAATTCCATTATAATTTATGAGGCTGAGACGAAAGGTAATGTTGATCTGTTTTTCTCAAGTGAAAACACACCGAAGTGGTTGGAAAACATATGTAACAAGATATGGAAATCAACGAATGATATCATCACTGACCATACATCGGGTGGAATGGATAGTTATAGGTTTGAGCTTCTAGAGATGACATCAATTCTTCTTAAGTGGGCTCCAGACTTCATAAGCGGATACCGTAAGGATATCATCAAATTCAGTTGGAACTATATCAAACTAGAAGACAACATAACTAAACAAGTAGCCTATGTGACGACATCTTATTTCATCGCGGCTTATGAAACACCATCAAAACTAGCAACCCAAGTTTTTGTTGCACTTCTTCGCACCCATCAAACGGATTCCAGACACTTAGTGAAGCAAGCGTTGGATATTCTTGCGCCTGTGATGCCAGACAGAATGGCAGCTGTCGAGTCGCCTATCAATTGGTTAAAATGGCCAAGAAGGGTTATTTCTGAAGATGGTTTTAATGTCACTCAAGTTTTAAACGTCTACCAATTTATTGTTCAACATCCTGATGTTTTCTTCATTGCTAGAGAGCATTTCATATCAAATATTATAACTGCTATGGGTAAATTAACTATTTTGGCAAATCCGGCCGTAGAGAATCAAGTTCTCGCGATCGAATTGGCAGAGCTCATTTTGAAATGGGAGTCGAGGGCTAAGGCCCTCAAGGAGGAAAATAGTCCTGAAAACTCAAATGCTGTTAAAACAGCTTTCGAGAACTCAAATGATTTCACTACGTCTGCCAATTATAGCATCCCTTTTGGTCAAAGAGAAGCTTGTGTAACGTTCTTGATCAGGTACGTTTGTATTAGCCCACAAAGGGCTTCAGAGAGTGAATTGGGACAGAAAGCCCTCGGTATTTTGTATGATCTTTTAAGCCCAGACCATTGGCCTGAAGTTTCTGTGAAGCTTACGTTCTTCGAAAAATTTTTGTTATCCAACGATTTAAATTCATCCAATTTGTTTGGTTACTGCTTGAATGCACTTGAAGTTTTGAGCGTTGTGCTTGAATGGAAATCCCTGAAATGGATAGTTTCCAACCTTGCATATCTTCATAAACTTTTAGAGAAGTGCATCAAATCAGATAACCATGACATACAGGAAGTCTTGCAATGTGTGCTAAGAATTATCCTACAGGCTATAAATGAACAAAATAAGGCAGACTCGTATGAAGAAGAAGATGACGAAGTCAAAGATTTTATTTCATTGTTGACGACGAGTGTGTCTGAAGATTTAGGGGATATGCCATCGGTAGCAGCAGGAGTTACTTTATCTTGGACTCTAGCTAACTATAGACCGGCTACGTTGGATTCGCTATTACCGCTGATAATGAGAACATTCAGCAAGCTCTGCAAGGACCACATCACTATCACGCATCAGGGGTCACAGTCTTCCTCAAAAGATGGCTCTAACTCGGAGTACGAGGCTAAAATGACAACTGGGTTATTGGAGAAAATCCTCAATTTATCTTCCATGCGTATATCTAACCTTGGTGACCAGAGGCGTATATTCTTGTCGTTATTGGCCCAATTGATTGAACGTTCTTTGGACAAGGATACTCTTGAAAAAATAATCAAAATAGTCAAGACTTGGGTGTTTTCAAGAACGGATCTCTTCCCAACCACTAAAGAGAAAGCAGCGATTTTAGCTAAGATGATGGTATTCGAAATAAGAGGTGAACCTTCTTTGTCAAAAGAATTTTATCAAATAATTGTTGACATCTTTGAAGACGATACATTTAGTTGTACTGAACTCACTGTTCGTATGGAGCAGCCGTTTTTGGTAGGTACTCGGTCTGCTGATGTTTCTATTCGTCGTAAGCTCATGTCAATTTTAAATAATAGTTTGGAAAAAGATATCAGCAAACGATTATATTACGTCATTCGTGAACAGAATTGGGAGTATTTGGCAGACTATCCTTGGTTAAATCAAGCTTTGCAGTTACTATACGGCTCATTTGACTTTGATAAGAATCTTACTTTGATTGAAGATGAAAATAAGCTTCCTCCTTTAACAGCATTTCCTTATGTACCAGACAATAACACTATGGAAGTGGACTCAAAAGAAAATGCCCTCGAAGCTTTATTCACTAAGCATAATGACTTTTTACGAAAAATTTCTAATGTAAAGGCAGGAAACGTGCTTGAGCCTTTAATTGATATGTTCTATCAAAGTAGCGATACAATTCATCGTACTTGGGCGAGCGTTTTCCCGGTTGCATTGCAGTCGATTCCCAAATCTGAGCATTTGGATTTCACACGTTTCCTAGTTATTCTATTGTCGAAAGACTATCACACTCGTCAAATTGATAGTAGACCGAATGTTGTCCAATCGTTATTAGAAGGTATTGCAAGATGCGACATTCTTCAATTGCCACCTTTCGCAGTGGAGTGTCTTGCTTCCAATTTTGATGCATGGTCTCAGGGAATACATATCCTCGAAAACATTGAGCAACAATCGGTCAATGGAAATGCAGATGTGCGCGAAGTGACTCAAGATGCACTTTCAAAATTGTATGCTGCGTTGAAAGAGGATGACATGTTTTACGGTTTGTGGAGAAGAAGGGCGAAATATTCTGAAACGATCACGGCATTGTCATTTGAACAAATAGGGCTTTGGGATAAAGCCCAGCAGTTATACGAGACAGCACAAATCAAGGCACGAAGTGGCGCGTTGCCGTATGGTGAGTCAGAATATTCTCTTTGGGAAGATCATTGGATCCTCTGCGCGGAGAAGCTACAGCATTGGGACATCCTTACAGAACTTGCTAAACACGAAGGCTTTTCTGATCTCCTTCTCGAATGTGGATGGCGCGTAGCTGACTGGAATACTGACAGAGAGACGCTCGAGCAAACAGTTAAAAGTGTTATGGATGTTCCGACACCTCGTCGCCAAGTCTTCGAGACATTTTTGTGTTTGCAAGGATTTGGTCAGGAAAAGGAAACATTACAGGATTTGTCAAGACTTTGTGATGAGGGCATACAATTAGCCTTAAGAAAGTGGCATGGGTTGCCACAAAGATTCAATAATGCACACATTCCATTGTTGCATACTTTTCAGCAATACGTCGAGTTCATGGAGGCGAGTCAAGTGTATGCTAGTCTTGTGTCTACTAATGCCCAAAATTTGGATGTGAAATCGCAGGAGCTTAAGCGAGTATTGCAGGTATGGCGTGAAAGATTACCAAACACATGGGATGATATTAACATTTGGAACGATCTTGTAACTTGGCGTCAGCACGCTTTTCAAGTGATTAATAAAGCTTATATGCCATTTATTCCAATTTTGCAGCAATCAAACTCAGGGGGTAATGCCAACTCTTATGCTTATCGCGGGTTCCATGAGATAGCTTGGGTTATTAATCGTTTTGCCCACGTCGCTAGGAAGCATGGTATGTCTGAAGTTTGCATCAGTCAATTGACCAAGATTTATCAACTTCCAAATATAGAAATTCAAGAAGCTTTCCTAAAGCTCAAAGAACAGGTCAAATGCCACTTCCAGAATCCGAACGAGCTAAATACCGGCTTGGATGTTATCAGTAATACTAATTTAGTCTATTTCGCCACTCAGCAAAAGGCAGAATTCTTCACGCTTAAGGGTATGTTTTTGAACAAGTTAAGTCAAAAAGATGAAGCCAATAAAGCGTTTGCTACGTCGGTTCAAATTGATCTCAATTTGCCTAAGGCGTGGGCGGAGTGGGGTATGTTTAATGACCGCCGTTTCAAAGAAAATCCTAATGATATGGTCTATGCAAACAATGCTATAAGCTGTTATTTACAAGCTGCCGGTCTTTATAAAAATGGCAAAACGAGGAAGCTTCTTGCACGCATATTGTGGCTCATTAGTTTGGATGATTCGTCAGGTACACTTGCGCAAGCTTTCGACAACTTTAGAGGAGAAGTGCCAGTATGGTATTGGATTACATTTATACCCCAATTACTTACTTCCTTGTCTCATAAAGAAGCCAGATTAGTAAGACAAATTCTTATACGGATTGCTAAAAGTTATCCACAGGCCTTACATTTCCAACTTAGGACAACGAAAGAAGATTTCGCTGCAAAGCAACGCCAGTTTATGGAACTCTCTCGTCAAAATAAGCAGAATTCAGTCAATGAAAATCACGAACCGTTGAAAAATATAAAGGAAAAGAGCGCGAGCGAGGGCAGTCAAGAAAGGGCAGACACTGCAGCAAAAGATGACGAGAGCGCACAACAAAATTCGAACAACGATGACGAAGCCACTCCTTCTGCTCTACCATCGAAAGGATCAGTTGCTGCGTCGAGTACAAATGGTGCTCGCCAATCTTGGGAGCACGTGGAAGAAATAATGGGTATCTTGAAAACCGCATATCCATTGCTCGCTCTTTCATTAGAGTCGCTTGTTGACCAAATCAATCAAAGGTTCAAATGTACAGCGGATGAAGATGCATACCGATTAGGCGTTGCACTCCTAAATGACGGCGTTCAATACCTCAATCGTCTCGGTAACCCCAGAGATGATGCTAAGCTTCCACCTGTTACAGAAGCTAATATCACCAGATTCGCAGAAACTGTTCTCCCGAAACAAATAAGAGCAGAATTCGAAAAAGATCTTGTGGTTGGTAAACCTAATTTAGAAACCTATATCATTAAGTTGCGTAAGTGGCGTGATCGCTTGGAGGATAAGCTTGATAGGAGATTTTCTGAAGTCAATCTTGAAAACCTTTGCCCCCATTTAAGTGAATTTCATCATCAAAAGTTCGAAGACATTGAAGTTCCGGGACAATATTTGTTGAATAAGGACAATAACACTCACTTCGTTAAGATTGAAAGGTTCCTTCCAACAATTGATTTGGCGCGTGGCACAAACGCTTGTCATAAGAGATTGAAGATTCGTGGCTACGATGGTAGTTTGCATACGTTCGCAGTACAATTTCCCGCCGCCCGTCATTGCCGTCGTGAAGAATGCATCTTTCAGCTCTTCCGCCTTTTTGGTGACACCCTTTCTAGAAAAGTTGAGACCCGTCGCCGTAACATACAATTCACTTTACCAATTGCTGTTCCGCTATCACCACACATTCGAATCATTAATGATGATTCCAGGGATATCACAATGCAAAAAATATATGAAGACTTCTGTCGTCGCAATGGAAAGAGCCGCGATGAGCCATTCATATATACTATTGAAAAATTGCGTGCTGCTTTCGATCCTCGATTACCTAAACCAGACATTATGAGTATAAGAGTAGAGATATTGAGTGCCATCCAATCACTATTAGTGCCCTCGACTGTTTTGAAAAATTATTTTGTTGATCTTTATCCTCAATTTGAGGACTTCTGGTTATTCCGTAAGCAATTTACTTCGCAATATGCTTCCTTTATTTTTACGACCTACATGATGTGTGTCAACACGAGACAGCCTCAAAAGATCCACGTGAATAAAGGGTCCGGAAATGTTTGGACGTCTGATATGCTTCCCTGTAAAATTGCAAGTAAAAATGCATCATTGGACGGCAGTCAAGGCGGTAGACCAGCACCATTATTTTACAACGCTGAAATGGTTCCATTCCGTTTGACTCCTAATATTCAAAAGCTAATCGGAGAAACGGGCTTAGAAGGTATCTTGTCTGTTTATTTATTGGCTATTGCTAGAGCACTTACAGAACCAGAGTCTGATTTGGAGCAATACTTAACTTTGTTCGTTCGTGATGAAGTAATCTCATGGTGCACCCAACAAGATCCACCTAGGCCAATTCCCGAGGACAATCAATTGAGAGAGATTGTGCGAGTAAACGTTGAACTCATAATCAAAAGAGTCTTGTCAATGGGTCACATTTCTTCTAACCCAACCATTAGCACCCAAAACGTCCTCGAGTTGATTTCGCAAGCGGTGAATCCTCGCAATTTGGCGGCAGCTGACACTTTATGGATGGCTTACTTCTGAAACTTCAAGCTCACTTTTATACGTACTGATTTGTATACTACAGCTTTTTATTCATAGATTATTGTTACATTATAGTTAATTAAAGTACTCATCAAGAACTGTAACTTACGGCAAATAAGACTTTAGCTGATCGGTGACTAAGTGCTCGGGTAGTTCACCTTCCATCGTCTTGCAATGTTTTCCAAGAGTTTTTCGATTGATCTTGTTATTCAAGTTCCGGAGAGAATTGGAAGCTAGGATCGCATTGACGACCGAGAAGAAAAATCCGAGCGAATTTGTGGCTAGCGATACACAAGCCATTACTTGTACGTATGTTGTAAGATCTGTCCTAGCCGTGCTTCGAGTATGTGGATCATAGTCGTACAGATACATTGCCTGGACGTTGAGACAGAAAACGGCTGACATTACGGCTAGTACTGTGCCCGCCAATTGCAAAACGGAGGAGATAAGTAAATACCTGTAGGAGACTGTTGTGGGAATCGTTAGGGATGCAAACGGCAAAAGGCAAGCACAAATGCAGAACTATATTATCAAGGTTAGAAATCGGCGTTTGCAATTGTCCGGAAGTGTTGGTCAACATTACCATTAGTAGCGTATAAATGCTTGATATGACACATAGGGAGGGTCTATTTTCCACAGAATCGAATGGAATTGACGAAAAGCACGCAATGTATTGACAGATTAACAATACCAAGTACGTCTGTAGGAAAATCTTGAAGATTTTCGGATTATAAATGACACTTATATCTTCAATTACAAAACCATTACCAAGATGGATTGCATTATTAGTGATGGTGGTGTCTAATAAGATACTATGGCCACGTAGATTACTCATGTTTTATTCGCCCTAGTGTCTGTTGTTCGTGGAGAAAGGAAGATGCTCCTAAGGCTATTTTACAATACACAAATATGGCGAACACAAATTGCTGGATGATTTTTGACAATCGCTTTCCGTGTGACAAATTAAACTAAAGTACATCAGTAAATATCATTGGTCTAGTTTCGGAACAGGAGGCCTAGTTGGATTTGACTTGTTGCCGACTAGGGTTTTGTAGAAGTTCCGCTCTACCTTCGGAAACACTTTCTGCGAAAGTTCTACTCCCTCGCTTAACCAAATGCCCCACGAGCCCATCATATTTGCCATGAGCATGTCTGTGAAGAGACGATCGCCAATCACAACAATTTCACTTGCTTTCGTTATGCCCTGTTTCCTAAAGTAACTTCGTATCTCTTCATGGCATCCTGGCTTTTTGGTGGGGTGTCTCAATACAGTGACTCCCGCATCACGTTCCAACTTCTGAGCCTGCTTGTAGTCTTGATCATCGTTCGTACCAGCTGAATTACTCACTATAAGCAAATTCTGGCTGGGGTATGCATCCTGCAATTTTTCCCAGATTTCCTGTCTTGCGTTAATACCAGAAACTTGAAAAGAATTGAAGTGGCACTTCATTTAATCTGCGATGTAATACTTACCGAATATGCTGGCCACACTTTGTCGTCGTGGTCCTTGGCAAAACAGTTGTCCTTATCTAAAACAACGCCTTTGATCTCCACGTCCTCGTAGCCAGGGATCTGAATAGGAATCGGCAATTGAGCAAAATTTTTTACTGTTAAATGCGGCAAACAAAGTTTGGGGTTGGCTATCAATCTAGACACGTTAAGAGTTGCACTTATATTCATCTTAACGCTGCTTGGCTACCACTCTTGATGTTATGATCGTAATCCAATAAAATAGACCAAATCTCTACCAACACTTCTTGAAAACGAGCGAAAGAAAAACCTGTAGCTTCAACTAAGCCTGTGAATACTAGCGTCTGACTGAGTGTTAATCTATATCTTAACCACCTTTTCCTGCTTCACTATCACAATTTCACTATAATGTCTTAAGAATAGTCGAAGAGAGTGAAAAATTCATTTCCGGGTAAGCGAGCGCTTGCTGAGTCAAAAAAGTTGATTTCTTTACTAGTGCCAACTGTTCACCATATGGCAGACAACCATTTCAATGAGTGACATACCCAAGAGATCACGAGTTAGCAGGGGCGGTGGTTTTCAGCAAAGGAACCGCAAAGGATGGAAGAAAAATCCAAAAGGCCTCGATGGAAGTGAAGGAAAGGTGGAAGAAGAGCTAAGTGAAGCCGAACAATGTATAATCTGTGCTGATAAGATTGTGTATGCGTCGATACCGCCATGTAACCATACAACATGCCATATATGCACATTCAGACAGCGGGCATTGTATGGAAAGAACTTGTGTTTGGTGTGTAGGAGCAGCAACGAGAGGGTGATTTTCTCAGAGCAAATCGAGAAAGAATATGAAGACTTCAGCGGAAAAGACATAGTGGCAACCGATACCAAAAACAATGTCGACTTCACAGCGCAATATGTGTACGACGAAGTGATGGGATTGTTGGGTTTCAAATGTAAAGTGTGTGGAGAAAAGGCAGACAACTTCAAAGCATTGAGTGAGCATGTAAAAACGGAACACAGCAAGTACTACTGCTTGATATGCGCCAAAAACAAAAAGGTTTTTGTGAGCGAGTTGACCTTGTATACGCAAAAGCAGTTGCAGCGGCACCAGGTAGAGGGAGATAAGGAAGGTTTCTCAGGCCACCCTGAGTGCAAGCATTGTCGAGGAAACCGGTTCTATTCAGAAGACGAATTGAATATTCACATCAGAGATAAACATGAGAGATGCTTTATTTGCGACCAAGCTACCCCAAAGACAGCGGACTATTATAGAAACTATGATGATTTGTACTCGCATTTCAAGAGGGACCATTATGTGTGTATGGTTCCCAGCTGTCTAGAGAAAAAATTCGTTGTGTTCCGAGAGGATTTGGAGCTCACGTCTCATATGCTTAAAGAGCACGGAGGAATCACAGGCTCTAATGGTAAGGTGATTGTTGGAAGCAGCGGAGGTCAGTTCCAGTCACTTTTGTCTACATTCAACGGTTCAATAGAGGCTCCTGCGAACGGGTCTTCCAGACGAAAAAATCGTAACAGGACAGATGGAAATGATGAAGTGGACTCGTACGATACGAAAAAGATGAGATTGGAAGAAAGGGCCAAGCATTATTTGAACTATAATACTACCAGCGTTAATAACTTTTTGAGTATAAACAGCGACTACAAAAGCGGCAATATCTCGGCCAAAGAACTACTTACTAATTACCGAGATCTTTTCGCCAAGAGGGATGGAAATGAGATTTCCATCTTGATTTATGAGTTTTCAGAACTATTCCCTTCCCATTCAGAGCTCTACAAAGGTTTGAAGACTGTTTCGGATGAACTTCAGTCTACATTCGATACCGAACAATTTCCAGTATTGGGTGGCTATTCTTCACCAAGTTCGACAGCAAGCGTTCATGGCTGGGGTGGTGTCTCTAGCAGGAGTGCCAACGCGGATAAGTTTCCGTCGCTTGCCAAGCCAAAAAGATCAACCACTCCTGTCAACGTTAATCAACCTATAAGGTATACTACGGTTGTTAAAAAGAAAAGTGGCAAGATTGCGCCAATGAATATCAACAGCCAGGGCGCAGACGCCAATTACAAGCCCACATACCTCAACAACATTAATAAAAATGCGTCTGAGTCGTCGCTACCGTCGTTGGGTCAAACAAGATCGCAGCTGCCCCGAACTTTCGCTTCTGGAGCCAACAGCAGCATCTCAAGTGTTCCGACTTTACCCGAGTCAAAGTTCCCTGCATTAGCTAAGAAGTCCACCAAGAAACTGTTTCCAAGGGTTAATCCCGTGACAGTGGATCCTACGAGATGGGGCTCCCAGTCCGAACCACATAGTCCTTCGCAAGACTCTTTTGAAGACCTGGTTGTAGACAAAAGGAAGCTGAAACAAAAGAAGAAACAGGAAAAGGTTTTATTCAGTACATAATCTGCCATAGTTTGTAAATGATGGTTAGATCTATCCAGTAGCTTATAGACTTTAGTAATATAATAGCCAACATTGGAGCCTGAGAAGTAGTATAGTATTCTCTTCTTCTTATATTTTACAGTTTAGAGTTTTGGACGATTTACAGTTTAGATACTACCAGTTTAAAACTTTAGCTATGGGCGATTCGATCAAGGCAGACGGAGTCTTCTTATTCAACATGATTGCCAGAAGCTTAAAAGTAGCATCTATTAGACCCGTCCTTATCGCGAGACGCTTCGCCTTGGCTGGAGCGACTGCTTTTCCTAGAACTGCCCTTGCGCCGGTATCAGCAAGCCAGGCCATCCGCTTTCATTCATCGGGCCTGCAAAATAACGAAACGAGTACTGCTGAGCTTAAAGTGAACGACCCACAGCTTATGATTGCATTCACATGTAAAAAATGTGACACTCGGTCGTCTCATACATTTTCAAAGCAGTCGTATCAAAAAGGAACGGTGTTAATTCAATGTCCAGGCTGCAAAAACCGTCATTTGATAGCAGACAACTTGAAGATTTTCAGGGATAACAAATTCAGCTTAGAGGATGTACTCAAAGCCAAAGGCGAATCTGTAGCCACGGGAACAGAGGATTTGGCATTCAACGATATTCCAGACAGCTTGAAAAACATGATTGGCCACCATGCTAAAGATGCACCAGAAGAGTACAAGAAAAAGGTTTTTGGTTCTCAAGAAGGTGAAGACGACGAGATACAAAGATTGCCCGAATCTCGTAAGCAATGAATCTGCTCTTCATTCGATTCTAATCTTGTAAATGACGAACAGGCTATATAGAATTTGGGGGCCAAAATCTGTAGGATACTGTCTTGATTAGTACACCTTCATAGTAGATAATCAATGCATCACTCTGCCATCGAGGGAGATGCAACTTCTGCTTTCCCTGGTGGTATACTTAAATTTGAATTATTCGACAAGATCTCGCAATAGCATCGGTTCGAGAATACACGAAATTTTTTAGCTTATAGTTCAACTATATACTTCTTGATTTGAATAGTTATATTGTCATTAGCAAAGTATGATTACGAAGATAACTCAAGGGGCATTTCGTTTGGCGCAAAGCAGCAAAAATTTTATCAGATTAAACTCCTCTACTGCTAAAAAAGAAGTACTTTCGAAGTACAAGCAGAAATTAGAGCAAAAAGCTAGTGCCTTGGGACTAAAAGACTACAATGCCTTACATGAAAAATTCAAAGACGATATCGAAAAGAGGAAGAAAGAGCTTAATTCAATCGATCCCTTGAAAGAATTAGAAGAATATGAAAGAAGGCAGGCGTTAGAGAGAAAAAAGGAAAATGACAAAACCATCAAAGTCCGTTCACCAATATCTAAAGATACACCAAAAGAGCCATACAAAACGTTGAAATCATTTTTAGACGTTGAGAAAGCGAAAGCATTGACAGACAAAGAATTGGAGTTCATATGGAGGGCCAGATTTCAAAACAATGAACGCAGTCTAGTTGCAGTGTTGACCAACTTACAATTTGCTACTATGTATGCCAACGCATTCAAGAACCCGAACTTTATCTTGCCCTTGCCAAAGGATGCAGATGGTTACGAAATGCATTTCGTTCAGTGGTCATTTGTAGGCCCTCAGACCACCCATTGTATGCTTACGACTGTTGCCGAGTATAAGCTTCATAAAGAATATGCTAAACCTCACACAACCTTGATGTTCCACCAGGAATTAGGCGAAACTAGTGGTTCTGTCTTGATGAACGGCCAGGTGGAAAAGGAAGCATCCTTGAGCATGGATGAAGCCCAGCTTTTAGTTTTGAATGTTCAAAGGTTCTACGGTGGCATTAGCAATGCCGATAATACGAAAAAGCTAGCACTATTACGTGAATTCACCAGTGGCAATCCAGATTTCAACATGGATGATTTGATTGCTGAAGCTGCTTCCGTGGATTAAAAATACATACTTGAATATACATGATTTGTCAACTGCCCATGCTCATGATGTCATCAAGTAAAGATCTCGATCCATTTTCTTGGCCTGACTGTCTAGATCGCTTTGTAGAAGCCTTCTGCCTTGTCCCTCCTCTCGATGCCTTGGAGGAATGGCCTCCCGTAGAATTCTTACCTCTGTTTCGAGTGGAAGTTTTAGAAGGCGAGTCTAAAGAAGCAACATTAGACTTGTCGTTTACGCCGCCATTCATTTCGTCATCACCCGATAATCGACTATTCTTTTCAAAAGAATCCTCATCAATTGCACTGTGGTCACTCGCACGGGGTTCAACATCGGTCTTGTTCCTGAAAGTTTTGCGCTTATCTGCTACCGGAACCACACTAGGCATCTCTAATTCAGATTCGCTATCCGATATCACTATAGCGTCACTGGATGCCTTCGATTTCCTTCCTGATTGTGATTCTTTAGCTGTACTGCTTCTACCACTTTTGCTAGGGTAATCTGGATTCGTAGAACTATTTTCTCTTTTCATCTGGGCTAGGATGCTTTTGAAATATTTTTTTGAGTTTTCATCATTATCGAGTGCTTCGTCGTCTATATTCATAGACAAAAACATTTCGGTCTCATGTCGAATTTCATTCTTTATGTATTCGTTCATTATATGCTTATCATCGTTCTCCAAATATTTTTTGACAGCTTGATTAATACCTTCTTCAGGTATGAGGTTGAGCTTTGCCTGGTGAAGAAATTCGCTCATGATGTCTTGGAGACGAATGTCTGACACTTTGTTACCTGGTTCACGTTCATTATCCGTGAACTTTGTTTTCTTGGTTAGATAATTACTCTCAGAAGACTTTTTCTTATAAAATTGCACTACGTCGTTTATATTTGCAATCTTCCCCACAAATTTATTAGAGAATCTTCTAGGATTTTCAATTTCATAGTCGCCTGAATAATCAACTCTCAAGCGAACCAATGGTAATGGAATTGTTGTTTCTGTATCATTTGAAAGCTCTGGATTGGACTCGAGAAACTGAGAGTTTGCTTTCTTAATCAACTCCTCAATTTTGGATGTTAAAAATTTTGAGATATCATCTTTGGATGCTGGGCCAGATATAAATCGCTCTTTCAGCAACGAAACCTCGTCCATTATGAATGGCCTGACTGTTTTGAGCTTTATAGTATCAATTGAATAGTCGGCCCCTTTGATATTCAATATGAAAACGCATTTCTCCACGGCTTCTCCTTCGCATAAAGAAGTAGCCACCGATGATCCCGGCTGCAACGTATCGAAGCCTCTGTCAGGATTTAAAACTGGCGTAGCAATACACTCATGCTCATGTCCCCAAACTACAAAGTTAAGAAAAGTAGGCAAAAACTGCTCTGGTAGGTACGAAGTCCTCGAGTGTGCGACATGATTTTGATGAACACATAGTAGATTGAACCACTCATCAGTGGCTTCATTGGGGCGAAGAAACTTGACATACCCGTCGCGGAAAAGACGATGCAATCTTTCATCCTTGACATTGGCAAGGCCATACAACGCCAACTTACTTCCTCCCTTTTCGAAAAGCAATGGAGATAGTTCGATTTGCTCGTTATTTGGAACTTTGCCAAAGTAATTAATTAATCCAGATATAGAAAGTAAATCCAATGGCAGCAAAAACCCTTCGCCGGTGGCATCGTCATGGTTGCCGCTTATGGCAAAAACAGGAACAGACACATTTATATTCGGATCTTCGTAATTGACGGTGCTGAAGTCTTCTCCCAATGCCATGCTGGGATCACTCAACAACTGCATCTCGCACGGACGATCACCCATGCAATTGCTTCGCAATGACTTCATAACGTGGTACATGGATTTCTTGGATGGTTTGTTAACGTGGAACAAATCACCTCCTTGAAGTATCATATCAACATCTTTGCTCTTAGCAAGACCCATTATTTCTTCAAACGTCTTCCATGCATCATCCCCTCGTATGGGATCGTTCTCGTTATATCCAACATGATTATCTGTAGTTATTAGTATACGAATAGTGTCAGGACCTGGCTCTATATGATCTATGGGTGGCATCACGACAAATGCTGGCCATTATGTAAAAGAGGTGGGCATCTAAGTGATATCAAAAATTTGTGTACGCACATCACAACTTTTTACTTTCAATACTCTAGTATACCTAGGCTCATAGAATAATAGCGATAAGCTATTTAGAGAGGCGACCAAAAAGTTCCGGCAATGAGAGAAGAATCAATTTCTCTGACCCTAGAGCGACGTCAGCAAGATGAGGTGAATAGTATTGCATCAATATATGGTGATATTTTCAAAGATATCACACCGGCGGGATTGATTTGGAATAAGAAGCCCAGCCCCCACTTTCAAATAATGTTGCTGTCGTCAGAATGTAGCGAGAGACCCACTATCTCAATGACAGTAGACATTGAGTTTACGAAAACGTACCCGCTCTCGCCGCCAATCATACGTATCCTTGAGCCAAAGAACATCTTGAAGCCGAGATTGCATTTACTCGAAAAACGGATCAAGGAGTTGATCAAAGAATATCCAGAGGAAGAGGTGTCTTTTACGATCTTATGCGAGCTTAAGGACATGCTTGACGACTTTCAACAAACTACTGAGCGAGTGCTATCTTTAGAGGAAGAGCGAGAAATGAGACTCAAGAACGAGCGATTGAAGCTTGAAAAGCAAGAAGACTTGAAACAAAGGGAGCAAGAGAAAGCCAAGCAGAAGCAGATCGAAGAGTTGAGCGAGCAACTCTTGAAAATTCAGGGAGAATATAACGATCATGTTGATAGCGCAAGTGAAACTGATTTGGCTAATGAGATAGACGATGACAAAATGATGGTGCCGGCAGAACCAAGCCTGTATTTTATATTTGAGAATCCGATAATGGGAGAGATACCCGGTAGTAGATCAAAGTTCAAATTCAGGGCTGTCCTGGGCTTCGTCAAATATCGCAAACGGGATTTGTTATCCCTGATCAGCTCCCAGTATATCGTGAAACCTTATTTGCCTTGGGATTTGCAGGAGAGAGTAGACAAAAAAGGTTACGAGTTGTCTTACTTGCTTACTGAAGTAGATTTGAAAAACGAGTTCTGGTCTAGCGATGCAGGCAAGAAAGAAATACAGGATCTTGAAAGCGAATTGCTGCATATTATGAACATTAGTCACGACAACCTTACCAAACTTTATGGATTTCAAATTGACAAGAATTCTACCTCTAAGGGAGGATGGAAAATACGGCTTTTGACTGAGTTTTCGTCTGCTTCCGATTCTCTTCTGGATATTCTCCCGACCGCCGAGTTTATAAATTGGTCCTTAGCGAGAGCATGGCTCATTCAACTTCTCCCTGGTATTGAATACTTGCACAACATGGGTTTCGTACATAAATTGATATGCCCTCTTACGGTCTTTGTTTTTGAGATCGAGATCGACTATTATTACCATAATTCATTAGATGACAACTCTAGGTTTGAGGATCAAAACCAACTAGGAATGGATTCGATAAAAGTGCTTAAGCTATGCCATTCATCATACGGACATAGGTTACTACATATGCTTGATTGCCACCCTAACGAGTTTCAGTTTGAAAGAGCTGATATCTCCTCACCGGAGAGTCATCAAAACCGGCCAAAGAAAGGACTCAAAGAAGCATTTATTCCGGATCCGTGGATAGCCCCAGAGTTAAAGTCGAAGCCTAACAGTTATCACCTAAAGACTGACATTTGGGATTTGGGTGTGCTTTTTCTAAGGGTAATGATCAACTACTATATTCTCAATACAACCTATCATAATCCAACAGAATTCCATGATAAGTTTGATCCCGCGGATTTTCTTGGTGTAGAAGATTATGCTGCCTTGGTGTATGATTTATTGTCTAAAATGCTCCAGCCAAAAGTTTCGAGAAGGCCAAGCCCGTTGGAATTGAATGCCGCTAAATTTTTGCGAGACGGGCCTATAATGATGACCAATAGGTCCGCAGGAGCTACGCATGCCTACAGATATATCAACACCGATGAAGCAAGTAGCTTCGTTGAAAATCCTTCACAAAACTTGTCCTTCGATCACAAGCCGCAAAAAAACGCATCCAAAGAACTTAATACTTTTCACCAACTGAAGAAATACATGGATGGACACAAAAGACAAATTATGGGACATACTAGCAGACGGTATTCCAACCAGAATCAACAGCAGTATATCATGAATGACAATTCATCGAGCAACATGTACTCTAACAATCAAAGGGATATGGGAAGGTATGAAAGGGATTTTGAAGAAGTTGGGAAGTTAGGTAAAGGGGGATTTGGAGAGGTGGTTAAGGCTCGAAATCGAATAGAAGGTACTTTTTATGCCATCAAAAAAATCAGACACCGTGCTAACAAGCTAGACTCATTACTCAGTGAAGTCCTTTCGTTAGCTAGGCTCAATCATCAGTACATAGTCAGGTATTATGGTACATGGGTCGAGCAAGTGCAAGATGAATCAAGTGCGATTGCTTCAGATAATTCAACTGATACTGAGAGTGAAGACGACTTTGATAGTCCTCTTAATACTAGAACTTCATCTTTCCTTTTAAATCATGATAATTCGTTTCAGGTTGATTTCATTTCCAATTCTTTCGATCCCAAAATCGAATTTGACGATTCTTCCGAGGATGAAAGTGATTTTGATGACAGGATAGAATTTGCACATTCTTCGAACCCGTCGGACTTCGAGGAAGATCTGATCAGTACTACTGGTCAAAACATCGTCGATAGAAGCAATTCACGAGAAGTAATAACCAAAAAGAGTAAAAATGAATTTTCACAACAGAATCTGCTAGGATATCAAAAATCTATATTGTACATCCAGATGGAGTTTTGCGAAAACAATACTTTGTTTAACTTTATAGAACAGGGTCTTCCTGGGAATCCAAATGAGTACTGGAGACTTTTCAGACAGTTGTTGGAAGCGGTTTCGTATATTCATAGAGAAGGTTTTATTCATAGGGACTTGAAGCCCATGAATATTTTTATTGACAAGTCGAATAATGTGAAAGTAGGGGATTTCGGATTAGCCAAAAATTCACAGTTTTCTTCTGTCGTCCTGACTAATAATCAAGTGGAATCATTTAACAAAGATTTGTCCACTGTGGTGGGGACTGTATTTTATACGGCTAATGAAGTAGCCACTGGTGACTATGATGAGAAGGTAGATATGTATTCTCTTGGTATCATATTCTTTGAAATGTGCTATCCCCTTGCTACTGGTATGGAAAGGGCCCGTACTTTGAACAATTTGCGATTAATCACCGTTGACTTCCCTCCAAACTTCGTTGACAGCAAATTCAAAACAGAAAAAAAGATAATAAAATTATTGCTCGATCATAACCCCAAGCATAGACCCAGTGCATCTGAATTGTTACTGAGCGGATGGCTTCCAGTCGAGCACCAAGATCAGGTTATTAAAGAAGCTCTTAAGTCTTTAGCAGATCCTGCGTCTCCGTGGCAACAGCAGGTCAGGGAGACTTTATTCAACCAACCCTACTCGATTGCTAAAGATTTGATGTTTGATAACTATAGCAAGAACTCACATAATTTGGAAGATTCTATAAGTGACTATTTGCTTTTTAGTAAAATGATAGAAGAACTTTTTAGGATTTTCAAAAACCATGGCGCTATTGAGAATTATAGTTCTAATATCGTTTTGCCCAAAACACCAACTCAGTCAAGGGAATTAGTATATGAGGTTTTAGATAGAAGTGGATCTGTTTTGAATTTACCTTTCGATTTAGTGCTTCCAACAGCGAGGTTTTTGAGTCGAAGTAATGTAACAATTCCCAAGTTATTTCGTCACGAATTTGTTTACAGACCGAATTTGAGAGGCATGGGTATGCCGGATAAGTATAGTGCTGTCAATTTCGATATAATATCTCATGAGATTGTCGACCGTTCTGTTAATGATGCTGAGTGCTTGAAAGTTGTTGATGAGATTTTGCAATCTTTTCCATGTTACAAAGTCAAAGGTTCGCAGAGTTTGATAATTTTGAATCACTCTGACATTATCAATTCTGTAATTAATTTCGCTTTTGGCAATATAGGGATCGATGAGAGACAAAGGCATGAAGTTATAGGTGTCTTATCTCAACTTGGAATAGATAAAAGTGCAGATGAAATAAAGCGGTATTTGAGGGAAGATTTCAATGTTCCACATACTGTCACAAAGGATTTGATAGATGTTTTTAATTTTACTGCTGAACCTGATAAAGTCAAGCAAAAATTGCAAAAAGCCATGATAGATTCTCCCTATTTCATCAAAGCTGAGAGAGCTCTTACGTATATAATGGATGTACTCGCCATTTTGAAGCAATTTGGATTACAAACTTCAGTATATTTGAATCCATTGAGCAATTACAACCACAAATATTATTCACGAGGGATAATGTTTCAAGCCATTCATAAAGTTGACAAGAATCGCAGGTTTGTGAGGGTCATAACTGGAGGAAGGTACGATAGTTTAATATCATCATTGGCAAACAAAGACATCTCAAAATCATCTACGCCATTTGCAGTTGGGTTTTCTCTCACTTCTACTTTTATGTTTCTATTGATGAAGAATTTGAATAGGAGATCCAAAATGTTTTCCAAACTAGCCTCGTCAGAGATCAGTAAAGCGAAATGGAAAATTAGATGTAATGTTTTGGTGACTAGCCTTAATGCATCTTATCTCAGACAATCAGGTTTTGAGATCGTCAAAAATCTATGGGCCAACGACATTAGTTCAGACATCTTTGTTTCAGCTTCTTTAGAAGATATTTTGAATAAAGCAGATATCGATGGTGCCAATTGGGTTGTAATCATAAAACAACCCTTTTCATTACAAAAAAATAAACAAAGGAAGTCTACAGGAAAGTTCAAGCCGTTACGAGTAAAGAATATTAGTAGCAACAGAGACGTTGACATTGATTATGAGGAACTAATTGGATTTCTTCAAGATGAAATAGTGGAAAGAAATAATGAGGACGAACCCGATGGAAATCACCTGCATGGCACTAATGAATATTGCAGTGACAATGTGGGAAATGACAATCAGGGTTCTAATATTGAAGATCCGCTGGCTGGCAGTGGTCAGGTCTTGTCCGTTGATATTGATCAGAAGGTAGTAGTTGTGCCTAACGAGGCTCCTCGTGGTCGTAAAAATAATAAAAAGGAGAAGTGGGAGTTAGAAAATAATTCTAAAGTTGCATCAGCAAATCTCATAAAAAAATTATCAAGTTCACCAATTGTCACGATAGACGCCAGGGATGAAGTTTTAGATATGATTCTGTCATCTTCTATTAGTCAACCGGAGGAATGGATGAAAAAGATATTTTTCTCGAGTAATAACCTACCCAAAAGCTTTGCGAACAACATATACAATACTTTGAAAAAGGAGGCTTCCAAAGGTTCTAGGTGGGTGATTATTCACTCTCCTAAAACAGACAAGACATCCATCGTAGATCTACAAAAATAATAAATTAAGTAATAAATAATAACTATTGAGGTGGTATGGTTTCTATATGATCTCTATATGAACGCATGCTAATAAATAACAAATAACGTATTGTGCACTGTTGTATGAGTACATAACTTTGTCTGATCTTGATGAATTGAAATTATTGGGTACCGTTTTCTTTCAAATAGCCACGTTTCCAATCCCAATATTCTTGTAGCCTTAATGCCCCATACTTGGAGTAAGAGAAATCGATATTCGATATTTCACTTTGAATCATTGCCCAGACGCCCCAGTAAAAACCAGGCATGCCATAAAACCTTGATACTTCCTCGATCAACTTATTGACATCCCGCGATAGAGCGTTTTCGTTATTGAGATAACCTTTTATCCACCTCACCATGGTTGGGTTGGAAGTGCACGGTACTGGGATAGCAGATCTATTGCAATCAAAACCCTGCCACTCAGCAAGATGATTGGCGATGTCAAAGGCACGAGGCGCTGGGAGCATGTATTCGTAATCAATGAATTTCACAGGGTTGCTTTCAATTGCCGGCAATTTGGAATGATGGGCGTCATCATTATCGTACTCCTGAACAATGATGTTTCCAGAAAGTAGATCGCAATGAGCAGCTACAACGGGAGATTTGACAGATTCTGTGACTGCTTTTAACCACATAAATTCCTCTTGAACTACTTTCCTCGCATTTTCATGCGTGACTTCAATTTGTAGATTTTCCCTGAAAGATTGAATTAATTCAAACGAAAGAGGGACTATATTAATCCAGTCTTCAATTAGCTCGTAGACGTTAGAAATATATCTTTTCTTCACCTTTTTACCCTTTCGTCTCGAAGAGTTGGCATCTCTCTTTTGCTCGCCCGAGTTTTTCCTGCGATCGAAGGTAAAGTTACGAATCTTTTCCACCCCATCTTGTATGTTCTGGCTGCTGACCCTACTATGCCAATTTCCCAATTGCTGAGCAATAGAAGGATAGATATTTTCCTGACCAAGTTCTTCCAGGCTCAAGGACCTTCCTGGGAGGTACCCGTATATCAAACCATTTTTGAACCGAGCATGAATCGCAGGGGCTAGGCCCAACGAGTTCAATACCAAATGCAGCACAAATTCTCGGTGCCTGTCGATAATGAGGTTCGTTCCTGGACCATACACACGCATCAAAACCGTCTCATTGGTGCTACTATATGTTCCCGAAAGTAGCATATTTGTGATTCCTCCTGTAACCGTTTTAATTGTCAACTGGCGCGGGTCCACCCACGTCGGGAAAATCTTCATGAGAAGCACCTTCATCTGGCCATAGTCCGCTTTGGCACTGTCGGCCAAGTCTATGGTATACTCCGGCAAGTAAAGCGCATGCGTTGCATAGTTTTCCATGATCCCCGTGAGTTTAGCACTATTTTCCAGCGGACTCGGCGACATGCTTGGAGACGACTCTGGCCGTATTGTCAGTCCCTCTCCAGACTCAGGATGCGAATCCGCATGCGAATCCGAATCCAAATCAGAGAGCGACGGGTTATTGAGGGCATACAAGAGGTTTTTGTTCCGAATCTTCATCTGTATATCTCTTGCGACCGTGGTGTTTCCGCCCGCATCTTCAGCCTCTCCACCCTCGCTGGCCGTTATTTCTATATTGATCGGTGCGTTGAATGCATTGACGGGCACTAGCTTTACGCTACCGCCACTGATGAAGCAATACACGGGTGACGCCATCAAGTTTAGCTACTTTTGGTCTACTAAGCTCTTATCTTGTATATTGTCATGAAACCACTATTTCAAGTAAGAGTACACATGCTCTGGTGAGATTTTCCAAATGCTGGAGAGTCACGTGCACGGCCTGATGAAGACGGGACCAGGGTCTAGTGACGGTTAAACAGAGGTTGGATCATCATCAGAGATCCTGTTGTAGTGGTTAGTCGAGGCAGATGGATCGTCTTCGTTCTCTTTTATGATGAGGTACGGCTCAAATGCGTTTGGGTGTGACCAACCGGGGAAAAGGCGGCGATAGGACCAGCACGCGATAGCTAGGCCGAGAACGCTTCCAATTATCACATCGACAAAGTGGTGCCTGTAGTCCTGGGTACGACTGAGGGCAATGAAGATGGCCTGAAGCGAGGGAAGCCACGAGACGATAGAGCCCCAGTAGCCGCGATTTTGGTGGAACGCGAGCAACTGGCCGCTCAACCAGAGCGAAAGGTACACAAGACCAGCAAAAGAGATACTGGAGTGGCCGGACGGGGTTGTGCGAAATCCGTCTTGGAGTCGTTCGATATCCTTAGTTGTGCAGACGTCTTTGGCGTATACCATGACGTTAGCGGGTGTGTGAGAGTCCGGGACACACCGGGCAAGAAAATCGGGCCTATGTCTGCCTATCAGGTTTTTCAAGAAATCGGTGACGACGCTCGCCATCAACACGGACACATAGAGACCCACAAGCGACACATAGGTGACGTAGAGCTTGTTCTCGGGCTTCGTCACCACCATCCCCACCGCAGCGATCACGGCGCTTGGCACCCATACTGAGAAGAAAATTAGCCCTCCATTAGTCACCTGTTCATGTTCGGCAAACGGGTGAGAGAGGGTAATATCGTTGACGTAAAATTGCCTTTCGAAAGGCTTCAATGAATAAGCAACAAAGTATAACACCACCAATATTCCTAGCAAAAGCACGTCCGATATTCTCCATCTAACAAGACGAGCGCTCAAGGGATTCCGATTTAACCCAAACGTCACTCGATTAAAACTATCATCTTTGTGAAAGTAATTCAACACATTGTATATCGCCTCCTTCGCCTTCTCCATAGTTCTAGGATATTTTTCTTACTGCTTTAATCCCGTATTAACTACTGGGAAATAATTGATATCCATATCGCATCACGTGAGTGAACCTTTGGTGCTGATTTGGACCCTTCTATCTTTTGGATGGTATTAACTTCTGTAAGGGAAGGAAAACGAGAAGGATAGAGAATTGCCAGGGTAAGTAGGAGCTGATAAGAGCTGAAATATCTGTGCTTAAAGTTTGATTTAATATCGGAGATTTTGGTTGATTTGCGTTAAAAAAAGATTCCGGAACACTTTTTGGTCTAGCACCACCGAATGTATGTGCTGTATCTTCAAAATAGGACAAGTCATGCCTAAGTGGCCATTAATAGCATAAGATGAAGATAATAGGGTGTGTCGTATAAAATTTTTAAGAATTTGCTCTTTTAGACTGGCTTCATAATGTGAGAGTAGCTGCAAAATGAACTGTTATATGCTGAATCGGCTGGCTTACGAATAACCAGGGAGCCATAATATCTCAACGATTGCGATGTCTCGAGCAAATCTTTTGAGGGCCCAAGACCACCGTGTACAAGAATAGGAGTTCGAGTAAATGGAGTGGGGCCAACCGCCGTGCAGTATTGGAGAGAATTAGTCCTCATGAGACATTGACTACTACGGCTCCAAGGATTCTATTTAGGAGAGAAAGTTTTCTTTGCTGAAGCTGGATTTTCGAGGTAGAATTATTGGCCTTAGACCCGAAAAAAGTATCAGCAACTCAAATATCCTATTTTAAGACCAGATGTGTCACCATCACCGTGTTGCATCGCAGCCACTTCGTAGATATGGCCATGGATTAGTGTTAGGGAGTTGAGTGCATGGGCTGCGCTAGCTCGGGATTTGTGTTTCATGGTCTCTGGCATCTTGACATATGGTGCGAAGGAGGCCCGCTGGGATTGAACGTTGCCGGTGCAGTGGCCATCGATCTATACATACTGACAGGCCAAATAATCCAAGTGCCGATGCTGGCATAGAAATGGGCTCCAGGCTCTAATTAGCCATGACGCCCTGTGTTGGAACGAGTACGGATCTTTCCGACGATGCCAAAACCAGGATATCCGTCAAATTGGTCCAAAGTAAGCAGGCTCAACTACAAAAGAACCAGCTAGCCGTAGACACATCTTCCGACACGTTACATACGTTCATAGAGAAATAGCTCAATTATTGTAAAGATCCTAGGCGGTGTGTAGTGACCGGTTTTGTATTCAAATTTCGACCTTTATCAACTTTTAACTAGACCAGGGAGTACTATATAACCTTTATATTCAATAAATCGTTGTACTTGAGTCGAAGCGATCAGAATTCAGGTGTATCATGACTAGTAATCTATTTAGCTCAGGCGATCCGTGGGAAAATGGATGGGCGAATGATGATAACCAAACAAGCTCACCAGTACAAGGGTTTGGAACCGATAGCACATATTTAACATCTTCGCAATTGCTCAAGAGCGACAGCAAGGAGGACAGCAAGATTAAGGACTCCAATGTCCCCCATTCATACAAGCAAGTTTATTCGGCGTTGGGGGACAAGATTACATCGGTGACGGATCTAGAAAGTCTAGTGTTTCGTAGACTAGTAGAGGCTGATCACTTATCACAGTACCAGAGCACGAGAATTCTTGACGTGTTATATGACCACGATTTGTTGCCTCCATCCATTGAAAGCAATTTTTACCAAATAATGGGTCTTTTGGCGTTGGAATTGGACGTAGCTGGCAACGGCGATTTTGTCACCTTGCAGTTCAAATTAGGAAGTTTGCCAGAGTTGCCAGCTGACGTTGTTGAGCTTATTGTGCACAAAGAGACGAAGAACGAGCCCACGCAGAATTTCGTTGACCCCTTGAATGCGCAATTGGCCAATTCCTCGTTGACGGACCATGAAGAAGGTTGGGAGGAAAGCAAACCTCGTGATTCCGAGCCAACACAATCGGTTTTACTGGACCCCATTCTTAGTGATCATACTCTCATTCAAAAGAGTCAGAGCGAAACGCAAAATGTCGAACAGCCGGCAGACCATTCTCATATTACCAAATACATTAATGACATTAGAGATACGTTTGTGCCCCTTGTCGGCTCTAATGACTCAATTAAGATAAAAGAAGTACCGGAAAAAGAAGGTTTGGTGTTCAAGCATATAAATTACATTATAACTCACGAGATTCATTTAGGTATGCACGGACCCGCTGGGAGCAAGAAAGTTATCAGAAGATATTCTGATTTTGTATGGTACGTACTACGCGTTTCTTGAGTTTTATTGAAGAACAGTTACTAACTTTCTCAGGTTGTTAGAATATTTATTAAAGAAGTATCCCTTCCGAGTTATTCCAGGTCTTCCTCCAAAGAAATTTTCTGGTACGTATTTTTCATGATTCATTAACTTGTCAGGGAATTAATTTACTAATCTTTCCAAATTAGTAGGATCGTCCCCAGATTCTCAGTTTTTGCAAAGGCGCCGTCGTGGCCTCTTTAGATTCTTAAATCAAATAGTTAAACATCCGGTCTTGAGGCAAGATCCCTTGGTGGTTACCTTTTTAAGCGTTCCGACAGACTTATCAAGTTGGAAAAAACAAGCCAAAGTTGATTATTCGTTAGAGTTCAAAGGCCGGAAAATTCTGACAAACTTCATAAATTCCATATGGCCTAGTATAGGTGAAGAGTTTTTGCTCAATTGGAATAAAGCTGAGAGCAACATTACTAAAATGATCGAATTATGGACTAAAATTGTCATGCTAGTCGAAAGGTACGAGAAAAGGCAGCAGCAAATTGCTTATGACAATGGAAAATTTGTAGAAATGGTCAATGGTTTTCAAGCATTGAGTGGGTCGGTTTATCCGCACGACGAAGACACTAGCCCGATTATCGGTAGCATCAATAAAGACGACATGAACTCTATCAACGAATCATTAGGTTTGGTATCGGGCCTTTTCAATAAATCGAGCCAGATACTCATTGACGAGAGCTATACAATTAATACTTCACTTTTAGAAAAGTTTAAAAATTACCTCGATTATTTGTATTCGTTACAAGAACTATTCGAAAGATCCAAAAAGCTACTGATCAATAACATACCTCAGCTTCAAAATAGGATACATGACAACGAACAAAAATACAATCGGTTGAGCAGTGAGGACGCTGATATCAAAGGTAGCGATTTGGCTAAGCTAAGGCAGACCATAATCAACGATAAGCAAGAAATTTTTCAACAGTTGAATAAGGACTGGTTGATCAAAGATTGCGTTCTCGGGGAATACTTAATGTTCCAGGAAACTCAGTATTTAATCAGCGAGGCATGGATTGACTGGTGCAAAGGGCGGAGTAAGTTTCAAGACAGGCTCTTTAATTTACATGAAAACTTGAATAATGAAGTCATTAACGATATGCCTTTAGGAAGGTAGGCCTTTTATCCACGCCATAACCCAGCAATAAATCCCTACATCCCATTATTTGTGCAGCATTTGTAGTTTCATATTATGATGTCGAGCTACCTTCAACTATGGCTTGCCATTTTGAGATCACCTCGTGCTCCTTCTGTAACTCTAAGTCATCGTCAAAGAATTTCCTATCCAAAACCCGTGTAATATTAAGCTCTTTCCGAGCCTTTTCAAACAACTCGGGGTCGTTCTTGGCTACCACCATCCCCAATAGCTTCCCTACCACCATCCCCAACTGCGCACCCTTGGGAAACAGATTGTCAAATCCGTCTTGAAGACTCGTTTCCTTTGCATTGGTTATCCCGTCCAAATATCCTTGTTTTGTATGTATCCTTCGTATATCTGCATCAGAGCTGCCCATCTCTCTCAAGTCATCGTCCCCCCACACATCTTCGGTATCATTGATGGCTTTCTCGGGATTATCAACATCCTTCGAAGACATGGTCGAACACCCTTTATCGCAAGAACAACCTCCTTGGCAATCTGAAGACATTTGGTCTGTTTTAATTCTAAGATGGCTCTTCTAGTCTGGGTCCTATCGTGATGAAGGTATAAATGTCGTAAGGTTGATTAATGTCGCGAGCCAAGCATGAAATTTTTCAAATACACAAACGGTTATTATTGTGAGTCTATGGAATTACTAGCAAAATTACCAGTTTTTTATTGATAGGACTAGACAAGTATCATCAACTTGCCGATAAATTAAACTACAGCTAATAGGGTGCTGGTAACCTAACGGAAGTGCAAATTTGAGGAATTTGATAACTTTATAATCTTATAGCGGACAAAGAGAACAGGGAGCACAACTTGCTAGCACAATGACTGAGAACATAATTACACAAGTATCACCCGATACTTACCCTAGCGGGCCACAGCAGGTTTATGATGAAGGTGAAACGGTTGACTACGACTCTACGATACACTTGAATATCAGAGGGGTGGAATTCACCATAACGAGAGACGAGTTGATGAGCTTGCCGGAGAGTATTCTATTGTGCTTATTTCCTAACGGGGTTTTCTTGGACGGAAACGGCCAGGTAATTACCAACTTGACGGAAGAGGACGTGGTGCATGTCAACTTTGATCCGGAATGTTTTCGATACATCATCGACACGTTTGGAGAAGCGCAAAGGGATTTGCAGAGTATGCCCCCCTTGTCGCCTGAAATCAGTTCGTTGGGTCGTTACTCCCAGGAGGCTGGCTCAAACGTTTTGCAACATAAGCCCGCTATAATAGTGTTGCGAGAAGATTTGGACTACTACGTGATTCCTCCTGTAGCGGGTCTCGATGCAGACCAATTTAGGCATATAAAGACGGCGGTATCGGCGGAATTGTCTACAAACAAGAAAATATTCAGCGGCTTGGGATTCAATACAGACCTTCCACCGACTATAGAGCAAAAACTTGGACCCGCCGAGCAACATCTATTTGACATGTTATGTTCTAGCGGGTTCGAACCCAGCGGTGAATGGGGCAGCAGGTCACCCGAACCATCTAAATGCGTTATTCTGTCACTACTGTTGGTTCGTTTGAAGCCCCCAGCTCCGACGCCACCAGAGTCGCCTCAGCTTGACCCTATTCAGTCAAATGTGTCGAGCTCGTCGAGAAAAGCTAGATCGCGCATAGCCAACTTGGCATCGAGTGCTTCGAGAGCTGCTTCGAGGTCTTTGTCAAAATCGAGGAAGAATCTCAATAGCAACCAGACAAAACTACTTTTATTCTGGAGGAAACCTGCCAGAAAGTGCTGGTGGTCAAATCAGACAATAGATGTTGTTCTACCAAATACACTGTACAAGGGTCAAGCACCTATGGCTATCAAAGTACATATAAGAAGAGTGTGGACCCTAGAGCTCTCCGTCATCGGAGTGCAGTGACTCATCAAACAATATGACTAAAGTTCGACATTGTTTACAAGTATAATTCTTTTCATTGGGTGGCCCAACGTCGGCCTGTCTTGAGAACTCAAGAGTAATGTTCCAAGATTTGTGTAAGTCGCTTATCGGGCTCATATAGCTTTACATTGCTTGTTTTGTAGCAACTACAAAATATTCTGCACCGTTTGTGAGTATCTTTCTTAGAGTAATCAAGTACTCCAAGGTTGCGATGACGCTTGCAAGCAAAGCACCAATTGGCTCGTCTGGCTCAGTTTTGACTACACCTGTTTCACGCATAGCCTTATAGTAAGCAGAAATCATAAAATAGAATCTTAATGTACTATAGGAACCAATTATCATGTAACGACATGTGTAGTCAAGGACGAATGTAATGGCTACGAGCTTGGTATACTGGCTTCTCGTATGAGTCAGCGGAAGCTTTGTACAAGAGGAAACAGGAGAGAGCCTCCGAGGCTAAGCTCTTTGTCATGTACTCTACAGTGCCCAGATTCAAAGCACAAAGGCTCGAGGAGCAATAAAAGCGACCATACCGTCGCATTTATTGACTTGCTCTCTCGATTCAAAGCCACCTGGTAACCAAAGTTCGCGGCCAGCTTGGATTGTTGGTGCCCTTTATAATGTGGCTTATCATCTCTTATAGAAGAATTCATTTTGAGTATCCTGTGCGAGTAATTCGTACCCTATCCCGCATTGCAGCATTGCCTTGAGGGATATTATTGAGCAGGTTGACCTTTGCATACGTGTACAAGCAACAGCTCAACGTGGTGATTGGGCATAGTTTCAATCTCTCTTCGTGAACTTTGTTGGTGCTAATCGTATAGCGAATACTCTTGCGCTCAAGTTTGATTTGCTGCGAAAATACTCGAATGGACACTAGTGAAGAAACGTTAAAGAGGCGTTACGTCAAGATCATATTAGTAAGAGCAGACGTTAGCGAGGACAATTGAACTTTTGTGCTTGAAGCTGCGTCTTTTAGGGTCGACCGGAGATTTATATGACTAGTTCAGCAGCATTCGGTCCTCTTTTCCTCGGACGTAAACATCCTTGCTTCCGATCTGACCATGATTATGTGCTTGTTCCTGTCTAGATTCTCGATTGCTAAGGTTGCTCTATGTATGATACAATAGATAGTGCCCTCGAGTCAATATAGTGACAGTAGCTTGACACAATGCAGGTTCAGTTCGACAATGTGGATGCGAATAGTGTATGCGTGGGGTTTCCTAACCTACCTAACACGGCTGATGATTTTCTAACAGCCTTGAAAAGATTTTCCAGTCACCCGCATGCCAGCATTTACGGTTCTGGATTTGGGCAACAGCATTAAGAGTACAGTCATTCGTGTGGCCTAGTATTTATTGAGCACACAGACACTATCTTCGATAGGCGCAGAAAGAGACAATACAATAGACAGCCACCATAGGATCGGAATCATGCCGTCGATTTCGGTCGCCCTCCCAGTTAGGGGTATCCCGAACATTAAAACCTCGTCTTATGTATTTGAAGGCTAAGTGCTCTCTAGTATGTGAAACCTGCATTACTTTGCCCACTCCATTGGCTGCTGACTTTTTGTTTGATCCTCTTGTCTACGATACGTCTTCAGGCTTGTAGTACAAAAGACTACTCTATTACGTGTATGGTTGGTTTATATACGAGATACGTACCTTGCTTCCTTATAGAAATCATAGCTATATCGCCGATCGAGGGGTACGTTGACAATAAATATTCCACCAGATTAAAGCGAAGGCTTTCTCACTCACGGATCAAACCCACAAATCTTTCCACATTAGGACACTTTTTCTAGGGTTCATGATACATACATCGTGAACATTGTAACTACAGGTAAAAACCCGACTCGGACTGGATTTGCGCTGACTCACGCCCGTTTCAAGGCTCTCTGCAACCATGCGCCCCTTCGCGCATGTTCCTTCTGCAACTACTTGGCTGCGGTAACCGATATTTCCAGTTCAACAATTCCACATTATAGCTACATCTGGGCCTTATTCTTCCATACTACGCAGCCATCATCTGTAGCCCACATCACACATATTGTCGGTGTACTTTCCTTGTTCGATGGGTTAGAAAAACTCGTACCAAAAACTCCGAACTATTAGGCGCAATGTAGCATAATAATTTATTACCAAACCAAATATGCCCTAGGTCTCAAATGAAAATCTTTACGAAGCCTTTAGCAGACAGTTTCTATGCTAAGCTGACGAATACAGAGAGCATAGCATGTGATATGGCACGTTGGGAGCCTGTATTGAACAGGTTAAGCTGGTGATTAGCTTGCTAATAGTACGCTTACGTAAAAGATCAACAGTATGTCAGCAACTGTTGCAGCCATCGGCTTCATGCATGTCGTACGATGATTATAAATATAGTGAAATCCGCTATTTGGCAAACTTGCAAGCTTCGGGTACCACGACTAAGAGTACGTGGTGGCGAGGTCTGGAGATAATGAAAGTCAGGCGCCCAGAAAGTATTGGCATCGCTTCCCCCATAAACATTCTGGAGTATTCGAGATGTGTCATCTTAGCCATTAATATTGTAATAGACATAGTAGAGACAGTAGTATTCTACATACTATCGAAGGGGTATCATTACGTTTTCCCATATCTGCTATTCGGAATCGTTTTGGACATGGGCATACTCGGTACGTTCGTAGTTGAAAGGACGATGCTGGGCAAGAAGTTAAGATCGAAAACAAGGATAATCCGAAGCACGAAAAACACACTCTGCTTGCTTGTGTTGTTGATGGTGATATTCAAAGCATTCTTTTTGATCTCAGGTCTATTCGAGAACCCGTTAAACATCAGCTACGATAGTAAGCTGGATGTGGAACTCAACAGCGGGAGCAAGGTGACCATTGTTGTAATAAGTGTGTTGTCCTTTATCTCGGACTCGCTAGTTTTCGCTTTCTGGTGGTCCAGCAAACTCAGGCTGGTCTATGTTGTAATATTGCTAGTGTGCATCCTCCAGGTACTATTGGGTATAACACAGATCGCATTGTTCATATCATCTATCAAACGAAACCATGAAGGTGACCATCGAATGCATACTTTTTACGTTTATTGTGCATCTTTCATCGTTAGCGGAGGGTTTTTAGGGCTTACTTTCTGTCATAATTTTTCTGAAGAGGTTCTCATGACCAACACCATTGGAAAGTTTAATGTTCTCCTTAACATTTATTCCGGGATTTTGATATGCTTTTCAATGGTGTGCTTATCGACTCTGCTCACGTCAGCCTTAAGATACTCTGATTCATTGGGTGTTCTGATACTGTTTGGTTGCTCCATAATACTTAGCATCATAACTATAGTTTGCTCCACCCTACTATGCAAACGTCCACTACCCGAATTAATGGTAGAGCTGATGTATTTACCGGCTCTAACCCCAGTCCAAAAGCAAGCGTACGCAAAACTTATAACCTATAACTCTAAAAGCAATAGTGGAATATCAGGAGATGCGGTAATATCACTAATGGAGGCCTATTCTCAAGCAAGATTACCAGGTATGCAATGTACTGTGCTCCGTGTCTATAAAACCAACCAACAGGACGCTGAAGGTGGAAGAGAAGGCAAAAAGCCTCACACTTCGTGGGAGAATCTTGACGACGAAGAGAATTTTTTCTCCGACGAAATCAAGAAGGACGAGCATTTGAGGACTCTCGTTCCCAAGCCATTATCGAAAAACCAAAAGAAAAGACTTGCCAGAAAGTTTGCTTCGAATAGAGAAAACGATTCAGCGGGAAAGTACCTCAATCTTGAGGAGATGGAAAAGGATTTAGAAATGCAAAATGATTTTTACCAAAAATTATTATGCACTGAAGCGTTAGTTCTCTTGACGAAAGTAGACGACTATGACTTAACAGGCCCAATAAGCGGGCGATGGGGTAAGATACTTTCGAGATTGGCTGGTAAGCATTCATGGTCAAAGCTTTTATGTATTCGTATGGGTCTTTTGGCTTTCCACTGGCCCTTCAGAAGAGCAGCATTTTATTGTAGTGCAACAGAGAGGCCCATAGCACGAAGTGCAGCAGTTATGAATGCTATTGCTACGTGGAATAAGAAACAAGCATATGCAGAGAGGTGCACCATACTCCTTGATCCAACGTATAAAGGCGTTTTACCAGATAAAGCAATTTGTTATGGGGGGTGGAGCAAAATATATCTTCCTTCTTCAAATATCATCAAGCTTCACGGTTTTAGAAAGAAGAATGTTCATGATTATTTCAAAGCTGTTAAATATCGTAATCAGGATAAGAACTTCAAACTGGCTGGAGGAGAAATTTTGAAGAAAGAGTTTACCACACATAATTGCGAGATAGCTATCAATCTTTGGTCACATATTGCATCGTCTCGTACTGACGGTGGCAACACAGCGGTTCTTGTTGAACCGGATGCCCGATTCATTCATACAATTGGAACACACGCTAATAGTAAGGAAGATAGAACATTACTTTTCTTAAAAGTGGAAGATCAAGTAATTGCATCATGCGTTATATTTCGCTTGGGTGACACGATAACCAGTGATATTCAAGGCTTGTTACACGAGACAGCTAAGAAGTATAATGCATACTTCGTGATGATGCAAGAAGTGATAAAAATTGCCTTTGATGAAGGCAAAACATACGTCGACTTTGGGCCAACGACTGACGACCCAAAGCATAGCATCGGCTGTCAAAGTGTTCCTTTGGTTGGTTGTTTATCCACCCCCATACCCCTTTTGTCCCCGATAATTAGATTTGCTGCCAAAGAAGTCAAAGTTTGACGAAATTGAGGACTCGAGTACAGCATGCAGTTTTTAGTGACAACTTCATGCTGAAAAGTGAAGCATGTGTATTGCAATGTATCATTAAACTTGACGTTTCTTTTTGCGTAATAGGAGGAACATCATACCGTATTATTACCATATCAAACCATACTGCTGAAGGATTCAAATTACTGGACAATTCAATAGTTTGCGCTCATCACTTGATATGTCTATGTCGATAGGAACATGTTTTGTCATTGACAATGAAAAAATGTACATTTTGAGATCGTATTGGCATCAGCAATTCGTTTCATTTACCAAGCTGGTTTGGCGCCTTTTCTGTAACAAGTTCAAGATTCAGTATTATAATCAAGGTCGAAATCAAAGTTTATAGATTAACTTTACACGAACTGGGCTCTGCTTGTGCCGCCCCTTAAATTAGTGATACTTCTCTGCTATTCACATAGCTCAAAAAGCTGTGTATTGCGCTCAATATCTGAACCAAACTGTTTAAATCATATTCACTCCTCACAATACTGTTGGGCTGAAGCATTCCCTTAGCAACATTTTCGACGTCTGTATGTCAACTTCAAAGATCACCAGCATTATATTAATATTTAATTTACCTTAATTTATTGGATTTTATACATTAATTACTTTTTTAAAATAGGTACCCCTACCAGTATTCACAGTCTGATCTACTTCAAGTCATTGATTCACTTCTTGAAATGGACATGTCAATGAAATTCGTTGATTTCGTGTAGTTATATTTGAGGAATAGGTTTTAGGAAACGCGCTCATTCATATATTCATATATATTTGATTGAAGCTTTTTATTAGTGAAGGCACTTCACATTCAAGATAAGTGATGTCTTCTTCAACCAAGAACAAGATTCAGAGAGTAGAACAGTATGAGCAAGAGAGATTAGATCATACACCTTGGGTGGAAAAATATAGGCCAAAGAATTTGGATGACGTTGCGTCCCAAGACCATGCGGTGAAAGTGTTGAAGAAGACACTTGAGTCGGCCAACTTGCCCCATATGCTTTTTTACGGGCCTCCGGGAACAGGTAAAACGTCGACTATTTTAGCTCTTGCTAAGCAGTTGTACGGACCCAGATTATACAAGTCAAGAGTTTTGGAGTTGAATGCATCGGACGAAAGAGGTATTTCCATAGTCAGACATAAGATCAAGAATTTTGCGAGATTGACGATCTCTAACCCTTCGGCTGACGATAGAGAGAAGTATCCATGTCCGCCTTATAAAATCATCATATTGGACGAAGCTGATTCCATGACCAATGACGCGCAGTCGGCCTTGAGAAGGACTATGGAAAACTACTCAGGTGTGACGAGATTCTGCCTTGTTTGTAATTACATCACTCGAATCATTGATCCTTTGGCATCAAGGTGCTCAAAGTTTCGGTTCAGATTGTTAGACAATGAAAATGCTTTGCAGAGATTGAAGTATATTGTCAGCGAGGAGCAAGTGTCTTGTGATGATGACGTACTTCAGGAAGTGTTGAAGATTTCGAACGGTGATTTGAGAAAAGCTGTGACATTCCTACAGTCTGCTACGAGGTTGCATAATTCGCTCCCTAAGACAAACGAGAATGGTGATGTAGAAATGGTTGACGCGGACGCCGACAGGATTACTAAAACCTCGATACAAGAAATTGCCGGCGTTTTACCGGAAGATACGTTGGACGAGATCACGAAAGCTATAGACTCGCTTAACACAAAAATAATATTGGACACAGTGGAGAAACTTGTTTTGCAAGGTTGGGGAGCTCAACAAACTGTTGATCAATTGCATGATAGATTCATCTTGAACGATTCAATGAACTCTTTGACCAAAAATAAAATTTCAAAAATACTATTCCAAACCGACCGCAGGTTGAACAATGGTACCGATGAGCACGTACAGCTCTTAAACATGTGCCTACAGATTGCAAAGATTTTGTAACCACATTTTATGCTAAATATATTATATAATTAGTGTTTACATATATCATAGTTAAATCAAGTGCAATTACGTAAAATGGACTTAGCGACTGCCAGACTGAGAATGTCTCTGTTCGAACCCATTTGGTTGCTGCATGGGTGGCATACCCATGCCTGGGGGTGGAGGGACATGCATTCCTGGAGGAAAGCCAATATAAGGCTGATTGGGAGGTGGCGGCAATGAACCGTTGCGGCCACCAGCAAATTGAGGCGGCATTGGCATCCCAGGAGGTGGCATCATCCCAGGAGGAAACATTTGTGGTGGAGGTTGACCCATATTTGGTGGGTATTGCATAAGGGGAGGAAAGTGATTAGGGGCATTAGGAGGACCTTTGAGGGATCGGGCATCTGCTGGCCTCCCCTGAAACTGTTTCATCCAAGGTGGCAATTGTTGAGGTACTGGTGAATTCTGGCTCAATGGTTGAGCATGTGGTAAATTTGTATGTTGCTTCGGAGTCAACTGTGGAGACTCTGGGGCTCCGCTAGTCGCCGAAGGGGAGTGAACGTAATCTGACGGAAGCATTCTGGGGTTTGCTTGGTGTTTCAAATTGTTAAACAGCGCCGGACTAATTGGCTGTTGGTTTGTCTCCTCACCTTCTTTTTTGGTTAGTAGAGACATGAAAAATGCATCATTGTTTAATGGTTGACCTTGTATAGGTTTAGCAGCGTCATTTTGTATGTTTTGCGGTGGGAATTGGATAGGTTGTGGTGCTGTAGGATTGTTCGTCTCTGAGGGGCGGTTCATCATCGATAAGAACCTTGAATATCCTTGATCCGCCTTCCCAGCTTGTTGTTGGACTTGAGGCATCGAAGCTTTAGATTGCGGTGTCTCATGTTGTTCTGTTCTTGCTTGTGGGCGACTTTCTGACGAAGGACCGTTGAAGAACGAAGAGAACCTGGAACTTTTCGTCGTGAGCTCAGAATTTGGCATATTTGGGGTAGAGATTGATGAACCATTCCCTTTCATCGACGAAGCTGGCGAATCAGTTTGAGTCTTAGGCTTCACAAAAGAGAAAAAATTATCAACCTCATTTCCGCTTTTCTCAATATTGACCTCCGGCGCTTCTTCAACAGGTTCCCCGTTCTTGCGACGCTCTTCAAACCGCATATGGGTTTTCCAGTTTTCGAAATCTTCGACGGTCTGACCCATATTGATATTCAAATCGCCATTCAAATCTGCATTTTCCCATTCGGGTTCGACTTCCTCTGACGGCTCGCCCAACAACTGTGAAATTTTGTCGTCCGATAATGAATCCAAGTCGCTACCCTTCATGAACCCCACCTTACGTTGCCAACTGGCCGAGTCTTGGCGCTTTTTACCAGAGCCTTTGCTCTTACTATTACTATGTTTGTGCTCTTTTGGACCAGTCGAGTTGTTCAGGATTTTGCCTTTTGCTCTCCAGAAACCTTTCTCTGGCAATTCATTGGTATTCCTGTAATCCTTCACGAAAGGCAGGTTCCGTAAGTCCAACAAAAAATCGATGGTATAAACGTTATTTTGATTCGTCTCAACAGATTTAGCTTCCGAACCAACGTGAAGCGACGGACTTTGACTGCGCGATCTAGGTTCGATTTCGGGTGTCGACTCTTCGGCTGCTTTTGCCATTGCAGAATCTAACAACCTCGAAAATGCACTCCCAGGCTCCACGGAGTTCAGGGAAGGTGATGGCTCGTTCTTAATTTCAAAAGATGACCTACTGACATCGTCTTCGCTCTCTTTTAGGACTTGTACTATGGACGAATCGCGGAGTAATGGATCACTTATTTGCGGTGGTAACGACATATTGACGCTTCTGCTATCTCAAGTTAATGCAGGGAGTAATCAGCCTTGATTCTTGTTGCGACAACTGAATACTTTGGTACTATTAATTCTTCAAGTATTGTCCCTCTCTGGCTCTTTTTTGTTTTGAACTTTTCAATTGTGCCAAAATTCAGTTCTCTGTCAAAAATATATATGAGTTTGCCTAATGTATCACAGCACCTCAATGTGGGCCAACTCTTATTTAACTCGTTGTCCTATACTTTATCTTTTATTAATAAACAGTAACTATGCTTAAGATACCTATCTATAGTGGTAATTAGCCAAAAGCTAAGGAGTCAACGATTTTTTAGTGTGCGGGTAATTTCGTACAAACCTTCCTATGTCTACTGTTATAGCCAGATATCGAGCCAATACTTATACCTAGATACCGCTATTTAACTAAATATGGTACGTTTAGCTTCATAATCTCTCTACACATTACGAACCAATCTATTTCTCTCAAAACGTTTTGCATCCGATTGTCATCATCAGGCGAATCGAGGTTTTGTAAGACTTTCTTTTTTTCTTCTTCTTCCCATTTGAACAACTCGTACATGAACTGTAAATTAGGCTGGACAATGATGTTCAAACGTCGAACTCGTACGTAGAGATATGCCTTGGGAAGCGAGATGTTCAAGCGTCTCATTATTTCTGCTATGACCACGGTGGCAGACCTAGAAACCCCGACGCGACAATGAACCAATATTTTTGTTTCGCCGTTGGACTTTTTGTACTCCCGATCAATGTAACTAAGAATGTTATTCAACGACACAGAGAGTTCATCGATTCCGTCGTCTTGCAAATTGTTCACTTTCATCACCGTCTCCACCGGACATGCCTTAGTCTTGTCGTGAGATGAGATGTTATACACTTCGATATTACCGTTTTCCAATTCTTCAACATCGATATCGTGGTTTTTCTGGAATTTGTAGCCATTGAGCCAATACAACAGCTCACCCACCGAGATTATTTTTTTGATACCCAATTTGGATAATAACGGTAGACAGCTGGCATGTTTGAGAGAACCCAAGTAGAGATAGGGCAAAATTTTGGAAGGGAGGGATCCCTCAACGTCTTTTACCCAATCGACAGTTGAAGACAAGGGTGTGGCTGAGCCCACCTCATTTTCTGATTCGGAACTAGATTCTGAGTCCGAATCATTGACAATATATCCTAATTGCAAGCTCTTGGCAATCAGCTGATTAGGGGAAGATGTAGGCCGGGGGGCTAAGAATAGGTCATTGAGTTCGTCGCTGCTTAAAATCTCTAGCTCTTGCCAATCAATTGAGTGATTCATATTTAGTGGAGAAAACTTCCTTAAGATGACCTGTAATTTTCTTAAAATTGTAACGTCACTTCCAAAAATATAGAACGGTCTCCCATACTGGACATGAAGTTCCAAGAGCGCTTCATCTAATTCTATGTTTTTGGAGTACATTAGATAACATAAAACAAGTAGTGACAGTTCGGTGTAACCATCTGAGCAATAAATCAACGAGCTCAAAACATCGCCATCATTAGAGCTTGAAGATGAATACAAATAGAGTAGCTTGCATGTGTTAAGAATGGACATCAATGTATCTTTCCGACAATCTCCAAGTCCTATAGATCCCGAAGGAGGGAACTCCAAAGTGTGAAAATCATGGTCAAAGGAGCGGTGACTTGAAATAGAATTTTCAAACAATAATGAAGCAAGAGTTGGTAAATCAGGAAATGAGGCATCGTTATGGCAATGGATGAAAAGACGCCAATTAGCCTTGGGTAACGGCAAGTACGAAAAAATGTCATCGGAATAATTGTCTGTTTGAGTGAAAATCGAGTTGGCAGGATTACAATACATATCTTTCATATTATCGATGCTATGAGTCTGGATGGCGACACGATGGTGCCTCTTTAATAAATGCATAAGCATAATCTGATAATCCCATATATTTCCCACCCATACGTTTTTGTTGATCTTCGTAGCAGATGACATCTTAATGGTCTCTATTTTCTCCTTTACTTGGTAATCATTATCCCATATAGTTAAAGTGTTCGACTTAAATGCATCCAATGTAAAACTTAACTGCGTCTTTCTGGTTGATTCCAATGATGATGAAAGGCTAGAATTATTGGGCATGGTGGTGAAAAGGTTACTATACTTGGCGATAGTTGTGTCATTTATCATGACCTCCTCTATAAAGTTGATATCATCTGGAATGTAAACGTTGTATTTCGGTATCGTGACGCCTTCCTGGCACCTGTTATATATTTGAGCCAACCACAAAACACGGGCCACATTCACACACTTGCAATTTCCCAAATAGTGAGTTCGTTGGAAGCAGTAGATTATAAAGTCAGAACACAAGGCCAGCTTGGCTACCTGAATATGAAAATTTCTTAGGGAGACACCACTATCTGGGTCCAAGTCTAAGAAAAATGGCAAGTGATTGATAGATAAACAATCCCGTAAAAAAGTATCGGCCAACATGTTGATAGTAGGTTGCTTGTCAGACTCAAAAACTTTGGCCACCACTTTGTACACTACGTCAGCCACTTCGGCCCTGGATATGTCAACCGGCAGAAGAATTTCCTGGAGCTTCACAGTATTTTTCAAAACACGGCGCTTCTCCGACAGTTCGGGTGACGAATCAACGCACATCAAAAACCTGGCGGTCTCTGGTTGGGCCTCGAGTTTCGTGTGCAAAGATAACTGACCCTGTTGTCGTATAAAGTACTGGCGCTGGGCAAAGTTCTCCTTATGAATGCCGTGTAGCCACGGAAACATCTCCTTTGTGGGAGGAAGAGGTCTGTTGAAATACCACTGAAACACTGCATGAAGCTGACCGTAAGTGATGGTCTTGATAACGATGCTCGGATGCGTTTTCTGGAAGAGCGGTGCCAATGGCAACTGGTGCTCGTAGAAGCTCGAATGGCTGTCTAAGGGCGATATTGGATCGTCCGATCCTTGCTGCATTTCCGAAATCACTAGACTCGATGCCATGTTCAACTTGGTGGTTTTGCTCCCCACTATGCCGTCGCACACTTCGCACACCTCTTCCTCTCCCTCGCAGACCCCGTCCTCAGTCTCATCTCCCAGATACACCTCCGCCGACGATCGCCCGCTCGTATTAAACGTCTTGTGCCGTGCCCGAAACCGGTCTCGCTCGTATACCAAATCATTGGAGCTCGAAGACGTGCGTTTGCTGGCCCGGATAATCATCTCGCTCTTACCCTCACCGCTCCCGCCATCGATTTCCGTCGCTCTGTCCCTTTCCTTTGGTCCTGACTCCCCCTTTGTACGACTAGATCGGGGGATATGTGTGGCCGGAGATGTGGACCGAGATGTGGACCGAGACGACGGCTTTCTTGTTTGCAAATATATACCACTTGGTATTCCTGGTGTTGTCATAGTCTCTCAAATAACCTCCCGCACCAATAGCCTGAGTTGAATCGGCTCCAATGCTTTATTATATCCCTTATTCACTCGGCGCTCGCCCTATCTATAAGAATAACCCTCTTATCTGCCTATATAATATAGTGATTGTATATCGTACCAAAAAAAATTAACCCATTTCCGGGTAACTACAAATGTGAGATGAAAGTTGATCAATTCGATTTTAGGCCTTCATAGTTAGTATATATATAAGTGAAATTAGGTAGTATAACCTTTCATCGATAGAATTCATCAGGTAAACCACCTCTGAGCTAGGAACTTCCATAGGCAATTCTTCGGAGCCGACTAGCAAAACTTGTCCGGCAAATAAATAGGTACGCTTGGCGATAGACAAACAGGTAACCGCTGGTATCGTTAGAAAGAAGCACGAGGGTAAACGAGATGGCGAGCGCATCGAGCAAAGAGGTAATTGATCAGTTGAATCAGGCTCGAAATTTGGCGTTATCCAGTCGGGAGACGTATCCACCGGTATTGAGGCAGGTATTGCAGTTTGCCGGCAACCGCGACATCGAGATCCAGACGTGGTGCTCGCGGTTTTTCAGGGAGTCATTCGTGGCAGACGACAGCATATTGAGCAGTGCAGACAAGGTGGACCTTGCGATCGATGCTCTAGACAGCTTGGTGGTGTTGGCAGAGGTGCGGAACCCGGAGGTATTTCGGAACTGCATTGACACCTCCATGGTGGTGTTCAGGCTTGTATTCCGATACGTGGCCGAAAACGACGGGTGCACCCAGGTATGGATGAAGTTGAACGAGTTGAAAAACCTACTCACAAATAAGTTTCAGGCTCCATTCCCTATCTCACCGTCTGACGACGAGGAGCACGACATGTTCCGGGGCCTCGACCTGAAATTGGAACTATTAAAATTTCTCATTCTTGTTATTGACTACCAGTCTAAATCTCCTTCCTATGTGTCGAGCTTTTCTTTGGCCAAAGTGCTGCCAAACCACTCTCTCATCAAGCCATCAATCGAAGCCGAGGCATACGGTCTCGTGGATGTAATATTGAAGGCCTTAACCAGCGATATTTTAGTGACCCCTCTCATAACTGCCATTCTTAACCATTTCGCTGTGCTAGGTAAAAGGAAGCCCCAATTTATATCCAAGATTTTAAACGTTATAGAAAACTTCGATACCAATGCAAAATTACAGTCTAACTATGAATCAATTGAACAGTTTAAGTTGTCTAAAAAATATGTTGATAGAAGCTTGAAGATTTTTTTGAACCATTTATTGAGAGGACAGCTCGTGCCTTCTAACTACACATCGTCCTTGAATAAAAAGTTGAGCCAGCTTATTGCCAGGGGTGATGATATCCGGAAGAAAAACATTTTGATGCCCACTTCAGATGACTCAAATATCAAAAAGCGCAAGTTCGAAGGTTTCCTCAATCCATCTAAACGTATTAAAACTAATGATTACAAGAATTTGTATTCCTTAACTGACCCAGATAACGAATTGAATAATTTCGATCTTTCAACCCTTCCTCAAAATATTTTGATCTCCATGACTTTAGCATCTCTTAATAAAGTGAGTGAGAATAAGTTATCAAAGGCGTTAGATATAATTGGCGAAAGGTATAAATATACTGTGGCCAATTTTTCCACAGGTAATGGGGTTAAAAAGGAGCAGGATGGTGAACTAGACGAAGATGACATTGATAACGGTTATGATAACTACGGCCCCGAAACTAATTATACTTTACCTCCACCTAAGGATCTTTCTTTCAATGAGAAAAAAGAGCATGTCAATATAATTATAAAGAATTTCTTCAGATTGGCACAAAAGAACGTTTCTGACATCGAAGATAAACAGGAATTAGGTGGCTCGGATACCGTGAATAAAGAATTAACTAAAATTGCCATTGATACTTGGAAGAAGGATTCGTGGTTTGTGTTGTTAACAAGGTTAGCTACTCGAGGCATGAGAAGCATTGATAGTACAAGCTCTTCAGTTACCTCTGATCAAGTCGAGGAGAAAAGTCCTGACGTCACTCAAAACGAGGAGTTGAGCAATTTAATCAGGCAGGCCATATTCGAGCATTTCTTGGATGATGTTCATTCCCGAATTGATCTCATCATAGAATGGTTAAACGAAGAATGGTATAGCGAAAAAGTTTTCAATGAAGACGCTCTACGTGAAAACTTGACCGAGAAACATATCAAAGAGTACGAGTCCAAACCTCTTCAGACTGAAGATGTGTCTGTAAAAGTCGAAGCCGAGCTAGACTCGATTGAAGTGCCCACTCCTACCTATAATCAATGGACGGGAAAAGTTCTTGACTCACTAATCCCGTTTTTGGAACCCAATGATAAAAAAATCTTCATCAGGTTGTTGTCAGACTTGCCCTTCCTAAACGAAGATCTCGTGTCAAGAATAAAATCTTTGTGTTTCGACCCCGGCAGATCGAAAATCGGGTTCTTGTCGTTGCAATTCCTCATCATGTATAGACCTCCGGTGAAAAACGCATGCATCGGGATCTTGGAGGAACTTTCGAAGAGCGATCAGGAGGATTTGAAAGAAGAGGCTACAAAGTTATTAAAAAAATACGAACAGTAGTGTCTCCTTTGTATATACGTTCGTCTACAGTAATAAATACTTATTTAGTATTCCGTTTTGTAGTTTTGGGCTTGTGGACCCGTCTATTGGTGTGAATCGATCTCAATTTGGCTTCGTTGGCCTGTCCGAGCTTGATGAGATCGGACAACTGGTTCAGCCGCACCCCTCCCGACAATTGTTTCAAGGGAACGTTTGATTCCAGCTGTTTCTGGTATTCTTCTTGGTGTAGGGTATTTTCTTTATAAAACTCCCGTGTATTGAATTCTACAACACTACGATCGGCATCATTCTCGGTGGATCCGCTTTTATCAGGCCCTATCTTAGTGTGCTCAGACTTTTTGTCATCGCTTTTATCGTTTTCTTCCTCTTCGCTATCGTGCACTCGTATATCAACGGGCAGACGCTCCTGTAGATCTATCCTTTCTCGTTTACCTCCGACGCCATTGAACAAGTTGACTTGGGAGAACTTCGTGACGTCGACTTCACCCTCGTCCTGACTATCGCTGTCGCTGGCGTATTCTTGTAGGTTATCCATAATTCTGGTGATTTGTGGCTCGAGTCTAGAAGGAAAAATGTTTCAGGTTATTAATAGACGATGGTCCATTACACGAAAGCACCAGTGGGGCAAATAAAATTGACGATATAGATATCGATCTCGACTTTGGTTCTAGTCTACACCTTAAGCATAAGTTTGGTGAACACTATCACTCAAAAACCGGGCAAATATGGCCGGTAATGACCTTCTAAATTTGCAAGGGTATTTCGATGCACATAAGGAAATTGATAAATACAATCTAGATGATTCCACCTTCGACCTCATAAACATAGATAAGTTTCATAATACAAGAACTTCTACAGTGCTATCGTACATGTTAACATGGGTTTTAATAATCTTGTCGTGGGTTTTGTTGGGAGTTGATATTTATACGTGTCTCAATATTTTGGTTTTCCATCGATGGTCCAGCAATGACTACAAGCCATATGCTTATTCAGTGGCTAAGTGGATCTTTACCGGATGTATCATCTTTCAGTTTGTGCTACTCCTTTACCACTGGGTATGGGCCATTCATGCTTATCGAACCAAGAACATCGCCTTGACGTACGTGAATGGCATTGCGCGTCTACTCTACGCTGTCAAGTCATATAACTATCACTGTCTATTCCACCAGATCGAGCAAGACAACTTTTTTGATTGGTCTTGCTTCTTGAGCTACTCGGAGCTCGACAACGCATTACAAATATTGGTAGCCGATACCCCAAGACAGGTGATTAACATTTTGACTCTCAGGTATTACGCCACAGACGGCGATAACCTGAATGATATCATCAGCAATATCAAGAACATTGCCAATAGTAACTTGAGGTTATCCATCATTTTGTCATTCATGTGTTTATCGGTGGCTATCTGGTCTATTTTCTTCTTCAAATTCTTGCTAGGCATGATTTTGTACGTTCCAGTGAGGATAAAGTTGCGGAAAAACGGCTACAAGTCATTGAAAAAGTACTGTTGTGACGTTGTAAATGATAACGTAAGAGCTTTGGTCATGAAAAACCATAAGTCCAAGAAGGCGTTACTAGAGGATGGCGTAGTCGATATCAAAGACATTGCTAACAATCCATTGTTGAATTCTTCGACTACTACTTTTGCGAATGACTACAGCTACGAAAGCTTGCCCACGAAATCTGCAAATATTGCTAAACCTTCGGCTATTCATAAAGTCGGTTCCGAGTATTACGGTCATAATAATCGCTCCGAAGTGTACAATAATAGTAATTTCACCAGGACCTACGAATATTTGCCGCTTGATGATCTCGCCCCTCAAAGTAGGGAGGCCAAGCATATCATGCCCCGGTCATTTATGACTCCAGACTATGACCAAGGGAAGTCAGAGGATGCCGCTTTTGGAAATCCATTTACAGACCACCAGGCAATCGCACAAAAGGGTAATTTAGCGTTTGCGAGATCCCAAACTCACGATATGGCCCGTAAGGCTCCTACAGAGTTGTTAGATGATAGTAAAGCTCAGGCCACAAGGATGCGTACACACGATTTAAGTCGGAAGGTGCCACCGGCAGAAAACCCTTTCAGCGATTCGACGGCGAGCTTGGTCCAAGACTCAAGTATTACAGAACCATATAATCATTACGAGTCAGAACCAGAGCGATCTTCCTCCCCTAGTTCATTGGCGCATTCCAGTCAACAGCCAGTTGTCAAGAATCAACACTCTATACCCTTGACTCCTGCTCAACCCGTCCCGTTCGAAGAAAGAAATCTTAGTCTGGTCTCAGCAAGTACGGAAAATGCTCCATATCCAATCAGGGGAATATCCATGTATGGCCCTGAAACGGAGTCCACAGATGCTTTAAAAGATAGATTACTCAAAGATTACGGTGTCTCTGACAGAGAATCGACCAGTTCCGAGGGAGACTATCCTATGTACTCACCATCCAGCCGTGACGACGAAAGTTTTACACAATGATCCCATCTCTTTATTCAACTACATAAATGCATTCTATCGGTCTACGATCCATAAGTTCCCATAAATTTGTAAGAGTTATAAACTAATATATACATGAACTGCAAGTTTTAAGCTATTTGTCTGCCATTCGCACACTGTTTGTTGATTAAGAAGAGTTTTTCTTACTTTCGTATTCCTTCTTCAACTTGGCCAACTCATCGTCTGCAATTGGGGGGATAGGAATATCGCTGAATTCGTCCTTATTCAACTCGTGCCAGGTGTAAGCATATACACCGAGCGGTATGGATGCCACCAATACTAATCCTATCATGTTTCTAAAGAAGTATGGAGCTCTGACTCTCAACAAAGCTGGACTCATTTCAAAAGTTCTTGGATCACGGTAGCGGCCATGTCCCTTTCTATTAAAATGTTAGCCGGCTAATAATAAATCAAGATACATCTTTGATACTTACGGTTTTCCTAAAACACCCATTTTGATAAAGCAATATGCTCAAAGTGTCTCTGAAGTTGTTTCATTAGTACTTATTAAACGGAAGGCTAGAGATAAAATTTTGCGACACGATAAAAATTGGCAGTCACTCATGTGACTATACACTAAATTATAGATGGAGTAAAGAAGCAGTAGCATAGTAGCCAGGGGAGAGTAGCAGGCACAAGAGGTTGCAGAGAAACTTCTGATGGCATGGGTTTATGCTGAAAACAAAAAATGAGAAAAAAATTTTCAATTTTGTGCTTAGCGAATTGCTGCAAAATATGTGTAGCAGTCTTATGCCTACGCTTTCAGCTTGAACAAGGTCTGTTAGCGTAAACCATAATCATTCGTTTAGGAAGAGAAATATCTCACGATGTGGTATTATGAGTATAAATGCAAATTGTCTATTAGAATAATTTAATAGAGAGGACTTAGTAATGGTTTAATCTCCACAAAGTGACTTTTCCACCTTCATTACCAATAGCCAACATTTCATTGTTTGGAGAGAACGCAACAGCGGTGACTCTCCCCAAGGGCGTCCCGCTAGTGGGCCAGTTTGAGTACACCGAACAGGAAGGCAAGTGTACCAATCTCAATGCATCTCTTTTAGCGCGTGAAGCGATACATAAAATCTGACCATCAAAGGAGAATGATAATGACGAGATTGATGTGACTAAATTCTCAACCGCCTTAATTGGCTTTGGATTGCCTTCAGCAAAAGTATTGCGGTCATATATATTAACGATACCGTTGTTAGTGCCGATTGCCAACCAACGGTTCTTTGGTCCACCTAGTTTAATCTTCGTAACCCCAGTACCACTATCATCCTGCCATCTTCTAATTATTTTGTTGTGCTGACTTGGCTCTTTTTTGAAGCCTTTTTTAGAGCTAGTACTTTTACTCATGTCATATTCCCAAACCTCACCCGCTGAATTAATAATAACTATAAATGCTTCATCATTAGAAAATTCGAAATCAACTATGGTACCTTCGATTTTGAAACCGCTGACCCATTGCCCCGTCAATCCATTTAATAAATTGCACCAACCGCTGCTCCCTGTAAGGCCAATGTACGTCCCTTTCGGAGATATCTTGAAGTACTCCATTGACCTCTGAAACTGTTCATGCCCGTACATACGAGAGATTTTCTCCACCTCCCCGGTATTGAGATCCCACTTGTTCATGTAGCGTCTTCTACCACCAGCGAATATCAAATTTTTGTTGTCTTTCGAAGGTATGGGTGAGAAGTAACAGGATGAGATGGGCGAATTACGCAAGTGTAAAGTGGTGACAACATTATTTATCTTGCCGTCAATGTGATAAATACGCAATGTTCTGTCGAAACCACCAGTTAAAAGTAATGGATGCGAGTGATGGAATGACAATGATTGAATGGCTGCCTTGGATAATTTGGCGCGATTTGCGTCCTTGAGTCTGGTAATTGAAATCTTATTAGGCGCAATTAGTTTGAGTTGTTTGGTTATGACAAACTTTTGTGTAGAGGCCAATAATTTTAACACAGCATTGTTGTCGTTCGGCACACTGTCGGTTTCGTGTTCATTTGATCCTTCGTCGTCCAGAACATCTGAGTTCTCTTTCGTTATCTCGTCATAATTCTCCAAATTGTCCACCCACTCTGGTTTCGGGTAAATTTTCTCGAACTGCGATCTCAATCTAGATATGTAAGACCTCCCATTCACCGAAACGTCAGTCTCCACCTTTCTCAATTTCTTCATTTTATCCGAAGCTAGCAAAGAAATTCTCAACCTTTCATCGTCACTGTCATTCCAAGCATCAGAATCCGAAAGATCACTATGTGCTTCCTCATCTTCAGATGGTGAATCGACATCCATCGCATCTTCACTTTTTCTTTCACCATATTCTCCATCGTCAATGAAGAACAAATCGTCATCCTGGACATCATCTAGATTACTATCACTTCCAGACTCTTCACCACTGCCCTCACTCTGCTCCACCTCATCAGATGAGTAGTCGTACAAGTTGTCTAGCTTTCTCAAATTAGTTTCAAAGCCTTGTAAATCTCCGAAAACAAGCTTTTCAAGTTCCAATTCTTCCTCATCCTTAGGAGGTATGACCACATCTTCACCTTGCCGGTTTTTTGTCATGCTACTCGTACTACCTGACATACTTTTTGAATATTCAGTACGATGAGTACATAAGTCTTCTCAAAAAAAAAAAATTTCACCAGAGTCTTTAAAATCACGTTTCGCGCAGACACCTTAAAGAGCCGATATACAAATATGTACAATTATATATATATATATATATACACGATATAAAGTGATACAGGTGGATAAGCGTCTTGAATATGAAGTTCTATGCAATTACTTTTTAATGAAACAGCCATAGCTATTAGTTTTCAATAATCGATATATGCAGTGAAAATATTAATTTGGTATTCTCTATAGGTAGTCTTATTTCCCCTTTAATTCAGTGACAAACGTAACGAAGTACTTTTTGAAAGCCCTCTGATCAAGTTTGATCAAATTGGTACAGAAATCGTCCATGAGATCCAGTGACAATCCCATTTCAGTCAAGTAATTCGATAGAAAATTGAGATAATCGTCACCTCGCTTCTCCTGGTAGATTTTCAACAATGCAGCGATTTCTTGGCCGAGTAGTCTGTACTGAGCATCCTTCAAATCGAAATTCAGCTTTTGGAATGGCAACTCGAAAGATAAGTGGACCGCTTTGTTCATTAAATATTCGTCCACTCCCTCGATTGGAGCCAAAGTTTCGCCATACTTGTCTTCGGGATCGCTTAGCTTTCCTCCGGGACCACCCATCACATTGACGACATTGATCAACTGAGTCAAGGCTAGCTTTGACACAGTTGGTTCCGCTATGTTATAAGCGTAGACAAAGAAGCTTTCCAAAATGGTTGGAAATTTTTGTTTATTAGTCTCGGTGATCAATAAGCTCGATGAATGGTTGGTAATTATCGCACTTATGAAATTCATGTACGATTTCTTCAACGATTCTTTGTCCCTGACAATATCTGGCATTGATTCATACTCATTATTTTCTCCGTTGTATTTCAATAATAAGAAAATTTTCTCAACTAAAGGAGTCAATAAATCATTCAACAACTGATAGATATTATCATTGCTTTTATAGCTATGAACTATTTGACCCAAGAAGTTCAAAAAATTAGTGAGTTCGGATAACTTCAAGTCATTAGCGGCAAGAAGAATCGAAATCAATTTACTCAAATGATTATTAATATCATCTTTTAAGATTGGAATGAATCTGGCGAAAGAAAACCTAGCTGCATCTCTGATCATCTCAAACTTCGCAAAATTCTCTAATGTGATTAGCACAACTTGCGATGCAGTATTAATCTTATCTGATATTCCTGATGAATACTTGTTACTGTAATCATGATCGTACCCTCTAGCAAACGTCCCAATAGCCATAAGTGAATGATGCGCTTGTAATGCAACTAATTGCTGATTAGGGTCGTCTCTATTAGATATACATTTCTCTAAATCATTGAATAAAGGCTGGAAGATTAAATCGATCATTCTTACCTTTAGATTTATATCAACAGCTAACAATGAGATCAACAAACCAATAGTTTCGTAGAGATTCAACTGATTGTTGAAATTACCGTTTTCCACAATGTCATCATCTTCGTCTCTTGTGGGTAGTTCTGCTTTAATGACAAGAAGTGGTTGCAATTTAACAAATAAATCTTCTATGAATGAGGAGTTACTCAAACATGGCTTCGTTAACTTGACAAATCTGAAAAACAAGTACCACGTTCTTAGTCTAACTTTCTCTATGTTGTTGAACAAGCCTAATGGAGACGTAAAAATCTCTAAGATTCTTATAATTATGTCTTGATTGTTGACGTTGACGTTGAGGAAACTATAATGACGCACAATTAGTTCGAAAAAACCTAACTGTATCTTTGGATGATCAATTTTTAGAATGATGTCCGAATTTATGAGTTTAACCAAAAATTCTTGAACCAACAAGAATGGTTTGGAAACGTTAATTTCATGCTTGGGTAAATTAATTAGATTGTTTCTCAACGACTCTGTAAAAGTAGTGAGCTCAAATAAACCTAGTTCCAAGTTTCTCCAATTAACTTTCTCCAACTCAGTCATACTTGAAAAAACGGACTCATTGATTACTATAGGGATAGCTTCCAAAAACAATTCTGGTTTCAATATGGCAATGGTATCCTGAAACGTTTTCAATTTGGAGCGGACTTCATTAAACTGTTCGCTGGAATCGTCATCAAGGCCCTCATCGTCCTCGTCAAATTTCATTTTCAATATGATTTTATTCAACAATGACGACAATAAATCAATGGAAGCAAGCTGATTAAACTTTTTACAAATCAATAAATATTGCTGAACAAATGGGAAAACCTGTTGAGAAATATCATCATACTCATGCGACAAGAAGCTTAAAATTGAAGGCCATAAGTTTAAAAACTGCTGACTTACTGAGTCAAATAATTCCAACTCAGACGACTCTAACACAGTAATTAACTCCAATCCGACTTGATTTGATAACTTTGCAATATTCTCGGTAAATTCTATATCGTCTTCATTGCTTTCGTTGTTTATGGAATTAATGACAGAAGTTAAGTTCAACAATGAAATCAACTCCAACTTATTGAGTGGCTTCATCTTTTTTGAAATGATTTCAATCAAAGTCGAACAGGTCTCATTACGCTGCTCCGATTTGTTGAGGTATTCGAAAATGATGGTAATAAAATCATTGGAGACAAATAAAGTGATCTCCATCCAGTTGATGTAATATCCAATAATTTTTAAAAAGTTGTTTAAGATTTCGTTATTGTTCTGTATTGAGTCGGGATTCGTCAAAATGCCTTTCCAGTTGTCTACTAACAAAGTCATATCATCGTTCCTTATTTGGTCTTTTAACAAATGATTTCTATCCTGTACCTCTCTTGATCTGGAGATGAACTTATCGCTGATCTCAGAATGAATGGCAATTAAGATTCTGCCATAAATATCGACGGCGATCAAGTTGCTGTCCGCTGTTAATGCGAGCAAATCCTTGATGAAATTGGGATTGACGCTCATATATGTGTAACAGAATAGATTGCCCATCACGCCCGCCACTTTGTTCCGTAAATAAACAGGATCGTTAACATTAGAACTGATGAGGTACTTCAAGTACTGGAACAAGCCCGAATTGAGCTCGAATAATTGCTCGCTGCCTAGCTTGTTTATATTTTCGTCAATCACCTGGAGAATGAAAAATTTGAATTCCTGGTTCAACGGCTCGCCGTTCATCGACTTTAGCAACAAATCCAAACACGAATTATATCCCTCTGCTGTCGACTTCACCTGGTTGATAAATTCAAATGCCTGATTCTTCAACACAGGGTCCGCGGTTCCACTTAAAGCAATCTCGACTGCCTTCAGAATTTGTTGATCCATTTACTACTCTATGTTCGATGATTTGTATATATATTTTAGAGGTTGGTGGATGTTTTTATTACGAAATGAAACCTACCTTTCCTGTCTTTCACCTATCTTTCCCTTGCTGTCTGAATGCCTTTTTTTTTTACAAGTAATACCGTATTTATGTCTAATAGGCTACTATTAGACGCTATATAATATAGGTGTAGACCTGAAAAGTGAGAAAAATTTTTGTTTTTAGCGCTCACACGATTTCTTTATGGTTTCCTCTACTATTAGTCGCAAGACTTAACTACAACTATACTAATGAACCATAGCATTGATGGTGATATACAGTAATATTGAACTACCCAAATCACTTTGACGAAGTATATGAAATTTCAACATGCTGATTGCTTTATATAGACTCTACGCGACCCCTGGTCTTTTTTTGGACATGTTCTGTCAAGGGGAAAACAGGGGTGTAAGGCGTCATTCTGAGATGAAAGTAAGCTACTACTGACGATGTAGCATTGTTCTAATATCGCCGTTAGCTTGCTGCAGCTGTGTTGTTTTGTAGGGCCAGTAGAGTCACTGAAAAAAAAAACCGTTGAGTTTGACTCTATGCAGTGGTGCGTGCAGATCGATTATAGTGCATGGGACATGCTGTAGCATACAGTTTGACGTTTTACTATAAAACACTTATACGAAGAGACACCAGTTAGTCAAGAAGAGCGTACTTTTTTAAATGACTGGGTAAAGCATCGTATAATCCTTTAGACTTTAACCAGGACTGAGAGAAAATACGATCGCTATACTTGTGAGCAGAGTCTGCCAATAAGGTGACGACATTGGAGCCTTCCGGTAAGGACTCGGCGACCTTCACAGCAGCCACCACATTCAAGGCGCCGGTACCGCCGATGTAGAGACCTTCTTCGTCCAACAAGCGATACAACATAGCGATGGACTCTTCGTCGGGAATTTTGAGCGCGTCGTCGATGAGAGATATCTCCGGCTTCAAGTTGTCGGTAACTCTTCCCTGACCAATGCCCTCGGTAAACGACGAGCCACCTCTTTCCATCTTTTCGCCGTTAGACTTGATGTAGGAGTACAACACGGAACCTGGAGGGTCGGCCAAGACGCATTTGGACTTGCCGTTGGACATTTCTTTCAAGTATCTTGTCACACCGGCGAATGTACCGCCGGTACCGGTGGAGCAGGTGAAACCGTCGACTTTCCCGTCTAATTGGGACCAAATTTCGGGCCCGGTGGTTTCAATGTGCGCTTGTCTGTTTGCGGTATTGTCGAACTGATTGGTCCAAGCAGCGTTGTCTAACGATTCGGCGTGTCTCTTGGCTTGGTGGTTATAGTTTTGGGGATTGTCAAATGGGACCGCAGGCACTGGGTAAACCTCAGCTCCCAAGAGTCTCAATGTTTCGATTTTGTTCTGCGACTGAGTGTTAGGCATGTATATCACACAGTTATAACCCTTGGCTCTACAGACATGTGCGAGGCCAATCCCTGTGTTTCCAGCTGTACCCTCTACAATTGTGCCCCCTGGTCTAATCAACCCTTTCTTTTCGGCGTCATTAATCACAAATAATGCGGCCCTGTCCTTAATGGACCCTCCTGGGTTCATGAATTCGGCTTTGGCGTAAATATTTCTCCCAACGCTTTCCGAAATTCTCGGCAACCTAAGGAGCGGTGTGTTCCCAATTGCCTGGGGAAACCCATTCTCTGAAACCAACGGAACAAAAGGAAGCTTGAACTCATGGTTCTTTGTGATCGATATGCGACGGATGCTGTTTCTGAACATTTTTGAGCGTATGGATTTCAACGGTATAGTACTATTCAACTGAAAAATTTCAAGGATCACCAGTCGTAAATACTATCACGTGAAGTTGTTATCACCAGTACGAGATACCGAGCGAGCCAGGACAGAGCGGCCACTAAGGGCATTACCATTTCCAGGCCGCGCTACGTCTAACAGATCAATTCACATTGACCCGAACCGAAGTTGCTGTGCTCGTGCGAAATATGTTCCGACACTTATTGTTCACATTTTTTATTTTACATCTGACACCAAGCCTTGGGCGTCTTTCTAGACTCTAGTCCTACCGTTGAAATCGACACGCTCCATGTGCACCGGAGCAGTGCCGCTTCTGAAACTGCAGGAGTCGATCGATAGAACTTTTCGCATTGTTGCCCTCTACCCTAGATGAGACGTTCACTGCGTATTGTTTTGGTCAAGTCACACCGTGCTTACTTAAACCCGACCCTTATGAAGGATCGTACATTAATAAGGCATGCCTGCCCAAATATTATTGAGTAACCGAAAAATGCAATAGGAAAGCTAAAGAATAGAAAACCTTCCTTACCGGAGTTATTGTCCTAGGGTCAAACCTGAAATTTATTGTTGAACATTTCATAGAGTGGTTCAATAGGCGAGTCTGTATATTGCACTTACAGGCTGCATGCAAGCTTAACCTTATCTTGAGTACGATGCATAGATGGTATATACATATATATATAGATGAAGACATCCCTCCAAAATTTCAGTCTCGGTGCTGTTCTTTGGACATAACCCTGAAGCCATGCTCAACAGGAACTACACGTATTCTCATTTAAGGCACCCAGAGCCCATACAGCTCAAATTACCGTCGTTCAATGAACTCTTGACGAGCATACCCCTCCCTAACGAGTTTGTCCAACCTAGTTCTGCAAATATTACAGGGCAGACCACTATACCGCAGTCGACCCTTGCGATACCTCCCATGAGTGCGCCACAGACCATCCCGCTGTCAGTACCACATTCGCATGCTATACCACAACTGATCCAACAGCCCTCGCCCATCGCCAGTTGCTTACGAGGTGCGCACGTAGCGCCCATACCGAACTCGCAGTATGCACCTTCCCAGAACCCTCCCTGCGCGCCTACTACCATAATAGACCAATTCAAGATCCCTACACCATCCCCTTCGCTAGACTCGTTCAAGGAATCTCGGACCAAAGATAAACGCAGACACACATGCAAAATATGTTCCCGTTCATTCACCACATCAGGCCACTTAGCCAGGCACAACCGAATCCACACTGGTGAGCGAAAGCACTTGTGTCCCTGGCCCACATGTGATTCCAGATTTGCCAGACAAGACAATTGCATGCAGCATTACAAGACCCACAAGAACAGTAAAAAACGCGCAAAGAAGGTGGTGTAGTATCCTACTGTTTTACTCTAATTTGTATAGTACGATTGACGAATTAAATAATGTAACATTTACTTGCTAAACTCCTTAATGTGTTCGTATTGTGATTGCGCGGCCGCTGGGTTCTCTGCTGTATTACAATATATCCCACTGTAGCCGTTTAAGGTAGAGACATAAAGAAGGGCGCCGTAAGGGCTCTGCATGCCATCTCGGCCCCCGGCCGGTCTCGTTCGGTCTCGCTCGGTCCCTGGTCGGTCCCCATTCAGGCCCGGTACAGGACCGTAAACTACACGAGACCCTTCTGCGGGCCTTCCGATCCTATACAATAGCGCGGTTAACTTTTAGTGATTTTCTTCGCTAACCTCGTACCCTGGTCCTGATGAAGCAGTGAACGGCAATAGGAGGTACTGGAAACCTTGGCTTGCCGACCGCACAGTTTCGACAACCCTTCGGTTAACTCCTATAATGTAAAAATGGCACCTGAAACCCTCTTCGGTTCACCGCAACATGTCTTATTGTTCGGTGCTTAGGACCCATACTCTTTTGAAAATACAAAAGTTGTTATTTGCCGAATTATATGCCTAACAATATCCGCGGACAAATTTCTTCTCTTTGAAAGAGATATTCGGACTATTGTTTTCGCACGATTGGTCATCAACTAATCGCGGCAGCCACAACCCATTTTTTTCCTGACTTCGTATTGCGACGCTCGTGTAGACGGGCCCCCAGATGGCTGGCACAATAGACGCCATTTTTGGCTCCGTCTTGGCCGGCAACGTTTATGGATCTGCGAAGAATGTTCAAATACGAGCACGTATCGGCCATGGCTCGCGCGACCTCTTGTCGCCGCAGTACAAGGATAAAATATGCCTGTTATGAGCGACCGTATACTGGCCCCGAAATATCTCACCATGCACTTCCAACAGGGTTTCACGTCATGCAAAGAGTCCTGAACCTGTATTATTGTAGTAATTGTTTAATCGTTATAGTATCGGTTAAGCTTTTGTACAGAAAAAGAAGGTTCGGTTAGCTTATTTAGTATCACAAACCTTATTGCACTGATGTACCGTCGATGCGACATAGGCCACATGGTGTTTTAAGGTATCTAGGTAGGCATTGTCGCTGAAAGAAGGTAGAAACGAGAGCAAGCCAAAGTGCGCGAATAACCTTTTCTAAACTTTCCGAAGCATGAGTGCACAAATGTAGTTCAGATGCAAGCTCTGTAATCTAGCAGGGCAAGTCTGGCTGCACCTTCATCATCAGAATTAGCATGCGCAGTCGAGCAAGGAGGCCGACACAAGGCATTCGCCGGATGGATTGGTATATGAAGTATTGCCGGGAAGATCGAATATGCAAGATAATTCCGAAGAGCGCGGGGGGGCTTATGAAATCTGGTAGCAGCATCTTTGGGCGGAATCTTTGGGCAGCATCTTACTTGACTAGATGAATATTTTTGCAGTACCAGATGCAATAACTTGCTCCTTGTTGAGACGTGAAACTACAACTACAAGAATAATGGAAAATGGGACTATTATTTAGTATCTGCACCGTAATTCTGAACAGAGGGATTTTTTTTTCGAAAGAACTGAAGGGTGAAAAACGCTTTTAACAATAACATTATATTCAGTCGTAGACATTTTCAAAAAAGTTAGTGCCATTCAACTCCTTGTCCATATTGTAGCATATCCCGCTAACGACGATTTTGCTGAATTTTTCGAAACCAGTACCGTCATTCAAATCGCTAAATTCGTCGAGCTTGGTATTTTCTGCATTGCCTCGATTTAAAGATAAGATTTTAATAATAATGTCGTTGAGAAAGTGAGATATGCAAGTAGCAACGGGTTTGAAAAGCCTTTCATTGAACTGGCAGGGTTCGATGTTCTCTTTTGCATCGTAAAAAACGTCCACATCTTCATCGAACTCGTATTCTTCGTAAGTTTTGTGGTTCAAGCATCTCAAAGGAATTGAAAAGAGATTGTCGTGAAAATTCCAGCGGACAGCATTCAAAGGATATTTCAATAGATCCAAGTCACTTAAAACGCTGGAACTGTGGAATCTTCTGCTTAGCCATTCCCCAATACTGATGAATAAATTGCTCGTAATCAAGTCCTTGAATTCGCCTAGTTTGAAATTATAGTACTTATGAACCATTAAATATTCATCCAATTTCCTCAAGTATAGTTCGCAATGACTACACTTGCAACCATTCCACAAAAGGTTATTCATCGGCTGTTCGTAGCAAGCCAAAGTTTTGAAAAAATTAGGCAACATGAAGGTTGCCTTGTTTGAATCTATTATACTTGGTAATGTTTCCGTGTAAAGACTTACACGCTGCAAATAATTTCCTTCCATTCCGTCAGCAAAGACTCCCTTCTCACATGGTTTATGCCTTATGGACAAATATTTTAGATTACTTGTATCGAGTTCTTGCAATATACCAACTATCTTGATATCCCAAGTTTGATTGAATTTGTGTGTTTCGATTTGGTCAGCACTGTTCTGAATTATACTGATCTTCTTCAACTTTCCTAACGGCAATGGAAAATCCGATAAACATTCCTGGTCACAGCTGGCGTCATCACAACCGATTGTTACTTGTAATTCTTGTATTTTATTCCAATTCACAATCTCGCTAGCTTGGAATGCATAGAATATTGGCAAATACTCATGGTAATAATTCAAGGTCAACGTTGTCAAATTCAATTGGAAGGGTATCTTATCACGGATAGACATTAAAGCTTCGAGGAAGAAGCCGTGTAACTTATTTTCGGTGGTAATCTTTAACGACTCCACCTTTTCCAAACCACGTTTTAGCAGTTCATTTGCCTCAAGTTTGATAAATTGACTCTCGTCTTCGTGATCTTGAAGCGTGACAATTAACTCAGTGATATTCGGAAAGTGAACTAGCTTGTTGAGGTCTGTGACATGGTCTATCATGGCTGTTCTTAAACTTTGAAAACTACCTTGAAATATTACCTTTTGTATGGCCTTTCGTGTTTTGTAATTTGTAACAACAATCTTCCTTACCGAGTGACCTTTCAATAGTGAAATCAAGGCCACTAGACTCATTTCAACTCGATCACCCAACTCATCAAATATAGTAATTTCTTGAATGTAATCTAACAATTCTGAGTTCACCGTCAACGATGCTATTAAAGCTTCTAATCTCGCATGGATTAACCTCAATTGACTCGTCCTGCTTGTAATCTGGGTTAGCCCGTATACTACTGTCTGTGTTGATTCACCGAAGTCTGTTCCTCGAGCCTTACTATTTTGCTTGAGAACAGCGTCGTATCTCACAGTAATCTTCTCATACAATCTCTTCAAGCAAGGCCGATAGTAATAGTAATTAGTCAACGCCAAGTTGATCTTTTCTTGCTGTGGCAAGAAAAATATTATGTTATCGATGACGCTTACCGGTAAGTCTAGCAACAGCTGCATTCTATCTATTTCATTTTGGCCAGACGTCATGTTGACCCAAAATTCTAGACTGAATTAAGTTGAACAATCGTCCGATCTTCGCAGTCTACATGTTTGAACTACGTACCACAAATTCAACAATATTCATTAATTAAAACCTATCTATGGGCTCGAAGCTAGCCAACTAGTACATGAAGCTAGAAGCAAAGCACTTTTTAGAAGATGATAATAATTTACGGATCAGATGCATACATGCAATAGCGTATTATCAATACAATAGTAACACGGCTTGACGACCAGCCAAAGTAGACGTTTACTCTTCATCCTTGATACCGCAAATGGCTCTGCCAGTGTAGTATAATGGGAAAATGGAAGTAATGGTGAACAACGCATAGAATGGGAAAACTGCGTACTTAGAGTGCTTGCCTCTTAACCACAACTTCTTGTTGGAATTTTGATATTGCCTTTGTAATTCGATAATTCTTTGTGGGTTAGCCATTTTGCTATCTATAGTTAGTATCTCTATCTTGTACATTCCGTACGTCAACGACCGCTGCTCGTTGGCCTAGCAATGGTATTTTCCACGTTTAAAATCTTAATTCCTTATTTCACCACCACTTTTTCACATTTGAACCCAAAGGCCTTGATATATGGGCAAATACATACATTAAATGATATTCTACTCTATTAATTATCAAAGTATGTTCAATATACCATTTCCTAAATAAAGATAGTTGAACATCCAATAGTGAAATTTCAGTGAGCCAATGATAGTTCGATCTTTTTGCGGTTTTTGTGTAATCTGCACTAACGATCCAAACGTTTCGGGATTTAGGACTTGTGCAACCAACTGATTCTAGTCATCTTCATCGTCACTGATATTGATTACTCTTGGTCGCCTTCCTATGATTTCGTCAGTGTCGTCGCTCTGGTTATCTAAAGCATCACTATGGAAATTCTCTAATGCTCTGTGTAAATCGGCTTCGTATTCGTCGTTTACGGAGCTCACAGGGCTACCGTCGAAGCCACCCCACTCTTCGCCATAGGCGTCTTGACCTTCATCATCAGACAAACTATCTCCGTTCAACTCTACTGAGGGTGGCCCGTTGTCAATGAAGCTATCTTCGCTGTCGTAGTCGTCCCTTGTGTCGTGGTTGGTCTCTTGTAGCTCCTCATCATCTTCATCGTAGGCATCCCCATCATCAGAATCATAGTAAGTGTCATCTCGAGGAATACGAAATCGCGTACCGCAGTGGAGGCAAACGGTTCCATGCGCTTCCCAGTGACAATTTCCGCATCTCGGCACTCCGTCAGACCTGTCTATGAGAGTCAAGGATGACTTGAAGGCGTCTCCAAAAAGCGCATTTTGCTCGAAGTCCTGCTGGTATTCCCGAATGGCTTCGTCTCTGGAATCCTTGACGCGCTCCCTTTCCGTCTTATCGGGTGTCATTTCGATTATTAAGTCCGATAAATACCTACTGATTTGCCGCAAGGGCACGTTTAAAACAGGCTTTTGCTCACTATCTTCCCTACAGGTAGGGCAATTCATCTTCACACCAAACCACGAGTAGAGACACCGGTAGCAGCTCGAGTGGCCGCAAGGCATCATGAAAGGCACATGCATTATTTCTTGACAAACCGAACATTCTACAGTGGCATTGATTTTTGCGATTAACACCGTTTTCAACTCTTCATCCTGAAGTCTCGTTAGTAGTCTCTCCAAATCATAGTATAACTTAGTCTAGCACATACAACTGGCTGCCAAATCTTTAGGAGCCCCGCTATTTCCTCCATATCGTTCACTATAGCACTACATCTTGGTTCTTTGCAGTTGATCTGATATCAATATTGTGATGATGTTTATGTACAGGAATATTAAATTTCTATATTTTGCGTTCATCTCTATGAGGAGACATCCATTTGGTCAAGAAAGCGAACATTTGCTGAACTTCGGAGGAAATGTCAATTCTGTCTTTGGCCAACCTCGCGTCGATGTCTCCTATAAGGCCCCTCAAAGATTTCAATGCGGGAATAATTGTATATTGGGGGGGTGGTAACCGTGCCCCAAGCATTGGGGCATTTTCCACCATATGACCATCCACATTAATGTAGGTATACGTTTTTGCTGGCGCTTCTGTTTGGCACGCGTGCTTTTTTTGTTCGACGACCAACTTTTGCATTACCTTTTTCTCGATGAAGCAGCATTGGTCGTATATGTATTGACTCAATACGATATCGTCAATGGGAAATGATTCTATCGTCTCGATGAACCCGGAAAAGTTTCTGGAGGCCAAGTCATTGCGCAACTCGATATTTAGTTTAGCCATGTAGGTGCGATCATTCATTTCGCTTAACCTCATGCCTTTTAGTAACTCTCTTGCTTCGGCATAAAGGCCATTGTTGAAATAAATTCTGCTGAGTAGAATCCTGTTGTTAGAATTCAAATGCTCGACTCCCTTGGAGTAAAAGTGAAGAAGTTTCAGCTTGGATGGGTCAAGTTGCAAGTCGAGTATCTGCAACTTCTCCTGTTTCGCCCGCGGGAGTCTGATAGATTGTATCATCTCGAGAATTTTGCGCCTATTATTAGTATTCAGCCTCCTGAAAGTTGCTTCAATGACCTTATAGTCGGGCTTGACTCCTTTTCTTAAAACGTCTCTGAAGCCTTTAGTAACCCTGAAGTTCACCTGGCCTGTTACACATTTGCTTTTACCCAAATTGTTCTTTTCCCACCGAATAGCCGACCAGTCGCAGGAATCATATTTTTTAGAATTCAACTCTTTGCGTTGAATCCCATACGGTTTATATTGTGACTCGAGCCGGATAATTTTTGATGATGACAAGAATCGCTCTTTGTCAGCACCATTCAAAGAGGAAGACTCTCGTATCCAGGTGTGAAATTCATCCGTAAATTCGGGTGCATGATGTGGATAGGTATTGACGAAACCCTCAAATAAATAAAGCAACCAAATTTCATTGAAATGTACGTTCTTAGAAATCGCTTGCAAATAATTTAGCAACTGAAAAAACTTTTCGTGCTTAACGTAATAATTAGCAATTAACTTGAAGAAGTGAGTATTTAGCTTTAATTCTTCGTTCTGCATTTTGCATATGATGAACTTCACCATTTTCAAATCTGAGTATTTGGCAAAAAAGTCCATGAATGTATAGTACAAATCAAGAAGTTTCTCAGGAGATCCTTTTAAACTGCTCGAAATCTCATTGAAATCAGCTATATCTTTCTTTGTTATTACTTTCTTGAAACGATTCGGCTCTCTTCCTATTATTTGATACTTCAACATCGTCGAGCGTATCATGTAGTGATCAATATAGCCAAAGGACGATGCTAACTTCAACATAAGATGTATTTCCAGAATACTTCCATACTTGTAATATTCTCCCAAAATAAGCGAAATGGTTTTCGGAGATGGCTTCATGCAATTGTGAGCTTTAATCCATGATTCAAAGATTGAAACAACATTTTCGAATAAAGCATCCACTTTGATGAATTGGTATGTAACGGTTTCTAATAATGAAGACTTTAGCACTTTATCGAGGCCTATTATGTTTTGAAATAGAGTTTTAGAAAATTCAATTTCGTAATTCAAGACAAAACCACTCATGATGTAGCCGAGTACTTTAGAATCGCAATCTTTATGTTTCAAGTACACGTAGGCTAACTGTTGTAGCGTATCCAAGTCATCCATGTGATAGCAAAGCCATATATAATTTCCTTGAAAGGTTGCATCGTTGAACAAAACTTTTTCATAAGTTTGGTGAATCTGGTATAGATGCGGTATTCTATCATAGATGAACTTGTGATAAGGGCTATTCGCATGGAAACCATCGGTCGCCTTGTATCTTGGAGGTTCTATATCGCATTCGCTTGGTAACCTTTCGTGCTCCGGGGCGTGGCTCATTGAAATCTTGAATATTTCGTTAATTGTGTCAGCGGATACAAACAAGCCTTGCCCTTCCTTGAGGCACCGAAGTCTTTCTGATACAAACGATATATGATTCTCCTTTGTCAATCGTAAAACTTCTTCGTCTAATACGTTTATCTTGTGGGTATGGTGGTCATCAGATGTCATTTCTGGAGGGATGTGAAAATTGCTGGGTGGATTGATGCATACGGCACTAGGTGGTATAGCATGAAACTTGTCTTCTTGCTCATCTCTGTGATGTTGTTCCCTTTCGTGTGTTTCGGTCATATGATTGAATAGCTTGGATGGTATCGTTTTTGAGGTTTTCATCAACCAATTTGTGTAGGACGCATCGAGTAATTGACTATTGGTACAAAAGGGATGATTCTGAGATTTGAACGAGGGCCGCTGGCTCGATGGCTTGTAATTTTTCAAATTGAAATACAAATTTCGGCATGATTTAGCAAACGGTAACTGTCGAAACAGCATCTGATCTTGGATTGAATATATGCCCGGACGTAATTTTAAAGCATAGACTAACCAAAGACTAGCAAAAAACGAGTAAAAAAATAAGTAGCGCGAAAGTCAAATGACTCGACGGTCTATGATACCTTAGTCGCTGAGTGCTGTGTCAATATACCCTTCGATCCAGGCATATATAGGCTTTATAATATTGTAGTAGCCAAAATCGAAAAAAATTATACTTGTCTGTGTCACGTGATAATACTCTGTAGGATGATAGCAGTCCCTAGCTAACTGACAAGACATCCGTCTCGAAGAGACCAGCGGTATGGAACTGTTAACAGAGTCCCGGATAATACTGCATAACAGTGTTCTTTGTTTCCTCGACTTGGTGTGGTATGAGCAAGGTTGCACAGCTTTAGCTTTCAAAACGCGGCATAGGTGTTTTGCGGCAATTAAGTTACGGCTAGACTATATGGAACAACGAGTTCACAAAGCAAAACGCAAGGTCGCCACTCACCCATGTCACTCGAGTTTTTGTGTCAGGCCTCAGCTCGAAATTGGTACCTCAAGACTGAGAAGAGAGCTGGTAAAGAGTTGTTACTTTCGGACTCATGTGTTGCACTTTTGAATCCAAAGTCATTTGAGCCCCTACTTTTGAAACTACCATCCCCGCTACCCACCTTATGTTTTTTTTTGAGAATCAGCGCATCATTCGCCGGACGAGCCTACAATTCTCATGCAATTCGAATGTCCCTGCTAAGGTGTTGAAGATTTGAGTCAATTGATCACGTGAATGGACACTTTTGCCTATACCTCGGGTTTATATAGGCACCTTTGGATATGCTGGAGATAGAAACAAGCATTCGTGGAGTGTTTTTATTGAAGAAGAGATAAGATGTCAAGCTGGACTAAGGCAATAGGTAAACAAGGACGATTTTTGCTGAATGGCTATTTTTTTGGCCAACAGCAGCCGACCCCACAAGATTTGGATTTTCTAATCAACGACTTGAGGTTTCCGCTGAACGATACAACAATCGACAAGGTATTGGGATATTTATACCACTATTTTCCCTATATTAAGCATAAACATAATTTCAAGTTAGTGTTTGCTAGTTTTCTTAACAATCCGTCGTGTTTTGGATCTGGAGGTGTAACATTCGAATCGAACTACTTGATCATAGAAGCATTTAAGCTTATTTCCGAGAAAAAGTTGAAAGTTTCAAGACCAAGTTTGTCAGTAAAGGCCTGGTATGCAATAATCTTGAAAGAACTCACGAATTTTGTGTTGTTCAATCCCCAAGAAAATAGTTGGAAGGTTTTGCCCATTATTGCAGGATTGCTGATGTCTAACCCGTTGAGAGATCAGTTGTACAGTAATGATAACCCGCTCGAGTACAGATGGTTCTTTAAGGATTGGGATGACAAGGTTATGGCTTTATTCAAGCGATGCCTAAGATTTACTTTCTCACCGTCACAGTGTTTGGAGATTACCAAGCTCAGTTTAGTGAGTTTATCGATTGTTTATCGTAGGGGAGATGATATCAGAGAGTACACACCGGATTCTTTGAGTTCGCTTATGATAACGAGCTTGGTCGATTTGGTGTATGGTACTAATTTGAGCTCGACGTTTGTTTACAATAAATTTTTCACGTTGGACTCAGAGGACCCTGACATAGACAAAATAGTACAACAAGAAATTCTACAAAGACCTGTGGTTAAACATTTGAACAAACTTTCATTCTTACTAGAGAGTTATTTCACACATTTACCTACCAAGCCGGCATATTATCCCTTGATCATAGACACCTTGCAACAAATGCATCTATTCAATAAGAAGATGTGCACGTCTTCGCAATCATCAAATTTTAATTGGAACCCTGCCTCGAGGTCCAGTAAAATTGTAGATCAACAGTTTTGGTACTTCATGAAAAATTTGTTGTTTTCTGAAGTAATTATCTATCAAGGCATTTTGACGAGGTTTTTGACCTCAACTACAGGCAATAATTCGACTTTATTCTCAGCGTTGTTTTCAAATAAAACATTCACTACATTGGAGGCGGAATATAAAGAAATTTCGTTAAAAATTTTGCATAATCTATATCATTTGAACCATATACTATGTTCAATTGGGCAAGGCGGATTTGACGCCTATAATTTTGTTTATTATTTGTCTGTGGAGCTTGCATTAAACAATATTTTTTCGGGGTTCGAGTTTGAAAATTTAACCAGATATTTGATCGGCGACTATAATGAAATCAATTTGCATCTCGATGTAATTAATAATAACTATATTATTCGTTGCAAAGTTATGTTTGTGCTAGGTCTATGGGAAAACTATCTACAGCAGCGTAAATATAATCGGGAATTTATACAAGAAATATTTTCGGTATGTCTTAATCTAGTTGATGATTCAAAGTATGTTGATTTTGATTTAATCGAAACGAGTCATTCTGTGCTATTGATTTGCTTCTCAAAGGATGAAGGCAAAAATAGTTTAAAACAAGCCACTGAATATGTTCGTTTGCTCATAAGACAATTTCCTAAGTTATTGTCTTCAAATCAGCTCAGCATTGCTATTGAAACCTTGGGGAAGAATATTCTCTCATTGCCATGCGAGCATGTCGAAGGACCAATAGCGAACAACTCGGCGGACGAGTTCTTGAATTTTTTGTATCTGACTTGTTCGAATACGAGGCCAGGTGTGGCTATTGATTTTCACACCAGTAAAAATAATGCTGCTTTCGCTTCAGCTCAACCTATAGCTGAGATTGGAGCCTCTTCTACTATGAGTCATTTCGATAAGAAAAAAAATGACAATATCGACATCATTCGTGCCAACAAACGTAAAAAGCCGAAGGCATCAGTCAATTTTAGATTACCGAAAGCAAATCATTCCAAAGGTCGCGTATTCGAGAAACGAGTTAAACCGGAAACTACAAGAGAGGCTCTCGTGACTTCAATGATAAACTTGATACCCTATTTACCTCTTTCGGTATTTACTTTGTGGTTGGATAAAATTTGGTCATTAGTTGCATCCAGTGATGAGAGCGAACGAGAATACTTGACTGGGGTATTGTGGAAAGTGCTCAGTGAAAACATGGATTTGAATAGATGTGAAATAGGGTTTAGGTGGTGGTATGAGGTCAAACGAATCGCTGAAGGACAAACTTGGGAAGTACCATCGGCTGCCAAACTATGAAAGCTGTTGGAGCATCAACATCGTGTTGTTATATGCAGGATATTGAAGCACCTAAATTTTTCAGTCATCTCATCAGTTAAATATCACGTACTCGGATCTCTACATACATAGTCTAGCGAATAAACAAGTATGCCTAGGAAGAAGTCAGCAACAAGAAGAGCTAAAGATCAAGCACTCAAGGCGACTGAAGAGCCTATAAAAACCGAAGCAACTCCTAAAAATCTTGAGCAAGAACTGACTGACTCTGCGGAGGAAGATGACGTAAGTTCAGAAGAAGAAGATGAATATGGTGCTTTGGTGACTGAAGATGTTGAAAAAGGCATAAGCAAGATAATGGAGGCGCTTAAAAGTGATCCGAAAAAGCTTTTGGATCCGAGCTTGAAGTTTTTTGACGAACCAGAGAAAGTCGAGGAAGTTTTGAAAAAGAACAAAGAGAACCCAATTTATTTGAAGGATTATCATCGAATGAATTTGTTGGCGGGTAGATCGAATGCGGATGAAGAAGAAAATGAGTTTGGAACTGTCGATGGGGAAAAACCTTTTGTCGTTAGCCAGAGAGACGAAAGAAATCAATTGATTTCCGATATCAAGAACCAGTTCGGGGATGATGAGCACGAGAGCGAGGAAGATGAGTTTTTGAAAAAGAAGGAACCTTCCGAAACAAAGTCAGATTTAGAAGAAGAAACCAAGCTACCCGATCCAAACGCAAACCAGGAGGAGTTCTTGAATGCCTTTCTCGATAAACAGGCTTGGATTCCGAAGAAAAATGATAAGGTGATCGACTTAGATAATATCGACAGAGAAGATGACGAACAGTTTAATGACGCTGTTGATAATTTTGAACACGCATACAATTTTAGGTTCGAAGACCCAAATTCAGCAGAGATTGTTTCGTATGCTAGAAATCAAGCAACGCTAAGGAGGTCTGCTACAAATTCCCGAAAGAGACAAAGAGAAAAGAAGCATGAAATTAAAGCTAAGGAGGAGCAAGAGAAACTAGAATTGTTAAAAAAGAAGAAGACCACCAAGGTCAACAAGGTCATGGATAGATTAGAGAAGATAAAAGAAGCAGTGGGAGGTGAGGTAAATGATGATATCATCAAACGGGTCTTTGGTGATTCCTTACTTAGTGATGATTTCAATGATGCTGAATGGGACAGCAAGATGGCAGAGATCTTCAATGAAACGTATTACGGCGCGGAGATGTCAAAGCCTGAGTGGAGTGAGGACGATGAAATTATGGCTGATTTCCGTCAGGAGAAGAGACAAGAGTCAGATACCGCACTCGAGCATCAACCAGCGGACACTGACCAAAGCTCAAATCCAACAAAAAAATCTAAGAAAGAAAAGTTGAAAGACAAGAAATCAGCGAAAAAAGACAAAGCATCTTTGAAGGAAAAGGCTCAAAATTTGGTCGAAGCGAACAACACAAAGATTCTCGATGAAGTTGAAGAAGAAAGGGGACGGTCTAAAGAGGACGGAGAGGTGAAGTTCAGATATCGTGAAGTATCTCCAGAGACTTTTGGGTTAACCACACGGGATATTCTTTTAGCAGAGGACAAACAGTTGAATAATTTCATTGGCATCAAAAAGTTTGCACCATACAGACCCAAGGAGCTCAGATTAAAGGATAAACGGAAGTACACCAAGAAAAGGCATTTGCAAGAATGGAGAAAAGAAGTTTTCCATGATAAGAACGGCGCCAAAGTGCCCGAGAACAGCAAGGAGAACGAAATCTGGATTCCTGTTGAAGAGGAATCTAAACATAAAAGGAGGAAACATAAGTCATAACGGTACATTAACATGCTGAGAATTGTAGACATAAATTGCAGTTTCTATAGGTAATAAATACGTACAAGTGCTTAGTCCTCGATTACTGTGTAGTTCAACCAATCATCTTCATTTAACTTCTCACTTTCGAAAAATGCAGAACCAATCTCAACTAACCCTGTTTCTGCTACATAATCGGTCCAATGATTGAGTAATTCTTCTAATTTTGCATGTTCCAGCTCGGCCAAATCATCAATTTCTCCTGGATCCTTCTTGATATTAAATAGTTGCCACTTATCAGGACCAAGCGGAGCAGGTATGTACAATGCTTTGTAAGCTCCCTTCCTGATCGCCTGTTGGCCAAATAGCTCCCACCCAGTAACAGTATTCTCAGAGTGTATTTTTTGATCCTTATTCAGAAGATACTCGATCCAAGACTTTCCCTTGGGAATAGCAACTGACCTCCCCTTGTAATAACTTCCGGGGTGTTTAACTCCTGCCAAATCAAGGACGCTAGGTAAAATATCCATGACGGTTGCGAAACTATGCAAAATTTGACCATTTTTGTTCAAACTATTCAAAATGGGAGGATAGTGTAAGATTAGTGGGCACCTAATGCCACCCTCAGAGTTATAGGATTTAAACATAGACGATGGACTTGTCAGAGCTTGCGCCCATTGGTCCCCATAGTACACAAAGGAATCTTTTTTCCCTATGTTATCGTAGGAATTGTTATAATATTTATCAACAAATCCACTGATCCTAGAGATTGATAATGGTAAAGCTTCCATGAACATTCCCTCTGCTCCATTATCAGACATGAAAATAATGAACGTATTGTCCAATTCTCCAGAATTTTCTAAATGATTCAAAACCTTGCCGATATTTTCGTCTAGGATCTCAACCATTGCAGCATACGTCTCCATAATCTTGGACTGGCTTTTTTTTTCTCTTTCATTGAGATCTTGCCATCTCTTCTTCAACGTTGTGATGGGATGGGGCTTGACGTCCTCAGGAATGATTCCTAATTTCGCAGCTCCGGCTAGACGCCTTTTTCTAAGTTCTTCAGGTCCATCATCGTAAACACCTTTATATTTCAAGATTCTATCGTCAGGCGCTTGAAAGGGCCAGTGGGGTGCAGTATAAGTCAAACACCCAAAGAAAGGCCTTCCTTTTCGAAATTTAGGGCCTAAAAACTCCAATCCTTTGGTTGTGAAATAATCAGTTGCATAAAAATCGTCCGGTAAGTCCCTGTCTGGATCGAGCTGCTTGTCATCTTCACAGTATAATGGCGGCAAGAACTTCAAGGCTTGCCCATTTTCATCTCTAGGAAAATATTTATAGTAGTTCCCTGCGCCAGGAAGAAGAGTGAACGATTTCTCGAACCCTCTTTTTACCGGCCAATAATCCTTTGATAAGCCTAAGTGCCATTTTCCCGAAATGAATGTATAGTAGCCTCCCAAATCTTTCAAAAGTTCCGGCAAAGCTGCAACCCTCGCATTTAGGTATCCTTCGTACCCTGGCCGACCTTCGAATTTTTGGGGCATCTTCGCAGCAAATTCGGCCATTTGGCCTAGCCCAGCAATATGATTGTCCGTTCCCGAAAATAGCATTGACCTAGTTGGTGAACAAGCCGAAGCAGTGTGGAAATCGGTAAACCTGACCCCATTTTTAGCTAGCTTTGTTAGATTCGGGGTATGAATTTCTCCTCCGAAAGCTTCTAGATCCGTGAAGCCCAAATCATCTGCAACTATTATCAAGAAGTTTGGTTTTTTGCTGGCCTCCGGCATTTTACTTGAATATAAATTTAACTGCTATATTTCATGTTTGAGCCAGGCCCAACTAAATATGAGAGGATGCGTTTGGTAATTGGTGACAATGCAGCCACACTATTATGTGATTAAGACGAAGTCGCAAAAATTATTATGAAGATAATCTATTAGTTGACATTAAACAAGTTATACAAGACTAAATATGTATATGGTATGTCGCTAATCGTACTTATTAGGGAAACTTATTATCGATTTAGCAGCCTCTTTTGTTCTTGTTCTTAATCTGGAGCTTTTTATTGATCTTCCAGCATTCATATTTGGCTCAGTGTAAGTAGACATCCGATGTACCCTTCTCAACCAGAGCTTACCGATGGTTATAGAAAACAAAATGATGCAGCACATCACACCAAGGATGCCGAAAAACCAGTAGAGACCAGGGTGTGTGTCTGATTGGCCAGGAATAACCACATTCATACCAAAGAGACCGGTGATCAAATTTAATGGGAAGAAAATGGTACCAATCATAGTGACATTGGATAATATCTCCGTAACTTTTTGGTTAGCATGGAAAGATTCAACCTGTAATTGGGCCAAGTAGTTGGCATGGGATCTACTAAAGATTTTTTCGTAAGCAAGTAAGTTTTGAAACATAGTGACGACGTGATCTTGGATATCACCTAAATATAAAGCAATATCGGCTCTTGGTTGCGTCCTACTGGGCTGTGAATGCACTATGCTAGGATTTGCAGCATTTGTTGAATGTCCTGGTCCTGGCCCGAATGTTACGCCACTTCCGCCACCACTTCCACTACCATTGTATCCTAACGAATAGGAATTCATGTTACTTGGAGTCCCCAGACTTGTTCCGAGCCCGCTAAGGTTCTGATGTGACTGATGCGAAATAACTTGATTGTTGGCCGCCTCATCTTGACATCTTTTCGCAAACATTTTGATGACATCCGCCTTTCCAGACAAAAGTCGCATTAAAGTCATCACTTTCCGTCTTGACTCACCGATTCTTTGAATCATATTACTAAAATCCATCTCCCTAGCAACAAAAACAGCATCTTCAATCGCGTCTGCTTCATATTCAATGCCATGAATAACAGGAGCGAATCCATCAGTGATATCATCAATCAATGCATAACATAACCAATCGGCACTAACATCAACATAGTCTCTTAATTGACGAACTCTTCTCCTTACATTAGCTGGATGCGATATAGGGGAGAAATGGAATGATAAGACACCTTCCCTGAAAACAACAATATAAAAGTTGATTGGTTCCAAATATTCTTCGGACTCTTTGTCACCTTCGAAAGTATGGAAACAGACAAAATAATAGTTCCTAAACAATTCAACTTTTTCCCGCGTTTCTTGCATACGAATATCTTCTGCTGTCAAGGGATGAATACCGAAAGCTTTAGCCAACATCTTCATCTCAGCATCAGTTGGGCATACGCAGTCCAACCACCAAGTGCCCTCACCATTCCTGAAGAGCTCACAAACACTTTGACCAGGATTGATAAGAGAAGGAATATCAGGAGCGTGGATAGTTTCCTCAGATTCAGAGCTGAAAAAAGAGAACCTATCAGGTAAACTTGAATCACTATCATTAACCCTCGTACCACCAAACTTGACATTTTCCGCGGATGGATCTTCTTTAATACTATTTTCACCATATTTCTTAGGGTAATAATTCGAGTCCAAATCTTCAGTAACCGTGGAGGAGTCAGATTGCAGTTTTTCTGTAGTCTGTATCCCTTCAATGGAACTAACCTCATTGTTGTTTGAACCGCGTCTTTTGGCGAATTTATTAATCGTAGTGCCAGTTCTTCTCAAGAAATTTGAAGGAGTATACTTTAATGCATTATTGCTGGGATATTTTCCAAGGCTACTCGAAGAAGCACCTGTTGCTCTAGCATTCGCGGCGTTGATATCTACTCTCATCGCAGTTCTTTCTGCAATCATTTGCTGCTGTTCTCTGACAAATTCCTCGTTCTCTCTTTCTTCTTTTATAAATTCTTCAATCTCATCAAAATCGATACCCTTTATACGCACATGCTCACGCAACATAGGGAAACAAACATCCTCTTCAGTTTCCTGGGAGGATCTGGACGCATGAGAATCTGCTTCACTGTCAATAGAATTACGAGAAGGTCTTCTTTCCCGTTTATTTTGATTGTCGGAGGTTCTGCTGTCATTTGTTTTGATTTTAGTCATGGGAGACGCTAAGTCAGACTCTAAGTTATCATTAATGGCCGAATTACTTCGGCCACCTTTTCTCGCTGCTTGGTTATTGGAATTCATTAAAATGCCTCCGTACGATGCTCCGCCGATTTTCTGTTGTTTCTCTACTTCTTCGCCATCTTTGATGCTTGGATGAACGAGCGATTTAACCTGTTCTGAGAACGAATGTGATCTTGAACCACTTCTGCCCCTTCTTGCCGCCGCTGCCAAAGACCCACCAGAACCACTGACGAGAGGTATGTTGGGCGTTTGTAAATGTACCGCATGACTATCGGGCATATACAACTGGGCGTCTTCATTCTCCTCGCCCTCGTTGTCTCTCAAATAGAACTCTTTCCGCAAATTATTCATGTATGTCCGGTTGGTGTTTCTTGGAGTGCGCGAATAACTACCACCAGTCAGGCCATGTGGCAGCCGAGGCCCTCCTTGGCCCCCTTCAAACGACGCTTGGTGGCCTGCCAGCGGCCGCCGTGCTCCCGAGTTGCCTGCAGAGTGAGGAACTACTCGCTGGTTCTGCTGCGACGCTTGGCTGGTCGAATGAGCAGACTTGTAGTCGTCTTCGTCATCGGTAACCGCCGATGAGTTCGCTAAACTGTTTCCCGCTCCACGGAAAGGTAACGAAGGAAGCTGGTTTCTGTGGTCATTCAATACTTCACCCGTGTTCGCTGCCCTACTGAGTATGTCTCTCGTAGGGGAAGCAGAGCGGTAACTTTCATTGTCAGACATCTTGTATTATTTAATAGCAAGGTTCAAAAATCATAATTTTCAAGCAATGGAGCTAAAAACCATAAATTTTTTTTGAGAATATTGCTTGTTTCTGATATTCCCCAATTACCTGCCTCTTGAATGTCGTGATATATACTATCACAGCGTCTGTCGATTGATAATTGGTGCTGAAACCATTATATAAAAAAAATTTTGGCAGGAAAAAATTGCCTCACCACATGGCTCAGAAACTTGTCTTTTTGTGTACACGCCAAATATTTTGGTGATGTTATAGTAAAAGATAACTATGTAAGATATATGTACTTGGTATTGCTCGAAATCAACCAATAGCTAGCTTTGAACTATCTTAGACCACAATGGAAAAAAAAATCAATAAAAGGAGTTCAAGCAGAGCCCAAGAAGGATCCAGAAAGAGCCTATAGTAACCGTATATATATGAATCAAACCCAGTCAATAGGATTTTGTAAGACTTCAACGAGTTCTGCTTCAGCGCTATCTTCCTCAGGGTGATGGTCATAGACCCAGCTTGCAGTGGCAGGCAATGACATCAAAATACTTTCAACCCTCGAGCCAGGGGTTTGGAGACCAAACTGGGTACCTCTGTCGAGGACCAAGTTGAACTCTACATAGCGGCCCCTTCTGATTTGCTGCCATTTTTTTTCGTGGTCGGTGAATGGGGCATCCTTCCGCTTGAGCACTGTAGGAACGTAGGATGGCAAAAAGGCATCGAAACAAGACTCAATGATATGAAGAATCTCGTCAGCAGGCCTATCGTCGAAATCATCGAAGAAAATTCCCCCAATACCTCTGGATTCTTGTCTGTGCTTGATGTAGAAGTACTCATCACACCATTTCTTATATTTGGGGTACAACAGGGTATCGTATTTGTCTAACGCATCCTTGTGTCTTTGATGAAATAGCTTGCAATCCTCGGCATACAAATATGAAGGTGTTAAATCTGCACCGCCACCAAACCACCATGTCTGCACTTCGTTTGTTTCAGGATCGGTGGTCTCGAAATACCTGTAGTTGGCGTGTGTGGTAGGGGCATGGGGATTATTTGGGTGCATGACTAGCGATAGTCCACAAGCAAAAAACTTGACGCTTCCATCTGATCCACTCCCAACTAAGTTCTTATGATTTACCCGCATCCTGCTAACGGCCTGTGGTGGCAATGTCCCATGAACAATTGAGATGTTGACTCCTCCTTTTTCGAATGTCTGTCCGTTTTGTAGAATCATAGACTGCCCTCCACCGCCTTTGTCACCTCTTACCCATGCGTCGGTCTGAAATTTCACATTGTCAATCGCCTCCAATCCTTGAGTAATTTCTCTCTGTTTCAATCTAACGAGAGCTTCCATTCGATGTCTGATTGGGATGCTTGCATCGTGTATTTGACTCCGTGTTGCCATTTTGCTTGGGTTCAAATTGATAAACGCAATCACCGTCGCACAAGTATAAACTCTTATATAGTGAATCGCACATACTGAAATCACCCCATATATTTTTTTCAGTTTGTTGAAGAAATGGATCATAGATCACCGGACACCAGCGGTTACAAGCAGGATCTATAAATCTAGTCATATTAAATTAGTGTATTATATATTAAAATCTAACGCCTTGAAGCATATATGAAGATATCGTAGTTGTCAGCTCTTAGACTGCACTTATTTGTGTGACTTCCTCTTTTCTCTGTTTCCCTTTGGAACTCTTGCCAACCAGTAGAAGAATACGGTCAAAATCATGTTAATGGCAATAAATGCAATAAAGATACCCCAGTTTCTCCATCTTTGGTTAAAGTAAGAGTTCACGCTTGCGAGGAAGTCATTTGTAGAGTCCATTTGACAAAACTGACAATCCGAAGTAGTATTTTTATCCACTAAGTATCCGCCAGCCTGCTTGATGTAAGGACCCATGTATTCACCGCATGTTTTCCCTTTGGGTGGGTTGAAGTGCAATAATTCAGTTTTGGAACATTGCACATTAGTATTAGCCAAACCAGTAGACAAAACACCTTGAACAAAATAAGTAAATGGAGAGCATCTGTACATGAAGATCCAGAAACCAGGTAAAACATCAGGTCCTGCTAAGACACCACAGAAGTTCAAACACATAGTAAACAATAAAGTGGCTAAATTAGCAGCATTCTCCGCGAGTTCATTGAAAGACATACACAACTGACCCATCGAAGACGTGTAAACGTAGAAGGAGGTGATGTATAGCCACATCAAAACACCCCGCGAATTGACCGAATCTGTTGGTATAGCATTATTGTAAAGTCCGACAGGATAGTACCAACAGAAGAAAGAGATAGTACCCACGGCAACTTGGAAGGGAATCTCTGCAGTCAACTGAGCAGCAATGAAGGCGAACCAACTGAATGTCCTCGATGGGGCTTCTCTGACTTCATAAACTTCTCTTTGTCTAACAAAATAAGGTAACATTTGTTGTACAAGAGTATTGAAAGGAATCAAGAACATAAAAATGGCAAACATTTGATTTTGCAAACCTTGCATCGACCTATCAGCTTTGAAGAAAGAAAAACCATTGAATAGAGCTGAAGAGATAGCCAAGAACAACTTAGAATAGATATAAGTGGGTGATCTCCAATTTTGCTGCAAAACCCTCTTCGTGACAATTAAATATTGTTTCCAGATAGGCGCAGCATATTTCTTTTGATTTTCTGGGGAATCATCCTTTGGGATTTTCACTAGCTCTCGTTCCATAGTATCTAGTTCTTCTTGAACTCGCTTATAATCGTCAGATGCTTTCCAAACTTCGTAATAATCCTGGTTGGCATGACTACCAGGTGCAGCACCAACAACTTCTAACATCCATTCAGCTGGATTTGCATCCTTAGGACATGGATGCGAGCCATGACCCTCGAAGTAGTCAATTAAGGTTTGACAGTTAGGCCCTAAATCACCAAAGTAAACTGTTTGACCACCCTTTTGTAAAAATAACAATCTATCAAACTCTTGCAACAAAAGCGCCGATGGTTGATGGATTGTACACAAAATCGCTTGTCCGTGGTCAGCTAATTTTCTCATCAATTGACAGATAGACCATGCGGTTTGCGAATCCAAACCGGAAGTAGGTTCATCCAAAAAAAGTAACAACTTAGGTCTCGCAACTAATTCGAGACCTATGGTTAATCTCTTACGCTGTTCAACATTAAGCCCTTCACCAGCAACACCAACCAAAGCATCGGCATATAAGTACATATCTAGTAAATCGATGATATACTCCACATATTCATTTTTTTCCTTCCTAGTTACCGAGCTTGGTTGCCTCAAATGAGCAGCGAAACGTAAAGCTTCCCTGACAGTCGAGGTTGGCAAATGCAAATCCTGCTGTTGAACGTAACCAATAGACCTTTGAAATGAAGAATCTAAAGCGCGACCATTGACTAATCTGACACCGTCTGAAACAATACCAGTTGTGACTCTTTCAGACAAACAGTTCAACAATGTAGTCTTACCAGCACCAGAAGATCCCATTAATGCAGTCAATTGACCTGGCTTCACCCAACCATCCACGTGGTTCAAAATAACACGCTCTTCAGACTTAATTTTAACTTGATAAGTTAAATCCCTCCAATGGAAAATGTCCTTCGACGAGGGCAAAGTCTTGTTCTCATTACTTTCATCACTTGAGTAAGCCACAGCTTTTTCCTTTTCGGCATCCAACTGGTCTTTATGAGAAATTCTTTCGGTTGGTGTTGCAGTGTTTTCGATATCGAGCGCAGTAGGAGTACTTTTGTTGGCCAACTTCTTCTGCCTTTTTAATGAGCCTTTTAAAAATAGCGTGATTTCACCCTTTTGCATAGCACCTTTGTTGAATTCAGTCAATAAAATATAGATGAATAAGAAAAATATGATGAACCCAACAGTAATTCCAAAATTTCTCCATTTGTGAACAAGGTAATATTCGTAAGAGCCAGCAAGATAATCTCTACCATGAACAATGTTTGAACCAGGCTGAGATCCAACAGTCGAACAAATTTTCTGATCCCTCTGAACGTCGTTATAAGGTCCCCCCGAAGGAACAAACTGTGAGCACTCAAAATCACGCCCACTAAATTCATTGGCCATCAAGGCTTCGAAAACATATCCCACGGGATTTATATAATTAATCCATCTTGACCATCCCAACATCTTTGGTGTAGGAATAACGAAACCAGTGAAAATAACCATGGCCAATAATAAAACAGTTGCAGGCGTCATTGCTCCTGCTAAAGATGTTGAAACGGCACCCATCGATCTGAATAAATGGGACATGACTAAAGTACACATGAAGCACATCAACCAATAAAAGAAGAACCTACCAGGATTACGTCTAAAGTGCACCATGAAATAGAAGACAAAGTTGAAACACATGGACATCACAAGCTTGGTAGGTAATTCAGTAACGATACCAGCCAAGGCATCGGCTGAGGGCCTGTACAAGGCATATTTTTTATGCTTTTCCACTATAGGCCTGGCCTCGAACAATGACATAATTTCCAATAGAGACGCGAACGCATTAAACAAAACTGCGAAGAACATTGCAGCCCCTCTGTAGTAAAATGAGTCTGTTCTGGGCTGCAAATTGTAAAACACGGAAGATAAGATTAAACCCATGACTGCTTGCCCAAAAATAGCTTGTATCGTGATGGACGGGTCGCCCTTAGTTCTCAATATATTTCTACCCATAATGTATTTGGTTTGCATGAAAAAAGACACGGTATAAGGGGATTTTTTTGAAATATGGTTAGACTGTCTCGCAACGTGCGAATCGTGGTATTCCTTTGCGATATTATTTTCTTCAGCATGAACAAAATAATTTTCAATGTCATCTACCAACTTAGCATATTGTGGTGAATTCTTCCAATAGGCTTCAAATTCTTCAGCAGTTTGCGGCACTTTATCTTCAAAACCTTGTCTTGCATTTCTTTCAGCGGGATTAGTCAATGATGTCAAAAAATCAGCAGTAGTTTGTCTCTGAGGACACGCCCATCCCATATCGGTGAAAAAAGTTTTCGCTTCAGCAGCTTTACCAAAGAAGATTTGACGTCCTTCGTATAAAACTACCACATTGTCAAATAAATCATAGGCGTCTTGAGAACATTGGTAAATGGCGATTAAGGGAGTCGCATCCAAGATGGTGGCAGAGGTTTTCAAAGCCCTGATAAATTCTAGAGCGGTAGCAGCATCCAAACCTCTGGTCGCATTATCCCAACATTGAAGGTTCGATCCACACAACGAAACTTCGGCAATCGAAACTCTCTTACGCTCACCACCTGAAACACCTCTAACGAAATCATTACCAACGTTAGTGTTTCTTGTGTGCGATAAACCGTAAGTTGCCATATAGACTGATGCCATATGCTTAGCATATGTTTCCCTATCAACATTACCTCTATTCTGAGGAGTTCTCAATCTGGCAGCAAACTCTAAGGTATCGCCGACCGATAAATGAGGAAAATGTACATCCGTCTCGGCGGAGTACACCACGTCACCTCTGAAGTTCTTGTCAATATCCTGAGGGGTTAATCCATCATAAGAGATCCTGGATTCGCTGCCCACATGAAAACCGTATGTGTGCGCCGCAATTGTCTTTAACAAAGTCGAACACCCAGATCCAGGCCTTCCCAATACGACTGTAACTTCTCCAGGTCTCATAATACCATCCATACTCTTCAAAATATCGAAATATCTCGATGGGTCGTCCTTTTGAATCGATCTGTACCCCTCCGTGGCCAATTTGTACAATGCGTTGGTGACGGTTGGCTGATAATCTGAATCGGCCGCAACCCCATATGCCCTCAAATCTCTGTAAGCAACCCCCAACGAAGAAGGCTTGTAGTAGTCGGGGTCCGAATCATGCAATTTTCGCAAATTCTTGACCCAGAATTTGGCGTCGAAGTTGTCGCTGTCGGGATTCAAGCTGTCGTCATTGTCGTTGTTGTAAGGCGACACACCAGGTACCATCGACATGTGCGATAAGTACCTCACCAAATCCTCGCTGCCTTGGGTTTTTCTGGTTTCGGTCCTGCTGATGTTCGACATGGTCCGTGCCAATTCCTTTATATCGCGGTGTGCCCCATCATCAAAGCCCTCGTAGTATGTATTGTCCTGTGCTTGCTCGGGAGCAAAGTCTTGCACAGAATTGGTATCCTCATACTTCGACTTATGATCTAGCGAATTCGTTGTACTAGACATAGTCACTATTAGTCTCTAATTACCTATGATGAAGACAAAACTTATCTATGAACAACTGAAAATAATCGCCTAAATATAAAATCTTTTTTGCTCTATATATATGTATATGTACAATAATGCCAGGGCTTGGTATTACCGAAAAGAAATTATAAGAAAGGACATTATGACAAATCTTTTCGCCCAACGTTACTGCTGTATGTAGTGAATTTTACTTTTTACGATAGTGTTTACCTCGGGTCGGAAGCCCAATAGTGCAAAAGGTGGGGCTTTCCGAACAATAATAGTTATCATCGGCGTTCATGAGCGACTATGATGCGCATCCCCTCGGGACGGCTGACCAAACTCAGATCCATCCGAAAGTTTGCTTCGGGATTAACAGTTTTGCGCAGTTACGCCGAAAGGCGGTGGGCTTATCGGGCGGCAAATGCAGGCGCTCGATGCTTCGGCAAGGATAGAGAGACGGAATAAATGCTCGGACGTGTTCCGAAAATAGTAATTATCCCGATACCCGTAAGAGCTGTGGCGCGCAGAAGGAATAGGACCTCTTTTAGCGCTGCCATATCAGCGGTTAAGTACGGGATCAGCTCCAAAGTAAATAATTCTGTTAGGCAACGAAAGCGAGAACGTGGATGCTTCGTGGCGGCCTTGAGTAGACGATGCTAGGTCATTAGTATACTTAGATAAATGAAAATTTATTTTAGAGTATTTTACCAGTGAGGAACAAAAGAGCGTAGCTTTTGCAAGACAACATGGTGTCAATAGTAAATTATAGGTTGAAGAATTTAAACATCAGAAGACAATTAGCACCGCGGGAATGTGTATCATAGAGTTGAGGGAATTGACAATTGAGGTTAGAGGCGTAAGCAAGGAATGGCAGACAACATGGAGAGACCATGGGGGTTGCAACAAGTCGTGGCAGACTCATAACGCCAGTAGCGAATTTTGTCACCTCACGCGCCCATCATCCAGATGTGTTTACATTTATATTAAATACTGATCACAGCACCAATCACATAGACATCAAGCGTAATGGAGTCGATAGCGGTGGAAGACTTGAGCGGATTTATAGACAGCTTGGTACACCTACCAGCGAGGCCGGGGACTGACGAAAGCTTACGCAATTTCTTGGCCGCTCATGCGGCCGACACCTTGTTCATCATCAAACGTACCACAGCATACGACGCAACAAATGACTTGAATGTGGTGGAGTCGCTAGAGGGTATAGAGTCTATTACTATAATTGTTAAACCCTTGGGTAAAGTTGCTGCGGTCGGCAGCTTGAATGTCATAAGTATCCCTACGATGAACGTTGGAGACTCGTCTTCAAACCCTTTGTTAGAGAACATCAGATCCATAATAAATTACGGAATTTCACCGTATTTCAACTTAATATCAAACAATGACAACGCCAAGCTCACTAACAACACCAAGAACAAGTTCAGCGAGCTATCGTTGTCTTTACAGCATTTGCAGCAGCGGATTCAGGTGCCTAATTTGCTCATTTCGAGCCACCCCAAAGTCTCTCAGTTGCTCAATGGGGAGGTTGATGAAGGTCATTTGTTAACTGATACCGAGTTTTTGAACGAGCTCACGAGTAGCGTGAATAATTGGATCAGACAGATCCAGGCTATCACCAGTCTTACTCATGATCCGCTGGATGGTGATTCCGTCCTAGACGAAATTCAGTTTTGGAAATCTATGGAACTAGCATTAAGCTCAATAGAAGAACAAATCGCATCGCCGGAGGTGAAAACATCAATTGATCTTTTGAAGAAAAGCAAAAGATTTCATATTACGCTTACCTTTCAGAACAATTCGGGTTTAAATGACAAGCTGTCCCAGACAAGGGTGTATAACTCACTTTTGAAGGACCTTCCTATAGATGATGTCCTTTTGTTCAATTATGAAAAGTTTAATATAGAGAATTTTGAGGGCATCATAGTAAGTGTATTTAATCACTTCAAACGATTGAAAGGTCTAAATACCTTTCCGTTGGTTAGAGCAATTCAGTTAGTAGAAGTTGTGCTTAAAGATATAACTATAAAATTGTCGTCCATTCTAGCTAACTACAACCTAATGACATTGCCATTACCGGAGTTTCTAAGCATATACAACAACTTGATACTCAAAACTTTTAGTATCATAGATAATAATATCAAGTTTACCATTAATTTATTTCGTGAATTGTTAAGGAAAAGGCAAGAGAAATTTTTCATCATAAAAGTAATTCAAGACCAGTTTGTCGATTTGAAAAATCGAATCAATATCTATTACAATTTTCGTTTGAAGCACAATGATTTGTTGATAATGTGCGATAGCTTTTTGGAAAAAAGTTCCAGCATTACGCACAGATTAGTTGACGCTTACAATAATTACATAATTCCGTGCAACCTATTAGATTTGACAACACAGAGCTTGAACGTATGGACGAATAATGAAAACTTTTATTTGTCAACTTATCAGGATTTGGAATCATTAATAATCTCAAAAATAAACGGCTACTTCGAAAAATGTGTCGACTTCAATGACTTTTTATCTATCTTTAACAGATTTAAAATATCCAACGAAATATCCTCTCATCTATTGCATTTGATAAATGATGAAATCAAATTGAAGTTGTTGTCTTGTGCAAGCTTAGACATTGAGAGACTAATCAATCTTAATATTAATCCAGACAAGAGTTTTATCGATAAGATGATGCTTTTCACCAGCGTCGAAAAATATGAAGACTCGATAGTTTCTAGAATAACCTGGAACGTGAGTTTAGCGAACAAATTGAGGTCTTATTTAGTAACTCTACCTAATATACTAGGGAGTAATTGGAACAAATATACCATTGGGAATGAGATATACTTGAAGGTTACAAATTTAGTTGATAATTTAGATACTAATCGATTGTACCAGGAGTGGTTGGAAAATCTAATGGAAACAAAATCCGATCACTTGCAGGGCCATATCTTAAAGGTGGTCTCAAATCCAAAGTTAAATTTAGACATAAATTTTGATACGAAATTGATACAAATGTCTCAACAAGTGAAACACTTATCTAGCTTGGGATTCAACATTCCAGTAAATTTAGCGATACGATTTAAAAAAATAGATAAGTTTTCTTGCTTTGTCAATGGTTTAGATGAACATATCAAAATTTTGGAGACCATATTGGAATATGACTTAATCGAAACACAATTTGGCTCCAAACTTGGATTTTTATTGGAAGCTCAACAGATCAAAGTTTTAAGTATGCTACCAGGAGTGGCCAAGATTGATTGGCTTAGCTTATCTCAAGCTTTAGAGTTGCATAGTATATCAGGTGATTCTTCTAACAACCTAGAGATTTCGGAAAATTTGATTGAAATCAAGTCTCTCAATCTTCTATCCATGTTTCAAAACGAAATTCACAATCTATATAATCAGGTCAATATTCTTGAAAAGTTCTATGAATTTTTTTACAATCGAATATGCTTAGAGCTAGCAGATTGCATATATGACTTTAAAACCATAAGTGTTTTGATTCAACAAGTTCAATCTGAAGTGGTAAAATTATCGCTTGACAAGTTTAATGGACTTGATCGTTTATGTGATTTGTTAAATGATGATATATTGAAAATCTTGATCACTAAATGCGATAATTATTTAGTTTCATTCAGGTCAAGCTTGACGGCCACTTCTGCCAATGAACCGTTGAAGCTAATTGAAGAAATCAACCATTCTATATTATTCCTGGACCAGGAGTTTAAGATTTCTCCTCCGCTTTCAGTTACCAAACAGTATTTATATGACAGGGTAAATCAAATTTTGTCAATCATTGAAAGCCAACCGACTGTTCAACTTGAGAAAAACCAAAAGGTAAAGTTTGCGGACGTCAGTGAGTGGATCCGAGACATAAAATACATTATAGCCGATGTTTTTGTAAGTATCGATCGCTTAATTGAAGAGGGAGAGGTTTACTTCAAAAAGTGGACTACATTGCAAACACTCTGGGAACTAAAGCTTAATTCTAGTGATGACCTACTTAAGCTATTACCGCATTCGCCAACGATTGATGACTGGCTATCCCTTATACAGAATGTTCTTGAATTGAGGTCTCTTTTCGACAAAGCTGAGACTTTCAAAAAAGTAGGCAATAAAATAGTGATCAATTTTTCGAAAGTTCAATCAAGAGTGAATTTGAAGTTCGACAACTTTCAAAATGATTTGATAGCTAAATTTAGTGAAGCATATCAAGAGGGTTTGACGGATCTCAATGATAACTTTCTTAATGCTAGATCTGCATTAAAGAAGGCATTTGATTTTCAAGACTTTGAAAAGGTGATCGATAATGTTGAAGATTATTTGAAGCTAAGTAAAAACATGGAAGAGTGGCATAGCAGTCTATTAGTACTAAAAGCAGGCCAAACACTCTTGCATAAATTAAGGTTCAAATATCCCAAAAACTGGGTTTACGTCGAACAAATTGAAAACGATTTTTCAATTTTTGCTAGCTTGATAGAAAGAAAATGGCATAAAATTGAAGAAAATTATGAACTAATTAGCTCCAAAATCAAAGCGGAAGCGCTCGGATTGAGCGACGCGATAAAATCTTTGATTAGCGATTGGACTACAAAGAAACCAATTACTGGAAACCTCAATCCTACTCAAGCGATTAATAGGTTAAGCTCCTTCGAAGAATCTTGTAGTCTTTTGAAAAGAAAGAGAGTCTCAATTCTCTCAGTCGCAAACTCGTTGGGTATTGCAATTAATGAAATGAGGGACTTGAAAAATACCGTCGAAGAAATAAAAGACCTTCAAATTGTTTGGTATTCTATAAACACTTTATGGGAGGGGCTCAACATTATAAACTGTACCAAATGGATTGATGTTCAACCGAGGTCAATCTATAGGAGACTAGATACCTTGCTAACTGACTCGAGGTCACTTCCCTCCAAGGTTAGACAGTATTCTGCATTCGATGAAATCCAAAACAAGATCAAGTCTAACTTGAAAAATCACGTTTACGTATCCGATTTGAAGACAAATGCGATGAAATCTAGACATTGGAGAATATTGTTAGATAAATTAGGGTACGATGATTTACACTACGAGAATTTGAAGATTGGCGACGTATGGAATTTGAATTTTACCGTGAATGGGCACGTCGTTAAATCAATTTTGAAACAAGCAAACAATGAACAAACAATCGAAGATACGTTAAGCCAGATTAAAAAAGATTGGAAGAGTGTTTCCTTCGAGACGTTCAACTATTATAGCAAAACAAGGTTAGTAAAAAACTGGGATACCCTTTTTGAACAGTGTAATAATGACATCAATTCATTGTCGAGTATGAAAAATTCACCGTACTACAGTAATTTTGAGCAAGAAATAATAAGTTTGGATGATAAGTTGAATAAGTTATCTGTTTTACTAGATGTCTGGATAGACGTACAACGACAATGGGTATATTTGGACGGTGTATTCGATAACGATAATAACGACATTCGAAAGATGCTTTCTATTGAATATACTAGGTTCAGTAACATATCATTTCAATTTTTGAATTTTTTGAAACGGATATATAAATGTTCATTGGCCATTGAGATTTTGTCTATACCTGATGTTCAACTTAGCATGGAAAAGACTTTAGAGGGGCTTACAAAAATTCGAAAATCTTTAACCGAGTATCTTGAGAAACAAAGAGAATTATTTCCACGGTTTTATTTTATTGGAAATGAAGACCTACTTGACGTTATTGGTGGTTCGTCTGACGTAGCGAGAGTCAACAAACATCTCCAAAAAATGTTTAGCGGTATATCATACGTGGACCATGACAGTGAGTTATGTCTTATAACGGCCGTCAATAGTCAGCAAGGTGAAAAAGTCAAATTAGTGAACCCCATTTCTCTTATAAAATATTCTCAAGTACATGAGTGGTTAAGAGAACTCGAAGTTGAAGTACGGCTCACTTTATCTACCATAACTAAAGGTGCTATAACTAAGTTCAAAGGGCTTTACGAAGATACAAGTAATCTCGATGGGAGTGAGTTAATATCTACCGTTAATTCAGTTCCCTCACAGGTGAGCATACTTGTGAGTCAAATTGTTTTTACTGATCTCGTTGACTCTGCTTTTGCAAATTATGAATTCTCAAAGCTTTATCAAATCTACTGCGAATTGATCAAAATTATGACACTGCGAGTCTCCTCTGATACCGATCTCACTCAAAGATTGAAGATTGAACATCTAATCATTGAATTCATTCACCAAAGAGATATTGCCTCTGCATTATTGGGTGCACGGTCGCATTCCGAAGCATCTTTTATTTGGAGCGTGCAGCAACAGTTCCGTTACAATACGAATTTGGATGATTTGTTGTCATCCTTAAAAGTGAAACAATCTAATATAGAATACTTATACGGCTTTGAATACCTTGGTATACCTGAAAAACTAGCTTATACACCGTTGATAGACAAATGTTTTTTAACAATGACCCAGGCATTGGGCCAGAAGCTAGGTGGTTCCCCTTTCGGACCCGCTGGAACAGGTAAAACGGAGTCCGTTAAAGCATTAGGGAATAATTTAGGAAGAATGGTTATTGTATTTTGCTGCGACGAGTCCTTTGACTTTCAATCAATGGGACGGATCTTCTTGGGTCTTTGTAAAGTTGGATGCTGGGGTTGCTTTGATGAATTCAACAGATTAGATGAAAAAATTTTAAGTGCTGTATCTTCGCAAATTGAGAGTATTGAAGCTGGTTTACGATTTCCGCAGGATTTAGTCGAAATCTCAGGTAAAAGAATCAATATCAATCCAGAAAGTGGCATTTTCGTTACCATGAACCCAGGATATGTTGGTAGATCCAAATTACCCGAAAACTTGAAAAAGCTTTTTAGGAGCTTTTCAATGGAGAAACCTGATTTAGAAGTTATAGTAGAGGTATTACTTACTTCTCAAAGCTTTGTTTATGCTAAAGATTTAGCAACAATAATAGTTCCATTTTTCCTAGATATGAGTTCGCAGACATCCAATCAAAAACATTACGACTTTGGTTTGAGGTCCCTCAAAAATACGTTGATCAAATGCGGATTAATCAGAAGAGGATTGAAGATTACGAATGAGTTGCATAATAAGACTTTGGAGTGTGAGTTGATGTTACGTAGTATCAAAGAGACTATTACTCCAAAGCTTATCAAGCTGGATGAGCTGATAATGAGTAGCTTATTGGAGAAGTACTTCCCCAACGTTAAGTACGATCCTCATGACTACACGAGTTTTATTTTTGAATTGCTCAAATATGGGAAGGAAAATGATCTTGTAATTTCAGAGGAATTTAAACTGAAAGCACTGCAATTATATCAAATTCAGGGGAGCCATCACGGTATTATGCTTGTGGGAGACGCAGGAACTGGAAAATCGACCATTTGGCGACTGGTTTTAAAGTCTATGTCCACGATTAAAAACGTTGAACATACTTCGTTCGTCATTGATTGCAAGGTAATGTCGAAAGATAAAATATATGGCTTTCTAGACGTCGTTACAAGAGATTGGACTGATGGTTTGTTCACTAGTATATTGAGGAAGGTCAAGGCAAACTTACGTGGAGAAATGTCAAAAAACATCTGGATAGTTTTTGACGGTGACATCGATCCTGAGTGGGTTGAAAACCTTAACAGTGTGTTGGACGATAACAAAATTTTGACTTTACCTAATGGAGAGCGGCTATCTTTACCGCCAAACGTAAGATTAGTTTTTGAAGTTGACAGTCTACAATACACTACTCCCGCTACTGTGAGCCGTTGTGGGATGGTATGGTTTGATCTGTCTTTAGTCTCGCATCAGCTTTTATTCAAAAGCTCACTAAACAGATTATCAAAATCGCAATTAAATTTTGATGATGAATACTCGACTAGTGTTGATGATATAAGTAGAATGTTTGAGGGGTTGATAGAGATTATCACCCAATTGCTTCTTAAAGATAACGTTTTGGAAAGTGTCTTGAATGTGGCTCTGAAATTGACCCACGTCATGGAATTTTCTGTTCATAGGGCGTTAAACTCATTCTTCATTTTGTTAAAGTCTTATTGTCTTCGCTTTATTGCTTTTACTTTGAAAAATAAAGTAATGCTAGGAAGCAGCGACAAGTATATTAGCAAGGCAGTCTTCTTGTCATTTGTGTGGTCTTTCGCTGGAGATTGTCCTCTCCTCGATAGGGAAGAGTTTGCTAAAGAGTTGTCTAAACTCGAGATATTCAATTTGGCCTTTGAGGTTGGACTGATTGATTCGTCAGATTGCTGTATCGATTTTGACATTCAAATGCCTAATTGTGAATGGGAAAATTGGAGCGAGAAGGTTCAGCTCTTAGACCTTGAGCCTCATCAAGTGACTGATCCAAACATAGTTATTCCTACGATGGACACACTCAGGCACGAGTATTTGATATACTCGATTTTGAATGAACACAGATCTATGTTGTTGTGTGGCCCCCCAGGGTCTGGTAAAACAATGACATTGTTGGAAGCTTTGAGAAAGTCCCCTAACTTAGAGGTGCTTTCACTCAATTTTTCAAAAGAACTGTCTCCTGAATCATTAATAAAATCTTTAGAACAATACTGTCATTACAAAAAAACCAGTTCTGGCGCTATTCTTACACCTAGAATTACCGGTAAATGGCTAGTCGTATTTTGCGACGAAATCAATTTACCAGGCTTCGATAAATATGGTACTCAGCGAATCATCTCCTTGATTCGACAAATTATCGAGTTCAAAGGGTTTTGGGACGTCAAACATAAACACTGGGTACAATTGCTGAACATTCAATTTGTAGGAGCTTGCAATCCACCTACTGATCCTGGTCGTAATAAACTTACGAATCGTTTTTTACGCCATGTCTCAGTGATTATGGTTGATTATCCAGGTAAGAGCTCCCTCTATCAGATTTATCGAACTTATAATTCGGCTGTCATGAAATGCGCCCCAGATGTTAGGCTGTATACGAGGGCCCTTACTGAGGCGATGATTCATGTGTATTTGGAGACAAAGAGGAAGTTGACGTTCGATTTGCAGGATCACTACATTTATTCCCCTCGAGAGTTAACTCGTTGGACAAGGGGAATTTTCGCCGCGCTAAGAGACTCTGGATGTTCTAGTTTACAAGGTTTGATTCGGCTTTGGTACCATGAAGGGTTGATGCTATTCTTTGATCGATTAGTTGGTGATTACGAGAGAAACTGGACGAAAGAACTTTTTCGTAGCACAATTTCTGTTTTCTTTCCAAATAACGATCTCTCTCTTGCGTTGAAAGAGCCCGTCCTTTATTCAAACTGGTTGACAGGAGTCTATGAGTCAGTTAGCGAGAGTGAATTGCGCTCCTTTTTTGCAGAGCGACTTAGGGTTTTCAGTGAGGAAGAGATTGAAGTTGACTTAGTTTTATATGAAGATCTTTTGGACCATGCCTTGAGAATTGATAGAGTGTTGAGACAACCCCAGGGGCATATGATTTTAGTTGGGCCTTGTACAAGTGGGAAGACTACTATAACGAAGTTTGTTGCATGGATAAATGGTATTAAAGTGATTCAACTTAATGTGAAGAGAAGCTATGGCCTTTCTGAGTTTGACGAGACATTAAAACAAGTCCTTTTGAAGTGCTTATACGGCGAAAAAATATGTTTCATTATCGATGAATCTAGTATCCTTGAGACGACTTTTGTTGAGCGGATGAATACATTGCTTGCAAATGCTGAAATACCGGGGTTGTTTGAAGGCGAAGATTACAGACTCTTGATGGCACAATGCCTAGAACAATCACATACTCAAAACTTGCTACTAGACTCAGATGAGGAGCTCTACGAATGGTTTACTAAGCAAGTATCTAATAACTTACATGTTGTCTTCACGTTAAGTGAAATGAAGAACATAAATCGACCTCAAATAGTTTCATCGCCAGCGTTGTTTAATAGATGTGTACTCAGTTGGATGGGTGATTGGTCAAAAAGGACTTTAGTCGATGTGGTTTCCAATTTAATCGAGACAGTCCCTCTTGATATGTCGAGCTACGAAATTCGTAGTGATTTCGAAGCTAGCGCCATTTTTGAAGTTTCGAATTTCAGGGATGTGGTTGTTGATACTATTGTTTATATCCACACCTTTCCTTTTGAATATGAATCAACGGTCAGTGTCAGGAACACTCCTAGTAAAGTCCTATCCTTTGTTACAGAGATCGTCCGGATTTTTAATGATAAACAATTTGAATTAGAGGAAAATCAACGCCATGTAACATCAGGCCTAGACAAATTTAGAGAAACCGTTCTTCAAGTAAATGCTTTGAAGCAGGATTTGTCTGAAAAAAAGCAATTTTTGGTTCGTAAGGATAAAGAAGCCAGGGCGATGTTGGATAAAATGTTGAAAGAACAGAATGAAGCAGAAAGAAAACAAGAGTTTTCGGTCGTTACTCAGGCAGAGTTGGGTAAACAGGAAACTGAAATTGAAAGACGTAGGGATAAAGTTTCGAGGGATCTTGAGTTAGCAGAACCTGCTGTATTGGAGGCTCAAAGAGGTGTTCAAAATATCAAGAAGCAACATTTAACCGAGATTAGGAGTATGTCTAATCCTCCCGCCGCTGTAAAAATGACCATGGAATCTGTTTGTAAATTAATTGGGTACGAAGTTTCGTGCTGGAAGGATGTCCAGTTAATTGTGCGGCGAGATGATTTCATTCCTAATATAGTAGCGTACGACAATGAATTGCAATTAACCCAAGAAATTAGAAATTATATGGAGAAAACGTATCTTTCGCGAAGTGACTACAATTTCGAATCAGTGAATAGAGCCAGTAAGGCGTGTGGGCCTTTATTACAATGGATAAAAGCTCAATTAACTTATTCTAGCATCTTGGAGAACATCGGCCCCCTTAGAGAAGAATTGAATTTATTAGAAAGTCAAAGAAAAAACACTAAAGCTCAGCTAATAGCGATAGAACAAATGATACATGAATTGGAAGAAAGCATTGATCAATATAAAGAAAATTATAGCGCTTTGATCAGAGACGCCGAAAACATCAAAGCAGAAATGAAAGGTGTCGAATTGAAAGTAGAAAGAAGTATGCAATTGATAGCAAGTTTGACTTCTGAGCGTGAAAGATGGAGCTCGAGTACTAAAAGATTCGAAGAAGAGAGGAAAAGAATAATTGGAAATTCTATTTTGTCTGCAGCATTCATAACTTATTCGGGTGCTTACGATCAAAAAGGTCGGCTTCTTCTTAACAAGGCATGGCAGCAAAGGCTCGCAAAAGCAGGTATTCCATTTGATGAGAGTATTTCCACTGCGAGGTATTTGACTAGAGGAGATGAAATCTTGAAATTGGAGAAATGTGGTATGGCGAATGACGATTTAAATATAGAGAACTTCACGATAATAGAAAAAGCAAGAATACCCATTATAATCGAGCCTTCTGGTAATATACCAGAGGTTTTAGCACAGTCGTACTTACCCAAAAAATTGTTTATGTCAAGTTTCCTAGATGACGGATTTGCTAAACAGCTTCGGAACTCAATTCGTTTCGGTGGTACACTATTAATTCAAGATGCCGAGTACTATGATCCATTATTAGATTCCGTTTTAAGAAACGAAGTACATAGAAATGGTGGTCGAATGATGATTTACCTTGGCAACGAAGAAGTTGACTTCTCACCTGACTTCAAGTTAATACTACATTCCAAAGATTCTCTGATAAATTTGTCATCGTTTGTTTCTGCAAGATGCTCATTGGTAAACTTCACTGTGACGACTGGAAGTCTTGAAAATTTGATCCTCAATGCGACTTTACAAGAGAAGCATCCAGATATTGAACACAAGAGAGTTGAACTGGTCAAATTGCAAAGTGAATATTTAGTTCGCTTGCATCATCTTGAAGAAAAACTTTTAAATTCGCTTAGCAATTTATCTGGTAATATTCTTGATGACGATACAATTGTTGTGACACTAGAGACCTTAAAAGCTGAGGCTAACGAGGCTGATAGGAAGATCGAGGAATCTAAAAATATAATGAGTATAGTAGACGACGTCAGGGATAACTATTACGACATTGCAAGGCATTCGTCGACGATATTCTCGCTTTTCAATAAGATCAACCGTCTTAACAAGTTTTACAATTTTCCTCTTGCAGCATTCATTTCGATTTTCAACTTTGTCTTGAAAACCAACTCCTTAGATCTTGGCATGAGTACTTTCATCAAGGAACTATATCGGGAGTCTTTTTCGAGGATATCACCTTCCTTGAAAATTTTCGATAAGATGGTATTCGCAATCGCATTGACCCTCAATTATTACAATATAGAGTTGAGTCCACAATTCGAGAGCACATTTGCAGTAGCATTGAATGCAATAAAACAGGGAACGTATACTGAAAGTTTGAATTCGGTTTTTGCTAAAGCGTCTATTAAGTATGATAGGAACGATACGATAACTGATGCAACGATCCAGAAGATATTCTCGGCAAACAGTGACAATGAAATTTTGTCTGTGTTGGCTGACTTTATCAAATCGTTATTCGCATCCGTTAATGAGAAAAAAGACTCTTTTATGGACGCACTAAGCAATTTGGCTGCATTCCTATATACAGGTACAGGTGCCTATAGTTCTAAGTATACAATCGAAGATTGGATAAAGCCGCCTATTATGCAACGGAGTCCAATAGTTCTTGCGTCGCATGAAAATTATGATGCTACGTTCAAAGTTGAGCAGCTAGCAAAGCGCTCAGGTATTAAATTAGCTATAGTTTCGATGGGGTCACGAGAAGGGCCTGAGATAGCAGATAAAGAAATAACAATAGCTGCAACTAAGGGATATTGGGTTCTAATCCAGAATGTACAAATGTCACCGGAATGGCTCAATCGTCTTGATAAAAAACTCGATTTTGTGACATCCTATTCGCAGTTTAAGCTCTTCCTAAGTTGCAATTTGTCGTCGAATATTCCTGCGACGTTGGTAAGTCAATCAAAAGTCCTCATTTTTGAGAACCAGCCAGGTTTAAAAGGGATTATGAACGAAGCCTTCAATTCGATAGCGCCACAAATTTTAGAACAAAACACCAATGAATTCAGACATCTTTGTTTCCTCTTAACATGGTTCCATGCTACACTTCAAGAGAGATTGAGATACGCACCTATCTCTTTCACAAAGAAATATGATATAAATGACTCAGACTTTGCTGCAGGACTATATGTAATCGAAAGATTACTTCAACCGTTCAACGATGGCAGATCGAATATTTCACCCGAATTAATCCCTTGGGAAGAGTTGAGTTATTTGATCGGGGAAGTTACCTATGGAGGTCAAGTAGACAACAATGCTGACAAGAAGTACATCGCAAATTTGGCAACATACATTTTCCGAATACTGTCCTTTGATAATGACTTCAATTTGGTCGAAAACGAATTGACTAAGAAAACAGGTACTGTGCTCCATATTCCAGAAGGAATCTCAACTTCCGTTTACAAATCGTGGATCATGTCTTTGCCTGATCAGGCACCCTTGAGCTGGATTGGTCTAGAGGAGGATGTCAGCATACTACTTCGTGAGAGAGAAGGCCAACAGGTTGCTGACCTGGTTCTCGCTGTCTGTAATGGGGCATAATATAACCATTAGTTACGAATGAATGATTTAATAATAAAATCTCTACGTAGTGTAATCAAGCAACATCAATTAATATTTTACAATGCGGTTTTGCTAATTTTATTAGTGAAGTACAAAATTAGAGAAACTAAGAGAGCTAATAAAAATAAAACACCGTTTATTCAACATTCAAAAGACACCAACCGAATAAATTACTCGTCATCTTCTAAAGTTTGAGCGGCAATACGGTCCAAATCTCTTTGACCGTTTTCCGAGATCTTTCTACCACCCTTTGGAGCAATTTCTAAGACACCGATCTTTTCCAAAGATTGCAAAACTTTTCTGTTGACAGAACCAGAAGCATCAACGTGCTTGTGAGGTCTGAAACCTCTGTTGATGGAGCCACCGTATAATTTGTTTAATTTACCAACACCAACTTGCTTTCTCAAGTAAATATGTCTAGCAACAGAGGCAGCTCTCTTGTAGTACCAGGTTTCGGCTTCTTGTGGTGGCAATTCGTTACCAGCAGAAGTCTTGACAATGTCAACGTAACCTGGAACTTCTAACTTACCTTGACGTTGCAAAAATTGTGCGTAAGCGTTAATGAACTCTTGAGCTGGAACGTCTCTAAAATGCATGTTAGTATACTGTTTTCTATAATTCCCGGTTTACTGCCAAAGATTGCCCATCCTCATGCCACAAGCCTCAAAAAACAATCTCCAACGCTCTCAGAACAACCTTGAACGACTCTCCTAATCTGTCTTCGTCTTGTAGTCTTAATCTAATATTGCTATTCCCACCCATATAAATACGTCTCGGACATTTCTCAAATTTTTCAGTATTTAGTACCCACTTTTCAAACCACTTTCGTTCCATAAACTGATCCTCATGTGCCCCCTCTCGTAGTGACTCGTATCACTTGTTTAATGACAGGAATAATATCAACACATTCTTATGTCTATCTGGCAAATTCTATCCTCCTTTCTGTCCACTAACATTGTCTTTCCACCCTTTTCTATTTTCATCTCTACCACAATTCTGCTTCTCATGTCTCTATAGGCAATCCTTCGCTGTAAATCTTCCTACTACGTTAACACTTACCTGACGGAAACACCTGGCATATTGTCTATGGTTGTATATATTAGGTATCTTTAATGATGAATCCTTTCAGTAGGTTTAAAATTTTTTTTCACTAGACCGTACACTAGGCCCTTACTGTGAGCATAGTGCGGGCAGAATTTTTTCCACCGAAGCTTGCGATTTTTGTGTAACTTAATTTGTTAGGGCCCTATTCTACAGATATACTGGAATGTACTGAAGGAGAAAAAAGCAGTCACACGAATTATGGACTAGTGAATTTTGATGTGGTGTACCGGTGTAGTTGGTGTATGGTGTTGTGTTGGTAAATTGATGCAAAATAGTAGTCTATAGTGTCTAGTGATAGAGTAGAGTTGTGTAGGGTAGGTAGTGTAGTGTAGGGTAGGGGTGCCTTGTTAACCGAATATGATAGCGTCGGAACGCATGGCATTAGTAAGAATTACTAGGATCGGTAGAGAATGTTTCTGCGTGTACGAGTTTTGCTGGCTTCAATGAGAATAAGAGGAGTGGAGATAGCTAGAAGAGCGTAGGCTGCGAAGAGGGACAGACAAAGGCAACCTTTTTATATGAAATCCGTATGTAGCAGCCTGGAGCCTCAGTGAGGACTACGATGGTGGCGGATAAGTCGCAACGGGAAAACAAAGGACGCACAACAAGGCGTAGAAGACAATCGAGACAAGGTATTTAGAAAAGCAGATGAGGGAACAAGGAATACGGGAAAATGTAGCGAAGCATAGGAGTCAATACCCACTGCTGCGACTCACTTGAAAATATCATTTTGCTCTTCAGTAAAGGGTACTAAACTCAGTACTTATATTTTATATTATACACTAAACACAAATAACGAGCTTGAAAAAGAGCAGAGATAAAGTCCAACTAAATACCTTATAGAAGTATATAAGCTATCTAATTTAAACCTTGAAACCTCTAGATCTTCTTCTACCTCTGGCTCTTTCGAACTTTCTACCGTTGGATAAGATTCTTGGAGCCTTATTGGAGTGTGGACCGAAACCAAAGTGTCTGACGGCTTCTCTGGCGTTTCTTGGGCCTCTGACAATCAAAGTGTTTTGACCCTTTGGTGCTCTCAACGCCAATTGGTCTAAGGTAATGGCTTCACCACCAGCCTTCAAAATGGTGGCCTTGGCACCAGCTGTGAATCTCAAGGCAGCGATGGTGGCCTTTGGGAATTCCAACAATCTGTTGTCGTCAGTGACAGTACCAACAACAACGATGGTCTTGTCAGCAGCACCCTTTTGCTTCAAAGCACGGGCAATTCTGGAGACGGAGACTGGTGGTCTGTTGATCTTAGACAAGAACAAAGATCTCAAGATAACCTTGTTGAATGGAGCATCGGTACGACCTATGTTAGTTAGTATAAGGATCTTTTTTTCTGCTCAGAAGACGCACAATAAACACCACATTTACCAGGTAAATGTCTGTGCCATGCACTCGCAGAATGGTTGTCGGTTAGGGGTCAACTGCATCACCAGACAAACTCCCTGAAAAGCTCGATCGATTAGTTGGCCGTGCGCTACTATCTCAAACATACTTGCTTTCTGCGCATATAGCGATAGGCAGCCCGAGGCGCAATCTCGAATTGCTTGTGTCTCTACAAGCCGAGACATCGCAACTCTTTTCTGTTTGAGCATCGTACGCCAGGTTTGCCCAACCAGCAACAACTGGACTCCCACTTCCCACTCCAGCTATGTTTGATTTCTCAAACCATTTCGCCTGTAAACAAGTGGTTTATTGTCATCTTCTTGTAATCCTTATTCCAAAATATACATACGAGCTAAGAACGAGTACAACTTGACTAATAACTTCAAGTACACGTTGTCAGACTTTGGTGCTGATCTGTGGCCGTTTCTGGCGTGTTGCTTAGTGGTGTGATCTCTACCCATGTTTGATTAATATGCCTGTGATGCTAAAACTAAACAAGAAGGAGTAGATTTTATCTTCTACTAAATTATCACTAGTCGAGGAACGATGCCACTGAAAATTTTTTGGCGAAAATTTGGACTTTGTGTCATAAAAAGATTTTACATTTATGTCTTATTGTGTCTAAAATATAACGTATGATTAAAGCAACTTTATAGGGCCTAAACCCTAGTCATGATTACTTGTTTATCAGCTATACAGCAGCACTCGAAGCTACATATACAAGCCTATATCGGAAGACAAAGGTCAGTTATACGGGAAAAAGACAGACAGTCGCAAGTGTGCAAGGTATCATTATACAGGTGGGGCACTAAAAATCTAGTGTACTGTTGAAAGAATAGAAGTGATACGTTGTAGATATGACACAGCTAACCCCGATAAGGGGATTTACAAATACTCCGGTGTCAAGAATAATATGCATAGGGGTGACGATAGTGGCATTGGCACTTTCAATTCTACAGGTGAAGCATTATGTGCTGATTGCGATCGATCCTTGGATAGTGGAGTACAACCAGTACTGGCGAGTCATCACGTACCAGATGTCTGTGATCAATGAGTCGGATTACATGTTGACGGTAATCTTGTGGTTCCATTTCAAAACGTTGGAGCGGTTTTACGGATCACGCAAGTATTTATCGTTGATTATGGTGTTTGGGATGTACAATGCCGTGTTGTGTTTCTTAGTCATGAGTTTGGGCCAGGTGGGACTCAATTTTGCAGTCTCGTTTGTGGCGTCGATAACGAGTGGTGCTGGCGAGGTGGCCTACCACACTACTATGTTTAATCAAGTAGCTCCTGGACCTTTGGGGTTGCTTTCGGCATTGTACATGTGCTACGGAAGCGTCATACCCGCTTCGTACCAGTTCAAAATCTTGCTTAGCAAGCCCGCTGCGTCGGAAGAAGATGGCGAGCCCACCAGTAACCCGAGTAAGGAGCTCATCCTCACGAACCATTTCCAAATTCACGTCGTGTTCACCTTAATGTTGTTGAATAATGGTTTGGGTTCAATAATGCCATGCTTGGTGGGACTTGTGATTGGGAAACTACATGTAAACGAGCTTCTTCCGGGAACTAAACAGTGGCTCATTCCTTCTCCATTGTACCGACTTCTCACGGACCCTCAAAGGTCTATGACTTCTGCTTTCACTTCTGTGCGAAATAGAGTCAACGGAGAGTATCAGCCGATCAACAGCATAAGTGGCAGTCCAGGTGATCAAATCCCCGACGAAGAGGCTGAAGAGCTTGTGGATGAAGGTAGAGGTAGTAGTGCTGCCCACGAAATTAGAGCAGAGACACCAATACGACCTTTGGGTAGCCAGTTTTTGGATACGTTTCGAACGTAGTCTACAATTTATAGTATATCAATCTTATGCATTAGTACTTGTATATATTTATGGAAAGGTACCCTCATTTTGCTAGTTGTTAGTTCTTGCTACTATTTTCTGCATTTCTCAAGTTTTTCCTTCTTTCAACGTCCCAATTGTACAACCTGGCTGTGTTTACTTCCATTGTGGTGATGTTTTCCTTCAAAAACTCCAAGTCTTCCTTCACGAGCTCTAGCTGGGACTTGTTGCCCTTCAATCTGTCATTCAACAACTCAATCGCTTCGTCGAGAGGATATTCCAACATCACTTCGGCACCCAACCACAAGTATACTGAGTCCAAATTCGTAGCATCAATGGTTGCTTTGGTGTACAAGGTGTCATTCAATTCGTAGTTCGTTTCGATGAATTTGTCGTCCGCTTCTTCATCATTTTTGGTTTCCTTGATGTAATTAATGATGTCCAAGTTTTTTTCAATATCTGGTATTTTCACATTCAAATCGCCTAATTGCTGTTTCTTCGACACCTCCATGAACTTATATTGCTGTAACCTATCCTGAAATGCTGTTATCACCTTATCGAAGTCTTCTTCTGGGTTCTTGACATAGTTTTCTACCTTATCTATGAATGGAGCTTCAGGAATCCCACGAGGATTACTTTTAGTTGATCTGACCTGTTAGTAATTCAGTTCACACAAAAAAAATGTGTATACCCAATCAAAGCTGTTGTTACTTCCAAATACATACTTAAGGACGTCTGCCATCCTGTATTGCTGGGTTTGACTCTACTAACTGTTTACTCGCTCTAGAAAGTTAGTCAAAATGGCTTGTGCCCAGTTACAAAAATGTCGCACAAAGGCCAAAGCGACAATTTCACTCTATAGAAGCTACATTTTGCAATCAATACGGTGGTGGAGTCATACGTCGTACCATTACGTACTATAAAGAGAGTGAGTTAAGAAATAAGAATAAAAATTAAGCTAAGGAGAGTTTTGCTTTTTTCTTTCGTCGTAGACGTTCAAGACAGCCTCAGCTGCCTTAACACCTGAAAGAGCCATGGCACCGAATGTAGGACCCATTCTATTGGAGCCGTCGACTTCGGCAAGTTCCATTCCGGTGACGACCAAACCTGGAGTTACTTCTCTTGTACCTTTAACAATTGCGTCCTCGGCACTGTTCATGTCCAAGCCTCTCATGTGGCCCAACTTGATGCAACCCAATTTGTCAAGACGTTTGGCACTGCCAGCACCGAAAGGACCGTCGTGGCCAGATGCCGAAAGAATGACGTTGGCATTGATTGTGTTAGGATCCATGCACGATTGGGTGTCGTGATTGAGAGAAACAAGAGTCCAGTTGGTAACCACGCCGCAGATTCTCAAATCGCCAGTAGTTTCATCGCGACGAGTGATCAAGTCCTCAACTGCAGTTGCATTGAATAGCTTAACGTTAGGAAATGAGAGGACCTTGGATAATAACGTGGACATGAAAAAGGCGGCGTGCTTTACCACGACGTAGTCCCCTTCATCTTCGTATGGGAGGCCCAATTCTTCCAAGAAGAGATGCGCAGGCTTACGCAAAACCATGGCAGAAAACAATTGGCCTCCTAGCCAGCATCCGCCACCAGGGCTGACACTGGCCTCAATAATTGCAATCTTGAGCTCAGGACGGTTCTTAGCCAACACATATGCGGCCGACAACCCGGCTGATCCCGCACCGATAATAACCACGTCAGACTCGGCGTACTTGTCCAAGTCGGCGAAATAACGTTTTGTCATGGCACGGGAGACAGTTGACTCTCTGATTGGAGCAAACTTGAACTTCTCCCAATCGGCAAATTTGACGTCAGCGTTCTCGGCTTCCGACGATAATCTAACTGTGTTATCTTTTATATCCTTTTTCACCATAGGGTGGAATTCCTGTCTGACAGAAGTGTCGATCATCGTTGGTGGGGCCATTTTTGCAAATATAACTGTTTGATTCAATACTTTGAAACTATGAAACTATGTAACTATTCTCTAGAATCTACAGCTTCGACCTCGAGGATTCACCAGTTATTTATATACTTTTCAGATTTCCTAATGGACAGCATAACCCCATTCCACTTGGCCTTGTAAGAGTTTATTCTTCATTGAACCTAAAAATTCTACTATATTACCTTCTGAACCCCTTTCATCCTACGCTTACTCTATCATTGTATGTTAATAACGCAGCTGATAGTCTACTAATCGCATTATGTTCATGTTAATAGCTGCAAAATTATCGCACTAAGGTGTTCCGTAAATGCATAATTCCAGTTATTCAATTACAAGACCGGTCTGGAAACTTCAAAGCAACTATATATACTCAATTTTACCCAAAGTTGGTACTAGAGCCTAAGCCTCACGTTATTATGACCTGAATCGTTATGTACATGTCCTATTTACCACCAAACCCTTTGAAATATTTATCTCTAAAGCCATCGAGACCGTTATTTAAGCCCTTCGTAGTTTTTCCCTCGAAATTTTCATCCCTGCGAACGTACACTAGTAACCTTCGCGACCACTTAGTGAACTCTTGCTCGAGGTTATAGATTAGCTCAAGTCTTTCGTGGTGGGGAATCTGGTTGGTTTCGAACTCGTCGTTGGCAGTAGGCATCCAAAACGCTAGTCTGCCATTGACGGGTAGTCTGGAAGCCGCGAATTCTAGGAGATCGTCTAACAAGTTCGACAACTCGTAGGGTTTCTTGGGCTGGATGAAGTCCTTTCTTAGATGGGCCTTTTCGCCGCCAATGACGAGATTTTCCTTGCCGAGCGCTTTTTCTGGATCTTTGGCCCCACAAACCTTCAAACCTTCTCTGACTCCGTAAGGGGGATCACACACAATGGTGTCTATCTTCAAATTGGTGCGAAACGCATTATTGGTGAAATCCATGGTTAAGGTGTCCAAAAAGTTCAAGCTTGTTCCGTACTGTTTGAAATTCGTCTTTATATTGCACTGATCTCCTTTCCCTCTCAACATACGTACGTCAATATCGGATCCAATTGGCAACCCCCCGAAATTTGCTGCGGCAACTAGAAAAGATCCCGTTCCAGCGAACGGATCGTACGTGATTTTGCCAGGGCCTACCTGAGCGATGTTGCAGCTGACTAACGAGAGTTCTGCGTCGAACGAAGTCGTACCGATATATTTTCTACGTCTCAAGTCGTACTTGTCGAGGATGTTGTCCGTCCTGGCAGTGAGCTGGACCTGTCTACCAAGCCACATATTCAATGGAGCTGAGGCCTTCTCGGTGCCGCATACATGATACTCTTCTAGCACTGTAAAAGTCTCATCGGGATTTTGCAAGTCTATTGGCCCTTTGAAGCCCATGTAGGAAAATGATTCGATGATTTCAAACTTTTTTGGCCGGCTTCGCTTGCCCATATATCCAATGAAGTCAAACTTGAACGACATCTGCTTGTATTCAGCAAACTTGTCGGTTGATTTTTGCTTTACGCTCTCATGCAACTCGTCCAAATCCTTTCCTTGTCCCCAAAGTTCGTAGATGCCTCTTCCCAAAATGGATCTCTCCATAAGTTTTCGAGCCGCTTCATCATTTTCCAACTTCACTATCAAGAATGGGTTTTGCTCATCGTGACGGCTTAAGTCGATGGATATGCCATGAAAGTCCGCCAAAGACGCCAATTCCGCTCTCCTGAACCCTGGGTACGCCTGGGCAAAGTAGATCAAGTACTCCTTCATAGCTGATAATATATGAACCAACTAGTGTTTTAGGTGAAGAGCCTTCTCGAAGATGAAAAAAATGGTGCGGCTCGAGTCCCAGCCTTTGAATTGCAAAATACATCACATCATGGCAATTATATACGTCTATATGACTGCCTCGACCCAAGTATGCATTCATAAGGGGATAGGGGCTGGTGAGTATCCATATATAGCATAATGAGCTTTGTCTCTTGATTAATTCTTCAAACATGTCTACTGTTTGATAATATTCAGACATTACAACAAAAATGATAAATTTTAGCACTTCTGGTTATACATGAAGAAAACAAAAAGTGGCCAACTCACAATATCTTTGTCTCCTCATATTCTATAAGACTGCTTCAGTGAACCAACGAGCAGCTTGACGCAACCCCTCGTCTACTACAAAGACACTTGAGCTACGCTTAATTTGCGGCACACCAAACTCGCCATGTCCTGGAGAACAACGCTACCATCTTCATAACCAAAACTTCGAAAAAAAACAATGGTAAGTACTCAAAGAGCATGGGAACCTTTCAATTAACCACGATGGCTCCAGATTCTATTCCGTATTCTTCAACTTGCTCCATGGGCCTTTAACATGATCGATTGCAGCCATTATGATGCTTACATAAACGAGCCAGAGGAATTGGGCCTCACACGCCCGATGAGTTTTTGTCGCCGAAAATTGGATGGCGGCTATTGGATTTATCCCTTTTACGATTCTTTAGGCAATAGTTATTGATAATCAAGACATCTACGAAGTGGCATAGTGTACAGTCGAGTGAACCGATCGATTGACCCAAGCAAAAAAAGCACGCAGAAGTTGACTTTTATCTAACCACTAGATAGCTTTTTGTTTAGTTTTATACACTTCCATATTTCAATAAACCAAGTTTGTCCTGAAGTCAGCCGTATATTAGATAGTCCTGATATTTAGTCATGTCGTCCTACGAAGAAGATGAGGCCCTTTTTGAAGATATCTAGTGTGTATTTTATTATGGAATATGGAATTGGATTGCAACAGGAAGACAATAACACGAAAGAACGGGGACAGAACGTTGGTGAAAGTGGTATAACTAGTCGACCCAGCAATCCTAGCGAAATGCAGTTGTATACTAACATTTTTCAGCGGTGACGATGATAAATCCACCACAGTGAAGGAGCAAAGCGGTGATAAACAGGAAGACCCTAAGGGGTCCACGACTGAAGCACCAGCCAAGGAGGAATTACCTGAGCAGACCTCAACTACAGGAGCTGCCTCGACTGACCCCAATGTGGCCGCAACTGCTGCTGCTCCGCAACAGCAGCAACCGGCAGTCGCAGCACCAGCAGCAGCTCAAGCTAGCGTGGGTGCCATTCCACCACCACCACCCCAAGTGGGAGGGCAGATGGCTCAGATGCCCGACTTTCAACAGATGTCGCAGCAGATGCAGCAGCAGTTTCCAGGGGGAGTCCCACTTCCAACCCAGCAGGGACAGCAACAGCCGCTTCAGCCTCCTGCACAGTCATTTCAGCCATTACCTCCATCGAACATGGGTAAAGATCACGGGAAGATGTTCATCGGGGGGCTTAATTGGGATACAACTGAGCAAGGTTTGGTTGAGTATTTCAGTAAATACGGTGAGGTCATCGACCACACCATTATGAGAGACAACAACACCGGTAAATCTCGAGGTTTCGGTTTTTTGACTTTCAAAGATCCAAAGTCTGTTGACGAAGTGATCAAGACTGATCATGTGTTGGACGGTAAGTTGATCGATCCTAAGAGGGCCATCGCTAGGGAAGAGCAAGACAAGGTTGGTAAAATTTTTGTGGGTGGAATTGATCCTATGGTCAATGAGAAGGATTTTAACGATTTCTTCTCTCAATTTGGTAGCATCATCGATGCTCAGTTAATGATCGATAAGGACACAGGTAGATCAAGAGGATTTGGTTTCATTACTTACGACTCGCCCGACGCTGTTGACAGAGTTACCGTGAACAAGTATCTCACCTTAAAGGGAAAGTCGATGGAAGTCAAAAGAGCGGAGCCAAGGGGACAACACCAGCAAAACCAGTTACAACAACAGCAACAACAATATGGCTATGGTAACTATGGTAATCAGTATGGTCAAATGCAGTATCAGCAGCCAGGGATGGCCGCGTATGGTCAAGGTATGAACGGTATGTCACCGGAAATGATGCAGGAGTATTGGCAAAGAATGCAGCAATGGTATATGTATCAGCAGCAGCAGCAGCAACAACAACAGGCGCAAGGAGGTACCAGCGACTACGGCCAACAAGGTCTGACAGAGCAACCTGAGCAACCGTTGAATCCTCAGCAACAAGCATCCGAACCTCAAGATAACCAAGAAGCTGAAAATGGTTCCGAAGGCTCGGGCAATTCAGGGGGCCCACCAAGAAGAATGAATCTACCAAAGGGCCCAAGAAGAGCACCTCCATCCGGTCCTTCTGGTAACTCTAGAGGAAGGGGTGGTTACCAAAATAGGAACAGAGGATATCATCCATACAGCAGAGGTGGTAGGAGATAATCTTTTCGTTCTTTTTCGTCCTTTTTCGTCAGTTTTTTTACGTGCTTCAATACTTGTTTGCCTCGAGTGAGTTTATATTGTCGCTTATTATTAACATAAATCGATATAAATATATGTATACATTTATAATGGATTGAACTGAAAGTAAATCACTATTTACGTTTTCTACTAGGACGGGCGTTTTTAGCTCTCTTCTTTTCCTTCGCTACTCTTGCTTTCCTGATATCTTCAGTTGATTTAAGCTCTTGTCTTTGGCCAGGCTTATTGAAACCCTTGACATGTAAGCCGGCATCAACAGCCTTCTTAACCTTTTCTTTTTGTTTGTGGTAATCATCTCTGTACTTGTCTGGTAATTTAGGAGTAGATACTTTTTTATGTTTAAACCTCTTTTCATTACCATTAGAATCAGCAGACTCGAACGAACCTGTTTTCGTTGGTTTTAAATTCCTCTTCTTCTTCCAATCATCATATCTACCAGATCTGAAGGTGGCAGGAATCTTTTGACCACTTTCTCCTATAATAAACTTCTGATCGGTGGATTGTGAGTTAACATAATTACCTTTTTTCCTGTCCCATCTCATAATCTGTTTATTTGTCTTCACTTTCTCATCGTTGTCCAAATCAAAAGCTGCATTCGCGGCATCGTTGGCAAAAGACGATGACAATGATAACTGCAGGTCTTGGACAACTGAAGCCGGTGCATAATGAGAAAGAAAAAACTGAGGGTCTCTAAAACTCTTCTTTTTCTCGGCTTTTTTCTTTTCAAGCAAGTCATCGGCATCTTCGAACGCCTCTTGTAACTCATTCTCGTTTGCATCAACGGCGGTGGAATAACCGATTTCACCGTCGTTCTTTAGAATCTCATTTTCGATACCATGGGTTAAACCGGCAATTCTCTCCTTTTCAAGAAGTTCTCTTCTTTCCTTTGCCCTTCTTTGAATCGGAGCGATTTGTTTCCTTCTTTTGTGCATAAATTCTACAAGACTATCTTCATCTCGTTCATGGCCCTTCTTGCTGAATTCGAAAACTGTTTCCTTGATGTTCCTGTTATTTAATTTTGCCAAAAACTTTTCTTTCTCCTTTTCTAAATTAGGGCCGAATAATAGATGTTGGTCATCCCAACTTCCTGTTTCCATAACCTCTTTCGACCTTTTTAGTGACTCCTGTGACGCTGCTTGTCGTGTACGATAGTATAACTTTTCACCTTTAGCTGCAACAGCCTTAATGACACCTAATTCATAATGATTTTTTAATATATTCTCATACAATTCTTGGAACGTCTCCACATCAAGTCTCGGAATTGATCCTAACACTAATCTATCAGTATATGAGACTTTTGGTTCAACATAGGCCGACCCTTGTTTCACTTTTAGCATTTCACATTTTTTTTCATGCATCGATGTTAGTAAAACCTTTTTCCCTAAAAACAATTCCAAGTCCAACAAATATGGTAATTCCTTCTCATTAACAATTGAATATGCCCAACCCTTATTACCAGCTCTGGCCGTTCTACCCACACGATGAATGAAGATCTTTGACGAGCCTGGCAAAGTGTAATTGATTACATTTGCCAACACTGGAATATCAATACCACGAGCAGCCACATCCGTGACAACCAACAAACTAGTCATGCCAACACGGAACTGATATAACTGTTGTCTCCTCGCATGCTGATCAAGAGTACCATAGATATAAGACACCAAATAACCCGCATCACGTAGCATAGTGGTGATATATTCAACATGATGTTTAGTGGGTACGAAAACAATAGTAGAATGCTCAGAGGGCAAAACGTTCGCCGGTGGTAACCTCTCTTTCTTAAACTTGAACTTTTTCTTCTTTTGTTTTCCGTCTTCATCTTCCGAGTCTGAGCCAACATCTCGTTTATCCATATCTTGATATTTTTTCAACTCTTCTGGAGTAGCTAGAGGCAACTTGATTACCTCTTGTAGAACATACAACAAGTTCGCTTCTCGCTCGGTTCTTTTAGTTGTGAAAAATGCCATCTGTAGCTGATCTGAAATTTTAGATTCAGCGTCTAGACGTACCAAAACGGGGTTTGTCAAACCAGCCTTGGCAAAATCAACCAATGTCCTAGGCAAAGTTGCTGAGAATAATAAAGATTGTCTTGAAGAAGGTAAAGCGGCCAAAAGTTCATTCAATTGTTCGGCGAAACCCATCTCGAATAACCTATCCGCTTCATCAAATACGATGTATTCTACTGTTTTCAAGTCTAACTCCATTTCGACCTTCAAGTGCAAAAAACGTCCAGGCGTGGCAACAATGATATCTGGGTTGGACATCATTGACGAGAACTGCTCCTCCAAGGAATCACCACCGATCAACACAATAGACCTCAAGTCGGTCCCCTTGCTGAATTCCTTGACCTGTTTAAAAGTTTGTAACGCCAATTCTCTCGAAGGAGACAAAATGATAGCACGAGCTCCGACTTTTGGACTATGACTTTTAAGCTTTTCGATCACGGGCAAAGTAAAAGCGGCCGTTTTACCAGAACCAGTTCTTGCCATACCCACAACGTCTCTATTTTCCATAACCAATGGTATAGTCTTTCTTTGGATCGGAGTTGGCTGTCTATACCCCTTTTTTGATATGTTTGTTAATAAAAATTTGGAAAACCCAAACGACTGGAAGGATCCAGCTTTAGCCTTTTTAGCTTGCGGGTTATTGAATGCAAAATAAGACGACATATCCTTTTTCTCTTCTTCACCCTCATCATCAGATAACTCGAGAGATGGAAATATGTTATTCTTTTCAGTCTTTGCTAACTTCTGTCTTTTGTTAGGTTTTTCTGAAGCAGCGTCGTCTTCATCATCGTCACTGAGTATTTGATCCTGTATTTCTTCGTTTTCAGACATTACAGAGGAATCACTGTCTGATTCCTGCTCAGAGTCCGAAACGGTTAGCGCAAGTGATTTTGCAATATTATAATCCTCCTCATCCGACATTTCAAACTATACTCTGTGTTTGTTCCTAAATAACTATAATATTAGATACTAATTTTCACCTCATCACCAAAAAAATTATTCGCGATGCTTGAGTTGGGGTCCCATGGAAGAGGCATCAACATTATAGACATACACTACGTGCAGATCCACGATTGAGACTTCGAAAATATTAGGCAATCTGTGTCATCTACTTTGTAGTTTGCGTAGTGGCCTGGTAATGGTGCTGTTGATAGTTAACATACATTATAGTGATAAATCGAAGCGCGGGCATGAAGAAGATGAAAAAGGATGCGATGCTGTATTTATATAGATAAGAGAACATTTGATAGAGAGAGAGACAGAAAGTTCGTATGAAAGATGAGCAAAAGACTCCGGTTCAGCAATCTATGCCAAAATTTTGTCAAACTCATCCATATTCTCTAGTTCGTCTTGCTGAGCGACTCGCTTTAATACCTCCTTCTTGGAAGATTCTTGTATGTAACCGTCGAGTAGTAATTCATCGAGAATATGGTATGCCTTGTCAAATCCAAAAATTATGTCCAACTCACACACATTTCCGTAGATTTTATCCATTTGTTCAACGAACCGGTGGACAACTTCCAACGACAATAACTCGTTGTCTCCCAGTTCGATTCCAACGATAAAAAAAAGCGATGCGTACCTACGATACACTATTTTGATATCCTTGTATTCTAGCACATTGCACATTTTGGCCCGTCTAGAGAGTATCAACGTTGTTAGTTCTCGAGTGATCCTCGACTTCTCCTTTTGCGAAATTGTCTGATACCATTTCGACAACCTGACTTTTCCCTGTCTTGATAAGAGCAATAAGAACTGCGCTGCCATGATCGACGCTTATTATTGAGCTGTAATTTCTTTAAATATGTCTATTAATTGTGTTATAGTACTATGTTTAAGGACTATGTGTACATTTTGTTGATAAATCATTATCAGATCATGTGAGCAACACGTATCAGAAAGAGCTATCATATACAAATGGTGCTGGCAGATCTAGTATGACGTGTTTACGCTACGAGAATGGCTCTGGAACAATCACGATCCAATAGGATCATAGGGCCATATGTGCATTAAGCTTTCATGTATTGATGAGCTCAAATACATACAGAACTAAAGCCCTAAGAGATAAGTGCTAATTAATGCTGAACCTATTCTAATAACGCAATAGTCGATTCAAGGAAATGCAAATGGTCATTAATCTCCGAACACAAGCTTTCTCTGTTAACATCATTGTAAAGATTCACTTGAATGTTCAACTCACAGAGTAAAAATTTCATGTTTGACCACTGAACGGTTTCGAAATCATAACCTGTACGTTTCTTCATACCTGTTCCATATAATCGTATTCTCTCGCCCTTGTCATTAAAAATCTTTCCCGAGGTTTTCAATTCCCATGGATTGAGCTTTGGGAAATTAGCGTGTACGAATAGAATCCGGGGACCATTCTGCAACAAAGTATTATGCGATGTCAAAGTCTCTTCTTTTTCTGAAGGCTTATTTTTCACGGACTTTCTTAGTTTGTCCACGATATGATCTTCCACCGGATCGTATTGGCCCATTCCGGTGCCTTGGAATTCATTTTTGGTGTCAAAGTAGCCAAAAGCATTAAGAAACTTAGATACCTGGTAGAATGGTTTGTGAAGGGCAACAGTTGCGGACAAAAACGTTTCTTTATCACCTTCTCCATCTGAACCTTGAGAGAAAAGGGGATAAAAGTGTTTGGGCCCGTAGAGATTATAATAGAGTGCTAATAATAATGCTTTTGTATGAGTTTTCTTCGAAAGCATCAACTGGCCGGATTCTGATGTAGGATCCGGAATAGCGCCTTTCCTAAGATGCAAGGGAATTTTTTGGGTTTTGAAATCCACAGTGGAAGAATCGATCTCATCGTATTTGCCGGAGACCTCATCGTATTTTGAAAGTAGGATTTTTTTGCTTATATCTATATTAGCAATTTTGTAGTAGTCTGGCGACGTTGCCCTCTTCCAAAAATCGGGCCAAACTATCAAACCTTTTGACCTAAATGGTTCCTTAGTAAAGAGATCATCAGGCGGGTGAACGGGGGTATTGTCGCTATCCAATAACAAAACGTTTTCAAAACTCAGCAACAACACTGCAAGTGCTTTATATTGATATCCTTTGAAGTCAAATTTAGAAGCATACGAATCCTGCTTTTCTTGTCCCGAGGCTTGTGGCAAATAAATACACCGGGCATTTAAGGCAGGGAAAACTCGGGCACATAAGTCAGGCTCGTACTCGTCCAAGTTGGGTATCAACACTTCTACTGGTAATTCTGATCCTATTGCCCTTAATGATTTTATGGACAACAAAGTAAGCCAATTGAATTTCCCTCCCCCCACATATACAATGCCATCACCAGAATAAAGGGCATCCGGTGCTTTCTCTGGCAAGTTGTCCACCACATACTTGTGCGATGTTATCATGGATTGAAGTTCACCTTGACTTAGTTGCAAGAAACTGGACAAATACTCCTCGTCAAACACGAGCCCCTCTTCATCGACGGACCCGTACCTGGCATGGTAAATCCGCTTTTCTGATAAATACGTGTTCAATTCAGGAACGGTTGGTTTCCCCGTGTATAGCACCTTGAATACAGATTCGTAGAAGTCATACCTTAATTGTAGCAATTTGCCATGGGGATCAAACCGCTTATACGATTCATCAATTAACCGCAACTTGGTGTCTTTGTTCATCTGGTTCAAATTTTTATTCGACGTGGTGCTAATCATATTGCTAAATTCACTCTTGGTAGCTGCGTTTGTCTTTGCAAACGGTACCGTTTTTTTCTTCCCCCAAACTTTGAACTTCAGCAATCTTGCCTTTGCAGATGTAAGTACACTTTTAGACGCGTCGGGGTCATTTATCATGGGATCGTGGTTGTTGAGGGTATTGGATAGCGTCATACTATTTACAAACACGAACACGAAAATAACCATTAATATTATAGTCATGGATAACGGTAGTTTGTAACGTCGACGAAATGAACGGAGCTTGATCCGAGCACTAGCACTAATAGTCATGTTGCTCTTGCCCTCAATAATTTCAGGTGTGGTGCCCTTCATAAAAATATTTTGGTTGTTATTCTGGGGATTTGTCTCACTGAGACTTTTCTTGACTATTTTTCTACGACGGTAGCCGACTAATACGGCCTCTGCATAGGAGAAAAACTAACCGGATTTTCAATGCAGTTGGATGACAATCCCAATACGTAAAAGAAGGCCCAAATGCAAATATAACCGGTAAAATGGAGTTCTATGTAAGAATCAATGTCTATGTGCAAAGAATGATTTTTTAAGGTTGGACTTCGAGTAAATTTAATATATGGGGGGTGCAGCTGATAAACGTGAACAGGAAGTCATCATCAGGGTTACAGCTGCATCGGTTTTTGACCCGTGTTTGTAAAGATTCAGGGCATTGAAGGTATGGAGCATGGTAGTAGCCAATATCATTGAACCACCACAAATCTCGCTTTGCTAGAAACCACAGAACGGCGAGCGAATGAACCGGGGCATCACCCCAACGCTCGTAGAAAAAGCCACCTGTAGCATCTAGGTGGCGGAAAAAGGCATCATAATCGGGATTTCTGAAGATTGAGAGGTCGGCGATCTCGAAATTGGACCAGAAATGACATAGGTTGTAAGAGCCTGCCTCGTCGTCGTTGCGGACAAAATCGAGTAGCTCGCCATACTGTGACCTGTTGTGTAGGGTGATGTACAGGCTGAAGTGTTGCCAGAGGGATGGGACTGTTTTCTCATACTCAAACATCGAAAGCACAAACCCGTACTTCTTCTTGTTCACCTCCATGAATCGAAACAAATCATAGTTCAAATCACAGTAAAACTTGACGCCTGGTTCCACTCGCCAGTAGTACTGGTATTGAGCCACCAACGGGTGTTTGTAGAAAAATCCCAGGTAGTAGCGACACATGTGCCGGTACGACTCGCTGTCGCCATATAACACGTCTTCTTGCTTAAGGCGCGTGCGCTGTTCCTTTGCATATGTCTGGTTGACCCACTCAGGATACCCCCAGTGTTCAGGGGGGATTTGACCAAAGCTCATTTTGCCATGGGGAATATACTGCGAAATCAAATATAAAAACCGTCCGTCAAATTTTTCGTCGTTTAAAAACACCCAGTCGTAGTGGTATTGCCCGTTGAATCTATCCTGGATATTTTGAATTGTCTCGATTAGTTCAAACACCTCTTCATTGCGACATAGTACCAAGAACGTACCGTTTGCGCGGTCGTACCCGTCTTCAACTCTCTTATCTACTACGATCGTCTGCACCTCATCGAGCTGCTCTGATAACTGCTCCTCGATAAAATAAAACAACTTATCCACCGCCTCTGATTCTATACCGTTATCGTTCCATACAAAGGTATTGTCCATGGTCCTGGGCCCATTCGTCGGTTTGTCGATCTCGAGCGCTCTTTTAAGATCCCCATTTCTCCCTTTAATAAAGGCCAAAATAAGAAAGACTAATGGGATTATCAACAAACCTAGCCTTACGTATCGCCTGTCATCCTTCATAAACATTCTATACCTTCATAATACTGCCCTCTAGCCGTGTTGATCGTTAACTATGGAGAATTGACATTTTTCATATCTCATACTAAACCAGGTTTTGTTCCTCCAGCCGGGTAACTTAGGGAGTCTTTGGTGGAACTTTTTCAGTACAATATACGGCTAAAGTAATCAAAATACATAATCACCACGTTTTAGTTGTTATTCTTGTTCTCGTGAAGAGGGTTGTTTATAGACTAGATATTTAAGTTATAATTACTGGTAGATATTTACTGCGATATCAGAGTAATTTGAAATTGATAGTGAATTACCGATCAAATCAACCATTCGATTAACTATTAACCGCCCTGAAAACATCTAGCAGGGTGGATTAGATAGATAGACAGGTGATTAATTACTAGTTGCTATTCACAGATCAGGAAGAAGAGGCTTATATGTTTGTCACCGAATAAGTGCAGCAGGAATAGAAGCCATGATGGAGCACGCACCGAGAAAGAACCAGGGCGCGGAAGAGAAGATTCAGAGGAAAATAGAAAATGGTTATGGCAGCGATAGCAGACTTCTGAGTGAAGGGGAAACTGTGATAGGACAAGGAAACGGCCAGAGCAATGGACTCGGGAACACGCATGGGGGGTCGGCTGAGAGCGACAACAAAAGCAGCGGCGGCGAAACACCCGTTGTGACAGGAAGAAAGGCCGCGAGATCGTTGAGGCTTTTCCGCGGCCACGGTGACGACCACATTGAAAGTTTCATAGAGCTTCCGGAATCGGAGCTTAAGGCTGATTCCTTGCAAGAACCATCACGCGCCCCTCAGAAGGAGGAGAGTGGCACCCAGCTCAGGCTACCTGATGCAGTGGTGAAGAGTGCGAACACGAAAGTACTGAGCGATGAAAACAGTAAACTTGTTGGGTTGGAGCCTGTTTCGTCGGCGACCTACTGCCCTCACACTCCTGCAGATCAGAAGATCATACAATACACCGTCATCGATAATGGAGAACCCAAATCCCAGACCCAGCATTTAACAGCAGACGTAGAGTTCGATCATTCCAGCGATGGCGACATAACGAAAATACAAAAGCATAAATCATCACAAGAGATTAGTCAAAGTAAAGATGCAGATTTGACAGCGGCTAAATTCGAAAAGGTCGGGCTCCGTGACGATCAAGGCGATAAAAATAAAAGTGTCAAATTTGGTGCTAACAAGATATATCAAGACACTTACGGCTCCGATAAGACAGAGACAGATGAAGCCTTGAGTAGTGCACTATCGTCGAATTATACGGAGGAGCCTTCATACCATGAAGAGCAGGTTCATGAAGGTGAATTTCCCTTAGCTGTTGAATTAAGGCCATTTAAGAATAAAGTGGGTGGACACACGGCCATTTTTAGGTTTTCACGCAGAGCGGTATGCAAAGCACTTATGAACAGAGAAAATTTGTGGTATGAGGCGGTTGAGCTAAGGCATCCCGAGCTCTTAAAATTCATGCCGAAGTATATTGGGGTATTGAATGTGCGCTATTCAAGTTTAATGCCTGAGGATTTCATCAGCCAGATTCCGTCGAGGAAAAACAGCCTAGCAGAAGATAACTGCAGTTCTAGCAAAAAGAAGGACGCTGCCCTTAGTGCGCCCCTTATTCCCGAGGATGACGAGCTCCCTCCGGAGGTAGTTCTTGATGACAACAAGCATATAATACCCGACCTAATATGGAGACAGTATTCTAATTCGGCACCGTCACCTAGCGAATCACTCATAAACAAGCAGCCTAGTAGTAATTCGTTAGACGCATCATCCTTTAAAAACTCGGTATCTTCATCCCATACTTCACTATCGAATATGATACCAGCATCGCCACGAGGTAACGAGGTCGGGTCAACATCTGTTAACACAGACTTACAAGTACAAGTGATTCAGGAAGTTTTCGCATCATCTCACAAAAAGAAAAGAGGAGATGCGGGGGACGAAATATTTGCAATGGACGATGAGCATGCTGAACAAGGGCAAGACTACAACGAGAGTGTTATAGACGATGGCGTAGCTGTAGACAGCGACATAGACGATACTCGAAACACTGTGGAAGGAAGTCACCCAACTAATCGGCGTAGTTCTTCGATCTCGTCGCTAAGACATCATGGTTCAATGTTGAGGAAGCACACGAGGTTTGAAAGATTCATTTTGCTCGAAGACTTGACAGCAGGCATGCAAAAACCGTGTGTTCTCGACCTAAAGATGGGGACGCGGCAGTACGGCGTAGAGGCCAAGGAAGCGAAGCAAAAATCGCAACGAAACAAATGTTTGAATACAACTTCGAGAAGTCTTGGTGTTAGGGTGTGTGGTCTTCAAGTGTGGAACACGAGAGATGAGAAGTTTTTCATCAAGGATAAGTATTTTGGCAGAAAAGTGACAAAGGGAAGCGATTTCTGTAAAGTGCTTGCCAAGTTCTTGTACGATGGAGTCCTGGTGTACTCTATTCTTAACAAGATACCTAATCTTATCGTCCAATTACAGGAACTATACGAGATTTTCAAGACACTCAAGGACTACAGAATGTATGGCTCGTCAATTTTGCTCATGTATGATGGGAAAGCTGGCTCAAGCGACATTAAGGTCCGCATCATCGATTTTGCCCAGTCCGTTATTGCTGAGGACAATCTCCCCCACGCCACCACCATCCCTCCCATGCATGCAGGTTTGCCCGACATGGGCTATTTGCGCGGCTTGAAGTCGCTCATTACCTACTACAAGACTGCATTCAAAGTTTTGGTAGGGGTCGACTACAGCGATTTTCAACAGTCCTCCGCGCTCATCGAGGAAAACAAGCTGTGGCTACAGTACACCTCCAATCCCTGGTTGGATATTTACGGAGACAACCTCGAAGAAACACCTCCCGCCGTTGACGGCGCAATCGACTACTTCGTTCGCGACTATCCTGACTATTCCTATTCAGACGAAGAAGGCATTTCTGAATAATGTATATATGTATATTAACTAATAGCGTGACGCGTATGAACAACTGGGCCCAGGTTAATATGCAGGCCCAAAATTTGTGACCGTTGAGCCTACTGTTTGGTACTGTGTGTCAGTTCTTGACCACTACCATAGACCAGCCCGGCTCTTCTGTACCAATCTCTACGAATGCTCGTGACTTTGACGCTGTGTTGCTACACAATAGATCGGACGTCCAGCCCGGGTCCCTAACACAATCATTAGGGCCCTCATGAACCTTTTCACGCCCATGTCCACATTACTGTTTCTGGTAATAACATCTCAGTGTGGGCCCATGCTTATTGCTGCTGTTGTCTCAATCAAGCAATTTCTATCCCAATTTGTCTCAACCGGGCGCCGGTACCCAGAATACCGGCCGATTTTCAAATTTACGCGCGCTTAATCGGCCCCTGGGCAGATCCGACCCACTATTCAGGTACCCTGCTCGTGCGACGCTCGTGCGACGCCCGTGCCGATGCTCGCGCGGTAATTGTGCGCTATTTTTGTTATTGGCTCCCATTCTATTATGCCCCGTATTTGGCCGTTATTCTCACTACTTATGCATGGTGGCGACAATAAGCCCTAGATAGGGCATTCGTTTTTGTGTTGTTTTGCCTGTCACCGGCATCGGGGCTGTCTGGCATGCGCTTTCATGACTCCCAGTGACGAAAAGACGTGCAAGGTATGGGAAATTGTTAGGGAGAAAATGGAGGGCCAAAAAAAAAAAATTGCGACCTCATAACACTATTATAAAGACGCAGATTTCCACTTTTAAAGGTATATATTACAAAAATTTTTTCTTCTCAGAGGCATAATAGTTATTTTAACTAGACTTAGGACCACTACTTAGTTGTATCAAGCGATCATTTTAGGTACAAAGTTCCTTTTTTGACAAAGGTTTTTGAATTAAAGGCCATAGAGGTTTTTAGGTGAAGCAGACGCTGACGGTAAAATATTGGAATTTTCGTTTGCGATCAGCAAAAGAAAAGAAAGAGAGTTATAGTTTCTGATTAGCGATTCGAGAGTAACGTTAACACAGATACCAGTTGTCGAAGCAGTAGCGGAAAGTTATTGCGAATCTGAAAAATTTAGTATTTTGATTATTGGGACGGTGAAAAGTGTAATATGAGTTATTGAGCACTCAATAGAGAGTATTAGCAGTTTATCACGGTAAAAGTCAAAAAAACAAAGAAAGCGTCTGTATTGATAATTTTGCCCTGGGATCGAAAATGCCGTTTCTTGGACTCACCAAGAGGAAATCAGCGTCCTCGACCTTGTCGACCTCGTCGCCAAACGCCTGTTTGAGCAGCACGTCGAGTTTGAACTCGACGGCCAACCATAAAAACACCTTCACCAAGTTTGACGAGAAGGAGGATTACGTCCGTCGTTGTCACATGAAGAAGAAGTGCTCAAATAGCGGCACCAAGCACCCACCACAGATCTCGTTCTGTCTAGGCAAAAAGTACTAGCGGTGGATAGGGCTATGGCCGTCATCTTTAATGCTGTAATATGTGGTTATCAAAAGTTAATTATTTTCGTTTACTGTGGTTCATATGGTCGATGGGAGTGTAATTATGTTGTATATTAAGTAAGTTATTTTGGAATCTTTAAGTAGATTATCAAAATATATGCCTTGTACTATACTTGGAAATGCGGCATCATTTTGTATACCAACGGGGCCTTGTGCAAACGATAGTTTGATTTGTTGAGCAGCTCCACAAACGAGGTCACAATCATTGGTAACCTCGATCTAGCAGCCGACAAAAAAAGTTTCGTATAGCGGAGCTTGACCCAGGGTCAAAAGAGACAGTGATGGATTACTCTTAGTATCACTCTTCATCTTACTCTTCGACTAACTTCGTCACTGACTGCTTCTTCGCTGCCAATTCTTCGCATGTTCTACAGGTGTATCGCTTACGATGTCTGAGTATTTGTAGAGTCAGGATCCCATTTTTTTATGAATCGCAACTGAACTTATACTCATTTAAATTTCCCAGGCTAGAGAGTACGTCCACACTAGGGATGTTTCATCCGGCATGACCGCTCAATGCAAGTGTCCCGGTTTTTAGCATAAAGAAAAGAGCTTCACCTAAGATAGTGTTAAAATTCTCACTATTTATACCACCAATTTGTTGGTGCTCAGAATTACACTGCCGGAAGTAAAATTACGCGCCGAAAGGGTTTGGCTTTGTTTATTCTTGTTATAAGTCTTTTATCATCATCACGATATACTTTACATTTCGGTGAAAGCATCATGTCAGAGTCATCAGGGTACTTCGAGAAACAGAGAGACTTGCTTATTCAAGAAATTGGGTTGTCGATCGAATCAGTGGTGTATAATTTAGACATTTTGAATAGATCGCTTAATGGATCTATCTCAGTGGGAAAGGAATTTGATAATGTTGGCAGACTTTGGTCTCATTTTTACGATGGTTTGAACCAACTAAAGGAACGAAATGAATATGGTCATGGTTCTGAAGGCGATGATACACCCGAAAGCGAAAGCCCTTCAAGCCTGAACCTCGAAAGGGAGGAAGCTAAAGAAGACGGACTAGAGGGTGTTGACAATGCCTGAAAATCATTGGTGTGCTGCGCTGCTGGTTCAGTATAGTTCGGGTGGAGACAGGCTCCTCAGGGACGAGGTAAGGATTTCTGTTTGGGCTTCCCCTCAACGCGCATCGTGTGCCATACTGTACTCTCATAACTAGGTTATACATACTGGTGCATAGATTGGGGCTCGAATTATCATGTCTACATTGGGCTTGTGGTATCCGGCATCTATCTCCGAAATTTTTCCCACACAACTCGAATACTACCTTGGCGCAATCAATGACCTTTCGTCAATTCTCGAATAATCAGTCCGAGATTGCAAAAAGGGTATTAAAAGTAGCTAATTGGAGGTTTTTCCATTTCATGCCAATGAGATAGCTGTTTGCTATAATGAAAGCTATAGTATACTACGGTAAGAAAGATATTAGGTATCATGAGTCATTTCCGGAGCCTACCATTCTCCACGAAACCGAAGTCAAAATAAAAATTGACTATTGTGGTATATGCGGGACAGATCTTCATGAATACGAACATGGTCCCAATTTTTTTCAAGATGAGCGGAGTGAGATTTCGAACGAAAGGAAAATTCAGTGCATGGGTCATGAGATGAGTGGCGAGATAGTGGAAATCGGTGCTGCTGTGACGACCTTGAAAGTTGGTGACAAAGTCGTCGTTGAACCCAGTGGCACCTGTCTTGATAGGTACAGGTTTCGCGATAGCCCTAAGATCAACAGAAGGAAGTGTTCTGCTTGCAGCGATGGTCGCCGCAATGCCTGTGATTACATCGGCTTTATCGGGCTCGGGTTCACTGATGGGGCATTTGCGGAATATTGTGTTGCTGGCCAAGAACACGTAATACAATATCCTGAATCCATTATGTCTGCCAAGGTTGCTGCACTCACTGAACCATTGACTGTTGCATGGCATGCTATTCGTACTTCAGACTTTGTCCCTGGCCAGCAAGCTTTAGTATTAGGTGCTGGCCCCATTGGTTTAGCTACGGTGATTGCATTAAAAGGGCATAAAGCAGGAAGAATCGTGGTTAGTGAACCTGCAACAGCTAGGAGGGCGCTTGCCGAGGGACTAGGTGCTGAAGTTTTTAACCCGAATGATTATGATAGTATCGAGGAGTACGCGAAAACTTTGAAGGGTTCTAGCGCTGACGGTTACGGCTTTCATCATAGTTATGACTGTTCCGGTATTCCGGCCTCATTCAAAACAGCCCTAATGGCGTTGCGTTCTTTCGGGGTGGCAACGAATATCGCTATCTGGCCAAGAGACAAGTCAGTGGGTTTTTATCCAATGGACGTAACGTTACAAGAAAAACTCGTGACTGGATCCATAGGAAATACAAGAGTTGATTTTGAGGAGGTGATTGAGTCTTATATACGAGGTTTAATTCAGCCGGATGAAGTGGAAACATTAATTACTGGCATAGTTCCTTTGGAGGATGCGATCGAGAGAGGTTTTGACGAGTTGATCAAAAATAAAGAAAAGCATATCAAGATTTTATTGACTCCGAATCACTAGAATCTGATATAGAAATTCTATTTCTCGATAGAATTGAATATATTGAAGGGGTGCTTTATATACTAGATATAAAGCTATGCAAATTAATAGTTATTGGTTATCACTTGGTTTAGCTATTTCTTTAGATAGTCATGCAATGAATCTACCTTAACCTTTTTGGAGAGCCCAACTCTTGGAGCTACCTTTGCTCTATTAGTTCGAGAGCACATTTCTGCCAACAGGGTCTTTCTTTTTGGAGCCCGATTTGAAAGGTTTTTCTCCACGACAGGTTCAATGGTTGTAGAAACTCCTGGTTTAGACGTGTCAAGATTTCTGAGCGACATTTCATGTGTATTGATCTCTATTTTGGTCTCTTGGCAAGAAATTGCTCGAAGCTCCTGACTAGCAGTGCCACGTTCAGCATGCTGTGTGATATGATTAGTGGAAGACTGGTGTGCCTCCGGTGTATTACAATGCAGAAGTGCAGTAGCAACTTGTAAATTCTCGTTGCCGCTGCTCTCATGCTCCATTTCTAGTATGCCAGCATCTTCAACAAAGTTTTCTGCCTGAGTATTGACATTGCTAATTTGCGATGTCGAGTCGATGATGATTGTCGGTGTATTCTCCTTTTGCTTCTCTTCGATTGCATGCAAAATACTGGTATCAAAAGTGTAATTACCGTCCAACATGAAATTGGTAGAGCTTCGGGAATCTCTATCTGACTGCGAAGGTACCGGGGAAGTGGATAGTAGCTCAGGTTCGTCCTCACTGTCAGCTACCAAATCTTCATTCCTGAAGTTATCGGCTGCTGATTTACTAGGTCGTACAGGAGCGTCATATATTTTGCTACTCGCCAATGGCAAAGTTTTGGGACGTTTGCAGGCGTTGATACCCAATGCAACTACTGACATCTGGCTCAGAATAGTTTCCAAATCGCATTCACCGCTATCCGTTATTCGTAATGCTGGCTTTTCCGGACCATTCTCTACGCCCTTCTCTTGCAAGAGGTTTATAGTATCCTCCACGGGGACCTTGGTTGCTATTTCTTGCGACTGGGACGAAAACAACTTTTTAAATTCCAATAATTCCACCTGCTTCCTAGTACCACTAGTATTCATATCTCTTTCTTGCAAAGGTAACGAGTTAATTTGATCAATCTGAGCCTCGTTTCTGGAACTCATGCTACTCTTGCTTCTAGCAATTATGTCAAGAAAATCTTCCTCAACCCTTTCATTATTCATGCCGAATACGGGGACGGTTTTCCATCTCCTCTTGGGGGCGTTAAGCATCTCCCCCATATGGTGATCAGTCGTATTACTCTTATGAGAGCTGGACCCAATGGGCGGCAAACGGCCAGTAACGTTATCACTCAATTCCCATACGTTCTCTTCAACCTTATCCATCTTTGTGTGTACTTAAGAGCTCTCTATCCCTCAAGGTTCAACACGCCGTGTTGTCAAAGAAAGAAACATATTAAGACTAAAGACGCGAAGTAAATAAAAAAATGGTTTTTCACTCTTTTCTTCAACTTGATCCAATTATTCATTCGTTACCTTTAAAATGAAGGTAATGCTCTCTAGGCTAAACATTGACAGTCCATGTTTGGTACGATGAACTGGTTGACCATTATTTTGCCCCTTTTTTACTGGTATCTTTACTAGATATTGGCCTAAAGCTCAGAATAAATTGAGGAATTTGTATAAAGGTCGATGAAGGTCGAAATCAAGCATAGAGGTAAGAGGTACACACAAGAGGGTTGTTATCAGCCTTACAAGGGCAAAAGTAGGAAAATGGGGAATAAGCTTGCATTTTGTTGGCATCCACGGATTACATCCAGACACCCACACATCCATATTCCTTCAGACGGCACTGCTCAATGCGGTGGTTTCGGACGAGGCAGGTGGTACTATTGCTGCTAAAATGACAGTAGCAAGAGAGATGGTACTAACGAGGTTGTCACCACGGACAAAGAATGCGAGGGTTGCTTACAATAGGAGTACACCTCGCTCATGATCTCATGCAAATCCATGACCATTCCGGCACAGCCTGTGGCAGACAATGCTCGTAGGGTAGGATGCGCTACGTTCCCGCCTGCGGATGAAGAACTGTCGAATTGTGCAAAGTTGCGGGATGAAGGAAACCTACACACCGATAGGGAGATTGTTTAGTTGCTTTATTTTAGTTTATTGGTTTCGTTTCACTAGAAAAATGGCACGAGTGCAGACTACACTCATGTCCTAGAAACCATTCATGCTGGACTTGTAAGCTCTATTTTTCTCTTTGCAACAAAAGGAGAACAATGCTCTGTGTGCCTATTGCTTCTAAACTTGCGAACTGAAGAGTGACAAATATCCACCGTGGATAACAGCCCTGGTTACGCGTAGGCTGTAGGTATAGAAGTGATTGTTCAGGCTATCCGAAGCGGATTGATCCAATGTATTTCACAAGTACATGTTGAATATCACAAACACTACACCTTCGGCAGGCCGCTTCGCAACCAAAGGTATATTGTCTGCGTATTCAGGAATTCAGCTGAAGGCTAAATGGGTAAATTATGGTCAAGGGTGCATTGCCTGTTCCAATCACGAGTATGTGTTAATGATAGCACTTAGGGAGAAAGAATGATTTTGGATCTCGTTCAAAAGGTATGTACGACTTGTGATTACTCTCCAAAGGTGTAAATACTGACAACATTTATTAATTAAGAATAGGTATGGCAGCTGCTGCATTATTAAGCGGCTGTACGTTCAATACGGTTAACTCTACATAATTGTACATTTTACACATCCGCTCTTGGCTTCTTCCTTTGCCTCTTCAGGAGCGGATTGCTTAGCACGTTGACCAGCGTTATTGGCCTTTTCGGAGGCTGCTTCGGCTGTGGTATCTTTCTTAGCAGCAGTAGTTGGGGTACCAGCAGCACCGGAAGCGCCAGCAGCGCCAGCAGCACCGGCACCGGCAGCGCCAGCAGCAGCACCGGCACCAGCGCCACTCGAAGTCTTAACAAACTTTTGCGCCGATGTAGCAAAACTTTGCCCTTGGTTGAAACAAATCTTCAATTCCAATTCGGAAGCTTGTCTAGAACCGTCAGCGCCGGCGTAGATACCAGCGGCCCATGGAGACGACCCGTGCACCTCGCTGAAGTCAGAAAGGAGAGGGAACGACGACCCGTACCCCAACGGAATGTATGGCATACCGTGGTGAACCAAGTAGGAGATAGAATTCTTCACAGTTGCTTCTTGACCACCACCTGGAGTACCGGTAGAGACGAAAATACCGGCTGGCTTACCGTGCAAGGCTCCCTTGACCCACAATCCACCAGTAGCACCCCAGAACTCCATCCATTGAGCTGGCGAGTTACCAAACCTAGTAGGAATACCGAACAAGAAAGCATCGTACTCCGTCAAGGTGTCAAGAGTGGCAGTTGGATACTCAGCCTTTGCTGGTGCACCCATCTTGGCCAACACATCCTTGCTCAAGGTCTCTGGCACCTGAAATATGTCCACCTGAGATGCCACCTTGGCCGACTCAACTCCCTCCTTCACCTTCTTGGCCATTCCGGCAACGTGTCCGTACGTCGAGTAGTATATAATCGCTACCTTCATGTCTATTGCTCTATTTCGTGTGTTGCTTTAAACGTTAATCGTATTATGTCCTAATATAAATTTCAGGCGTGAAAATTATTCTGTCGGGTTTTTATTTCTTATAAACTCCTTTGTCGGTCAATGCTGCACAATTATCCCTCTGATGCGTCTGCCCTGTCACCAATGTTTCGTTTAATGCATAAACGTCCTTTATTAATAAGTTATACTTACTTTTCCAGGGCGTTGCTGGCCCTTTTTGTAATTTTTACTAAATGCCGGTTAGTAAGCTCGCAATGCTAGTGAGTTAGCGATTAGTAAAGATTACCTAATTTTATTGTTGAAACCCCCTACAGCACTGTAAACTTGTTCATATAAGTTCAGGGTGCTGTCCACCCCGTCGGCGATTAAATATTCTGTTGATAAGACTCAAGCAACGGTTCAAGTTAATTGATCTTTATAAAATAACTTCGCAATGGCTCCAACAGTAGCAATTATCATCTATACCACTTACCACCACATCGCCACGATGGCCGAATCGGTCAAGAAGGGTGTTGAATCAGCCGGCGGTAAGGCAGACATTTTCCAAGTTCCAGAAACATTGTCTGAAGACGTGTTGGCTAAGATGCATGCTCCAGCCAAGCCAAACTACCCAACCGCCACTCTCGACACCTTGACTGGTTACGATGCTTTCTTGTTCGGTATTCCAACCAGATACGGTAACTACCCAGCTCAATTCAAGGCTTTCTGGGATTCCACTGGCGGTTTGTGGGTCAAGGGTGCTTTGCACGGTAAGCCAGCCGGTATTTTCGTCTCTACCGGTACTCCAGGTGGTGGTCAAGAAGTTACCGCCCAAAACGCCTTGTCTGTTTTGGTCCACCACGGTATCATCTATGTGCCATTGGGTTACGCTAACGCTTTCCCACTTCTTTCTAACTTGGAAGAAATCCACGGTTCGTCTCCATGGGGTGCTGGTACCTTTGCAGGTGCCGACGGTTCTAGACAACCAACCAAATTAGAATTAGAGATTGCTAACATCCAAGGTAAGAGCTTCTACGAGACCATCTCCAAGTTTTAAGCCTTTATGATGTTGTAACGTTATATAGGAAGAATCGCAAATTTTGTATTTGGTGTTACGTCTCACATGTAGGTATTTATGTTATATGTTATTTCTAACATATTCGTAACATAACATTGATCAAGGATGAAGAGTATGGGTACCTTCTAGTTGTTGCCGCAGGCAGTACTAACATACAGACATCAATGGAAAGGAACAGCAGTTGCAACGGGTTTTTTACAGGGTCTCCGATGCATACAAATTTAACGCTGAAGGGTTCGAAGACACGAGCATAGATAACAGTACTAATCACCATGACTCGATTTTTGGGGACAACGGAGCCAGCCAGTCTTATTTGGTGGGAGAAGAGACTTTTTTAACCAAACTTGAAGACGACGAAGAAGGTTTGATCGGTGCAAAGGCCAAGGTGCCGCCGAGTATTTTCGGCGAGAAACTGAAACAAGAAGAGGAAAGTACATTGGTTGGGTTGGAGAGACCCCAGAGATATCATTGCCTTAAATGCAATGTAGAATGCAAAAAGCCTTCGTTTTTAGCGATCCACAATCGAATGCATTCGGGGCACCCCCATTACACTTGTCCCGAGTGTAGATGTATTTGCAATGATGTGGACGAATTATCGAGCCACTGCCAGAGCCACTCATTTCCAGAGATGGTGTGCCCAAAGTGCAACGATACATTCAAAGACTCCCGGCTCTTTCAAATGCATGTTGACATCCACATAATTGAGATGGAAGATGTCGCCGAAGACCCAATTATGTCACACGATGTCTACGATATTGACAGGGATCTGTTATACCGCAATATACACTTGTTAGTCACCACTGCCAATTTGCAGCCACCCGCAATCATTGATTGCTACGGAAAACTGTTGCGCTGCCAGTACTGTTTACTACAGTTTACGAGCCTGGTTCGCTTATCAATACATAAATTAAGTCATACTGACTCAGCAAAAGTCTCTAGATAGACTAGCTAATAAGACACATTGCATTGATACGTTGAAGTTCTTGGTGCCTTTTCATTGCTGATATTTGTGCTGTCTATTCTAGTTTTTAGTCCAACAGATCAGGGCGAAAGACGCACCATCTCCCACTCTGTGTCGTCCACCGATTCCCTTCTAAAGCTGATTCTATCGTGTAATCTACTCATTCCTCCCTGCCAGAACTCAATCTCCAATGGGACGATCCTAACACCACCCCAATACTCAGGACATGGAATCTCGTCGTCCTTGAGATCAGCGAACTTCGCTTCGTATGTCTTATCGCGTTCATCAAGTTCTTCCCGTCCATTCAAAACGTGGGATTGCAACGACGCCCACGCCCCGATCTTGGACCCTCGAGGCCGTGTTTTAAAATACCTCTCTGAAGTTTCTCTGGTGACTTTCTCCATCACTCCTTCCACTCGCACCTGTCTTTGGATCTGCGGCCAAAAGAACGTCAAAGCCGCAAACTTATTGCTTTCAAAGTCTTGAGCCTTCTTTGAGTGGCCCCAATTCGAATATATGATAAATCCGTGGCTGTCTAGCTCTTTAAATAAAACTGTTCTTGCCGATACTCTTCCTGAGGGCATTCTGGCAGTTGAGAAAGTGGTGGACTCAGGAAGGAACGAGCTATCCTTTGGTGCCTGCCTCGCATCATCAAACCATTGGTGAAATTGTTCAATGGGGTTTTTTTGCACTTCACTTTCCTTCAAATGGCCCTTATTATACTGGTATGTCTCTGGAGCAAAGATAATTGGCGTTTCGGTCCGCTTCTCGGTTGACATTAATCTGGAGGTGACTCGTTCTAACTGATGATATTTGGGAATACGTGAATAAGGTCTAGCGATTAATAATAATCGAGCTATCATAAAATAATTGTCTCAGTCGTTATTATGTTAGTATGACTCTATACATCAAGAGGAATCTATTGAAGAAATAAGCAAAGTTACACAAAAGCATTTAATTTTAATGGGTGCTAAATTTCTTCATCACTGCTCTCATCCAAACTAAAAGCAAAAGAAAAATTCTGAGGAGTTGACTCTTTCAACTCATCTTTATTATCACCTTTCACAACTAACAGTTCCCATACTTTACTCTTTGTCGCACCTTTTTGGCTAGCTTTTTCCAATTTTGCTAAATCGGCCAAAGCAGAGTCTAGCTCTTGCTGCTTACCTTTCAAAATCAACAATTGACAGAATAGCTCAAATATTGGCATGGGAGGAATCCTGCGTGCACCTATTTCACCGCAGTCTTCCGATTGAAGATGGTTGTCTAAATTCAAAGATTCAAATTGTTGCTTGTAATACTTTAGCTTGAGGATGTCTTCACTGTCCTGGGGAAGCGAAGTTAGAAGAGCGTCCAAAGCAAGCTTGAACAGATTAGGCCTGAACCCACTGATTTGTTGCTTTTTGTTCTTGAAGAAGTTGAGCGTGTTACTCAATTTGGGAAGTGGTACGAAATTTTGAGTTAAGGCAATTGAATCGTCCAAGTTAATCACAGCATGCCACCAACCAGACGGTACATGCATACATTCACCGGGGAATGTTATTCCAATAAGGGACCGGTCTAATTTAACCGAGTCGTTAAAGAATCCCGAAATAACCCACTCGGCGATTCCTACTGGCGACGTGACTTCACTTTCATCTGCATCGGTTCCGACTCCTGGCGGAACAACATCTGGTGGAAGCATAATCCAAAGTTTTCTGCCGCTAATCGATGTGTTCCAAGCAGATGTGTAGTTGGGGTCTTTATGAAAGGTTGAACCTGATCGCTTCGGTCCAATAATCAACCAAGCATGGTCGGGACGACAATTGATCAGATCATCCTCGAACACAGTGAATAAATCATACTGAAATAATTTGGGGACAACATACTCTTTTCGTAAAGTTTTCATGGCAATACTACTGCAATCGAATAGGTATAGTGGGCTTTCGTCTTTATTGGAAGCGAGATATTTTGAGTATAATGATAACGGCCATTGGACTGCCTCCTGTCGGAAAACGACATCTGGAAACCTTTCAACTAGACCTTTCAAGTCCCATTGGGGCCACCTGTTTTTGTCATTATTTGTGAGTATAAAGGGTTTGTCGTGAAAGCTTTCATCGAATTGATTCTGGGTAAAAGAATTCTCGGGTATCCTAAGTATGCGGCCCTTGGGTAGCTTCTGCGTCTCAGATATTAAATTGAACGTGCCCTCATTTACGTGATCATGGTAAAACAGCTCCTCAATAATGATCTTGTGAAATAACTTCTCATAATCTACCTGTGAGCACTGATAAGGTCGATATAGAACGTCAGAACAAAGTATATTCCCTTCCAACTGTAACTTCGCCTCGTCACTCTCATTAATATTAAGCAAAGTGCTTCTCCAAGATCCTTTCCAGTCAGGCAAATAGTTGTCAGACCCGCTTCTGTAGATTTCATTGGCTTTCCTCACATAAATCCTCTTCCAGATTTCCTCATCGTATAGATATGCGTACATTATTCGAGATGTATGCGAAAGGTTTCTTAACGACGCTACGTCGTCAACGAAGGATAGCAAATGCATAATCAAATCATCAGGGAATACTCCCAACTTTCCCATTTGGGCTTGTTTCGACAAGTATTCCTTGTGGTTGTCGTTCTGATCGTTCGGTAAGTAGAGATTACCCTGTGGTTTTACATTCAAAGGATGCCGGCTGTTGATTGTAAACAACGAGATAGTTCTGGCAGCATTCCTAGGGCTCTTGTAACGAGATTCGTCGGGCCTTGTCATCTTGTTGTATCTTGATTCAGCAATGACTTGGAATTTAAGTTTGGTTGTGAAATTTTCACCTAGATGAGCTCGTTTTCTTTTCAAGCCTCTTTTTATTACTATACAAAATACGAAAATATAGGAATACTGTATCTCTCAATACGCGTGGCGATATCTATCACTAGAAAGGTAGCTAAGGTATATGTACAAGGGTGTTCATTAGAAAATAATAAATCATGAAAATTAGCCTTCAGATCTTCTTGGGGTTCTTCACCTCATCAGATTTGAACATAAGAGGCTTCTCCCTGACAGGGATCCAATCCTTCTTCTGTAACCTCCTTTCATACTCGCTTTGAAACTTACCAGGATAGATAATCTTCTCGTCAATAGGATCCAAATCCGCCTGCACTGGTTCCAGTGGCTCTTGGTTCGCCTTCTTTCTGGCCTTGAGGAACGCCTTTATCTCAGCAAAGCAGTTCATGCACATGAAATGCGACCTTTTAACATGGCCACAGGCAGGACACCTCACCAAGTTGTCCAAATGCTTGATCTGTTTGTCTCCCGGAGCATACAACTTCACCCGAGTTCTGCGATGCGAATGTTTCTTCTTCGGCGCCGCCCTCAATATCATCCCGTTATCCACCATGAACGGTGCTTCACCTCCGTTGTTCTCTATCTGATCCTTCAATTCTTGTAATCTTTCGTCCTCTTGTACCCCATCGCTTCTACCGATACGTGGAAGTCTGATAGAAATAGAGGGTAACCGGGGCAAAATTCCCAACCATCCGGCCACACCAGTTGACGCACTACCTAACCTCAATGCTAGTGACATTCTCAAGCTATTCCACTTCACAGCAATCAAAAAATACCGTCAAAATGCTATTTTTCACTTAATTATGTCCCAACTAGTAATAGTGAAAAAAAATCACCGGCATGAGCACAACATAACCAAACGTTGTACCGGATTGTGCCGAGAAGAAAATTGATGCGCGCACGCAGTTCTGCTTGTACGCGTTCACAAATGAAGCCTAGGTGTAATAAACAAGCCAACATCACTGGTAAATAGAGCTAATATTGGTTATAACGACAGATAGTAAGGTATAAAAAAATATGTCGCAAGTGATAAACGGTCCAAATACTTTACAGCCCCAAAAATATGTGGGATTTGATACTATCACCACTCAAATTGAGAACAGATTGTTGAAGAGAGGGTTCCAGTTCAATATCATGGCGGTTGGCAGATCAGGATTGGGTAAAAGTACTTTGATCAACACTTTGTTCTCGTCACCATTGACGGAGTCCACTGGACGCCGAGATGCCAGCGAGCCCATTGAAAAGACGACGGAAATTAAGGTGAGCTCGCATGTGTTAGTGGAAAACAACGTCAAGTTGAACATTAACGTGATTGACACGCCCGGATTCGGGGACCAGATAAATAACGAGCGCTGCTGGGAGCCCTTGGTCAAATACATCAAGGAGCAGCACTCACAGTACTTGAGAAAGGAGTTGACAGCACAGAGAGAGAGATTTATTCCCGACACCCGAGTTCACTGTATTTTGTACTTTATTCAGCCAAACGGCAAGAAATTGAAGCAGTTGGATGTTCAGGTATTGAAGAAGCTCTCGGAGATCGCCAATGTGGTGCCTGTTATTGCCAAGTCGGACAGTTTGACATTGGAGGAAAGAAGCGAGTTCAAAAAGGTTTTGCAAAACGAGTTTGTCAAGTACAACTTTAACATATACCCTTATGATAATGAAGACTTATACGATGACGAGAGACAGTTAAATGAAGACATCAAGTCGTTGATTCCCTTCGCTATTGCTGGTTCCGACAAGGAGATACAAGTGAACGGGGAAATCGTCAAGGGGAGAAGAACCAAGTGGGGGTTGATCAATGTTGAAGACGTTTCTCAATGTGAATTTGTATTTTTGAGAGATTTTTTGACCAGGACCCACTTGCAAGACTTGATCGAGACCACGTCTTTGACCCACTACGAAACATTTAGATCAAAGCAATTGATAGCTTTGAAGGAGAACGCCAACAATCCTAACAGACAATCGAACCCCATGCCCGTGCAGCAGGCAAATGCGCCGCCACAGCAGCCATTCCACCCACAATCACAGAGCATGTTACCCCTGCAATCGAATGAAAATATCCACCACCGTCCCTAATTATTTAGAGTAGTATAGTGAGTATGATTGAGATCCTATAGAACTAGTCACACCACCCTGTAATGTGTAGAGTTTCATTGTAGATTTTCGGTCTTTAAAAGTCTGTCAATTGGTCCGCAGGCAAGAGAAGATTTCTTCGCAGCTAGATTCCTTCGGTGCCTGAGTGCGCATATGTAGTGACATGCCTGAGAAAGTCGCATGCCGAACCATTCCCATCGGAACGTAATATCTCTAGAGCGTACCTTGGTAGTGTCCTCTGTATGCGTCTTTCCTGGTAAAGGGTAACCCATCTATCGCTTATTACAAAATCAATTCTACAAATCTGCTGTACCTGTCCTTACCCCCGCTCGCTTATTCGCAGCCGTTTTGTCTTAAAATCGTCCAGTATGATTACTGTAAGGCTCTAATTGGGACAGCTCGTAGCTACCTACAACGACAACCACCCAGTAGGGTAACAGTTGATTACAATAGCTATTATCTAGATATCTATCAAGTGCTATCAGGCGGGTTCAAATTGGACCGTGACGATGATTACTAGTGCGAAGTTAATTTACGCGGTAGTTCCACCTATTATAAGAGCTCCAGTACTAAATAATACCGACATCATAATAGTACAAGCAGTTACAGAGCCATGACTAGTGCATATATTACGTTATTGATTAACGAGGCATACTTGCCTGGAGCATTGACTATCGGGCAAGTATTGAAGACAGAATTCAGCACTAAACATAAATTGGTCATTTTACTAGATTTCAATCAAATTAGGGAGTCGCTGGTCGAATTGGTTGAAGAGGTGTACGATGAGATTATTCCAATTGATGGTAAAACTTTTCTGGCCCCTATAGAGAAGCTTGTGCAGCAGCTCGATAGGCTTGAGTTGCTGGTAACTTTTACCAAGATTTTATTATGGAAGCAAATCAAATATACAAAGGTAGTTTATCTCGACTGTGACGTTTTGCCCATGCAGAGTCTAGATCATTTGTTTGACACCGAAATTGATGCCAACCAGGTGGCGGCGAGCCCAGACAGCGGGTGGCCCGACATCTTCAACTCGGGAGTAATGGTGTTGAGGCCAAGTGCCGTTGTTTTCAACCAGTTGAAACAGTTCGTGGACGATGAGGATAACACGTTCGATGGAGCAGACCAAGGCCTTCTCAACGAGTTCTTTAATATTGCCTCTAATGGCTTGAACTGGATTCGTTTGCCATTCCTTTACAATGTGACTTTTTCTCACTCCTATCAATATTTGCCGGCTTTTCATAGATTCCTTAAAGATATCAAACTATTACATTTCATTGGACAAGGCAAGCCATGGCAAGAGAGTGGGTACAACCAGTTTCATCAATACTGGTGGAACGCATTCGACAAGTATTACGAGGGCAAAACGAAGCAATATCTTTTACAGTCCACCCAGTCATTAAAGGGAGAGGCTCATAATTTGGCGTTCGAACCGGTTAAAAACAAGTGGGATAGCGATGATAGTGAATTAAAGGCTAGCGAGGAACCGGCGCCCTCGGTCCCATCAATCTTTCCATGGGAACAACGAGAACAAAAGGTAGCACCCACCAGAGTTTTCAACAAGTTTTCTTCTTATCAAACTGGCATGCCACAACTGAAGAAACAAATACCTGCTCTCATCAATAGTCTGGGGAGCAGTGGAAAACCTGATCAGCCAAGTTCCAAATTTGAAGCTAGTCGTCGGCTGTACCAGTTCAACGAGCGCTTTGATCCGGAGGAGTCGCTCAATAAAGTTTCCCAGTTGCCTGCCAAACTCCTCAGCCGCAAGAGGGAGAAGGATAAGCAGTGAATGCGTTCTTGCTATAGGCTATAATATAAATGTTTTAGAGTACTGTTTAATTTGTTAGTTTTTAGTTCTTTAATATCGAGTAATGTGACTATTATCTATGGGTGCAAAAGGCCTTATCGTAACTTTAGATGTGATGTTTAACAATTCAGAAAAAAAGAAAGAATGGCATACTTCCAGATTCCCTGTGTGCTGGATACGTTTAGGGCCACGGCCAGATAACCGTAATCCCATTTTTACCCAAACTGGCTTAAAAATACTACGCTTTACGAATTTCTTGTCCTGTTGATGCTCATACCTACGTGGCTGTATCACTATTGTGAGCGCCCATGTTTGAAATGTCGCGGAGTAACAATAACAAGCAATATGCTGATGCTGGAGATGACATTGTATAAGATATGTTTCTCATGACGATACCAAGGAGAGGTTGGATTGGTTCTTTCAATTACGAGTTGTACAAGCCGAGCAAAAAATATTTTTGAACAAAGAACATCAGGAATATTTTTTCACCAACTCAAGCGATCAAGCAGTGTCTTTCATAACTCATATTGGAGGGCCATGACACCAATGCTAAGGAGCAGGCACAACCTTCAAAGCAAGCGAACAAGGCTAGGAGAGTTGAACCAAAAGTCACGTGCAATTTCAGTAGTTACTAAAAATCTCACAGTCCCATAATCTTAAGGGACTAACATTGACCACGATAATGAGTAGATTAGACATGACAGTCACTTTACATTGCCTTGCTGACGTGTGCGTGGTACCAGTAAGTAATAAATATGAAATGATTTATCGTAACTGCCATTAACATAACAGATTGGTACGAATAGTGCGTCTGTATCTGATGAAGTCACAATTATTACGAGATTAGCGAGAGACTCACACTTAAATTGTACCTTGCATAGTGCCGGGACAACTATAGCAGGGCCTTGGAATGAGGTTATGGATTTGATTGGGCAAATGCACGAAACGTTGCACACCAGCGGTGTCGTAAGAATTCAAAGTGACATTAGGGTGGGCACAAGAACCGACAAGTCACAGACACCCCAAGACAAAATCGACGCTGTCGAGAGGAAATTGCTGCAGGCATAGAGCTAGGACTCTATGTCGTGGTGAACTAGAAATTTACTGATTCAAACTAATATGGATATCGCGTGCTATGTCTCGTAGAGTTATGATATATGACGAGTATTTAGAACAAAACGGTACAACCGTCGTTAAATTGAAGAATTGAACACACTTCGATATCCAGAAAAAATATATAATACAACGAAAGAGCTACCACCTAATAGTAGTTTCCTGGATAATATTCAACCGATTCCGAGGACGACTTGGAATTGGAGCTATGGTACAGAGATATGCTGGATTGATTGGCAGTATTGAAGAATGGCTGCATGTATTGCTGTTCTCCTTCTGCATTGGCCTGTTGTTCATTTGCCCGTTGGGTGATTTTCTTTTCTTTGAAACACTCGTTGACCGTTTCTTCGCTGACCTCGAAACTGGTGGGATTAGACCAAAAGAGCATCCTCACCACATTCCGGCACTCCTTATCTGTGAAATCCTTCCCCGTAGCCTTGTTCAACTCATTAGCAATAAACCTCCATTTGTCGATCTCGGCATCATCAAGCACTTTTTGGAGCACCTGCTTGTCCTCCAGCCCCCACGACGACGAATTGTTATTTCCCTGTTGTCCAACAATCACCTGGTATCGGTTTCTAGCAGCAAGATAGCTTCCCACGCCCGATATTTCCGCTATTTCCACCCACGTTTTTCCTTTTCTCTTCAACGACACAATCATGTCATCCTGTTTCTTGGTGAATTTAGACTTTCTTCTCGCCCGCTTCTGCGTTAGCAGCATACTCACCTCTGCTCGAATCGGTGCCTTTGCCAATGGAGGCGCTGGAAGCACCTGTTGGAGCCGTTCCACGAACCCATCGAGTAACACCGGCCCTACCGCATGCAGCAGCTGCTGCTGTTGCTGTACCATTGGTGGTTGCTGTACATAGTTCGCCGTGTACACATTGTTTCCTGCCGCCACGGCCGCCACTCCGTTGTGCCCGTTGTGTCCCTGTGGCATTAATAAATAATTATTCATCGTCTGTCGCTGCGATGGATACACTATAGATTGGTTCACCATGTACAGATTGCCTTGGCTCATCTGTACAAACGGCTGCGGAACCACCACTGATTGCCCATAAAAACGCGGCTGCTCGTACTCCTTGTACTGGCTCTTAAACTGCAGTTGCAACTGCAGTTGCAACTGCTGTTGCAATGGTTGTCCGTGCTGTCCGTGCTGCCCAACTCCTACAATGCTCTGATTTCTTCCTGTCTGGTCATATGTCATATTATATCCTTTCCCAAGAGGAATCCCAATTGACATTGCTTCTCCCTTGAACTGTACATTTTGGTCATTGTTCACTGAATTCACTGAATTATTCATCGTGACTCTAGAGTCTTTCTCGCCTAGTTGATGCTTCGGGGATCTTCATATTATATATACGCTTTTTTTAAACTTTGGACAAAGAAAATATTTTTTTACGACCCCGTAATTATTTAATTTTACGATTTATTAATTCGTCCGCCTTTGAATTCCCCCTCTAGGTAATTTAGTGGTAAACGAGAACGAGAACGATCTAGTACTTCAAAATAGAATTATCGTGCGCGATTATGAAGCCCGTCACTTTCCGGCCACAGGGGATCCTGGGGCTTCAGAACCGATTTCGCGGCCAAGAATACGTTACTACCCAACACTGCACTGCGTGGTCACGAAGTTTCACCGATATTGGTGTGACGTTTTCGCCGAAACAATACGATGGGCGTTAAAGGTATGTGAGTGCGGCGGACATGCGGACGTAACTGATAAAACCGGACGGCAGTTTACCGCGAAGATTTGGTAGTAGGGGCTGATTGTGGGCGACATGAACGATAATAGGCGTTAATCTAAAGTACATAGGGGGGACGTGGTCCGGTTCTGGCCGCAGTGGCGCGAATCCGCAGCGGTTCCCGCTGCGGTGCGAGGCCAAATCCAAGTGCGGTGGGCAGTGGTGGGCGGCGGTGTGCAGCGCGCCAGTGACCATGGGCTGAAGGTGGGAGGGTCTAGCCTGGCGAGAACGAAAATTATTTTTTGAGGCGCTATTGTTGAGATCCCGTAGTTAACAATAAGCTCGGTTACTATTGAATAGAACTATACTGGGCCGAAATTGGTGGGTGACAAGTAATGAGGAGCCAAAGAAAGTCTGAGCGCATGGGGTGAACAACTAGCGGAGCCACATTCGTGAATAGGTGATCAAGACACCGAGAGACGTGGCTTGCGCCCCGTCTGTCCACTGAATTCCGTCTTGGGGCTTGCTGGGGCCCAGGCCACGAGTTCACTACAATATCGTAGATTATTTACAGCAACCGATGGTTATCTGTTTGATTGCATAATGCCGGGGGTGAGAAAATATCGCAGCCGCGGCATCATCGGCATTCGGTGCTTTAGAAATACGTCCTCGAAGGTCGATGGTGGCGTGTGAATACGAGCCGCAATCGCACAACGCTTGGGGAAAAAAGATCATTGGGGGACCTTGGAGGATCCGTTGGAGGGGTCCTGGTGTACGGATATCTTGGCCGCATTAGGTGTATGGATGTTCATTTGCTCATTGGTTTTGTGTCAACAATTTCACTGCAACTCCCACCTGTCTTGATGTGGGCCAGAAAAGTTGCGGTTTGACGATTTGGGGGTTGAAAATGCGGTTGTGGGGGGACTATCGATCAAATTCCGACAAGGTTACAAGTGTTATCTGCTTTGAGCAGTACTTCTAACTTTGCTGGCGGCCTCTGTAGTAGGGAAGCCAGATTAGCGAAAAGAATAGTGATTTCTATTGCTATTCTGACCCAAAAGGTTTTGAGCATCCTGTATAAACACACACATTACACAAACGCCAGCTCATTAGTGGCAATCTTGGCCATTTAGTAGTACTATTCATCTAATCATCTAGTAATCGAAAGATCATGTCGGATAACATGCAAATAGACTCGCCTCCACAAGGGGGCATTGATGAAAGCTTGTATTCGAGGCAGTTGTATGTCTTGGGTAAAGAAGCGATGATAAAAATGCAAAACGCCAACGTATTAGTCATTGGATTAAGAGGGTTGGGTGTTGAGATTGCCAAAAACATCGCATTGGCCGGCGTTAAGTCATTGAGCTTGTACGACCCCCACCCTGTTGAGATCAGAGACTTATCGACTCAATTCTTTTTGTCAGAGAAGGATGTGGGAAAGCCATGTGCAGAGGTGTCAGCAAAGAAATTGTCAGAATTGAATCTGTATGTGCCAATCTCAATTGTCAACGACTTGTCGGAATCAACATTATCTCAATTCAAGTGTATTGTCTGTACCGACATCACTTTGGAACAGCTGGTGAAGTTGAACGACTTTACTCATTCTAAGGACATTGGGTTCATCAATGCCGATATCAGAGGACTATTCGGGCAATTGTTCGTTGATTTCGGGAACAAGTTCACAGTTATAGATCAAACCGGTGAAGAGCCCCTTACAGGCATTGTGTCTGATATAGAGTCAGATGGAACCGTTACCATGTTAGACGATAATAGACATGGCCTAGAAGATGGAGACTTTGTGAAGTTTTCGGAAATTCAAGGCATGCCTAAATTAAACGACGGATTACCACACAAGGTCGAGGTTTTAGGACCTTATGCCTTTAAAATTAAGATTGACGATAGCTTTGGCAAGTATATCAAGGGTGGGTTATACCAACAAGTCAAGACACCTAGAACCCTCGAGTTTGAGCCATTATCTAAGCAATTGAAGAACCCGGAATACGTCATCTCAGACTTCAGTAAGTTTGACAGGCCTCCACAATATCATTTGGGTTTCCAAGGCTTGCATGCTTTCCAAAACAAGCACGAAGGGAAGTTACCAAGGCCTCATAACGAGGAAGATGCTAATGAACTAGTAAAACTAGTCTCTGATCTTGCGGCACAAAACCCTTCTATTTTGGGTGAAGACTCCGTCAATGAAAAGCTCATTAAAGAGTTGGCATATCAGGCCAGCGGTGATTTGCCTGGTATGGTTGCGTTTTTCGGTGGCTTGATCGCTCAGGAAGTTTTGAAATGTTGCTCATCTAAATTTGGACCAGTAAAGCAATGGCTCTACTTTGATTCTTTAGAATCCTTACCTCCTCTTGACGTATACCCAAGAAACGAGAAAACTTGCCTGCCAGTGGGGTCGAGATATGATGCCCAAATTGCGGTCTTCGGAAAGAAATATCAGGAAACTATCTCTAACTTGAAAGTATTTTTGGTTGGTTCAGGTGCAATCGGCTGTGAAATGTTAAAAAATTGGGCCATGATGGGTTTGGCTTCGGGCCAAGATGGTAAAATTACCATTACTGATATGGATTCCATTGAAAAGTCTAATTTAAACAGGCAGTTCTTATTCAGATCGACGGATGTTGGCAAAAATAAAGCCGATGTGGCTGCTGCGTCAGTTCAAGTCATGAACCCTGACTTAGAAGGTAAAATCGAGTCAAGGTTAGAAAAGGTTGGTAATGACACCGAGCACATCTTCGATGATGAATTTTGGAACAACTTGGACTTTGTGACTAATGCTTTGGATAACGTTGATGCCAGAACATACGTAGACCGCCGCTGTATTTTTTACAAAAAGCCCTTGCTTGAATCAGGTACTTTGGGCACTAAGGGTAATACGCAAGTTGTCATTCCCACTTTAACTGAGTCTTATTCCAGCTCTCAAGATCCTCCTGAGAAGTCTATTCCTTTATGTACTTTGAGGTCTTTCCCCAACAAAATTGATCATACGATTGCTTGGGCGAAATCTTTGTTTCAGGGCTATTTTGCTGAATCACCAGAGAGCGTAAATCTTTATTTGACTCAGTCGAACTATGTTGAGCAGACGTTAAAGCAAAACCCTGACATCAAGGGTACGTTGGAAAATATTTCGAATTATTTGAATGAGCGTCCTTACAGTTTCAATGACTGCATAAAATGGGCAAGATTGGAGTTCGAAGCGAAGTTCAATCATGAGATTGAGCAATTGTTGTATAATTTCCCCAAAGATGCAACAACATCGAACGGAGCACCATTTTGGTCTGGTCCCAAGCGGGCACCCGAACCTTTGAAGTTTGACATTAACAATAAGGATCATTTCAATTTTATTGTTGGTGGAGCTAACTTGCTTGCTTTCGTTTATGGATTGAAAGAACCTAATGCAAGCTTCAAAGATTATGAAAAAGCGTTGAGCGAGATCAAAGTCGAACCTTTCACTCCCAAATCTGGTGTGAAGATTGCATCTAATGATGCCGAAGTCGAGGAAGAAAGCAACAAATTGTCAGGTAGTATTGATGATGATGAAATCAGAAAGATTGCAGCTTCTTTACCAGAACCTTCAACTTTGGCGGGCTATAGATTAACGCCAATTGAGTTCGAAAAAGACGACGATTCGAATCATCACATCGAATTTATTACTTCTGCATCTAATTGTCGTGCCTTGAATTATTCGATAGAGCCTGTTGATGCTCATAAAACAAAATTTATTGCTGGTAAGATTATTCCAGCTATAGCCACTACTACTGCCTTAGTTACCGGATTAGTCTGTCTTGAATTGTACAAAGTAGTATCTAAGAACAACAACATTGAAGATTACAAGAATGGGTTTATTAATCTAGCCTTGCCATTTATTGGTTTTTCTGAACCGATAAAGTCGCCTCGAGGTAAGTACAACGATAAAGAATTTGATCAAATTTGGGATAGATTTGACGTTGAAGGCAACATTACTCTACAAGAACTATTGAATCATTTTGAGAAGAATGAAGGTCTCGAAATATCGATGTTGTCTTACGGCGTATCCCTTCTCTATGCCTCATTTTTCCCTCCGAAAAAGGTAAAGGATAGATTGAGTATGAATCTAACGGATTTGATTAAGGAGGTTAGTAAAAAGGATATTCCAAGTCATGTTAAAAATTTAATTTTTGAAGTTTGTTGTGACGACAAGAATGGTGAAGATGTCGAAGTTCCTTATATATGCGTTAAATTGTAATTGACTAGAATTTCGCTATAGTTTTTGTCAGTTTGTATAGACCGCTTGCATTTGGATATATATTTGTGAATCAAGTCGTATGATTTGAGGTCTCCTGACCGAGAGACTTTTATTTACATTGTCTATAACTGTTCATCAATAACCCGACTAAGTTCTCCATCACGACCACGGAGAAATTCAAAAGTCCCCTGCTCGACAACTCTTCCGTTTTTCAACACTATTAATCTATCAGCAATTTTCATCATCTCCTTATCGTGGGTGATCACTATAATTGTCAAGTCTTTATTAAATAAGTTGTTAGCTAGTAACTTGATTATTGAACGCGTGTTTTCAGGGTCTAAACTCGATGTGCATTCATCTAAAATCAATAGCTTGGGATTTCTGACTAAGGCTCTCGCGATAGCTAACCTTTGTAGTTGTCCGGCCGAAAACAAACTGCTTTGTCCCTCGCCTAGGTGCGTATGGATACCATCGGGCAATGAAAGCACGAAGGGATAAATTTGAGCCAATTTGAGACAATGATCGATTCTTGCCATCGATAATTTGCTCTTGTCCATTCCATAGACCAAGTTTTCGTAGATTGATCCTTCAAAAAATTTTGAGAATTGGGTCACTACAGAGATCGAATCTCTTAACCAGTCAATATCTATACTATTAATGTCGTAGTTTGTGACAAATATTGAGCGACTATGGACTTCATATAGCCTTGATAATAAAGCTCCAACAGTTGATTTTCCGGATCCCGATTCTCCAACAATTGCGATTGTCTCATTTTTATTAACATCAAAAGAAACATTTTTCAAAGCAAACTTCATATTTTTCGAAATGGGGTATTGAAAATCAACATTTTGAAAAGTTATTAGCTTTTTCTCATTTAATTTGAATGGTTTGACATGTCCATCATTCTCTACCGACGACGGTTTGAGATTGAGTAGATTGGAAATGTAAGTCCCTGTTCTTTGGCCTCTTGCTATATCAGGTAACTGGGTCAAGAGGCTGGCTGCGTTAGTCATTGAGAAGGATAATATTGTAATCACCTGTAGCAATTGAGATTGAGTATATTCCGCGGTGGCAACCAATGTCATTCCATAGAACAAAATAGTAGCTGTTGCTAGTGAGGTGCATAAGCTTGTTGAGGCAACCCCAAAACCTGTGGCAAATGCCCTGAAATTCCCAACTTTCTTGATTTCACTGAGCTTTCCGTTGAACTCATCGCTTACATATTTTCTCAAGTCCATGGCTTTGATGTTCCTAATGCCACTTATCATCTCATGATTAAACTTTTCTATGGCTGCAGCTTTTCTCTTATACGTATTTTCCATATTGCTCAAAATTATAGAATAAAAATGAGTTATAATCAAAATTAAAGGGACAAACGAAATACCAACTAGTGCTAACTTCCAGCCCGAGGCCAATGACCATACAATCCCTACCAATAACATCACAATCGATGTGGCTGTAATCGAAACAAACTCGGAAAGTAAATTTCTCAAATCTCTAGTGTCATTCATCAACAAAGCCGTCAACTCGGACGCATTGGCGGTTCCTTCGAAATACGAAACATCCTGCTCGTTCAACTTTGCAAAAACCGACTTTCGCAACTGCTTTATCCATTTTTCACCTGAATAAGATAAAGCAAACAGGGATATGTAATGCGATATACCAGTGCCAACGGAAATCCCTACAATTGCACAAGACCATCTCACCAACCCCTGATTGACATTCTTACCAAGTGATGCATCTACCATATTCACAAGAATTTTTGAAAACGAAAACGAAAAAACGGGACTGGCTGTTCCCTCTATTATCGAGAATATTATACCGACAGATAGAATCAACTTACTTTCAATAAACGTATGTAGGCAACTCAAGATTGAAAAGATGGATAAAACTTTCAACGGCCTTTCATCAGTCATTGTAGATTCTGCAACATAGTCGTCGGAGCTTCTAGGTGTTACCGGATCTCGTGAATACTGGTAAGATTCGTCGAACTCTCCTTCAACGTATCTAGCCTTTAGCTCACATGAACGAGGACTGCCCGGAAGGGTCTCCAAGCAGTCATTAATAAAAGAAGCTTCGTCAATGAGTTCGCTCATTAACCCTTTGTTTTTCACTCGTCCGTTTTCCATCACAACAACATAATCATTATTTTCTATTTCATCTAAGTCATGTGTGATTACAATAGTTGTTTTTTCCGACCTCCAAGATCTTATATTGTTGAATATTTTTTGTCTGTTTTGAATATCTAGTGCACTAACTGCCTCATCAAGTATTAGTATAGGAGTATCGGCGATTCTGGCTCTGGCAATCTCAATTCTTTGAAGCTGTCCCCCCGAAAACATACTTTTAGATATCTTTGTGTGAATACCATTAGATAAGCTATAGACAACTTCATTCAATAGCGCAAAATCAATGGCTTCCTGTACTAAGGTATCAGGTATGTCATTCAACAGCAGATTATTGTGAGCACCAATCCCAATATTAGTTTTCAAGGTCTCTTCCAATACCAAAGCATTTTGCGTAACTAAAGTAATATTATCCGTAAGGAATTTTGCGCTCAACGTAGCGATATTTAGACCGTCAATTTTAATCGAGCCACCAGTAGGTTTATAGAGATTTACAATCAACTGAGAGAGGGTTGATTTTCCAGAACCCGAGCCTCCTACGATAAAATTCATCGTTTTTTCTTTAAACGTAATATTGACGTCTTTTAATAATTTCTCGGTTCTCAAAGAGTAGTTGAAGTGTACCCTATCAAATTCAATTTTACCCTGGCAACTCTGGGGATATATTCCTGACCTCAGATATCTATCATTTTCAGTCATCTTTGCGAGTCTACTCACAGCGGCTTGAGCCTTGTTTAATGTTGCTAGCAATGCAGAAATCTCGGAAACCTCTGATCCCAACATAAGACATGAACTAAAACAGGTAAAAACCTGATTGATTTTAAGCTTTCCTAAGCCGATCATACTGTTGCCGAACCAAAATCCTTGGACAAACATCAACAACGCCAAGCATCTAAGGACTCCCACGTTAGCCGAAATGGCATTTGCCAATCTAAAATATGCTTCAGCTGACAACTCCACTAGTCGGTTGAACTTGGCCATTTCACTATATTTACCATTAAAAATTCGAACTTCGAAGGCTGAAACGAAAGACCAATCTAACACTTTTGCGGCCTGAGCAGTTAAATCATTTTCGACCCTAGCTGCCTGGTAAGTCAATCTTCCAAAGAGCCAACCAAATAAAACCATAAGCGGAGCACTAGCCATTATTACCAATGTTAGGGACCAAGATTGAACCATAGCTGTGATGAACAAAGCTATGATAGAAGCAATACTTTGCACTAGTAATCCGGTCACCTCAGAAGTACCACATCTCAACTCTTCAATGCATCTATTGACTTGAGAAATTTGTCCCATGAGATCTTTGTTACTATCAAACCATTCCATATCTCTGTTAAGTATCAGTTGAAATGAGTTTTCTCTTGCCCTACCAGATTGCTTTTCGCCAAAAATCATCCACGCATGAATTCCAGCCCAAGTTGCAATCATCTTGCCAAGTCCAATCACCGCAATTGCACCGCACAAGACCCTCACATCTGACATGAAAACCAGCTTTTCATCACCATTATAGAAGTCACTAAGCCTGCTGAATACTCTTCCATAGACGATTGTCTGCAACGGAACCGCTATCGATGAAATGCACATAAGTAAACTCGCCATTACAATAAACGGAATATCCTTCATCGTCACGAACATAAACATACCGGTGGGCTTCAGTCGAGCATCCTTCTTGCCACATCTAAAGGAAACCCCTTCCGCCGTTTTCTCGAATATGTCACTGTTTGGCCTAATACCCTTAGACGATGTCTTACCCATTTTTTTGCCTCTGAATTTCGATTGAAATAGACACTCAAAGACCTGAAGAAGTCCATGCAAATGTAACTGATTGCATCACATACTGGAACACTGATCAGTTTTAAACTTGATATAGAGTCTTATTATAATTAATTTTGTCTGTGGATCTTCCTATTTAGGTCCGAACAATAAAAATGTGTGGTGAAAAAGATACGTAAAAGCGAATTTTTCTCATACAACGGTAGTCCATACGATATCTCAAGTTATGAGACATTCTTGGGGTTAAATTGTTGCATACGTAACGCTCAACCGTTTACTTGTTTCAAAATTCATTCTTTACAAATACGAGTACGAATTGTTCTATTTAGTAAAGCTGAGACAAAGAATTGTCGTCATCATCGTCATAATTATTTAACGGTAACTTGTTGTAGGAGCGTGAGGAAACATGAGACGCGGTGGGTGTGTTACCAACAAATGCCGTCGTATATGATTCGTTATTATTGGAAGGGTCGTTAAAGTCTTGTAGTTGCGTTTGGTACTTTGATAGTAATTCACTTTGTTCTTGGAGCTGCCTCTCGTAATGAAATTGCTTGTTTCTTGTATCTTGGTTGACAGAATTGTAGACCTTAGACGAGTCCCGGTAACTTCCAAAGGCAATATTTGTGAACAACAAACTGCCGAAAATCAGAAAGTTCATGAAAATAAGGGATTTCCAACTGATGGGTCTGATGAACCCGTTCACGATATCAGCAAACGTTTCTGCGGTTATCTTTGATTTGCCGATCAACTGAGGATCTCTATTCATGCATTTAGTCCACATTGTGCATGCCTTTTCTAATGCAGGCACTCTCGTGTGGCCGTTTTCCGTAGAGCATTTATTGCGATAGTATTCTCGCGAACAAAGCGAAATCTCCTGTAAAGCATCAGAAGTGTAGACTTCCACTTTGTGATCTATGTCTGTTTTAACTGTTCTGATGAATATGAAGAGCAAGTATAGCACTACCGAAATCAATAAAAGGTTGAATAGGAGCTGTAGGTAAAGAGAAAGGACATAGGGTATGGTTGGGTCTGTGGCTAGCCTGGCCGCGAGCCCCAATTTGCTCTTCCCTTCCGAAAAAGAGGCTTCTGATCCTATTTCTCTATTCCCAGTCAAATCAGCGGTACCCTTGTTTCCTTGCTCCGTCTTATTTTCTTGCCCATTGGCTGCTCCAAGGTTCAATGCGGATGTTTGCTTCTCCTGGTAAAAGTAATCATTTCTGTAGGACAAAATCTCCTTCGTCGGCGAAAATATCACCCTGGCTCCTTTCACAGGGTTGAACTCGCCGTTCTGGGCCGCAAGATTCAATTCCGGGTATTTCTTTAGCACCAGGTCTGGAATTGGATCGTCCCCATTTTTATTATTTTCCCTGGATGTCGACCCCCGACTATTTTTCAAGATCGAATGCAATCCATCGGAACTATCTGATTCCCTGTAGTTTTGTCCCACGGGTGTTTTAGGCTCGCCAGAGTTGATGCTTCCTTTTGAATATTTCGACCACAACGCTTCATGCCTTTTATTAAACTTATCAGGAGTAGAATCAGTATTTAATTTACTCTTATCTGTTGCAGCACCACGGTATACCGGTGGAGTCAGACCGGAGAAACCCGAAGCTGTTGACTGACCTGACATAATGTCCTTTAGTAGTTGTTTATATATGTTACGTAGCTTACTGAACTACTGGTAAATAGATCTAGCACGTGATGTGAGTTTCTTCGATAGCGATGCCATCAACTTACGTAGCTATGGGGAAGGTTTTTCACCGCCGGCTAGGGTTTAACTATTCATGGAGAAGGAGAATAACCTAAGGTCAGTGATACAGTCATTTAAATATCAAGATGAACCATCAAAAGTAGGTAAAACAGCCGCTAAAATCACGAAAACCAGGGTTGAAAAAAAGCAAGCCAGACGAGCTACAGAATACGAAGACTTGCAGCCTTCATTAAACGAAAATTTGCAGCTTCTTTTCATTGGGTTCAATCCGGGGGTCCAATCTTCGATCCAGCAGCACCACTATGCGCATTTCACTAATTTATTCTGGAAGTTGTTCAACCAAGCCAAGCTCCTAACCCGGGTGCTAGAGGCATCAGAGGTGTCAATAGAGGAAGCCATCAAAGAGGACAAACTTTTGCAGGAGGTTATCAAACCCAACGGCGATAATTATGAAACTTCTGTGAAACCAGAACATGATTTTCAAATAGTTAAATACAAAATTGGGTTCACAGACTTGGTACTTCGGTGCACTAAATCTGCTCAAGAATTAACCGTGAGCGAAAAGATGGAAAACGTTCCTCGACTTATTCGTGAATTCAAGCAGACTAATCTGAAGCACTTGGTATTTGTGGGGAAGGGTATATGGGAAATCGTGGTTAGGTATGTTCTGAGTACCTTAAACATGAAAATCAAATTGACGAAAGACAACTTTTCCTGGGGTAAACAGGAAATCGGGCATGACAGTGCGTATAATCTGGTCTTGGAAAGATTAAAAAAACTTTTAGGCTTTGAATGTGGTATATACGTGTTTCCAAATACCTCCGGCTTGGTCACTAGCTTGACCTATCGGGAAAAGCTTCTCTTGTGGGACAATCTAGGCAAAGATATATTGGCCAGTTAGTTATACAATATTATAGACTTTATTTACAGGTTCATTATTTCCAAATCTTGTAGAATGCTTTGTCAATCTGTTTATCAAACTTTGCTTTACTCTCATCGCTGATTGCATCGCCATATTGCCCGAAATTTTCAGTGAACAATTGGTCTATTATGAATCTTATCTTTTTGCACTGGTCTATATTGTAGCAATCATCGTAATACAACCGTTTCAAAGCATTACCCTGAATCTCAACACACGAGGTGTTGTTCTTCATTTCGTCAGCACAATGTGTGGTTTTGGTAAAATTCCAACCTCGAAAACATTCGACAACCTTCTGTTGTAACTCTGCGCAATTCACGGACGTGGCCACTTTGGCTGTCTCCCTCTGTTTGTACTTGGCGAATTCATATGAATAGCCTTCTTTTTCTTCGTGCTTCCTCAATACTTCATTTACTCTCTGCTGTTGAGGTGTGATATTTAAAATTGATTCATGCTTAGACTCAGGATTATTCTTCACGAAAAAATCCTGGAGTCCCTCTGGTAAGTCCTTGGATATCTCTGATGAATCCTTACCGCTGCTTGAGCTAAACGGCCACATCCTGCTATTATTACTATCAACTAATTACTATACAAAATGATTAAAGCTATTTATTGGTAAAGTATCCCGGTTTGTACACGCTGATCGTGGTGATGACGGGCTAGAGTGTATTTCAAGTTCTCTCCATTATACCTTCGAATAAACGACCTATTTCGACTTCCAACACGTCTCGCAACTCTTTGAACTTATCCTCGTCACTTTTTTGGTGCCTCTTCTGAGCGGTCGTAGCCTCACGGGCCAATTTCGATCTCAAGGGGTCTAGTTTGGAAATAACGAGAATCCTGAGCCTTGAGACTATAGGAGCAAGTCGCACGAGTTGAGTATTGTTCAAGTGTTGTTTCTGCTCCGAGCCGGCCATGGTAAAACCGTCGACCAAGAAACAGAAGCGCAAATCCAATTTTTGGAAAAAGGTGAAAAACTCAAGCAACTGGACTTCCAATGCAGATACTCGATCAATATTGTCAAATAGCCTGTAGTGAGCTACGTATTCTTCGAGATCATCCGTTAATTTGAGCAAATAGTCCTGTTGTCCAAATAATCCGGTTTTATCGTTGATCGAGTACCAGATCAAATCAAACACTTTCGACAACTCGTAAAGCAACTGGAAGAGCGAATACAGCTCTGTAGTATCTGCCTGGTTCTTGATGAACTTCCTCTGTATCGCTAGTAATTGTTCGTCCACATAATTGATAAACTTGCTCTGTTGGTAAGGTGCGATGGGGCCGTCGTTGGTTGTTCTTTCAAATTCAACTCGTACCAATTCATACGCTTCGTCAAATGGCTCCGTAAATACCCTCACCAAATTGGTATCCCCTGTGTCCATTATGTCTTCTTTACCGTCTGCGTTTTTTTCTTTTGCTCCTCCATCAAGATTGCCGTCGTTGTCGTCTTCGTATAAATCCGGGTTTAAGTCTAAGTTTGCTATGGTCCCAGACGGTAATCCTTCTTGGGGCAAGGCATTCACTTCTTCATTCGCAGCTGGATGAAGTGGTGTAGGTGGTGATTCCATGGTCCTCCGATTCGGCTTATAATGTTAAAATTGTGGAAACCAATTTTTCTCATAGATAAGGATCTCGATCACAATTAGCCATATATGATATAAATCACTACATTTCTTTCGACAAAAGTATTTTTAAGTTCATACATCAATATAGAGAGCAGTACTAGAGGTTAGAATGCCGGTAAGTGAGACGAATAGGCATTTGGGGTTAAAGGTAGTGAATAAAGAGGTTGAAAGTACCGATGATTGTTTATCACCTGAGGTTAATTCCTCATATCTGATAAATGAGAGTTTTATGCCCATAAGAGACCAAGAACAGGAAGGAAGGAGCAAGAGCAGTTTGGAATATTTTAAGACACGGATCAATTCAAATAAGAGTGTCGACTTTGATTACTTCAGCTCGAGGCTGATATCGTATAATAAGGTTCCTTGCTTCACAAACTCGTATCTCAAACCTAACGCAACTTTCATAGGGGAGCAACAATCAGGCAATAGAAGGTATCATATTAAGGTTGAGTTGAAAACGATAGACTGGGAGAATTCCATCGTGACGGGATTCTTACGGATATCAGGGTTGACGGAGCTGCACCCTGAGATCAAAACGTTTTTCAAAGGAGAGATCATAAACAATCCCTTGAACAAATACAGGTGGCAGTCGAGTACCAAGCGGCTGGTTAGTGATGATACCATAAAAAAATATTCTTTTATAACTGAAAACAGTCTGTGGGGGTCGTTTATTAAAAATGATCTCGAGCATTGGAAAGAGTTGACCGATTCGGAGGACTTAAACGATTTCGAGTTGAAGCAGAAGTTGCAACGCATACAGACTGATGATGAATATAACGATGACTGTATATACATGCGGTGGAAAGAGGAGTTTTTACTACCAGATTCGAGAGTCAAGCAAATTGATGGGGCATCGTTCGAAGGGTTCTATTACATAGTGTTGAGTCTCACACACGAGTCAAGGTTGCCGGGATCTATAAATGGCTTGTACTACCATAAAGATTCTGAGAAATTCCAGTCATTAAACCTCAGGTTTGTGGAAGACCACGGGGTTTCCAACAAATTCAATTTTGTCTAGTATTGATTTTTGTCTATCCACCAGCATCTATCTATGTATTCCAGTGTATAATTAAATATTTAAATAGTCGTTCTCAAGGTTTGCGTATATACATTCATTCGACTTTCTTATCATTTATTTCTTTGTTGGCATAAATGTTGGCAGTGAATGGTTCTTCAAATAGCAAGGCAATCTTGTACATGACAAAAACGAACGCTGCAACCAAAATACCAGTTGGCTTGCCATACCATAAAGCAGTGCCCAAGAAACACAAGGTGGATCCATTATACATGGGGTTGTCATTGATGTTAAAAGGAAATCCAGTGACTCGGTCGTCCATCAAAATCCCAAAATAGTCTCCCAAATACGTACCCGTCACCCCTAGCATGTACATTGAGGAGAGAACCAATACATTGCCAAACCCAAAAGCCCCAATGGCTAACGCCTTTACCACATTGGACTCGGCCAATGGTGCGAACGTTGGCTGGTGCACCAAAGCTTCGTGGTACACATGGTCTCTGTAAATCCCCAAGCTGAAAATCATGAACGCAAGTAAATAGCAGCCTCTCTTAGCAGATCCCGCAGTTTTGGTGAGAAAATGAGTGTTATACTCGGTTCTAGCGACTATGTTCCAGAAAATCGGGTTGAACGCAATACAGCCAATTGCGTACTTAATGTGCCCGTCCACCACCACATATTTGGACAAGTTCTCGCCTAGATACTGAATATCACTAAGTTGCATTCTCTATGTTAATTTTTGCTATTTTTTACTATCAATGGCCAGAGTTTAGAATATTGATCTCTTTATATACTGCTAGGCCCAAAACTTATCACTAGAAGTGCTGATCCCAAAATTTGCATGTGATAATTGAGCCACTTGTTTTACGGGTTATTCTACTGTACCGTCTAACGGGTAGGTTGGACATAGCAGTACAACTATAGTGGCATATGCTAGAACACTTCGTACTTGTTAAAGACTATAAAACCAAGGTTCTTTCACGTTGTGTTTGACAAGGTGCCTACAACGAGTAACCTACGACCTTTGCCTTTACTGGTTTCATGGCTCTTATGTAGAAGCGATTGCGTCTAGTCTGTACACCCTCTCTGGCATGTTGGCAAACACCTGAATATTACATTCAACATTAAAACTATGTCCTCTGTTGGACCAATAATGCTGAGGAAACCATCATAGAGGTTCAACTGGATGAACCAAAATCTCTATAGAGTCTAATAATAGGTGTATACATGCGCGAACTCGCGTGCCCACGAAACCAAGAATACTACTTTCGCTACAGGTCTACTGGCCAAGACTCAACAAAAGTTGACTAAGTACGAAGACTGACCAAGTACAAAGTCCATACCCAAAGAGATGCTGCCAGGTCTAACGCCTTGGACTAGACATGCAGTTGCACTTCTAGTAAACATCTATGCATATTGCATCCATATTGCTGCAGCACATTTGTGGGGGCTCCGATGTGAGACGGGTTCAATCCCGAGACGCGCCTTGCACCTAACCCTTCTAACCATCCACCATCATCCATACGGTGTTGGGTAATACAGGCGAGCATTGTGCTTTTTAGGTTTTTTGCTGGAGGGGTACGCCTCATTAGAGTACCCGCATAGACTTCAGATGCACCCAAGGCCCTAGGTAGTTTTCTCAGTTTGCCGTGTACTAGTCTGGTACTACTATCCAAGGGCCACCAGTTCAACAAATTGACTCGGGTTTGTTCGTTCGATACTAGGTCGACTATGCGCTATATGTGTGCTGTGTGTGCTACATGTGTTGTAAATCTGATGGATGTGTAAGATATAGCATCCACATCATTTGCAGAGAGGAGTCTCAATATTAAGGCTTATGTACGAGATGGAAACTTTAAGTGCGTGAAGGTTTATTGTCCGCCACGATTTTTCGTCGTTCCTTCTGCCTTATAGTTGCCTATTTTAAATCTAGTACTTGAGCGTGCCTCATTCATACCTAAGCCTTTATGCTGGCTAATTTCTTAGCGCATACTCGCTGTTAAGCTGCTGCAGCCTCCGTGGTGGAAATTGAGCCCAACCCGCCCCTCATCGCTACTCCACAATTTTTCACTCGGTTGCGAAATACATAAAGGACATGGATTATCACGAACATGGTGAGATTAGCAGAAGGCCTGAGCGTGTTATTGTGAAAAATGGGCTATACTAGAGACGACGGTACCCCGGACTTGTCAGGGAGAGCAATTGCAGACTACCTAAAAACAAGGCCCAGTACGCTCTTCAATATCCCCTTTTTGAAAAATGACCGAAGTGTGCTCGACACATTGAATCCGATACCAGGATTAAAGGAAATGGAGCCAGTCAATTGGAACTTCTACATGCTTGGCTGGTTAGCATGGTCGGTGGACTCTCTCGATTTTTTCTGTGTGTCCGCCTGTGCTCCCGAGTTGGCAAAAACCATTGGAGTTAGCATAACAGACGTAACGTGGGGGGTGACATTAGTATTGATGTTCCGGTCGTTAGGTGCCGTCATATTTGGGATTGCTTCCGATCACTACGGCAGAAAATGGCCGTTTATAGTCTGCTGTATCTTGTTTATCGTGTTGGAGATCGGAACTGGGTTTGTGCAGACGTATAAAGAATTTTTGGCAGTGAGAGCTCTATTTGGGGTCGCCATGGGCGGTATGTACGGAAATGCCGCCGCCACAGCATTAGAAAATCAGCCTGAAAAAGCGAGATCTGTATTGTCGGGGTTGTTTTTGCCCGGATACAACTTTGGGTACTTGCTAGCTATTGTTTTCTACAGGGCATTTCAGTTCACGTATAAGGAGGGTGAGGGTTGGAGGTCGTTGTTCTGGTTTTCGTCAGGTTTGCCAGTTATTTTGGTGGCTTGGAGGTTGCTTCTTCCCGAATCGCCCAACTACTTGAAGTTGAAGCAACAACGTGCTCAGGCCGCAAAAAAAGATCCTCGATCTTGGCAGAGAACCAAAAGGGACATTATGGCTGTTGTAAGCACCGAGTGGCTCATGTTCGTCTATCTCGTCATCTTGATGACTGGGTTCAATTTCATTTCCCATGGGTCTCAGGACTTGTATCCAACTTTGTTGGTTAATCAACGTCATGTAAACCCCGACAGGAAAACTGTTATCATGGTTGTGGTGAATTTGGGGGCCATGTGTGGGGGTATATTTTTCGGCCAGCTTACGGAACTACTTGGGAGACGTCTCACCATTATAGTATGCTGTGTTTGTGGTGGTATATTCATCTACCCATCTTACTTCTCGAGCAATTTGAATACTCTTACAGCAGGTTACTTCTTCCTCTGTTTCGCAACTATGGGTGCCTGGGGGGTTGCTCCTATACACCTCTTTGAGTTGGTGAACAAAGAACATCGGGTGCTCTTGAGTGGTTTTGTTTACCAATTGGGCAACCTCGCTAGTTCTGCTTCGTCTACCATCGAGGCTACTCTTGGAGCTCGTTTTCCCTTAAAAAATAGCACAGCAGAAGGTGCCTACGACTATGGGAAAGTCATGGGAATATTTTTAGGTGCCGTTTACATATATATGGTTGTTGCCATTTTCGTGGGCCCTGAAAGATTCCACAGAGACTTGAGCTTAGGTGAAGACCCAGGTCAAGTAGAGGAAGTTTCTTCCCAATTTTCGTCTACACAAGCAGATGATATCGACAAGAAAGTTTAGTTGTGTTCCACTCTATGTACCTTTCATCCAGATGGCTTCCGAGTTCTATAGTTGAAAGCCTTTGTTCAAAAATGCCCTTTGCTAAGAACTGGAACTTCTTCGGATGCCTCTCTTGCCCCAATTAGGAAGTAAGCGACACTTCTCAGTCTTACTCGAGAAGTTAGCGACCGTGTATAACGAAATGTGCACCATTTAGCATCTACAATACAAGTCTCTTTGCCGAAACGCCCTATTACATTCGCTTATATTCTTATATTGCCACCTGTTAACAGGAAAGCATCCATTTGTTAAATAAACAGGGTATAGGGCGACGATTTGGATGTTCTGTGACTCACTGTTCGACATACTTAAATGCGACTCAGATCGCTAATTTTTCATATCAGTATTATTTAGTTTTCTTTCTTCTAACTTTTCAAGCCAGTTATATCAAAAATGGTCAAGTAAGTTACCTATGTGAAGTGTAGAGCAACCGCGGAAAACAAACTAACAAAATACAGACAAGTTTTATTATTAGGATCAGGTTTCGTTGCTAAACCTACAGTTGATATTTTAGCAAAGAGCGACGATATCAAAGTCACTGTTGCTAGCCGTACATTATCCAAGGCCAAAGAATTGGCGGGCAGTGTAGCAGATGCCATTTCTTTGGATGTGACTGATGAAAAGGCTCTCGACGCTGCTGTTGCTAAGTTCGACTTGGTTATCTCATTAATCCCATACATTTATCATGTCAATGTGGTCAAGGCAGCAATCAAGAACAAAAAGAACGTTGTCACTACATCTTATATCAACCCTCAATTGAAGGAGTTGGAGCAAGAAATTAAGGAAGCCGGCATCACTGTGATGAATGAAATTGGTTTGGATCCAGGTATTGACCACTTGTATGCCGTTAAGACCATAGAAGAAGTTCACGCTAAAAACGGTAAGATTAAGTCTTTTTTGAGTTACTGTGGTGGCTTGCCAGCACCAGAAAGCTCTGGTAACCCATTAGGTTACAAATTCTCTTGGTCGTCTAGAGGTGTATTGTTGGCCTTGAGGAATTCCGCCAGCTACTGGAAAGATGGCAATGTCGTCGATGTCAAGTCCGAGGATTTGATGGCCACTGCCAAACCATACTTCATATATCCTGGTTTTGCTTTTGTTTGCTATCCAAACAGAGACTCAACCACATACAAGCAATTATACAACATTCCTGAAGCCGAAACAGTGATAAGGGGTACCTTAAGATATCAAGGTTTCCCCGAGTTCATTAAGGTTTTGGTTGACATCGGGTTCTTGAAAGACGCAGAATCAAGTGCTTTCAGTAAACCAGTCGCTTGGAAGGAAGCCACAGCCAATTTGATTGGCGCTAAGTCTTCTAGTGAGAAAGACTTAACACAAAAGATTAGTGAATTAGCCACCTTCAAGGATGATGACGACAAAGAACGTATTTTATCCGGTTTGAAATGGTTAGGCTTGTTTTCTGACAAGGAGATTACTCCAAGAGGTAATCCATTGGATACTTTATGCGCCACCTTAGAAGAATTGATGCAATATGAAGAAGGTGAAAGAGACATGGTCTGTTTGCAACATAAGTTCGGTATCGAATGGGCCGACGGTAAAAAGGAAGTAAGAACTTCGACTTTGGTTGACTATGGTGATCCAAAGGGCTATTCCTCCATGGCTAAGTTGGTTGGTGTTCCATGCGCAGTTGCCACTAAGCAAATCTTGGACGGTACTTTGAAGACTAAAGGTTTATTAGCCCCAATGTCTTCTGAGATTAACGATCCGCTTATGAAAACCTTGAAAGACGAGTACGATATCTACTTGGTCGAAAAGACGGTTGGTTAAGGTTTATTATATTATATACAACCAGATAATTTAAAATCGAATCAATCAAATTCTTCGTCACTATCTTCGTAGCCCAAGGTATACTCCTCGATTAGTTCACTAAGTTGTTCTATTAGTTCCGATTTATCCTCAACAACCTCGTTTGTCCTCCCTTTCTTTATAACGTCCCTGTAGGTTTTTAACACTGTTTTCATGCCACTACTCATGCCAAACTCTGTGTGAAATGACTTTGAATCCGTAATCTTTGGGAAGGTATCGTTACTCAAAATATCGCTGATTCGGTTGTTCTTATAAATATTCTTGGGACATTTCTTCTCACTTCCTATTAGTTTCATCGCTTCTTTATCGTCAGCAGTAATATAGGACATTACAAACGGCCTCGAGCCTTTGAATGATGACAAACTCAAGTCAAGCGTATTTAGAGTATTGTTTGTATTCATGTCATGGAGTAGCTTTTCCAAATTCGAACTATCCACATCCATCATTTTAAAGCCACTCTGGTCTTTCTTATTTTGATGAAGTTTTATTTCGTTAACTATGTTTCTTCTATTTGACCCACGTAATAATTCGTCCTCGATCTCACTCATTTTTACGCAGCCATGCACTTGATTGTTCAAACCCCAAATGGAATTAATGAATGCCGCTTTCACACTCGTGCGATGCCAAATGCTTGTTGCATCGAAGCTGCTGTTTAAGAACTTGGTATCGCAGTCAGCATCCATGGGAAAGAACAATGTTGAATTCATCGACAATTCAACAATACTGTTTATCCTGGAATATAATTGATTGAGTCGCGGAGTTAAACCGTGGTTTATTTGGCCATACACCCATATGTTGTACTTTTTGTTTATCCCATTGTTGAAGAATTCATCCTTCAGATCAATCAAGAACGCGTTGGAAAAGCCACCCCATGCGGAATCTATTTCGGTCACCAAACTCACCCCTTGAAGAAGATCGCTTTGCTCAAGAACTCTTCTGAAACTCTCCAAGGCATCTTCCGAGTGCTCACGAAACTCGATCTCGCCTTTGTTAAACGTATCAAACCTCACGCTTGGAGCATTCCTGTTTACCCCATAGTCATTTTCCTGATGGTCCCAACGAGGCAAATGATTCAAAGATTTGGGATTGTAAATCAATTTATTATAATCAGACCAGTAATTCGTATTGCCGGTATCTAGCGTACCTGATTTATTGATTCCTTTGTCTAGAGCTGTCTGGAATTCATTCTTAGCTATTCTACTGCCAGTTTCAATCACTTGATACCGGTTATATATATCAACTTTAGGCTCATGATACTCAAACTTGCTGAGAGGCCCGAGACCACCGTTCAAGTCGTAATTAATGCTTCTGGGAGTATAACTGGTCTTTCCGTTTGGCGTTTTGTGGGTCGATAAAAAGACGGAATTGGCAAAATAAACTGCTGCATTCTTGCTATAAGGTAGATGAGACTCTTGATTATTATATAAATGCGTAGATATATGATTTGCCGTATGAGACAACGATAAGTTGATCACTTCTCCCATAATGTTCGATCTCTACAAGACGATGGACTGTTAGTAGGTAGACTGAATTTTTTGGCTGGCTACATTGACTGTCACGTGAATATTGATGTGTCTGATAAATTTCTAACAGTCGACGTGTTTAATGATGAGCGGTTATATCTAGTAGAGATAGTTATTAAATGAAGTTTGTGGCGATAATAAGGTGGCTACTAGCGATCTCCTTGGCTGTTGTATATGGGAAGGATTATTATGAGATTTTGGGTCTCTCTAAAGACGCTGATGACCGGCAGATCAAGCTGTCCTATAGACAATTGAGTAAGAAGTATCACCCAGACAAGAATCCGTCGCCTGAGGCACATGAGAAATTCATAGAAATAGGAGAAGCATACGAGGTGTTGTCAGATCCTGACAAAAAAGCCAAATATGATAAATTTGGCAACCCCAATGGGCCTGAACAGGAAGATATAGATCTCGGGGACATTTTCAACCAGTTTTTCGGAGGATTCGGGGGCGGATTCGGGGGTGGTAGACAGAGAGGGCGGCCCAAGGGTGATAATACGCAGGCAAATATGCATTTAACGTTGTTCGATTTTTATAATGGTAAAGATATGGACTTCGACGTTGAGATGATGAACATTTGTGAGACGTGTGACGGAACTGGATCTCAAGATAAGTCCAAGCATCAGTGCGATCGATGCCACGGGCGTGGGTTTCTTCAAATGCAAAGACAAGTAGGCCCTGGCATGATCCAGACATTTAATGTCCAGTGCGACCAGTGTAATGGGAAGGGCTCCACGATCAAGCATCACTGTAAGCAATGCGGCGGCGCCGGAACTCAACGCGCATCGAGGCATTATAATGTATACATCCGTCCTGGCACTCCTAGAGATGCCAACCACGTTTTGGAGGGTGAGGGAGACCAAAGTCCCGACTGGGTTCCGGGCGACCTCATCTTGAATTTCCGCGAAGACTTATCAGCCAGTTGGGGCTACAGACGCATCGGCAATCATTTGTACAGGACAGAAGTGCTAACTATGAAGGAAGCTACCCAAGGTGGGTGGTCCCGTAGTATCCCCTTCTTCGACAAAATTGACCACGAAGTTATCCTCCATAGACCAGAGGGCGCTGTGGTTCTTCACGGCGAGGTTGAGACCATCGCCAATAAGGGTATGCCAATCCCTGGCGACGACGAAGCCCACGGCAACTTGTTTGTGGAATACAAGGTCCTTGTGCCCGAACACCGAACTTCAGCCAAAGACGAATTATAGATATGCTGTCACCTTGGTCTTCTGCATCTCTTCTAAATAGGCTATACATGGTTCTTCTTATACATAATCATTGCTGCACTTGTCTTCCAAAATTCCTTGCGTCTGTGGCGCTATTATGCAGAGGTTCGCCGTCCCTTATAAATTGCTGTAGTGTTGTTGAGCGGGCTTAGTTCCCTGTGTTCGCTACTATTGCTCGCCTCGACTGCCGCTATTGTGGCAGGGGTTCCGTTGTATCGTCCTCAAATTCTCGGTTATCCGTTTCCTCATCCCTGTCACCTGCGCCACATTCGCCTCATCCCGCCCCTCCTTTGATTGCTTCTTTGCGGCACCTGCCCATTCGGGCTATTTCTGGGGCTCCGGGCATGGACCTTTTCGAATTTCCATCACTGGCATACAGGCAACCTAAATTACCTGATCTAGACACTACTTTCGTATTTAAGGTTTAAGCTTTACTCCACGCGTGCGCTGTGGAGCAGGCTTTGCAGCAATGCCCGCATAATTACCTAAGCAACGTATACTAACTTGCCCTTGTGTTATGTAAGCCCGCCCCAAATCCGAGATTTCATCGCAATCTGCACCAAGCCTTAAGCAGAGGCGGTTCCAGCTCCACATATTTGTGGGTTAAAGTTTATATAAAAGGTGGGAAAGTTGGACAGCATTTATTTATTTTAGAAAGAAACTGTCGAAATAGAAAGGATATACCTAGTTTATTGTATTTTTACGGAGGGATCAGGAAAAATTCATAGATATGTACAAGACTATTAGTACCACTAGCGTAGACAACGTGAAATTTACGTTGCGATCCGACTCAACGGAGTCATTTTCGTTGGTCAATGACATAGGCACCGATTACGATGGAGAGTCGGAGTCGGAGGAGGAGAAAGGACGATTTGATAGCTTGCCAGTGACGGTAGGAGAAGTGAGGCAACGGATACCTGGGTTGCACCGCACAAATACTATGGAGGAGTTTTTTGTTATTGAGGACTTTTTCGCTAGCAGCTTGGCGAACTTGCGCGACTTTTTGACAAGCGAGCAGGTTCCGGGGAATAAGCTTGTGAGGCGGGTGATGGAACACGAATTCAGGACGATGAGCATACTGGAGCAGAATGAGTCGATTTTCATGGCGAAGATGATATTGGATCAGGTCAACAGCTTAAAGATGTTGATCAACACTTTCAACGAAGACTTACATTGCAAATACAAGAAGATCAAATCGTTTCTCCAGTTATCGATCTTGGTGAACGTCAAGAGTTTCCACACATACGAAAATTCTCGTGCTATGATGACGTCTCTTTGTGACGTTAAAAGGCTATTTGAAGAGCTCAACTTCCACAGTGTGCATACATTGCTCGACGATATCAACAACTCAATCTACGATTTCAATATTCATATGGACAACAAAGCCTCTAAAGCACAAACGATGGCTTCCCGCGACCAGGTGTCTAGTGGGACGAACATAAACTACGCTGCATTGAACAGGCTCATCTATCAGATTGAAACTGTTTTCAGCTCGCAATCCTCTTTCATAACTGATGACTGTACAAAATTTCAAAACATCCTAGACGAGGTGAGGGCAGGATTTGGCGATTTTTTTCATCAATACAAAAAATTTTCCTGTGCAAACAACGATGACGAGGTGGTATTCCCGTACGAAATAATCCTGTTTGATGATCATATAAGAAATCTGTTAACCCGTTTATAATTAGAACTACATAGCCTATTAGCATTTCAATAACGTTTAATGATAAACACCTAATCACAATCAGCGCGATAAGGGTCCTTTGTGGGTTTCCTTTGTACACACTGGAGCGTTCGGCTATACTAGGCTCGACTGCTAACAGGTTGCATATTGTTGTTTGCGAACGGCTACACATCAGTTTCACGACATATGTAAATGATAAGAATCTATCAATTCTCGGTTAAAGAATATGTTATTGTTCCTTTTTATAGTTGCTTTTTGTTTTTGATCCTTTCAAAAATGCTCGAAGTAACTTATAGAGTATCAAAAACAAACCACAAGCAACAGCAAGGTTCGTTATCGCATTCACAGAGAATAGATTGCTGCCGCCGTGCGGTATTTCGACTTGTAGTTGGCCTGTTACGGATTTGAAGTGATAAAACACAGTGTCATGGGTAAAGTATCTTTCGTAATTCCCTCCGAAATCCAAACGGTTGTCAAAGGGATTACTTGGGAGTAACTCAGGGTCTTTGACGTCACATCCGTAAAATAATAGAGGTTCATTAATCTCAATTACATTTGTAGTATTTTGGCTATTAGGTAACTGGTACCTAGAATGTAATGGAAGTTGAAGGTCATGAGGGCTCGCTACTTCCATCAAAATTTCGTTGCCCCATTCGTTCACCTTATATTCGGGCAGCTCTAAATCAGATGTGCCAAAATAAATAAAAGGCTTGAACGTTGGCGGAATCAGATACTTGTCAAGGAAAACTTGCTTATCCAAATTAAGGTAGTAGTATAGCTTGCAACGCAATATATCATCGTCATTGATATGAGCTGGTTTCCAAGATGTCTTCAATATTGGATGCATACCATTGGCCCCGATAGTAGAATTGTACGTGTCTGACAATTGCCTTTGTCGGGGTTTGACATGAAATAAAGTCTTCTGGAGATAATCTTCACGCTTTTCTGCTCCTTGATCTTGTCCGCTGTTAAAAATCACCCTTAGTCCCGATAGCACCATATCATCATCGTTACTGATTTCCTTTTCAACTAGAAAAACGCCAATCTCTTTGTCAGTATCGCCATTTCTTGAGATGAGAGCATTGGGCTTAATTTGTCCACTCAATTTCAAAGTAATGCCGTCACTATCATAAACATACTCAAGATTGTAAGGTTTCTTCAAATTCACGTTGTTTTCACCATCAACTAAACTTTTGATGTACTGAATGAATGTTGTCGAGTCAATGACCCTGGAATGGAAAAAGTAAGAGTCCATGGATACGATCCACCTTTCAACAGGAATATCGAACAACGCACCAATAAAGGCATTCATCTCTTTAACAAGTTCCACTTGATTGGCTTGACCATTGTTTATCTTCGGTTTACAGTAAATGTTCAAGCCTGTTTGATATTTGCTGAAGAGAAATTTGTAATTTTCAACAGTGTTGATCAGGATCCTCAATTTATCAATGTATTTAAATTGTGGGGCATCTATAGTAAACTTATCTTCGCATGGATATTCAATAGACGTCAATTGTAAATTCTTGGAGTCTACTGATTCAATGATACCATCATTTGAGTCAGAAGGATTGAAAATAGTTGTTCTTTGTTTAAACATTGGCGTTGATCTTCTTTGTTGAACAAGAAGAAATCGCTTCGTGTAAATTTTTGATAGCTTCACGAATTTTAGTTCGAAAACATAAAATTGTGGCATATTTAGGAGCAATAGCAGGTAAACAAGACGTTCAGGGTTTTAAGACTTACAGCTACTGATAGAATGAAAGGAGGGATACAGTAAATAAAGCAATGCGTAAATTCACAATCTAATCTATAACTGAGGACTAATGTAGTCAGCGAAACAGTATAAAACTCATCACGAAGACTTCCAAATCTTCGAGGAGAAATGCTTGGCAAATGCCAATGGATCGTTCATCTTACCATCCTTGGGAATGTCCAAATGCGAATTGAAAGAGGTCAAAGGTAAAACCAAAATATCGCTGACCAACTTTGGAATTTTGAGATTATGAAACTCTTTCCAAGTGATCTTCTGATATATAGAACTCTGCAAATAATTGTTGAAGTAGTTCAAAAGCACGTCTGTCCACAATCCGCTACCGGTCCACTTCAAAATCTTCAACGATTTTTGATTGGAGCTACCTACTAGTTTTAGGTCATCTGGAATGAACTCGGGCTTATTCTTCAACTTGAGGGTGTTCTCAGTAATCTGGCTGATGATTTCGCGCAATACAGGGTGTCCTGGCTTTGCTTGAATAATGAACTGCCCAAACTGCAACCTATGGACTAATTCTTGTCTCCAATTGTTCAGGTTTGAATCTACTTCTATGCTTATAATCAAACCTAATTCTAATGGAGAAACATTTTCCGGGATCCAGTTAGGCACAGGCTGTAATGGGAACGTGTCGATATCGGCATATATACCCCCTTTAGCAAAAAGAATCAAGTACCGGAAAAAGTCCATTCTCAAAATGATCTCTGGCAAAAGCTCGTAGGCCTCGATCACTTCAGGTACGGAGTTGTATAAGTACTTTACAATGGTGTAAGCTGTGTCGTCGTTGAAGATTTCGTGAACAAAGCCCGGATTTTTCCATGCCCACTGCTGTTCTCCGTTCTTGAACTGCTCTCCAAAACGGTCGTCATTCACCCCGTATTTCCACGTCTGCCATATATATGCTGGAAACTTCATATCTACCTCGTAAGGGTATAAATAGATTAACTTGTCACGCAAAGCAAGATTCGGATTCTGGTTCTTCAATACTCGGATCTGGCTCATTAAGTTCTGGTTCATCTTTTCTAAATGAGTTAACCTTTCCTCCTGTTTATTGATCAACTTCTTATTAAGCTTCTCCAACTTGCTCAAAAACTCGTCCTGGGTCTTTTCGTTCTCATTATAGATCAATTTCGAAATACCCAAGATGCTTTCATTGGGAATGTTTTGGAACACTCTTTGAAAATTTTCTCCTGACTTGGGCATCATCAATAGCCTGGTAAGCACTAATAGCACCCCGATCACTATTAGGCTTACAACTATAGGCCTCTTCCGTTTATTATAATTCATATGTGCTAAGGATAAACAAAATGGTAAACCTCGAAAATAATTCTCGTTAACTAGCTATAAAAAAATCTATGCAAAAATCTTCAGGGCAAAGAAATAATAAAATCACACTATAATGGTCAAACTATACGGGGGAGCGATAAGCACGGTCCTACCTAGCGCTGCTATCGATGCCTCAAACTTGAGGCAAATTCCAGATACTCAGGAGGTGTTTATAATTGAAGATGACAATCAAGACATATCTATAATATTCGATTTGCTAGAAAGAGTGCCCACTGACAATATACAAGAGGCATTGAAACTACACATAGACGATATAATGGATACTGACAAATACGTAATGGTCGAAGAAGGATATCAGAGTAATTTGAAGACCCCTTTGTATACATGCTATGTCAAAGCAGAGAAAGTTTTAAGTTTTGTTGCACTCATGAGGTTAGCAAATGTCGAAACTGATGTGGTTATAACCATGAACACAAGAGAATTGGACGTGGACACGGCTAAGGATAAGTACTACAAGTTGCTTAAAACTGCATGCATCGAATATAAGGTCAACAGCTGGGATTTGTTTGGGTAAATTTTATGGTGTGGTTTTCACGGTTGAAACGATGAGTTTCACAAGCAATTTGGAACTGTTCTACAAGCTCGAACACACGGTTATGTGGTTTTGGTTACAGTTGTCTCTGTTGGTGTAGAATTGAAAATTAGATTAAGTCGGTTATACAATTGATGGGCGACACTATACGGGACGACTATTGTATCAGCATTGGCAATAGAATTAGTTTTAGTAAAGGTAGTAGCAATATTATGAAAATTAAGGTTTTAGTACCATCGTCGCATTTGAATATTGTCAGCTGGCCCAAAAGCTATGTTCAACTTGGACTCAAAGGCTTAGGTCTAGACTATTCCTGACGTACTCGCTAAAACTAAGCCCTTTAGACCTATTGTTATGAAATCAGCAAATGAAGCTAATTAAGTTCGCGATGAATTTACTTAACGCCGGTATTGAAAAGGGTAAACGGCTAATGATAGTTGCTCTAGAGTCTCCCCAATGGTCCTTGGTTTCTTCTGGCCTATCTAGTAGCATTTCTATTTGTATAGTTTCCAAATACCTGGTTCCCATACTTATTAATTAGGCCTCTCGAAATAATAAGACTCAATACCAAATTTACCGAAATCGAGCTTCCGGTTAAATAGTACCACACACTCTCGATTGATGTGATCACTAGCGCTGGTAGAATGACGACAGACCAATATAACCCAAACAGGATGACAATAAAGACAATTATATTGAACACTATGGCCTCCTCTGTGGATAAAAGGCCAACTGGTGAATAGTTGACATAATATTTATGAATAAGCTTGAGTTTGTCGACTATCATATTACAGAAGAGTATGTAAGTAATATATTCTACTTTCGAGTAAAACGCTAGTATTTCAAACGGGATTGATTTCCCTTTTTATATGTTTCGTCAAGATGAAATTTCGGCTTAAACGGCTTTCAAGAGTTCCATAATTTTCTTTTTTGCACCCTTCTTTGCAGCCGCAAAAAAAAACTACTCCGGGTCATTTTACTACCATTTTGATCAGTACTAACTAACGGACCGACTGTTCACTTGCCTAGGGAAGCATTACACCTCATATATCCTGGTCTGTGCTCTAAGATTCTGAAATAATCTTCAAGAGATTCCGAAAATTGCGCGGGATTACACTCAAGAGGGATGGCATTTTGCGCACTGAGTGACCTAAACTAGCCGATCAGCCATGCTGCAAGCTGCGAAGTATCAGCAACTTTTGTTCGCAGCAATAACGTTTACGGTATTTTTAGGCGTCTATATACACATGCGTGGTGCGTACAATATAATTGGCAGAACCGTTTGTTTGGAGTAGCTTTAGCTTTAATTGGCAATATCTGCTAGAAGAAAATCAATTTTCTCTTTCATGGTATCATTCGCAATTGAGTCTTTGAAGTTTATCAATTGTTTAATTATGTAGGACTGTTGTATATCCAATTCTTTGATATAGGAGGCGAGGATAATGCAGTTGTAACCGATTAAATGGTAGACTATTTCGGTTTTTGCGTCAATAAGTGAAATCTTGCACGCTGTTACTCTGAGCAAATCAAGACAAGACTTGTCGAGGGTTTTTCGATACTCCAAGCCGTTGATCAAATATCCCATAGCAAAAAGCGAGGCACTCATCATAAGCTCATCCATATTGCCAGCAAGGATGGCGTCATAATTGTAAATAATCAATTTGATCAACGGCTCGACATAGACATTGGTATACTGGTTCCCGTTGGTGCTAACAATAACGAGAATTTTGACAATGCTTATTTCTTCTTCGGTTATGTGGAATTTTTCAATGTTTCGTAGACCCTGGTCAACAAGAGGTTGGACTTCGCCTATCGCCTTCGACGGATATCGCTCATAGTAATTTTCAAAGTACTGCAAATTAGTCTTAGCGTGCAAGCAGTTGAGTTTGAAAATCTCTTCAATGTAAGTCCTCTCGTGGTCACGGAGAAGTTGGGCGACGTTGGTGTTTTTGGTTCGCGTTTTGAACCTCTCTATATTGTCCCTTGTGAAGTTCAGGATGTCTAGCTCTAACATTTCAAACAGGAAAGGCTCAAATAACGAAATCAAACATTCGGTACTAATCATATCGGCGATATCTTGAGACTTGGTAATGAACAATATAATATCCTGCTGTATTATGTATTTGATAAGGTTAGCCCCATTGCTATTTTCTATTTTCGACAATTTTGAAACGAGTTTATTCAAACGCTTTAGTATTTGGTGGCAATTTTTCATCAAAAACCCGTCATTGAGGGCACTTAAGTCGACCAAAGAATTGATCAAGATCTGGTTGGCATTCTCAATTTTTTCGTGGCTGATTAATACTAGGCCTTCCAATAGATATTCGAGTTCATCCTTATTCGAATATTTTTTGCCTAGATTACGCAAGTCGTTCACGTTCACTGTATCCTTGGCAGACTCCTGATAGTCATAATAGTTACTTATCATCTGTCTATTGAGCTCCTGGTGTTCCTCTGCTGGTTCGGTATCTTCCTGTTCTAGTAAAAAACTCCTCTGCTCACCATAGATTTTGCCGCTTTCAACTTTCCCCTTGTTTGGAAGCTTGGACACTGTTTTCTGTTCATGTCTGACTTCTTGGTTCAATGAGTCGTAAATGCTATGCAAATCAATATTTTTTAGAAAATGCTCCGCTTCGTCGTCACTTTCCCCTTCCCTACCGCTCGACGAATACAGCACCAGAAGTTTGCGGCACCTCGGTTCTGTATCCTCAATGTTATCAAACAAGTACTCCCATGCATCTTTCTCGTTCGGAGTGGTTTTGGGTGACACATGCTGAATACCTGGCTTTCGAGCATCTTTCCTAGGTGTCGCTAACGGCAGCACGAGACTTGCGATTTTCTCCCGTGGTTGAGTCTTTTTTCTAGGAGTACTGGGTATTTTGGAGATTTCATGCGGACTATTCAAAATATGGTTTATGGTCTTGTTATACCGCTTGGGAGAAGATGTCAAATCGTGCTCATCCAACTCATCTACCTTTCTAGGCGATTTTCGTGGCAGTTTCCTAGCGCCGTTTTTAAAACTTTTCACAGGACTTGCAAGGATATCTACCGATGGAAGCAATTCATTTGCTCGCGGTCTCTTCATTGTGGTTTCTTGTAATACTTGTGATAGCTTATAGCCACTCTCTAGGGTTTCATTGTTGGTTTCCTCTTCATCACTCGAAAAAATCAGCTCTTCCAGCGAAAGCTTTATTCTCTTTCTATTAGAATGTCTCCCATACGTCGCCATGCCTCAATTCAATCTCTATAGCCTTGGGCTACTCTAAATGACCTATATGACTATCTTCACTTCAACCAGTTTGATATTGAATCACGCACGTGACGAGTTCTTCACATTGTGTTGATTCCAATCACTAATATCAACACTTTGTCATCTATACTGAACAACAACCAGGACCAAATTGAAGCACAATGTCTTTGGAAAAGAAGATTCGAAACTTCTTACGAGGCCCAAAAAAAGGAGAAACTTTTGAATTGAAAAATGGGCTCGTTTCACAGTACAAGAGCGAACGGAAAGACGCTATTGAGCGAGTAATTCAAGCTATGACAGTGGGCAAAGACGTGTCTTCATTGTTCCCAGATGTTTTGAAAAATATAGCTACGTACGATCTTGAGCAGAAAAAGCTTGTGTACTTGTATCTCATGAATTATGCCACGACACATCCAGAACTATGTATATTGGCGGTGAATACGTTTGTTCAAGACACCGAAGATCCTAATCCTTTGATAAGGGCATTGGCGATTCGGACGATGGGGTGCATTCGCGTTGCGAAGATGGTAGATTACATGGAAATCCCGTTGCTGCGGACTTTGAAGGACGACAATCCCTATGTGCGGAAAACCGCTGCGATATGCGTGGCCAAGTTGTTTGACTTGAATTCCGAAATGTGTATTGAGTTTGGTTTTTTGGATATGCTCACGAAGATGATCAAAGATCCCAATCCAATGGTTGTGGCGAATTCGCTCAATGCTCTCTATGAGATAAAGGATATGAACAGTGATCCTAACTTAAAGGTTATAGAGGTCACGTCCACAATGGTAAATAATTTATTAATGTGTTTGAATGAATGCACTGAATGGGGTAGAATTACCATATTAACAACTTTGAATGACTACACCGCGGAGACTCTGGATGAGGCGCTCCACATCATCGAACGCGTTGTTCCACAATTACAGCATGTTAATCCGTCAGTTGTGTTGTCTTCAATAAAGACCATCATCCATCATTTAGAATCTTTGACAGTGACTGCACAGAAAACTACTATTTTGAAGAAGCTATCTGCTCCCTTGGTATCGTTGGTTTCAACGTCGATCCCAGAAGCGCAATACGTTGGATTGAAGAACATTAGAATTATCTTGGAAAAATTCCCACAAATATTGTCGAAGGAGCTTAGAGTCTTTTTCATCAAGTACTCAGACCCTCTATACCTCAAATTAGAAAAATTGGAAATCATGGTAAGGTTGGCCAACGATAGTAACAGCACTTTATTATTAGGAGAATTGAAAGAATATGCCATGGAATTTGAGAGCTCGTTAGTCACTAAAGCCATCAGATCTATTGGAGCAGTAGCAATTACGTTAGCCGGGTGCGTAATAAAGTCAATCAATCTATTGTGTACCTTGATTGATCAAAGAGGAGGAGAGTTGATAATTAATGAATCAATAATAGTATTTACTAATATCTTGAGACGTTATCCTGGTAAGAATGATTTAATTACCTTGATTGTTCCTATAATTTCAAACCACATTTCAGAAATAAATAAGAATGAGGCATTATCAGGGTACATTTGGTTGCTCGGCGAGTACCCAAAATATTTTTCAGGTTTAAAACAACATTTACAAGAACTTATCGATGGTTTCTTGGAATTTGATTCCTTGTTGCAGTTGAATATTTTGACTACAATTGTTAAAATAAACTTGTCTTTAGCGACTGACACTTACTCTAATGAGCTTCAACGAGTATTAGAGATGGCCACCAAAGAGTGTGAAAATGCAGACGTGAGGGACAAGGCCTATATATACTGGCGGCTATTATCTTCTTCTTCGAAGGAGTCTCAGAATGAGATTATTTTAGCAAAGCTACCACCCATCAAGACAACAATTTCGTCATTCAACCCTGTCGTTTTGGAAGCGTTAACCAAGGAACTATCGACTCTCGCGTCCGTGTACCATAAACCATCGTATACCTTCATTGACCCTAATTTGTACACTCCTTTAGCTGGAGGACCATCTTCCTCCAGAAGAAAGTCGAAGACGTCAAACAGAGACGACAACATGCAAGACTTGACTAACTTAGCCAAGCAAGAAATCATAAATAACGCAAAAAACGAAAACTTACTCGATTTTGATGATGAAGATTCCGGAAGCGACAAAAATACAGAGGACACTAATAATGGCTCACTTTCATTATTGGATGAATTGAATGATTTGTTTTCAGCGCCCCCAGCACCACGATCTCAGTCGGCTCAGCAGCTGAGTGCGTCCAATGCAAATGATATATTGAGCTTGTTCAACACCACGTCAGTACCGGACCCATCTCTGGTCAAGGACACCTCGCGTGGCGTTAACAACTTGAATATTAACGACAATACCACGCCTTCTAACCAGAATAAGATAAACGATGATTTATTAGATCTTTTTTGATGGCTTGCTGCACTTCAGCTCACTTTTTTTTTCGTCCACAATACATTTTACAATAATATACAACGTTATAAACTATACATCTAAGTTTTCACTTAGAATTTTATCCACGATTTTTGACTTCATCTCCTCTTTATCGATTGCAGCGGTTACACTGCCATCGTTTTTATTCTCGTTTAGAGCGTCAGCTTCCACTAGCTTCAATAGTCTAGCCCTGGTTTCATCGCTAACCCTTTCAATCTCATTTATCTCGTTTCTTTTCATATCGATTTGTTTTCGGAGTAGCATAATTAGACTCTCTCTGGACTGGTGAGGCCTATAGGTGTTCAATATGTGATTTATGTTGATTAAGATAAGCTTTAAATCCTCAATTTTATAATGAAACTGCTGAGAATCTATCGACACAACCCCTATCAACTCAAGAAAGTTGAGCAACAAAGACTCCATGAGTTTATGCAATTCTGTAATTTTTGTCTTCGACGTGATTAACTCGTCGTCGTCTTGGTACAATTGTTTCCAACCCAGCTCCTTGAGTCCCGGCAATTTGTCTTCGAACGGCCATAAGCTACCAAACCCCCGATAATGGCTTGCTTCTGGCCGCTTGGGGGGAATTAAGAGTTTCAATTCCCCTGGTGGAACCTCATCACCATTTTCTGCTTGGATTTCGGACTCACCACTCTGTTCTTCAGATGCTCCTTTCTGAGCACTTTTCCATGCATCGAGCTTCTCTATATTTTCTTGCGTGAAGTATTTGAAGTAAGGAGGAGGCGGCGGATATAAAGAGGATATTATATCTTCGTTATTAGTGTCCATTTTATGGAAAAAGGTGTTTACATAACCGTTAAAACACTAAATTCATTTTTGTATGTGAATTAGTGAGGATCATATTTTAATTTCTACCTTCTTGGTTATATACATCTTTTTCTTTCAATTAGCAAGGTGGCCTTACTGAAAGTAGTGATAACGACAAGGGGGAAATGAGTGAAGACCATATGGATATCGATAGTCGTAAGTATATGAGACCAAGATCAAATATTCAGCTAGATACTAACAAAGTTGTACAGATCCAGAGAATGAGCAACAAATAGAAACAAGATCGAAGGCGCCCAAGCAAAAATTTGAGGTGAAGAAATGGACAGCTGTTGCGTTTTGGTCATGGGGTACGTAAGGAAGAATAAGGGAGATCATTAAGTTGGCGATTACTAACATTATAAGATATAATCGTGGAAACATGTGCAATTTGCAGAAACCACTTAATGGAACCATGTATAGAGTGTCAGCCGAATACGTTAAACAACTCCAATGAAGAATGCATTGCGGCATGGGGGATGTGTAATCATGCGTTCCACATGCACTGTATTGCTAGGTGGTTGAAATCAAGGAATGTTTGCCCGTTAGATAACAGAGAGTGGAGCTACCAGAAGTTTGGTAATTGATGCGGCATGTTTATTGTATATACGACGCCATTACGATTGATTTTCTATGAATTATTTGCGCTTGAAATGTTACATGTAGTGTCATGCCTTGTATCTCCAGCATCTTTGAAAAGAACCGAGAATCACTAAATCTAAACAGTTACCTGTCAAGCTTTTGATACTATTCAGAACTGCTTCGTCGTCCATGCTCCCATTGAGTTCAACAAAGAACACATACTGCCACTGTCTCAAATGGGATGGTCGGGAGTTGATCGACGTCAAATTGACATTGTATTTTTTGAAGGACGCCAATGCCTCGCAAAGAGCCCCAGGATCATCGTGATTTAAAGTAAAAATGACCGAAGTTACATATGTGACAGGTTCACCACTCGATTCTTCTGGTCGCTCATGTTGATCTGGAATATCTTTATAGCCCAATACCAAGAACCTTGTAGAATTGTTTGCAATGTTCTCGATATTTTCGTATAGTATTGGCAAGTTGTATATGTCAGCACTTATACTGGATGATACACAAGCGCTCGTACCGCTTTTATCTTGAAATGCAAGCTCGGCTGCTCTGGACGTCGAGTCTGTATCGATTTTGGTCACATTGGGTCCGACCTTTTCAGACAAGAACTTGCTAACTTGACCCCAGACTTGTGGATGAGAATAGATTCTGGTTATATCATTAAATGACTTAGCATTAGATAAAAAATTGTGATGAATCAGAACAAATTGCTCTCCAACTACCTTGAATTTGGGTATCTTCATCTTCTTGTCTTGAGTAGCTCCATTTGGTGAAGATGGCATAAACCAATCTCGAAGTAAATCGTACGTGAACACAACCTGTCCATTAGTAGAATTTTCAAATGGAACTACAGCGTAGTCAACCTTTTCAACGTCAAGTGCTTTGAAGCAGTCACCAATAGTCCCTTGTGATGAAATTTCAACATCAACGTTCGAACCGAATTGTTGGATCAATGCCTGTTTTGGTTAGTAACGTCAAACTTCAGTACATCAAAAGACAAAGCACGTACCTGGTGTGAATATGTACCTTCTGGTCCTAGAAAGGCTATCTTCAAGGGCATTTTTACCGTGGTTTTTGGAACTACTACGTTGTTAGGTTTAGTATATAAAAATTGCCGAGATCTGATAAGCGCAGTGCGAGCGATAGCTCGAAAGATGCACTGCTTCCTTGAGGTTGACGACTATTATATCGATTTTTACAGACACCTAGACTTCGGTTTACGCTGCTACAAAGCAAGCTTTCACTTGAAAAGCTCGATGAAAGACTAAGAGATATCAAAATATCAAAACAATAAGTTTATTCGAATATGTACAATATGAGTTTTGAGCAAACTTAGCTATGGCCCTCACTCTCATCTGGCTTAAAGAAATTCTTTGGCCTTTCTTCTAAAAGCATTGCAGTCTCTCAACCACTGTTTATAGTCTTTCAACGAGTATATTCTTTCGCCGTAGTAATCTGGAACTGGATTAGAAAATGACTGCGATGAGGGATCGACTCTGTGTTGCTTTATTTTCTGTAAGAATATTTTATCCTTGAGCTTGAATTGTGATAAGGCTGCCCGGTTCTTCAAGTTAAACAATGCTGTTCCAATGAAAGGCCCAAGCATATAGCCTACACCTCCTCCCAATACGACGGCTCCTCCCAACACCATGAAGGGATCCAAACCCATGATCGGTTTATCTACCTGAATTTCAATGTTACCCAAATACGTCAACGTTATAAACGCTCCTCCTAAGCCCGTAAGCGCGGAAGCAGCAACGTTGAGCCTGTTATTCTGTTTCTTCAACGCTAAGTAGTCAACCCAATTCAAGGTACCGGCACCACTAGAATTGTACCGAACGGACCTGGCAGCGCCGATCGCCGCTTTGTTAAAAATCCCAATATTCCTAAGCATATGCATTTCCTACTGTACCACTATTACTTAACTAATAGCACACTTCGTTCACTTATGCTGCTGATATCAGTACCTACTTCCCGACTGCCTATACAAATTTTCAATTCCAGCCCCTTTGTGTCACCAATGCCGATATTACACAAAAACGCGGAAACTGGTGAGAACAAATTAATCACCATCCAAATCATAGCATTCTTATATCTTAAAGACCAATCAATCAAAAATTTGAGACGTTTGCAAGGTACTGGGCAACTGAACGAATAGTATTGTTGAAGGTGAATTATTCTTTAACAGTTATAGTCGGTATACGAAACAGAATACGTTTGTTCCTTCATTTGTTCCTTCATTTGTAGCCGCTGAGACAACATCCTTGTAAGAAACAAGAACATGAATGAAGGGTCGGTTTTAACCAACGGAACTAACATCGACAATGCAGCGATTCACAGTGTTGATGTATCAAATGGGACGGAATCGGCGGCGATGGTGTCGTTTCCCCAGAATAGGGAGCAGCTTAATTCTCTTCTTCACAAATACCAACAGTTACTGAAAAGTTCTAAAGAAGCACGAGAAAAACACGAAAATTTCTTGAGGTACCTTGAGAATAAGGAGAATGATGGCGTAAGTTTTAAGGGTGTTTCACACGAATCGAGGCCCGTGTTCAAGGATCCCACAGAGCAAGAGCGCTCGGCCATAGAGCATATACTTTACAAAGTGAGCGAAGAGCACCAAAAGTTCAAACAGGCAGAAGAAGACTTCTACGGGTCCATAAAGGTAGAAAACTCTGAAGAAGCATTGGATTTGCAGTTGTTGGAACGGCAGATTGCCGGCTTGCAATTTTTGTCCAAAGATTTGGACTTACCAGAGTCCTTGCAAGTTGCGTACGAGGACAAAATTGCGAATTCAAAGAGTACTGATAAGGAGGCTGAGACGGCTCTATTTATTGAATCATTCTTATCGTCGAAACCAAACTTGGAAGACTTTATGGAAAGAGCAGAAGCTTTGGGTATTAAAGTAGCCCAGCCGCTTGGATCAATAAATCCGATGCAAGCTCCGGCAGGAAACTATTACACTGAACAAATGGTTTCATCCAAAATAGCAAACCGTATAAGAGAACTTCAAAATCTACCAGCGAACTTGGGCACCTTCCATACTGACTCGTTGAAACAGCAAACCAACTATGATGATTTGAAAATCAAATCATTGATCGAACTCAAGTCTTTGCAACTTCTAGCCAAACAAAAGCAATTGAAGAAGAACCTAATTGTTAACCAAGCCACAAACGCTCATTACGATAACCCTGCTTTGAACAAACTTCCACTTACGTTGCAGGCGAGAAGATCTATATATATCAGGCCAAAAATATTTCAGCCAAACCCTCATTTGTTGGCTACTCAGTTAGAGGAAAAGCGTAAGTTGGAGGCTAATAGAATCAAGCATGCATTGCATGTTGAAAAAGTGCGTCAAATTTTGGAAAATTCTGAAGATTTCGTAAACAGAAAGTTGAATCGCTTGAACAAAATTTCATCAATAACCAGGGCCGTGAACCTGTTCCACTCAATTACTGAGAAGGAAGAGTCTAAGAAACTAGAAAAAACTGCTAAGCAGCGTTTGCAGGCTTTGAAAGCCAATGATGAAGAGGCCTACATTAAGTTATTGGATGAAACGAAGGATCATAGAATTACCCATTTGTTGAAGCAGACCAACACATTTTTAGATTCTTTGGCTCAAGCTGTTAAAGTCCAGCAAGTCGAAGCAGGTGCTGATATCGCATTAGAAAGCAAAGCCGATGAAGCTGAACCTATGATAGATGAAAAGGGTGATACTGTAGAGGAATTGAGAGAAAAAATCGATTACTACCAGGTTGCCCATAGAATAAAAGAAGAAGTTAAGGAGCAACCATCTATTTTAGTGGGTGGTAAATTGAAAGAATATCAAATAAAGGGTTTGCAATGGATGGTGTCTTTATACAACAATAAGTTGAACGGAATTCTCGCAGATGAAATGGGTTTAGGTAAAACCATTCAATCTGTAGCTTTAATAACATATTTGATCGAGAAGAAGCATGAAGATAAATTTTTGGTCATTGTGCCTTTGTCAACAATCACTAACTGGACTTTAGAGTTCGAAAAGTGGGCTCCGAGCGTGGATATTGTCGTTTACAAGGGGTCTCCACAACAACGTAAGTCATTGCAAGGCTCTATCAGGGCCGGTAATTTCCAAGTTATTTTAACCACGTATGAATATATCATCAGAGAGAGGCCGTTATTGTGCAAATTCAGTTACTCTCATATGATTATTGACGAAGGTCATAGAATGAAGAATGCTACATCCAAATTATCAATAACTTTGAGGAATTACTATAAGACAAAGAATAGGTTAATTTTAACTGGTACTCCTTTACAGAATAACTTACCCGAGTTATGGGCATTATTAAATTTCGTCTTGCCAAAAATTTTTAATTCAGTGAAATCTTTCGATGAGTGGTTCAATACGCCTTTCGCTAACACAGGCTCTCAAGAGAAAATAGAGTTGACTGAAGAAGAATCCCTTTTGGTCATCAGGAGATTACATAAAGTTTTGAGACCCTTTTTATTGAGAAGATTGAAAAAAGATGTCGAAAAGGACTTGCCAGATAAGGTCGAAAAGGTCCTCAAATGTAACTTATCTGGTCTACAATATGTTTTGTATCAACAAATGTTGAAGCATAATGCACTATTTGTAGGTGTCGACGTTGGAGGAGCCAAGTCTGGTATCAAAGGTCTAAATAATAAGATTATGCAATTGAGAAAAATTTGTAACCATCCCTTCGTCTTTGAAGAAGTCGAAACGGTTTTAAATTCTTCAAGATTAACCAATGACTTGATTTGGAGAGTTAGTGGTAAGTTTGAATTATTAGACAGAGTTTTGCCTAAATTCAAGGCTTCAGGTCACAGAGTTTTAATGTTTTTCCAAATGACTCAAGTTATGAACATTATGGAAGATTTTTTAAGATGGCGTGATATGAAATATCTTAGATTGGATGGTGCAACAAAAGCAGAAGATCGACAAGATATGTTGAAGCTTTTCAACGCTGAAAATTCAGAATACTTTTGCTTCCTTTTATCCACCAGAGCTGGTGGTCTTGGGTTGAATTTGCAAAGTGCTGATACAGTCATTATTTTTGATACGGATTGGAATCCTCATCAGGATTTACAGGCTCAAGACAGAGCGCATCGTATCGGTCAAAAGAATGAGGTTCGTATTTTAAGATTGATTAGTAACGACTCTGTTGAAGAAGTCATTTTGGAAAGAGCACATCAAAAATTGGACATCGACGGCAAAGTTATTCAAGCCGGTAAGTTTGATAACAAGTCAACCGCTGAAGAGCAAGAAGCTTTTTTAAAGAGGTTATTGGAAGCTGAAGCAAGCAAAGATACGAACGAGGAGAATGATTCATTGGATGATGACGAACTTAATGAAGTCTTAGCTCGTAGTGAGGCCGAGAAAGAATTGTTTGCGAAGATCGATAACGAGAGAATACTAAATGACAAAATGGAAGCCAGACAAGGTGGATTCAAAACTAGGTTGGTCGATGAAAAGGAGCTACCATCTGTTTTCACCGAAGACATATCTCATCATTTCGAAAAGGACACCAAAGAATTGAGTCGTATGAGAGAGAAAAAGAGAGTGAAGTATGATGACGGTTTAACGGAAGAGCAATGGTTAATGGCAATGGATGCTGATGATGATACTGTCGAAGAAGCAATTAAGCGCAAAGAAGCTCGCCTGGCGAAGAGAAGAAGAAACAGATCGTCTAGAACACCTAACGGCTCCTTGAGTGACGAGGACGACAATGACTTAACAAACGATGGAGAAATGGATGGCGAAATAGACGAGGAACAATCGAGGCCCAGGAAGAGGTCTCGTCGGTCGACGCCACAAACGAACGGGTACACCGAAGATGAGGACGATATTTCAGAACGCGAAAGGAACGAAGGATCAGATGATCTTGCCGAAAAATGCACTGCTGTGATTGATGAACTTTGCCAATTGACTGCTGAATCGGACGGCCATAACATATCAGAAATTTTCATGTCGTTGCCCTCAAGAAAGCTATATCCTGACTATTATCAGGTTATCAAACTGCCAGTTTCCATCAATCAAATAAGAAAAAATATCAAGCAAGAGAAATATGATTCGTTCGAAGCGTTCATGGACAGTTTGCAGCAAATGTGCACTAACGCAAAGACTTACAACGAGGAAACCTCTTGGGTTTATGAGGATGCTTCCGCCGTTGAAAATTTCATCGCAACTAAAATCTAATGTAATATAGTCTATATAATATCAATTAATCGTATTTATAACTCCGAATTTCAAATCTGATCTTGAAATCCAAAAGTGCTTAGCTGGTGGTCCGATCTTTGCTTATTGTTAGAACCCTCCAATCACGATTCGTGTATAGAATATTAGCTAAAGAAGTTTTTGTGAAAAAGTCCGCAGCTGCAAATTGACATAGTCTTAGACATTGCACCAATTACTAATGGTCCTAGCGGACTAATTACCCGTGCAGAAGAATAGCCAAAGTATTGTAGCAGGTCTAGACTTCCATTGACTTAGTAAACGGGAAGTCAAGATGGAGCAGAACGTGTAGTTTTAGCGGTAACTCCGACCGTGATAGCATTACCCCATCTGGTCATTATATATAGGGAGAGCGTGAATTTCGTCTAGAAAGCTAAATCGACAAAGTTCGAAGAGTAGTTCCTTTTAACGTTCGTTACTCGATTGACATTCAAAAGCTCAATTAAGATACACCATGTCAACAGCTGCATTCAAGAAACAGACTGTCTCGATTTCTAAGGTATTCCAACACTATGGGAAGCACAATTCCAATGCAAAGTTCGCAGGTGCATTAGGAGCCTTAGTGGGTACCGGGATTTTAGCAAGTGCTTATTTCAACAATAACAACAGAAACTCTTCTCCTAACACGTTCGGAAAGGCATTGGCCGCTGGAACAGCTATTGTCAATACCGCAGAGATCCCCAACGGGAAGGAGTTCAAAGACTACCAGGGCCTCTACAATGAAATTGCCCAGAAAGTGAGTGATGAAGACGACGCTGATGACGGGGCTGGCCGCTATGGGTTGCTTACGCGTCTCGCATGGCACACTAGTGGTACTTATAAGAAGGAAGACAACACAGGGGGTTCTTTTGGAGGTACCATGATTTACAAACCTGAAGCTACGGACGGAGAAAACGCCGGGTTGGAGCACGCCAGAGCCTTTTTATCTGAGTTCAAGGAAAAGTATTCCTGGTTGAGCTACGGTGACTTATGGACTTTGGGTGGTGTTGTTGCCGTCCAAGAATGTGGTGGTCCCAAAATCAAGTGGAGACCAGGTCGTATCGATATCTCTGATACTAAGAAAGTGCCAGAAAATGGCAGATTGCCTGATGCCTCGAAGGATGCTCCTTATGTGAGAAGTATTTTCAGCAGAATGGGCTTCACCGACCGTGAAGCTGTGTGTTTGATCGGAGCTCATTGCTTGGGTAAGTGCCACACAGACAGATCTGGTTACGACGGTCCATGGGGTCCCTCCTTCAACATGTTCACCAATGACTTTTTCGTCAGGTTGTTACAAAACTGGCACGTTAGAGACTGGAGTGGCAAAAAACAGTACGAGGACGATGAAACCAAGTCCTTCATGATGTTGCCAACCGATATGGCCTTGAAAGAAGACTCTGGCTTCCTCAAATACGTCAAAATGTACGCCGAAGATGAGCAATTGTTCTTCAGCGACTTTTCAAAATACTTTAGCACCCTTCTCGAATTAGGTATCACCTTCCCTGAATCCTCCAAGCCATGGGAGTTCAAGACTTTAGACGAACAAGAAGAGTAAGTTTCCAAAACGGGCCTTAAGCTCGATTTGTTGTGTGCTAGGGCTGCTGGGGTCTGGACTACGGCTTTCTGGTCTTGGAACATCAGTATATTGCAGCATAACGTGTGTAATTCTCAGTATACAATTTTTTGCGCTTGAAAAACTATTTTGTAGCGACACGACTTTTTGAAAAATTTTTCACTTTGTCTTACTCGGAGTAGGCCTATTCCATAGTATATATTGTGAAGGATTTTTTTTCATCTCGAATAAAGTTGTTTTTTATCATCATCATCAGCCAAATATGAAGTACATTCAAACTGATCAAATCTTGGATATTCCAGAAGGTGTCACTGTTGAAATCAACGCCAGAAACATCAAGGTTACTGGCCCAAGAGGTACCTTGACCAAGAACTTGAGACACATTGATGTTACTTTCGGTAAGATCAACAACCGTGCTATTAGAATCACTGTTCATAACGCTGAAAGAAAGCACGTTGCTGCCTTGAGAACTGTCAAGTCTTTGATTGCTAACTTGATCACCGGTGTTACTAAGGGTTACAAGTACAAGATGAGATATGTGTATGCGCATTTCCCTATCAATGTTAACATTGTTGAAATTGACGGTCAATCTTACGTTGAAATCAGAAACTTCTTGGGTGAAAAGAAGGTCAGACACATCAAGGTGTTTGATGGTGTCACTGTCGAGCCATCTTCTACCCAAAAGGATGAATTGATCTTATCCGGTAACTCCTTGGAAGACGTTTCTCAAAACGCTGCTGACATCCAACAAATCTGTCGTGTGAGAAACAAGGATATCCGTAAGTTCTTGGATGGTATCTATGTTTCCGAACGTGGTACTATTGTGGAAGACCTTTAAATAAATCTGGTTGGTTAATATCTAATAGTTACAATTCTGTATTAATACATCCTCTTTGTTTATATTTGGTTGTTGTTTGAGTTTCCAGGGTATATAGTTCAATGGTTTTGAATTGGGTTTACCCTGTCTCATGTGAATCGTTATCGAGCTCAAAACAATACAGAGCCACCTACGATTCACTGTAGTACCGAGACAGGTTATTGCGACTGACTCTCATGGCATTTTTTGGTGTTTGTGATTGTTTATGCAGTAACTTGTCGAATTGAGCCTAACGTTTGCGTACCGGTGACGAGAGGAGGGTTTCTGGGTCTTTCACCAAAGAACAGAAACTCTCCTCCTTTAATATGGCCATATTTGTGGTTATGAGCGTTGGCCCCCCTTCTGTTCTCGAGGTACTACTCTCGAAATGAACTTGTTTCTCTCCCGCTTATATTCTGCAAACGAAGCAAAACCGCCCCCTTGTATTGCGGTCTGTAAAGACGTTCAACCCGGCCATGCTTTGGAAGTTTCTTTTCGAGAAAAAAAAAAGGACTCGCAGTCGCGGGCTTTCACTTTCGCATCCAACTACTGCAACAAGTCGCTAAAGTTTGCATTCTGATACACTTTGCATCATGGGGTTCTTTTTTTGAACCGCAGGTCAAATCTCGTACCATGTCGCACACCGCAGCATCTGGCATTTGTCCATTCCCGGGCCCCAAAGAACTCCGAACCAGCCGTATTCTCCGGTCCTGTCTCCGGCCCTACTCACTGGGAATGCCGCGCCTGTATTCCCAAAACCGTTCCATGACCTTTAGTTTGTAAGTCATCGTGCCTCGCACAATGCCTCAAGTACCTCTATGCTCTATACTTCTATACCTCTACGCTTCTGCCTCTCTAATTTCCTCCCACCAACCTTAGATGAAGTTCATATCTTGATCCGTTCACTCGCGCCCAGTGTTCTCCGGGCACCTTTTACTCACTGCTCTAGCTTTGTACCATTCATTTACACTATAACTCTGACGGCGTAACCTAAGACTACCTCAGCGTACCTATAATTAACATCTACGCGCCACCTCTCGCCCAATCTGCCAATGAGTCTTTGAAAATCTGGAGTTACCGATCCAACTTCTTTTTTTTGTCCCGGGGACGTCGGAGCGGCCTCGGGATTTTTTCAACGAAACAGCGCGGACAAATTACAAGTGTTATATAGGCACAAATTTTACTTTGTTATAATTTACTTATATTATACTCCTTCTTTATACCATTGTATGATCTATAAACTAAAATTTAGTTTTAGATAGAAGAACGATACTTCAAAGTTATAAACATAACAATGCTTAGAGCTTTTAAAAGAGCAGTGCCACGGGCTCAATTAATGAAGGCTCTGGTGAGGCCCTTCGTTCGTACGCTTGCTACTGGTACGGACTCGTTTTTACAAACGAATAACGGGAACTATATTGACGAGATGTATGATGCGTGGAAACAGGATCCATCCAGCGTCCATGTGTCATGGAATGCATACTTCAAAAACATAGAGTCCAATAACGTGCCCCCCTCCAAGGCCTTCACGGCGCCCCCAACCCTCGTGCCTTCGCCAGCAGGAGGAGCAGCCGGATTCATGCCGGGGTCGGAGCCATTGAACGAAGATGTTGTTACCCACTTGAAGGTGCAATTGTTAGTGCGTGCTTACCAGGTGAGAGGACACCAGAAGGCAAGAATCGACCCTTTGGGTATTTCGTATGGGGAGAACACCATGATCCCCAAGGAATTGACCTTGGAGCACTACGGCTTCACGGAAGCGGATATGAACAAGCAGATTACGTTAGGACCTGGTATCTTGCCTAGATTTGCCGAGTCAGGCAGAAAATCGTTGAGCTTGAGAGAAATTATCGACAACTGTGAAAGATTATACTGTCAATCGTACGGGGTTGAGTACATTCACATTCCTTCCAAGGAAAGATGTGATTGGCTTAGAGAGAGAATTGAAATTCCTCAACCATTCAAATACTCTCCAGACGAGAAGAGACAAATTTTAGACAGATTGATTTGGTCTTGCTCGTTTGAATCCTTCTTGGCTTCTAAGTTCCCAAATGACAAGAGATTTGGTTTAGAGGGTGCGGAATCCGTTGTTCCAGGTATGAAGGCCATGATCGATACTTCTGTTGAGTTTGGTATCGAGGACATTGTTATCGGTATGCCTCACAGAGGTCGTTTGAACATGTTGTCCAACGTCGTTCGTAAGCCAAACGAATCGATTTTCTCTGAATTCACCGGTTCCAAGGAATTCGATGAAGGTTCGGGCGATGTGAAGTACCATTTGGGTATGAACTATGCCAGACCAACTACTTCAGGTAAACATGTCAACTTATCTCTTGTCGCCAACCCATCCCATTTAGAAGCTGAAGATGGGGTTGTTTTAGGTAAGACTAGAGCTATTCAGCAATACAAAAACGATACGAATGAATACAAGAAAGCTATGTCCGTTTTATTACATGGTGATGCTGCTTTCTCGGGTCAAGGTGTTGTTTATGAAACAATGGGATTTGCTAACTTGCCAGCTTATTCGACTGGCGGTACTATTCATATCATCATTAATAACCAAATTGGTTTCACTACTGATCCAAGATTTGCTAGATCTACTTTATACCCCTCAGACATTGCTAAAGCAATCAATGCTCCAATTTTCCACGTTAATGCTGATGATATTGAAGCGAGTATCTTCGTTTTCAACTTGGCCGCTGAATGGAGAGCAACATTCCATACTGATGTTATCATCGATGTTGTCTGTTACCGTAAGCACGGACACAATGAGACAGATCAACCAGCTTTCACACAACCATTAATGTACCAAAAGATTGCCGAAAAGAAGTCCGTTCTTGATTACTACACCAACCAATTAATTGAAGAGGGTACTTTCACAAAGGAGGATATCGATGAACATAAGAAGTGGGTTTGGAACATCTTAGATGAGTCATTCAATAAGTCTAAAGAATACCAACCAACTTCCAGGGAATGGTTAACCACTCCATGGGAAGATTTCAAATCTCCAAAGGAGTTAGCAACGGAAGTTTTACCTCATTTACCAACTGCCGTTGAGGAAGATACTTTGAAGAGTATTGGTAAAGCAATTTCTGAAGCTCCAAAGGGATTCGAAGTGCATAGAAACTTGAAGCGTATCTTGAACACCAGAAAGAAGTCAGTTGAGAGTGGAGAAGGTATTGATTGGGCTACTGGTGAAGCTTTAGCCTTTGGTTCTTTAGCTTTAGAGGGTTACCATGTCAGAGTCTCCGGACAGGATGTTGAAAGAGGTACATTTTCTCAACGTCATGCTGTTTTACATGATCAAGCTTCCGAACAGACTTACACTCCCTTGAATCATTTGTCTGAAGATCAAGGTGTCTTCTCCATTTGCAATTCTTCATTATCTGAATATGGTGTTTTAGGTTTCGAATACGGTTACTCTTTAACTTCTCCAGATGCTTTAGTTCAGTGGGAAGCGCAATTTGGTGATTTTGCCAACACAGGTCAAGTCGTTGTGGATCAATTTGTCTCTGCCGCTGAGTCTAAGTGGAAACAACGTTCAGGATTGGTTCTCTCCTTGCCTCATGGTTACGACGGTCAAGGTCCAGAGCATTCTTCAGGTAGAATTGAAAGATATTTACAATTATGTAATGAAGACCCACGTTATTTCCCAGCTCCAGAACTTTTGGAAAGACAGCACCAAGACGCTAACATGCAAGTTGCTTACCCAACAACCCCAGCCAACTTATTCCACTTGTTACGTCGTCAAATGCATAGACAATTTAGAAAGCCGTTAATCTTATTCTTCTCCAAGTCATTATTGCGTCATCCATTAGCCAAATCGAGCTTGCCCGAATTCACTGGTGAGTCTCACTTTCAATGGATCATTGAAGATGCTGAGTTAGGTAAGAGTATCTCCGCTAGAGAAGACATAAAGCGTATAATTTTGTGTACTGGTCAAGTCTACACTGCCTTGCACAAGAAGCGTGCTTCTATTGAAGATAAGTCTACCGCTTTCGTGAAGATCGAGCAATTGCATCCATTCCCATTTGCCCAATTGCGTGATCTCCTCAACTCCTATCCTGCATTGGAAGACTTAGTTTGGTGTCAAGAAGAGCCTTTGAATATGGGTGCTTTCTCTTACGTCAGCCCTCGTATGACTACTGTTTTGGGCGAAACTAAGCACGACAAATTGCCTTTACGTTATGTCGGCCGTGATCCTTCCGCATCTGTTGCTGCCGGTTCTAAGTCAATGCATACTGCTGAAGAGGAAAGTTTTTTGAAGGAAGCTTTTCAGGAGAACTGATTGGTTCGATTACGCTCACCAGTAATTTTGGCCTGTGCATGACAACCTGTTTAATGAGGTCTGTCTTTGGTATATACCGCAAAAGCATACTATTCACTATGAATGGTTTTGGGTTGTTTCTGACCATATTATATTCGACTTTTAAATGTTTTGTTTTAATATAACTTATTCTGTAAATGATTATTTTGTAGTCTTTTTACCGGTCTATGAGCCCCGCAGATCGGTTAAGTTGTTTCGCAGCCATCAGGAACGTTAATATGCGGAGACTTTTGATATTGGGCCGACTATCAAGAAGTTATATTTGCATGTTGTCCTTTCATTCATTCAATGGATAGACTCGAAGTTACCTGAGCATGACAGTTGACAGAAGCGATATTGCAAAAGCACCTATTTTACTCGATCTTGTTATCGTAACTGCAGATTAAGAGGGCTTACGGCAGTTATTGACATGAAATGTTACAGTATGTGATAAAAGCTGAAAATTTCGAGAGTTTTCACTGGAAAATGGAAAAGAGATCTCGCGGCGAAATTTAGTACCCCATACAGATAAGGTCTACAGTGTAAATATTCATTTGCACCTGGCTGATAAACATCGAACTTTGGTGGAAAGAGCCAAGAAAAGTGGGGCCAAGCTATTGAAACACTCACGTAATTAAGATTGACTTCGTCTGCACCCGTCACTTGTATAAAGGGAATATCACTGCAAGGTGGTGAAACTTCAATGTTGTGAATTTATCGCCAAAAACTTTGCCAGAAGGTATTTTCATACAAAAAACCGACAAAGGTGAGATCATTCAGTTGTTCCATGATTGAGTTCCCAAACTCGTTATTCTATTTGGATTAAGATATAGTACCGCCTTACCATGAACATTCCGAGTTGAGCTAACGCCTGGGCATAAATGTAGTTCTATCCATTCACGGCGACCCACCGTGACTGTTGCTAACATTGTCTGTTTTATCAAACAAGGGAGTAACAAAGAATCCTTACTTGTTTTTATGACTGTACCACCTATGGGGCTCCTATCCCATCCGAGGATAATCAATTTCCTGCCGAACGTCTGCTGCTATAGCTGGTGATGTCTCCATATATTTTGCTCTCTTCATTTACTCCTTTTGCATCCATCTTTCACCTTTTTTTAATCTATATCAATATTGAAGCCTTAAGCCTTACCCTCATGTCATCACATCTCCCACCTTCGAATGGGCTATCCTTTTTCTTATTATTCGATCATAAGCATCATATCGGCTAGACTAATAAATGTCGTATCATCTGGGGAAAATACGACATTTTTCCAACTGCTATCACGACACAAGTTACTGCTGATTGTATTCATTTATAAATATTTGTGTACAAGATCGAAATGGGAGTAAAAAGCCCATTTTTATGGTACAGAGACAAGGAGAGTTTGAGTCTAGGAGGTGTTTGCCGGTATACTGTAATATATACACAGGTTGACCCCGAAAAACAAGAAATATACTACCGTTTAAAGAACATTGAGAAGCCATCGATTCGAGCAATTCATTTGCTAAATGGGCCTTTTATCTTATACTGTCATGTAGTGCCATATAACTACGATCATCGAAAGCAATTTGATGCGGTTGATGGGAGCACCAACAAAGAGGTGATATTCGAAAATCAAATCAAGCCGGGACAAACGTTCAATGTAGTTTTGAGCCTTAATAAAAATTCATACAAAGGTCAGTCGAGAGAGGGATTACCCATATACCAATGGTCAATTGACGTTGTGTCCCAAATTGTTATCACTACTAAAACGGTGATTTTATACGACTTTATGATTGGAGATGACTTCAAAGCTATGAAACTGTTAAACCACGGTTCTCTCCAGAACTCTTTAACAGCGATGAATAAAGAATTCACGAATAGTGCTGATCACAAGAATGATATTCTGTTAAATGAGGTTATGAATCCTCATTTGAAGGTACAAAAGCAGAACACGAAACAGCTATGGGACACCAAACCGAAGGACCCGGCTCGCCCGGTCCATTTGGTGATTCTCACACATGGCATATTTTCAAACTTGACGGCAGACATGTTGTACGTAAAGGACATGCTAGAACAAACACTGAATGAAAATATTCTTGTGAGGGGTTATGACGGTAATGCTGGAAAAAGTGAAAAGGGCATTAAAAAGCTCGGCTCACGAATGGCAACCTTTATAGTACGTCTAATTGCCGAGTTAGAGCAGTCTGGCATCAGCGTGGATAGTATTTCTTTTATTGCCCACTCTTTGGGAGGCCTAGTTCAATTATACGCTATCAAGGAAGTTTTGATAGAGAAAGGCTCGAACTATTTCTCGAAGAAAAACATACAACCAAAAAATTTAGTGTGTATGGCTAGCCCGTTATTAGGCATTCTAAGTGAAATGAATTTTATCATATCCTGGTTCTTAGACTTGGGTACATTAGGTAAAACAGGCCGAGACTTGACGCTACTGAGGAAAATACCGAATTTCAAAGAGTTCACGCATAAAAATGAGGCGCATAAAAGAGATTATTTCAAGCCGTTGCTAGAAGTGTTGCCTGACGACCCGTTGAAGGCTTTTTTGGGTTCTTTTGAACATTTGACAATATATGCCAACGCCGTCAATGATGGCATTGTCCCCTTGAGAACCAGTGGAATATTATATCTAGATTACGAAGCTTTAGGTGACGTAGGTAAATTGCGAAAGCATAAAGACGGCATATCGTATGATCATGATCTGATGCATTCGAATGCTTCTAACGACACCGTGGGCGAGATCCCTGCCGACGATGAGCAAGACAAAAAGGTATCCACATCAGAACAGAAAAAGAGTAATGATGATAAATATAAGCAGCTTTTCCTAATGAACTTCAACCCAGGTCCGAAAAACCATTTGCATTCCAAAAAACTAAACAGAAGAAAGCGAAACCTCATGAGAATAAACGCCAAGGGAACAGACTTTTTCAAAACCGATGAAGATAATAATAATGGAAATGAAAATGAGTCCAGTGAACCTACCACGGCCTTGTCGGAAAGTGGGGTCTCTTTGCAAAATCCACTGCAAGAGACTGCTGAAAATAAGTCTGATGATACAGAAAGCATTACCTTGAATTTGCCTCCTAAGGCATCGTCCATTGAATCAGCTATCAGCACAATCATTTGTCCTACCCCATCAGACAAGTTCATCACAAAACCGCTGGTCCGGCACCCGGTGATCTTCCATGACAAGTTTTATCACTTTGATAATTTGCCAATTGACTCTGATGAGTCTGATGATTTCACCAAGAAAAAGCATGCTACCTTTGGCAAGATGTTATTCAATTACAATGACTGGAAATTGAACAAACAAGTGAGGATTGCTAAAAAGTACCACGGGCCCGATTTAACTTGGAGAAAAGTTTTGGTTAACTTACCTCCGGACGCACATAACAATATAATTGTTAGGAGGAGATTTACAAACGGTTACGGCTGGGGTGTGGTTGATCATCTATGTAAAGAATTGTTCGAATCGAACATCTCTGAGACTATCAACGATATTGATAACGTCACGAATTCTAATGAAAAGATAAAGGCTAAAATATAACCAACCATAATGAAAGATAACCAAGCACAATCAAAAATCACAATCGTTACCAACCATAATCAACCATAACCAGTTATAACCAACTATAGCTAACCATAACCTTCTCATACAAAGGTAATAGCTTATAGCCCCACATGTTCTTCGCTTAACGGTCCTTACGTAATCTACTCTTATCTATCCAAGACTACGTAGATAAGGGAACACGATGGTGTTTATATATTTAGGTGGCATATTCGCTCTTTGGCTGGAGTCTCTAGGGTTTCACCGCTTATAATGGAAAATGGCCCACCATTTGACATTACGGATGAGAATCCAGTGAAAAGTATTTCATTTATTGTCATTGGAGCAGGATTAATAGGACCAAGACATGCGTCGCACATTGTGCAGAGAGGAGATTGCTCCCTATTTGCTATTGTAGACCACTCTTCAAAGGGCCCCAAAGTTGCTGAGGGATTTGGGGTAAACTTATTCAAAAATCTCGAGGACATGTTTTCATACTGCGAAGAAAATGCGATGCGATATCCTGATGCCGCTATTGTCGCAACTCCAAATCATACGCACCTCGAAATAGGCTTGAAGCTAGCGTCGTGTGGCATTAATTTACTCATTGAGAAACCATTGGCACCAAATGCGACGGATTGTAAGACATTGATTGACTACTGCAATTATAAGGGAGTTATATTATTAGTGGGGCACCACCGTAGGTTCAATCCATACATTGTTGCTACTAAGGAGCATCTCGCAAGGTTAGGAAAATTGGTGGGGATCCAGGGATCTTGGACTTTGAGAAAACCTGACTCGTATTTCTTGGAGAAACCGTGGAGATCTTCGAGCAAGCTTGGCGGAGGCACGCTATTGATTAACTTGGTGCATGATTTGGATTTGTTGCAGTATCTTTTGGGCCCCATTGAGAGAGTGTATGCCGAGCTCATGACGAAACAACGGTATGACGACAGCAAAAGTTACGAAGACCTTGCTGACGAGGGTGCTGCTTTGACTATGAGGTTTGCCAATGGGTGCTGCGGGACATTCATTTGCAGCGATAACGTCACGTCACCCTTCCTGTTTGAGAGCGGCACTGGGGAAAATCCTACAATTCCGTTCAACGATTCGGTTGCTGGATTGTATAGAATATTTGGTAGTCATGGGACTTTGTCTTTACCAGATATGAATTTGTATCATCAGAACGGATAGCCCGAAAGGTCTTGGTTAAATCCGGTCACCGCTGATCTGGTTAATTTACAAGCTTCGAGAAACAACCCTGGTTTTAATAGATTTGGGATGGTGACGCCATCGCCTTCGCCCGACTGTCAAATGAGTCCTCTTCAAGAAAACATGGCTAAGGACGCCAGGCCTAAACCCTTTGACTTGCAGTTGGATCATTTTGTAAATTTAATCAAGGGCCATGAGCATGAGGTTAAGTGCTCTGGTGAGGATGCTTTGAGAGCATTGCTTTGTGTGGAAACCGTGGTCGCATCTATTAAGACTGGCTTACCACAATACGTTGGAGATATTAATAGTGTTTACCCGAATTATGAGTTATTAAATGAATACTAATATTTCAAATAAATATATATATATATATATATTCATATATAGCGTCATAATCTTAATGAAAGCAGAATCATAATCTTAATGAAAGCAGAATCATTCAATCTAAATGCAGCTTTTTGAATTTGGCGGCCAAAGAACTAAACACGTCTTGCAACTTGAATTTCCTAATCAAAACAAACTCTAGAATCGATCTTGGCACCAAAAGAGCCACCCAACCTAGAAATGTAGCCATTGTGCCCCTGTAGAAATTCAAGCGGCCATTTAATGTTTTATTCTCAAAATCGTCAACGACTTTTTTTGCGTAAGTTTCAGCGGACATAGGATTGTTTTTACGGGCCATTTGTCGTCTTTCCTGCAATGCAGCCTCCATTTCTGGAAAGTTGTAAAGAGACGTTGAAGGTAAAGGTCTTGTATCCTCAATGTTGGTCCTGACGCCTCCAGTGACAATATTGAGAACTTTGACCCCGAAAGGTCTCATTTCTAACCTCAAGGTAGCAGCGTAATGGTGAATCGCTGCTTTTGTCGAAGAATAGGTCGATGATAATGGGAAAGGAATTATGCCAGCAACTGAACCAGTGAAACCAATCGTTCCCTTAGCATTGATCACCAACGGACCAAGTTCCCTAACTGTTCGCATAGGACCAAACACATTCACTTCATAGCACTGTGTAAACCATTCGTCTGTAACGTCTAAGCACGGAAACGTGCATGATTGTCCTGCATTATTGAACAACACATCCAAATATCCCCCAGTTTTCTCGTTGATGAGCTTCTTCGCTTCCTTGACACTATCGGTGGACGTCACGTCGAGTTTGAAAATGATCACGCCATGGTCTCTGGCCAACGGCTCCATGGGCTCGAGCCTACGGGCCCCAGCAAATACCATGTACCCACGCTTGGCGAACTCCGCAGCCGTAGCGAAACCTATGCCAGATGATGCTCCAGTCACCAATGCTACTTTTTGACGCTCTGGCATCCTTATCGCTTAGTTTTATCAAAAAGTCCTAGCAACACGTTATCTAGCAACTTTCATTAGTGTGCGATGGTCAACTATTTATATTCTTTCGCTTACCTCGCAAGAATTGAATGTGATAATAATACTATAGAAGCAAGGTGGCACAAACGCGACTCCCAGCCCCACAAAAACTTCAACATGCCCAAACTCTTTGAAGTCATTTCATATTTTCACGATAGCATTTACTCATAAGGTATCGTAGTCTCAACCGTAAAGCGTCTAAATCTTAGTATCAGTGTAGCAGCAGTTTAAAATAAATTGTAACGCTCCGCTCGGCAATTTGACGAATACAGCTGCACTAGTTTATGAGCTGAATTATAGTTAAGATTTCTCCATCTAACCTCATACTTTAGGATTATTTTATAAGCTAGTTTTGTAGTTCTGCATGTGTAAAGAGAGAGATATCTAATTAGAAATTGTCGTCGCTACGTTGAGATATTTATAGGCGAGAATTTGCAACCCGAATTTGCAACCCGAATTTGCAACCCGAATTTGCCGCCAACACAGACCAGTTATTTCTTCTTTACAAGTTCTGGAGAGCATTTCCTTAGGTTTATTAGTAGAAGCGGCCCTTTCCACCATGAATTCGGCCCCTAATTCCTCCATCGACACCACGAAGGAATTCATGGACAAACTCTCGTACGACACGTCGACGAGCTTGATAACCGACGACACAGATAGTAGCCTTTTCGTTCCCTGGGGAGGTGAGACAGGAGTGGCTTTGGGGCTCCAAAGGGAACAGCCCAAGTTGTTAGGAAGTAGCAGAAAGCTCGGGCCCGAAAAGGAGCTTGTCAACGATGATTTGAACCTTATAGCAAGATGCAAAGAGGCTGAAATACAACAAGAGTATTCGGCTGAAGAAGGTTTGATTGGCCATTACGGTAATGATATTGAGGGGGTTAGAGGGGCTCTGCCACGACAAGTTTCTTCATCTAACAATATGGCACTCACGAAGTACCCTTCGGTAAAAATTCAGATTCAAGAGCTGGCTATGAAAATGTCCAAATCATACTTTATACTTCTTTATCAAATGGAAAGTAAGTGTAAGGGTCTTCAAATGCGAGTTACTGAAGCTGAAACTCAAACTTACAATAAAATCTTGCAACTCGAAAGCTTTGGAAAAAAATTGCAAAATATTACCGAGAAAATTAAGAATTTCCAGGTGACGATGAATAGGTTGCAAGAAAGCTTGAAGTTATTAAGCTGCGAAAAAACGCGCTACTCCAATGCAGTAAGCGCTTTGAGAGATGAAAATCTTGCAAACAAGAACAAGTTAAAATCGTGCAAAAGCGAGATAAGCGAGTCAACAAAGAAGGTCAACTTGTACAAGAATAAAATTAGTAAATTCAAATTCAAGTTGGAAACTCAGAACTTGAAAATGTCCAATTTGAATATGCTCATTGATGAATTATCCGGTAATCTTTCTGAAGAAAAACTAAAAAACGCTTCGTTGGTCATGAAGAATAACGACATGGATACACAATACCATAAAGAAATAGAGAATATACGAAATCAACTTGGTATAAAGGTTGATGATATGGCCAAACGATTAGAGAAGGTGGTGGCAGCTAATACATACACTATGCCTGATGAATTTATTGATATATGGAAGAATATTCAAAGTAACTTCGAATTCAGCCTTTTCCTCTTGAAAAATTGGGTGCAAAAAAGTAGTAGTTTTTCTGAGAATATTGGAATAATTCTTTCGAATTTCGTTGAGGAAGTAAGAAATGCTCCTTATAATAGCACCATGACTGATAATTATGTACTGGACAACGATGAAGTTTTATCGGCTATCGAAAACTTAAGAAATAATATAATTTTGCCCAATTTCGCAGCCATTGAGACCAATAGTGAGACACTTTATAAAACTATCGGCAACTCTTTACATGACATTAAAAATTCAGCAACGAGTGTTGGCAAGTTAAGGCAATTGTACAGTGATAACTTGGCTAAGGCTGAAGATAGATACAAAATATTATCAGAGGAATACGATGGGCTAAGTAAATGCGTATCACAATTAAAAACTCGGGAGACTGAATACAAAGATCAGATATCAGTAGCGCAGACAAATGTTGAAACTCTCGGCAAAGATTTAGAGCTGGTACAGGCAAATACGGAAAATATGAGAAAACAATTCGAGGAAGAACGGGAACGTACTTGTAACAACTTTAAATCTCAAATTCAGTCTTACAAAAGGCTCAACGAAATGGCTATGGACGAAAAATCAAAGATGAAAGACGAGCTAGATCGGCATTATACAAAACGAGAAGAACTAGAGGGTTTTAGGCTAAGGCTCAAAAGACTCCAAGAGAAATATGATTCTGTCTCAAAGGAAAATGCAATCTTGAGTAAGTGTAAGAGCAAACTTTCTGATACTAATAAAATATTACGAAGTGAAAACGACAATCTTATACACAAATTGATGCAACAAACATTACATTTGGAAGCTAAACTGCTAAATATACAAGAAATGCGGTCAGAGCTAAAAATGAAAGATGAGAAGTTGCAGCAGGAAATGCAAGTTGTCCGAATCGAAAAAGCTAAATCGACATCATTGGAGACGAAAATCGAAGAGTTACAATCGTTAATCAAAAGTAAGATGAAGCAGTTCCAAATCGAGAAAACAAATTATAGCAACACCTCAACCGCCTTGAAGGAAAAAATCAAGATTCTTGAAGAAGGTTTGCCAGATCAAAAAATTCAATCAGATACTGCGGAAAAGGTTCCTCGTGTCAAGCTTCATAACTTTGACAAATACGTACAGCATCTGTTGGATGCGAGCAATATCAAAAATCGAAAGCCGACCCTCTTCAAGTTGAGTGACATGGAAGGCGATTTGCAACGTAAGAGGGAAAAGTCTACATCGTTGGAACTAACTAACAATGTACTGGCTTTGAGGTTGGGAAGATTGCAAAAACAGTCCCTTCACACAACGGATAACCTACTAATGACCTCCGCTAGGATGATCAACACGAGGACGACGCTTCACGAAATCAATGAATCGATTGAGAATTTACCTCGGTACATTCCTCATAGTAGTACTCTGCATGAGCCCGCTAGAACTCCATTCGCCAATAAACGGCAACGAAAAAACACATAGTAAGACCAAATCTTCGGTTTTAGACAACGTAATATCAATAGTGTTGTCTCCTAGGAGCTTAATTCGTCTAGCAACTTTTCCTTGTCGAAATAATGCATAAATTTTACAGGCTTTTCTTGTCCTTGTTTAACTACATGCAAAACAGGAACATCGTAGCAATAGACGTCAAACCACCTGGAATTCTCAGGCTTCATGATATCAATAGTTTCAAGTTTTATTTCTTTTCCGCTTAATGTTTTGTCAGCCATAGTAGCATCTAAGACTTTCTTAGCGTTGGTACACAACATGCACGTTTCTTTCGTGAAAAAAGTTAATGAAGTCTTCCAAACCATCGAACTTGTCGAAAAAGGTCTCCACGACATCTTTGGGCTAATAGAACCTCTTAACATGTTGATTAAAGAACGACTAACTAACGTTGGATTGACGACGTTTATTTGTGGTTTTACTTTGCCTCGATGTTCTATTTTATTCGCGTATTGTCCAGAGACCTAAAAATAGTACTCGGCATATTATAATAAAAGTCAAGCAAAACATAAACCTGCTCTACAAGTTACTCCTCTTTTGAATCAGGAACAATACGCTTTATGACACACTTTGCTATTATTTGTGGAAAGCGAGTCGTTCGTTTGGACAGTTACTATGTTCGTGGGGTCATCACATCACTTATATGCGAGACCATGCATGAAAGTCACAATAAGCCATAACTATTTAACAAAAGGTACACAGCAAGTCAACTGTTGTTCAGGTTACATGTTGAGTATGAAGTATCCAAGATTCTAAATTTAGTTTAAACTAATCCACGTTCTGAATATTTAAAGGCTGCTTAAAACCTTCTAGTGAACAGATCCATTTGGAAATCATTAATCAATACTCAAGAACCGCAAAAAATGAAAATCTCCGCTGCATTATCTATTACTGCCTTATTAGCTGGCGCTCAAGCTGCTGTTTCCAACGTCAAGTTATTCACGGAATCGGCTAACCAAGAAGTTTCTGGAAAGGGATTGAGCGGCCTCCACGAAGGTGCTGGTATCAATGTTCTCTTTTTGGGATCAGACTCGGAAACCTTCCAATACGACTCCGAAACGCAATATTTGCTGTTCAAAGCTACTGAGCAAATCGACTACTCTTTCACTTTTTACGATAATACTGCTATTGTTGGTGTATTAGGAAGCGAGAAGGTCGAGTTCGACGGTGATTACTTGAAGGTCAATGGCACTAGCGAAAACCTCTATGCATGCAAAAACATCAAGTTCGATCCATACTCCTATTCAAAAGAAAGCTATGCTTTGACCCAATACTTTGCCGAAGTCCCAGCTGACTGTGTTGCAGTTAAAGTTAAGAAACAAACCGCTTAAGAGAATGAGCGAACCAAATGCGATTCGCCAATTAAGCTAAGCTTGTCCCATGGTGATCGTGACTGTTTGCTTTAAGTGAAAAGTTGAGGTATATGTACTGTACTTTATGTTAATATATGCTGTCAATTCACGCTATGGTATAGTTCATGATTCTTTTATTCAAATGAGATCCTCGTATGAATTACTCGGAAACTGTAATTTCTCCACCACAACCAAATTTTCCAGCCATCGTCGTAGCAATAAGTCTATTAAAGGCTTAAATAAAGCCACTGACCCGCTCTTCATCCCATCTGTTCAACTTCTCCTTGCATAAATGGTACAGCTTTCTAGTACTACGAAATTCTTTTAACATTTCATTCAAATTGCTTTCAAAATCCTCCGTATTACCGTTACTAAGCAGTCTGGCCACTCGCTTCGACTCTTCATCTTTTCTAAGGATTTCTTTTTTGTACTTGTTCTTTAAAAACACTTGATTGAAATTTGATGATAAAAGTTGATACTGCACTGTCTCAAGGTTTATGAACTCATTATAAATGGAGTTTATCAGAGCAACTTGCTCCTTGATCTGGGCTCCTGTACCGGAGTAAGAGATCAAAACATTCTTTATTTCATTAAGCTTCTCTATTTGCCAATTAAGTGCCTCTATTATAACATTATTGTGTCTCTGGTACTCGGGTAGTTGTTTTATGTAACCAAGGACCAATTCTCGCAGTCTGGCAAATTTATCGAGGATAGACAAAGGCAAAGATTCTAGGGATTTAGGCAATGGAAATGGATCGAGCTCTTTGATGGTCAACGGCTTCAATTGCTCCATTTTTTACTGAAGACTGGTGATTCTTACAAGAAGAATTCAGTGAGGTCTTTTTTCGTTTTCGCAAATGTCTACATATGAATGAAAAAAGTCTATACCTATATTTCTATCTATCCACGAACTCATTATTTGAGTTGAGATTGTAATTTGAGCAAATTCTTCTGGTCCCTTTTCAATTGCTGTAATTCAAATCTCTTATTTGCCCACCTTCTTAATTTTTCCCCGTAGAAGTAACAAAAGATAGGGAAAGGAATACCTAAGGCTAGGGCAATTAGCCCAAACATGGTATTTGCCCAACCGTAGGTTAACTTTTTATACATAGGTTGAGCAATCAAAGGCATTGAAAAACCAAATAATGACCTAAATACAGCAGCCGCAGCAACGGAAGAAGCAGCAGTGAAACTGTTCATGTCAATGAGATAGTTTTGAATGGTTTGAAACACAGCGATGAATGAAAAGGCAAATAGAGCAGAACCAATGGACGGCATAATCCAATGCAACTTTTTTTGTACCGACCAGCCGTACCAGAACAAGCCACCAGCTATACCAATTCCTGAAAAGCATAAGCAGGGAAGCCTGAATTCAGGCTTGGGGACTCCGTGATTTTTCATTGTGAGATTGTGATAAACTTTGTCGATCATGATAGTCCAAAACATCACGCCCAACACAAACCCGATACCCATGGGAATGTACATTAACCCAGTTATGCCCCTACTGAAACCATAATCCTTCTCGAATATGGTCGGGAACGTCACAATCATGAGGTACATGAATCCGTACGTGAATGCCATGAAAGATCCTAGACCTATGATCATGGGATGAGTGAATAACAACTTGATTGGCCTTGTCATTGTAACGTACATCTTTCCGAAGAAGGTTTCTCCATTAGTGACCTCGTAGATTGTGTGTAGATTGGTGTTCCCGGTCACTTTCCGCAAGCGGTTCGCTTTACGCTTGAGCAAAGTGGGCGCATAAGTTTCCCTGAAAAAGAACGTACCGAGAAGCGCAACGGTACCATTAAAGATACACAACACGTAAAAAGCCCACCGCCACTCCTTGTTTTCACAAACAAACAGAGACACCACCGGGGCAATTATAGGTCCTAGCAAAGGTGCTAATGAAAAACCCGCAAGGGCTACGTTCCTTGACTTTGCGTCAAACAAGTCGGATATAACACCAGCCCCGACATTTATCGGAGAAGAACCAAATAGGCCCCCGACAAATCGACAGACCATCATCTGGGATGTGTTTTGCGAGAGAGCACAACCAATGTTGAAGAAAAAAGACATCCAAATCGACATGTCCAAAACGATCTTTCTGCCAAAGTTGTCGTTTTCACTTAAGGGAGAAATGATGAGGGGTCCAACTGCCCATGCTAAAACTTGTATCGATACGATCATGCTGGAAATAACTGATGATGTGATTCCAAACTCCTGCGAAATTTGGTCTATAGCGGGCGATGGCATCGACGACGACATCGGAGACACAAATGAATAGATAGACATAAAGCCAACCATATATATCTTCAAACCAATTTTCCAGTTTCGAGGGTTCTCACGATCGTCGGGTCCATCCCATGTAATCAACTCGGGATCGAGCTTGTGAAATTCCTCTCCATTATTTTCAACAGGAACTGCTGTGTCAGGAAGCACGTCGTACTGGTCATCCAAGTTATCTCCCTTATTAACATAGCAGTCGTCATTATATCCATCCTCTAACTCTTGAGTCCGATATACTAGCTCCGACAAAATTGATTTTTTCGTCTGCGTACGCTGTAACTCGATATGCCCGTCGTCCAAATCACCATATATGTCTCGTGCCGAATAAAACCCTGACTCTATTGTGGCATGCGACTGCCTCGTTCCATCTCGCCTTAGCATAGCCGAGGGCCCGAGAGACCCTCCCGAACCTCTTCGATGGCCCTTTTCAAGATCTACGTGTTTATCAGTCGCTCCCGTGAATGCGATGGGCTCCTCAGTTTGGCCCGTAGAAGATACGGATAATTCGTTCCACGAATCTCCCACATACTCATCCTTTAAGCTGCACTTTTCGGCATCCGTCATTGTATGTGCCACTCATTTTTAGGCCTCGACGTTAACAGTAAAGCCTATTCTACTTTATATATCAATTCCAAATTTTTCAATTACCGAAGCAACTTTGTTTGCAGCTTATATTCGCGGGCCAAATCAAATTTCTCGGTTATCGATGGAATTGAGGGAACAATAGACATCGCGTATATTTAAGTGCCGACTCTGATAAGAAAAGTCAAAAGCGGCTAAGCTATATGATACCCTAATGAGCGAAAAGTTTTAGCACTAATCGGTATTAGTATTTGGTAAGACCACCGTGGCTTTCAGCATAGCGGATACAGTATTCTTTGCTGGAAGCCATAGCGCAATCATTATTCAAGCTGAAGCCCTTGGGTTGGAACATGGCTTCCTTGCTGACTACGTTGGACTCGTCGAATATGCCAGGAACATCCAAGATGTAGTTGAGTAGGCCTCTAATATGCACTATGCTAACATCACTGTCAGCAGCGGACAAAGTGACGCCCATGTAGTCTCTGAAAGATAAATTTGCACGAGCATCGTCACGCAGCAGCCTGTACTTTGTGACTTTGGACGCTTTTCTGTCGGCGAGCTGATCATTAGTAGGAATTCTGTCAAAGTGCTTACGTGGATACATGACATTGTCCTTTATGATAGACTCTATATCCCAGTAGGCGATGGAATTAGGGATAAGCACATTTCTTCCCTCACATTGTTTTTGGTTTGGTTTGTCTATAAAGTTGCCATCCTTGTCTATTTCTGCCTTGGTCCATGGTGGTACATGTGCCTTAAAATCCACGTATGAAGATACAACACTTATCTTGTAGTAAAACTTGTTATCCCGAGGGCTGTAGTCCTCTACCAAGACGATCAAATTGGGCCTATACATGGACTCACCACATCCACATTTGTTAAGATGTGCTCTTGCCCATCCGACATATACCTGTCTGTTTTTCGGTAATCTGAAGTGATCCGTGACGTGCTTCGGCGTTAGCTTGTCGAATGGTAATTTCACGAGCTGAGATCCACCTCTCAAGGGTCCAAAATGGTTGCGATCCTTCTTTTCGACTTTTTGTACAAAATCACATACTGCTGTATCTATTTCACAAGAAAGAATTTCTAATGGATCCATCGAGTAGATGAAATTGACGCTATCATGCTTGGACTTTATATTTGCCTCACTGATGAAGGGCGTCCAGTTCTTCTCGATGTAGGCGTAAGGCTCATTTCTTTTCTTCAAAACTTGCAAAGTGTTTGAAAATGGTAGGTACATATGCATAACTCGTTTACTTAGTTTGATACTTTTCATATTGAAAACTATTAAAGGCTCGTCAAAGCCCAATGTATTTTTCCTAAGCAAAATTCTCGGGTCCTCAGGTCCGTAATAATATTTTCCGTTCTCCACAAACATTTGAACATCAAACGAAACAGGCAAAAGGCTGGGGTAAGTTATATCCCTAGATGATAAAGATTTATCAAGAAGGACTTTGGTGAAAGAACCATCGCTGTTTAACACATTCTTGGTGACCTTTTGGTCATATGGTACGTGGATTGTAGTCTCTGGCAATTCGTTCCAGCTTTTGTCGAACAACTGAACGTATAGAAAACTAACAAATGCCTTATTTGGAATCCCTGACGGTGAATACATAATTCTGCTTACCATGTAATGCATATTATACTGAGGTAACCATGCAGAAGAGCCGGCGAACCTAAACCACTGTTTTTCTTCCGGAATTTTGGGCTTGAACTTATTTCTGGCCTGGCTCACAAGCTTGCTATATTCGCTACTCCTGCTCAATGCTTTCATCACTTTGTCAAAATCAGCCTCAAGGTAGTTTTGTTCAGTCAACTCAAACTTAGATTCGTATTCGAGAGCGCGACATACCTCTTGTACCTTGAACTGATAGTTTTCTGGCTTACCAAAAATATGATGGAACGGGTCCGAGTAGCTCTTCAAAGCCATTTCGGTGTACTTGTCATCTCCAAGCAAGGATGCATTGAGAGGGAACAGTTCTATCAAACTCTGCCTATCAATACCACTAGTCGTATACAATGACGATACCTTCGACCATAACGAGTTTCCCTTAATTTGGGTATGCGGGCCGATCTTCTTCGTGATGTGCGCAAACCTGTTCAAGTCATTTATAGAGTAGTCAGTGATAAGCAGTATCAAACCAACTACTGCTATAAAACCTAATACAGTAATCAAGAGCCTCACGTATCGTCTTCCGTAAGCCATCGTGTTGGAAGAAGACCCCTGGTGATATAAAAGCAAGAAAAACTACTATTTTAATGCTAGAATCCATCACTTTTAGCATTATTGTCAAAAATCATACTCAACGATTACTTAATCCACTGAATGCGGCTGGCGCGCTAAAGCAACGGCCTTATAGGCCATAAGTGGCATCAGCAGTGGGACATAGTAACAATACGAAAGTAACAAGGCGCAAATAAAATGATTATGTATTAGTACAGTTACAAAATGTAAGATTACTGTTTGCTGGAAATGGATTTTGACAACGATTGTTCAATTAGATCTATTGAATTTTCAACTTCGTTGAAATCCATGCCACAGCAAAGAGCGATTAATTTACAGTATTTGTTTAATTTATCGTCCTTGGGATACCTGGCAATTATTGAGCGAGACTGTTCTGAGTGTTCAGCAGCAGGATTCTCGCTTATATTTTCTTTGTTCTCCTTAAAATTGCTTTCGCGGGCAGTGCTGGTGGACGGCGCCGGAACTTCAAGGTGCTGAAGAAGGAGTTTTTTCAACAGGGCTTGGTGGGCGATTATTTCAGTCTGAAGCTGCACTGAGAGTTCGAGGCGACGGGAATCCGGCTGTAGGCCTGAATCCGATTCTTTTTCTAGAAAAGCAGATTCTAGCAGCAAGAGTTGGGCGCGCTGAAGCTTACGATGTAGCTCGGTATACTCCGAAAACAGCTTATCCAACTGGTCCTTTTTGTGGAGAAACTGAAAACTCAAATCGCTAATGAGACGATTGATCTCGTCCTGAATAATTTTATCTTTCTCGCTGTCAATAAGCAAGTAGTCATTGTTAGTGCTGTTATTATTCTGATGGGACTCACTCTCGATATCGTCTATCAAGTGGTCTAGCTTGAAGAATTGTAAGATAGTCTTTTGAGACATAAGCTTCTCATTATTGACCAGTTTGAGCAACTTGAAATACAACAAGAGCCTTTCGTCCTGTTCAGACAACTCCTTGTCGACCGCATAGGCCAAATCAGTGAGTTTCTCCGTCATAGAATTAGCGGTTGCATTTTGCAATTGCACAGCCATCTTAGAGAAGTATAACTGGGTTTCAAAGCTCTGGGTGCTGTTATTTCTAGCCGTCATGTTATTAGGCAAGTAGTGGACATTTAAGTATTTGTGTGTATCATCTTGTTCTGAGTTGATTTTTCCATTGTCATCTAGCCTCAATACATGATTATGGGATGCCAAATAGTCTTCCACCGTATAGGAAACAAGATTTCTCAACAGAAAATCGATGTATTTGTGATAGTTGATGAAAACCTTGATGCACTTTTTGCTCAAGTTATATGCAACAATGTGAAAAGCTGTGTTACCATTTATATCTTGGTGGTTGATAAATTTAGAAAGCAAGCTTTTTCTGTCCTCGAGGGAAAGCTTTATATCAGTTTCAGTGTCTTGTGGTAGCTTGAATTCCTGAAATTCTATAATCTTCGCAAATAAGCATTCCATGTAATACCTTGAAAAACGTTCTTTGTTTTTTTTGTACGCTTGAAGATCAGTGTTTCCATTTATCGAACCTTCAGTGGAGGTTCCATTTGCAGCTAAGGCAATGTGATGCAACACAGTTCTTCCATGGTTATCAATTGATAATATTGACTCGAACAATAAGTCTAATAAAGTCGGGAAGTTTTTCAATTGAAATGAATTGCTGAATTTAACTAAAAACATCAAGGGTGTCTCTCCCCTGATGTTTTTCAAATCAGAAGTCAAAAATTCATCAAATGTTGACAATAGGAATTCGACAACTACAGTATTAGCCATAGAACAGGCCCAATGAAATATGGTATTCCCATCGTTGTCAATTTCCTGCGTGATGTTAATTTTCGATAAGGGTTGTGGTGGGTTCAAAATGTTTTCTGGTACGCTGGCATCCTGATTAGATCTCGTCTTAGAATTATTGCTATCTTCTAGAAAGTAGTTCAATAGATTGGAGAAGTATTCCGAATAAACTGAATCATCTTTCGTCGACGAAGAATTGTTGTTGACAGAAGTTTGATGATGATATTGCAGTAATCCGTATGGATCATTTAAAGAGCCATTGATATTATTGTGACTTTGGTTACGAGAATGAACTATCCTCTCAAATGAATCCCTTGGAGTACCAAATAACTCTCTCCCTGTCATTAATTCGTCGTTGTCGTCATGATGAATATGATGCTCATGTGGGTCTATGGGAGTGGCGGTAATTTCATCGTCACTGCTTTTATCGGCTAACTCCAAATCTTCGCGGTTCGCATTCATATTACTTGCCATTATGTTCAATGCATCTTGTTCTGTATCTTGCCTCGATAACGTAGGATGAGCTTTTTTGGTATTAAATGTTCCTACGCTTGGGCCTGTTTCCGCTTTTCCAGATATTGGCGTGGTATCTGTGTGCTGTAAAGTAGGCTCAATACCTTGCAAGGGGACTCTCTTCGGTCTTCCTCTCTTTCTAGGTGGTTCACCAGGTAGTGCCGAAGTGCTCTTAGTCTTTCTAGCGTGACCTTGTTGATTCGCACCTAGGCTTCCGCTTAAGTTGACACTAGCTTGTCTCTTGGCCACGTTAGATGCTGATGCGTGACTGTGTTTTGGAGCCGGTGGAGGAGTTTCTGACCGTCCTTCAATATATGTAAATTCAAAGATCGGTTTCAAAGTCTCAAACACACTGAAGGATTTCGCGATTTCAGCTCCTATATCCAACGGAACATAAGTGCCTTGATATTTCCCGTATCCACCCTGAACTTTCTCGTGTATTCCTGTTTGCACATCTTTCTCCAATATTCTAGTTCTCTTTGCTTTTGGAAATTTAGCGATTTTCAAGATATGTGTAGCGTTTATCCATGAATCCAGCTTTCTCCGCATAATTGGTCCTTCCAGAGTGACAAACTCGAATACTGGCACATTAGAGTACGTTGCCGAGTATATCTGTGTATTAGTAGCCATTGTAGTAGTCTACAGATGCTTCTTATTCTTTACTGGTATCCTAAGTTTAGGCTATTTTTGAATTTCGATTATCACCACCACAGTGAGCTACGTATAGCTCCAGTTTTAATTTGCTTAAATCAACTAGGGTGCAAACGATGATTACCGTTAGTTATCTTCCTTGTAATTTCATATAGCTACTAACAATAATGTTTATTGATGATAGAACAAACATTAGGTTTTGTGTAACAATTACTACGAGAGAGCCTACGATACGTGATACTCGGTGAAACTAATATATTAGAATACAGAGGTGGGTATGAGGCAGATGGTCTCTGACACTTGAGAGCCGTCAGTTCCGACGTAAAAGTCTACGTAGAGTTTAGGATTTTTTACATCCTATGATGATCAGCCGAAGACTAGTTTGAGTAACCGATACGCCATTATGCACACCAACACTACCAAGAGAAGACCAATGTAGAGGAGGTATTTGAATAAATGCTTCATTGAGAGGTTGGAAGACTGGTCTTCGGTAAGTGGAATACTAACCACATGTTCTGCTGCTTGAAAGCACACGTCTCTTCGTTTGATGAGTTGACAATCGGAATCATCGATCTCCCTTTTCAAGATGGCCTTCCCGAGAAGAATACTTGTGTACTGTTGGAGAGATGGGTCGAATGTGGCGAATGCAGTGTCGAGAATAATCAGCTCTCTTTCTATGCCGCTGGTGATCTTCTCGATTTTGCGCAATTGCTTTATGATGGCTGGGGTCAATTCCTTGATTGAACTGACCTCGTCGGCGATGGTAATCAACTTGAAGAGATATAAGGCCTTCACCATCAGTTTCTGGATGGACGTGGTTTGGTTAAGCAAAAATGGGATCAACAATTTCTTCAAATTGTCAAAGCTGTTGAAAAATACATCGATACAGTTTAAGTTTTTGATTATGATTTCGAAAATCTCATTCAATGATTCCACGCATAACAAGCACACCTTCTTGATCTCCTCCTCGTAATTGCGCTCTTCCCAGTTTCCCTTTCTCGTGACATCGCCGTTGCCCTTGTCGCCAAAAATCTTATTGAAGTCCTCTTCGAGTTTAAGCAAATTGAGCCGTGTTCTATTAGTCATAAGCGTAATATCATTGTAGTTTGGCACTTTTCTCAACAAGGTACTGTAAATCGTGATAATATCCCCATAGAGATGTACTATCTTCTTCAGGCTCACGAGAAACTTATACGAAGCGTTATTTAAACAATACTTGAATAACTTCAGGTGGGCCAATATTAGTTGTTTGTCGGATTCATCTAGCTCTTCTTTATCAATACATATTCTTCGATCTCCCACCGTATACGTCATTATCTCTATGAGATTTCCCTAGTCCTTGTTTTCCCTTTTTATTAATTGGTGGCAGCTCATTGAAAGAACTGTTGACTCAAAATCCGCGTGAAAGCAAACGCAGTACGCTATAGATTTTAATGTTTTTTATGAAAGCAATAATTAGAGACATAACAGGTGATGGGGGTCTTTGGAATGTTCAGACAGAAGGGATTTAATCCCAATGAGTTTGAGAAGGAACTTACTCAATTGACGCAGCAAATTTCTAACAATCAAAGGAGGTATTATAAATTGAAAGGTACATCGGAAAGGACGATCTTCTTTGAATACAAACTATTCATCTTAGTATATGTGATGTCGATCGCGTACCAGTACCAGATGACGCCAAAGTCACCTTTGGCCAAAAACCGAATGGCCAATTTCTTCAGACAGCAGACCGGAGAAGGATTCATGTTTATCATGGGATTCCCTATAGCGTCATACTTAGTGATACTTCTTACTCGTCACATATTCAGGTTTTTTCTCAGTAAGTCGGAGAAGAGCCTTGAGGCCTTAAAGAAGAAGCACGCAAGCAAAATCGAGGAGTTGAAACGGCTCACTAACTTTAATGCAACAAACGATTTGCTCAACAAGTATGGCGATTTTGAGGGTAAGCCCGCCACAGAAGGTAGAGAACGAGATGACAAGAATGCTAAGAATGCGAGGAATGAAGGTCTGAGGTCGTCATCTGCCGTACCACGGGCATCGGGCGTGCCAGGTGGACCCGGGGGCGCTCAGAAACAACAACAGCAGCAACAGCAGCAACAAGTGTCTCAAAATTTGCATGATAGGCCATTGACCCCGCCAGCTCCTATCAAAAGAACTTTCGCCGATAAGATCTTAGATTTCGTTATAGGATCTGACAATAATGAGGCAATTGAGAACAGGTTCGCCTTGATCTGTAAGCAATGTTTGATGCATAATGGCCTAGCTCCACCCGGCTGCAATGATCCTTTCAAAGTGTCCTATATTTGTCCGCACTGTGGTTTCATGAATGGAGACATGAATGAAGCAAGACACGAGGTAAATCCGATCGAGTCGGAAGCGATTAGGGCTAGTTGCTCCAATTCAGTTGAAGTTGACCTGGAGGTCAACAGAGCTTCCATCGACGCTAATGTCCAGGAGCCTGAAAAACAGTTTTCGGTTCTCTCTGATGGAGCAGAGGCGGCGTCTTCTACTAGCTCGTTAAACCAGCCTGCTTCTCCGTCTCCAGAAGATATCAAAGAAAACGTGGCTCAGACCAGCATTAACCCGGGTTCCTCGACAGGAATTCAGCATCATTCAAGCGACTCTGCAAGGTCTGAGTCCAGGCCGCTTAATAGAAAAAAGGATTAGTTGTAATGTTGCGACTTCGGGAATAGTACTTATAGCATATAGTGAAAGCGATTGTGTTATTTAATACGTAATCTTTATATACCTATTCACACTTAAGACAATTCCATGATCGCATTAACCATGTCACCGTCGTGCGCTCTCAAGGCCTTAACAGCTTTGCCTCTCGAAACCTGGGTTTGCTCGACAATGATGTCGACGTCCTTGGAGTCTAACCCGCTTTCGTCAACTTCACCATCGTCCTCTTCCTCCTCGATTTTGTTGTTGTCTTGAAGAGAAGCCTTTTCCATGTCGGCAGTGATAGCTTCTTGCGACTTGTCTTCCTCCTTACCGGCGTCACCGGCGGCCTTGGAAAGAGCTTCTTGCTGAGCTTGTTGTTGTTGAGCCTCGGCAATTCTCTTGTTCATGTCATCAACCTTGGCTTCACCGAAAACGACGTAAGTACCGGCAGCAGATCTGAAGACGTCTGGCTGGTCAATAGCGTAAATCAAGTTACCTCTTTGCTTGAACGTGACTCTGGTAATGCCCTTGATTTGCTTCAAGTTCAACTTCTTGATCAATTCTCTGGCTTTTTTCTCGTTCTTGGATAAGATGGATACATCGGCGCCTTGGGGGATTTCTTCAATTGACATTATATCTTATTTAATGCTTACTAGTTGGGTGGCTCCAATTTTCTTCTCGACCACCCTATAAAGCCTTATTTTTCACTACCGTACCCGTTCGTCGTCGACTTCCAAAATCGGCTGACATAATCAAATTCTAATTGTCAATCATTACCCGGATATAGTCCATTTTTTGTATGGGCGTATGGGTGTTATTTTTTACCTGGTGTATGGCTGTTTTTTCCAACGGTCCTATGTATTACCCGCCCTCAATTCTCTATATGGGTGTAGGGCCTTTCAAATTTTTATCTGGTGTATGGATGTTTATCCCCAGTGTTCTTCCGGAATTTACGCAACATTTTACGTTCCGGACTCGCCGAACGCCTGGACCAGCCATGCATATGCCCCCGGCAGGGTTGTAGCCGCCTGAAATGAAGGATCTATAGGTTGACAGAAACTTGACAGGCCCTCTGTGCATCTGGAAAACTGTCAGTGAATATTCCTCACCAAAATCCTACTTATTCTTGCCAATTTTTGTTGCCGAAATACCGTCTGCACAGCTAATAGCAGGCACTCGAGCTAGACTGAGCCATCAAGATAGAGGCCTGCATATAGACCAACCATATAATAAGAACCCATCCGTTTATATATCTTCTGTAGGAGAAAACATACAACAGTATAGGTCAAAGGTAACAGTTGTGGTTGTAATAGCTCGGAAAAACATCGGTCATTTGCGGAATAGTTGTGCAAAGTGATAGGTATCAAAAGTTTGCTTTCGGAGATTGCTTTTGCTTGATAACAGCACCGAGTGGTTAAACATTAGTAATAAACAGTTTCTGAAAAAAAAAACTGAGCTAGATAAGAGACATATCGGAAGAGATTATGCAGACTCCTTCGACGTTTGGGTCCAACTCGGGGTCGCAGAATTCGATCGCCATGAAAACAGCGCCTGAAAACGACGTGGTGCACGAGAACGAGGGAGGGTCTTCATCGTCGGGCACGCACGTTGATCAACACGGGGAGTCGTCTCAGAAACCGCCGGTAAATGCCAAGTATGAAGTAGAAGACCTCTACAACACGCCGGCGCCTAATTTCAAGTCGAAAGTGCAGGCGTACTTTTATCGCAGGGGTATGGCGTCGATGCCTGAATACATGCAACACATCTATGAAAACACTCCGAGGTATGTGTATGTAAACCAAGAATTACCGGAAAACCTTCAAGATCCCAAAACAGGCCATCCGCTTCTACTGTATCCTAGAAACAAAATCAGAACCACCAAGTATACCCCATTAACATTTTTACCCAAGGATATTCTCTACCAGTTTACCAACGTTGCTAATACATACTTTTTGATTTTGGTCATTTTGGGAGCATTTCAGCTTTTCGGTGTGCCCAGTCCTGGGTTGGCAGCAGTACCTTTAATTGTCATCGTGTGCATAACGGCAATCAAGGACGCTATTGAAGATTACAGAAGAGCATACAGTGATGCAGAACTCAATAACTATCCTATACATTTATTGCAAGGCTTGAATAATTCCAACGTGTTGACTACGTATGTCGGCCCTTGGAGACGGTTCAAAAAGGCTTGTACAAGATGCACAAATGCAGCTTTTAGAGGGTTAAAGAAATTTTTTATAATGGTATTTGGTAAGAAGAAGGTCAAAGCGGAGTTCGTAAGACAACAGGTACAGGAGGAAGAAAATGCTTTACGCAGGGTCTCCACGATTCATTCCGAAGAGTCGCGCCCATCACATAGGTTCTCGTCATCGAACAAGCCTAGAAAATCCACTCAAACTCATACATCTAGACAAACGCACTCTAGGCCGTTGGCCAATACATTGGTAAATCCAGAAAAATTTGCCGACAACTCCACAAATACGGTTTTCAAGAATCGCAGGTGGAAGGATATTGCTATTGGAGATTTTATCCGTGTGAGGGCTAATGAAGAAGTACCGGCAGATGTTATTCTCATTTCTACGTCGGATTCGGAGGGTAATTGTTATATCGAAACTAAGAACTTAGATGGCGAAACAAATTTGAAGGTAAAGAATGCTTTGAAATGTGGCGGTTCTGGTAATATCAAACATTCCCGTGATTTAGGTAATACCAAGTTTTGGATTGAGTGCGATGCTCCAAATAGTCAGTTATATTCCTTTAAAGGTACGGTTCATTACGAAAACTTTGATGAATTTGGAAAATTAGTTAATCCGGACGAAAAGGAAGCTGTCAATAACGATAACGTTCTTTTGAGAGGTTCTACATTGAGAAACACAAACTGGGCGATAGGCGTTGTTGTTTATACTGGCCCTGAAACTAAGATTATGTTGAACTCAGGCATTACTCCTACTAAGTCGTCGCTTATCTCGAGGCAGTTAAATTTGTCCGTCATAATAAATTTCTTATTTTTATTTATCTTGTGTTTCGTTTCTGGTTTGATTAATGGACTTTTTTACAACAAAAAGCATGTCTCAAGGTTATACTTTGATTTCAAGCCTTACGCTGATTCTTCAGCCGCAAATGGGGTAATTGCTTTTTTCGTTGCTCTTATTATTTATCAATCATTGGTGCCCATATCGTTGTACATTTCAGTGGAAATCATTAAGACTTTGCAAGCATTTTTTATATTCTCTGATTTGAAGATGTACTACCCAAAATTAGATTTTCCGTGTATCCCCAAATCATGGAGTGTTTCAGATGATTTAGGTCAAATTGAGTACATTTTCAGTGACAAAACAGGTACCTTAACTCAGAACGTCATGGAATTCAAAAAGTGCTCTATCAACGGTAAGCCTTATGGGTTAGCCTATACTGAAGCAAAACAGGGCTTGGACAAGAGAGAGGGTCTTGATATCATTCAGGAGCAGGAGAAATGGAAGCGTAAGATTGCTGATGATAAAACAAATATGATGAACAATCTTTTTCAATACAGTCATAATGATCAGCTTCTTGAGGAGAATGTGACTTTTGTTTCGAATGATTACGTCAGAGACACGATAACACCTGAGTTATTATCTGGAGTAGAACAAAAGCTTGCTAATGAAAAATTCATGTTGGCTTTAGCTCTATGCCATACCGTAGTCACAGACTCCAATCCAGAAATACCACAATTGAGGGACTTTAAAGCTGAATCGCCCGATGAGGCTGCTCTTGTGTCAGTGGCTAGAGATTTAGGATATGTGTTCAAAGAAAGATTAAGGCAATCGTTATCTTTAGATATCTATGGGCAGAATTACAATTTCGAAATCCTACAGATTATCCCCTTTACTTCAGCGAGAAAAAGGATGTCTTGTTTCGTTAGAACTCCCGATAACAAGGTACTATTGATCACCAAGGGAGCAGACAACGTAATTTTTTCAAGGTTGGCAAAGTCAAGTAACGATGAGATGATCAAAAGGACTGCTTTGCATTTGGAAGACTTTGCCAAAGAAGGTCTTAGAACATTGTGTATCGCTGAAAAAGAATTGGATCCTGAATATTTCAAGAACTGGTTGGGTCGCTATAAAGAGGCTTACGCGTCTATTGATGTTAGTAGGGATGAAATAATTGAAAGGTTAGACGAAGAGATCGAACAAGGATTGACCCTTTTAGGTGGTACAGCTATTGAAGATCGTTTGCAACAAGGTGTTCCCGACTCAATAGGAATTTTGAGAGAGGCCGGTATCAAGTTATGGGTCTTAACTGGTGATAGGATCGAGACCGCGATTAACATTGGTTTTTCGTGCAATTTGTTGGAGAACGATATGAAATTACTAGTAGTCAGGCCTGACGAAAACGACGTCGAGAACATAGCGTATGTTGATAATTTGATCACCAACTATTTGCAACAAAACTTTAACATGTTGCTTAATAATGATAACGCTGATGTCGAATCTTCCATGGCCGCCGCTAGAAACGACCACTCATCCCCTACATCCAAATTTGCACTCATCATTGATGGTGCAGCTTTGGGGCTCATTTTCAAAGATTTGAGCGGAGAAGATAAGTCTGTGCAAAACTTGAGGAGTAAATTTATGTTACTAGGTAAGCAATGTAAATCTGTTATTTGCTGCCGTGTCTCACCCTCCCAAAAAGCAAGTGTTGTGAAGATGGTTAAATCCTCTCTTGGTGTCATGACTTTAGCGATCGGCGATGGTGCCAATGACGTAGCGATGATACAGGCTGCCAATATTGGTGTAGGGATTGCTGGTGAGGAAGGAAGACAAGCTGTAATGTCGTCTGATTACGCAATTGGTCAGTTCAGATTCTTGACTAGGTTGTTATTGGTTCATGGGAGATGGTCTTATAAACGGTTAGCTGAAATGGTTCCCTGTTTTTTTTATAAAAATGTTGTGTTCACATTAACTTGTTTTTGGTATGGTATTTACAACGACTTCGATGGTTCTTATCTTTATGAGTACACCTATTTGATGTTTTACAATTTAGCCTTCACGTCCTTACCTATCATTGTTTTGGCAGTATTGGACCAAGACGTTTCGGATACTGTGTCGTTATTAGTTCCTCAACTATACAGGAGTGGTATTTTGGGGCTCGAGTGGTCGCAATATAAGTTTTCTTGGTATATGTTTGATGGGCTTTACCAATCAGTTGTTGCATTCTTCTTCACATATTTGACGTTTTATAAATCATTTGCTAATCACCTAGGCCTACAAATTGATCATAGATTTTGGATGGGGGTTGTTACAGTGTGTATATCTGTGACAGCATGTGATCTTTATGTTTTATTACAGCAATACAGATGGGACTGGTTGACGTTGTTAATAAACAGTATATCCATCCTCCTTGTCTTTTTCTGGACGGGAGTGTGGAGTTCGAGAGTATATGCTGCTGAGTTTTACAAGGCTGGAAGTCAGGTTTTCGGCAGCTTGGCATGCTGGTGCGCTATCTTCATCGGGATCATCATTTGCCTTTTGCCAAGGTTTACTTATGACTTTTTGAAGAGAAATTTTTCACCAAGAGATATTGATATCATCAGGGAAAGAGCTTTGAGAGGAGAATACGATGATTATCCTGAAGCTTACGATCCAACAGATATCGAAGATATCGAAAGGCACAAATTACTAAGCGAGTTGAAGCATGGGAACCATTCTGTCTTAGAGAGAATTGGTCAAAACATAAACAATGAGAAGCACCATGACGCACCAGCCAGCGGTGCGGGCGAGAATGCTGGTAATCCAATTAAGAAGACTTTCCACTCAATAAAGAGACGTGCGACTGTTTCCAGATCCAGGAAAGACACTATAGGCAGCAATCATATCAATAGACTCGATTTGAATCAATTGAGGGCTCAAATGATTAAAGAAGGGCAATACGCAACTGCGCGTAACTCTTTGGACAGAATTAATACCACTCATGAATTACCCGGTTTGACGCAAGCTGAGACCTTGATCTCTTACCATGCTAGATCCAGTATCAACTTTGATCGTTAAATGATTCAATCTACTTTTTTTTTTACCTCATCAAGAGATTTGATCACGCTGTTATTATAAATTCTTATCGTTTCTTGTTTATTTCGTGAACATAGGTTGTGCAGTCAGAGCTTTTCTGTATAAAGTCTACACTATATTTTCCTCCTTTATTTTTTTTTTAGTATTGTATATTATGGAACATACTTTTATTGATAATTTCTGTTGTGGCCCTTGTGTTTAGCGGCTCACGTATCTATGTATGTCTTATGAAAGCAAAACATTCAGGTAACTGAATCTACAAATGTCGCTATAGTTGTTCGCGACATGCGACATTATTGACCGATGTTTAAAGTATCTTGAATTATCGTCAAGCTATCATAATGTTTGATCAAGCTCAAGAATGTTTACATTCTCTGTTACAACTCCTAGCGCGAGTAATTATTCGTGCAAGGCATCGTTGTTGACTTTCGATAACGATATAAGGATTTTAGCAGATCCATGCTGGAATGGGCGTAATCATGAAGACATTCTATATATGGAGCAGCACTTGAAAGAGGTGGATATGATGCTTTTGTCGCATGCTACCCCGGAGTTCATAAGCGGATTTGTCCTACTATGTGTTAAATTTCCTAATCTTATGTCAGGCATCCCAATATACTCAACTCTACCTGTTAATCAATTGGGGCGTGTATCAACAGTTGAATACTACAGGTCCTGTGGTATACTCGGGCCGGTAAATAATAGTATTTTGGAGGTGGATGAGGTAGATGAGTGGTTTGATAAGATAATTCCTTTAAAATACTTTCAGACTTTAAGTGTATTTGACAATAGACTATTGATTACGCCATATAACGCGGGACATACTCTAGGAGGCACATTCTGGTTGATATCTAAGAGGTTAGAGAAGGTGATCTACGCCCCTTCCTGGAATCACTCCAAGGATTCATTTTTGAATGGTGCAAGTTTCTTATCATCTTCGAGTGGAAATCCGTTATCCCAATTGATGAGGCCGACAGCTTTAATCACGAACACGGATTTAGGCTCAACCATGTCTCACAAGAAACGTACCGAAAAATTTTTGAGTTTGGTCGATGCCACTTTAGCTAACGGTGGTGCCGTTCTACTACCAACCTCTTTATCAGGAAGATTTTTAGAATTATTGCACTTGATTGATCAGCATTTGCAAAGTGCCCCGATACCAGTCTATTTCTTATCATACTCCGGAACCAAAGTGTTGAGCTATGCATCAAATTTATTAGAATGGATGTCGTCGCAATTGGTAAAAGAGTGGGAAGAGGCATCATCGATGAATAATAATAGTTCTAATAAAAATAATTTTCCGTTTGACCCTTCTAAGGTTGATCTTTTACTGGACCCTAATGAGCTTGTGCAATTAAGTGGACCTAAAATTGTTTTCTGTTCTGGTATAGATATCAAGAATGGAGATATGTCGTCGGAATGTTTGCGGTATTTATGTCAAGACGAGAAGACAACAATTATCCTAACTGAAAAGACACATTTTGGCCTAGATAATACCATCAATTCCCAGTTATATAACGACTGGTATAGACTCGCGAAACAGAAGCTAGGCGATAATGTCGAAGATGGCCTCGCTGTACCTTTAGAGAGAGCAATAAATCTAGAGAATTGGTTTAGAGAAGAACCATTAATCGGTGCAGAGCTTAGTGATTTTCAAGAAAAAATAAAGCTTCAAAGAAAACAGAAATTACTTGCCAAAGTGAGGGATAGGAAGAATCAAAACTTATTGAACGCCGATACGATTGATGGTGATGACTCATCCTCCGACGACGATGATGTTAACTCTTCGGACGAAGAAGCATCTACCCTAGAACCCGCCGAGGCTTCAGTCAAAACTACGCACACAACAGGCAACACTACACCTGCAATAGTGAAAGTTGATGAGCTCTCCGCGCATGAAGCTTTCATAACGGACCATGTGAAGCAAACGCTTGATGCAAATCGCCCTCTAGACCTTAAAATAACGCATAAGCTAAGACCAAGACACGCAATGTTCCCGTACAATGCCAATTCTCATAAGCAAAAGTTTGACGATTACGGAGAAGTAATTGATATCAAAGACTTCCAGAAACAAGACGATACTAGTAATAATAAACTAATCTTAGAAAGCAAGAGGAAGTTTGAACAAAATGAAAGACGTAAATGGGACAATGTTGATGGTGGAAAGGGTAAGGACCGCGGTAAGAATTCAGATAGAAATAACCACAGCCAAAATAAACTCACGCCGCAAGAACTTTTAAATAATCAGTTATTACAAAGGAATCTCGATACTTTATTCAGTCCTAAGAAAAGGATTCCGCTCAATGCAGCGTCCTCCTTTTCATCGCAGCCTCAAGAGTTACGCATAAGATGTGGGTTATCTTTTGTTGACTTATCTGGATTAGTAGACATGCGCTCTTTGAGTTTGATAGTATCATCTTTGAAGCCTTATAATCTATTACTTTTACCAGATTTTAGTGTTAGCAGTAATACCTCTGAAGAGTTGAATGGGTTGAAAACCGTCAAAGCCATGTTTGAACAGCAGCAAGATAAGCAGCAGCAAGAGCAGAACAAAAAAGCGGCTGCAAACTCAAATTATTTATCATTGACCAGTATTAGAAGTGCTAGCCGTATTTCATCGGGCACAAGTGGTGCTAGCAAACTGGCGATCGTGGCCATAGAGTGTAACAGCCCTTTCAAAATTGGTGACTCCGACGAAACTGGTATCGGATCTAGCAACTTTGAAATCAAATTAGACGACTCTGTCGTGAATAGTTTAAAGTGGCAACAAATCGATGGCAGTTACCGTGTTGCACAAGTCTATGGAGAGCTCGAAATTCACAACCAAGACATATCCAACAAAAGACAAAAAACTATCAGTGATTACATCAACTCCTCCACTCAATTTACTTTGAAGCACATGTCAAATCAGGAATACTTACATCAACAGCAGGCCAATGCTGATTTAAGTAGCACTAATGCGAATCAAATGATTGGCGATAACGGTCCAAAATTAGCCATTGGTAATATTAGGCTTCCTGAGTTGAAAAAGAAGCTTTTAAACCGTAGCTTGAATGCCGAGTTCAAAAGTGAAGGTACATTGGTGGTAAACAATTCCTTAGCAGTTAGAAAAGTTGCGTACGCTGGTGGTGAAGGTGAGGACACTGGTGATATTGTAATTGATGGGATGATGGGTCCCTTATATTATGAAGTCAAGGATTGTATCAGAGAGATGTTAGCCTATGTGTGATATATATTTACTCATATACGATATAAACATGAATATGTTTAAGGAACAAGGTATAGCAGTAGTAGTTAGACATATCATAAAAAGGTCGTGTGTTGACCTATATTGAGAACGTCCAATTAACGCATTGAAAATCAGGCTAAGTGAGAGTTCAGAGTGAAGAGCATAGTTTTCGTAGTAGAAGACATAGCGAAAAGTAAAGACTAGTGATTATGCAGCCATATTCAAGATCTGGAGGCACCAGAAGATGCTTTTATGAATTTCAAACTTTGGTTGCCTGCTACACATCGGCAGATACTGTAACTAAAAAGGCCTGTACTCCCAACTTCGAGGATTATTTCGAATGCTTACACGGGTTCAAGGAGAGAGAAAGAACAAGACTTATGTTACAACAATTGAACGAAAATGAAAAGACCAAGGGCGGTGTTACTGCCTCGGACTTGTACAAGTCTGCCGGCGCTGTGTACGAAAACTTGGACATAGTGTCGAAATAAGGTTGATTGGCAACAAAAAGGGCGCTGCGGGACATGGACATCGGCATAGGAGTAGGCTGAATGTTCGATTAAAGACTTGTATGGCTGATAGTCAGGACAAGTGCAATACAAGTAATTTGTTGAAGTATAAAAGAAAGAAGAAAGTAATATAATAGAAGCCGAACGTATTTGTTGGCTTTTGCTATACCCGTTTGCCGTCTGGTACATTCATAAACTAATGGCTTAAAGTGGTCTCAATCTCTAGTTTTTTTTTTTAGCTAGAGTTAAAATCCAATTTTGTAGTGCCGTATGCATACATAAAATCGACCTTCCTTCACCATATCGACTCATATAGCTACTTAATATATCATTTTAGAATAGAGAGTAACTTATGCCCAGTCAGCATTGCCAAGTTACAATGAACTTAACAGATTTATAGTAGATATGAAAATATGTAAAAAAAAAAAAATATTCCGATACCGGGAGTCGAACCCGGGTTTGCTCGGTGAAAGCGAACCGTGCTAGCCGTTACACTATATCGGAGGATTTTTAAATATAAGTCTGGAAGCGTGAATAACTTTCACTTATTCTAAAACAGGGTATTCCAAATCATTCAACTGCTTTTGATGGATGTTCGAAACGAGGTTAATAGCCGGATCGTGTTCGTAAATAGTTACGTATCCATTTCTCAACAGGCTTGCGAGCTACAAATTACAAATATTTGTATTAATTTCGGCTCTTCGTCTTGAGGCAGACTGGACATGAGATGTACGGGCCTTCTCCAAGTGGTGGTAACCTGGAAAATCGCTTCGGACGAAGATTGAAAAAATTGCTATGAGGCCGTTGAATTTCAGAGTGATAATCTCAACACTTATGTCGGACTCTAGTCTCCTCGTGACTTCTGGTGTTAATCGATCTCAAAAGATTCAATGTAGAGGCTATCAAATAGAATTTTCTGTTTCTGGCCAGCAATAAGGCGTACATTTCTATATTTTTTATTATACAATTAGGCTACTTTCCCCGTTCACTGAGAGTTCGTTTCGGTGGGCTCCTTTTCACGCCGAGAAGAAGGCGGCGGTGGTTTTGGATGTGATGTGGATGCACTTGGTGGTACGGGTGACTTCACTGATGGAGGTGGGGGTGGCCGCGCTACTGTAGACGATGGAGGTGGTGGTGGCACTGAGGTTGCCGTAGAAGGCGGCGGTGGCCCATTTGCGGAAGGGGGTGGTGGTGCTCCAGCTGTTGCACGAGGTGGTGGTGGTGGTCCACTTGCAGCGGGTGGTGGTGGTGGTCCACTTGCAGCGGGTGGTGGTGGTGGTTGTTGAGGTCTCTGCCAAGGAGGCAATGGTACATTCGGCTTCATCTTCTTCCAGGGTGGTAAGATTTCTCTTTTACCATTCCTGGAGTCGTCTTCGTCTCTATGTCTCCGCGAGTCTGAATATGTGTTTTGAGTGGCCTGCTGATAGTTGTTGTGGTGGTCAAAATCACCGTTCCCAATTTCGGGACTATTCTTAAACTTACAATCTCTGGCAAAATGGCCAACCTTTCCGCAGATTCTGCAAACAACTTGTGAGACGTCCAAACCTTGGCGAGGGCGCCTAGGTTGACTTTCGCGCACATAAGGTTTAGTTTCTCTTAAAGTACCATTTAAAATTGCTAACTCTCGTAATTGGCCTCTTTTCAAATCATTTTGGCCCACGGGTGATGATATGGCCTTCTCGATAACTTCATTAGTCAACTTAATCGCCTTTGCGATTTTCAGTTGGGAATCGGAGGTGATCACAACGTGAAGATCGTCATTTCCACTCGAATTAAGATTTGGGTTAGAGAACGATAATGCACCACTAGATTCTTCGTCATCATTAGTCACAGTAGACTTTCCGTCCTTCACGGACCCTTTACCTCGAATAGCTAAGCGCGCCCCACTTTCATCTTGTAATTGCCTTAGGGTATTTCCTCTTGGTCCCAACAAAAGCCCGACAAAGTTTATATCGGGGTAGTCTTTCACTGGTATATATATTTTTTCGTAAGTCTTCACTGGTTTCCGGTAATCTATTGGAGACATATAATTCTTGATACTTCCTGCCGCGACTTCCACGAGATAATGCCGCTCTTTTTCGAGAAACAATCTGGTCCGTGCTTCCCTGGTATTACTCCTATTTCCTGAAGTATCGTACTTTGGTGGTGGGGATGGCTCCCTTTCATAATTAGGGTTATTGACTATATCGCCCGAGGGAAGTAAATTTATCACGTCAGTCTGGCGCTCCAGAGCAACCCTCAATATATCTGATATTTCCTCAATTCTGAAATACTGCTGATATGCGTCAACTTGTTCTTGTGTTAAATGACCTGTTATCACTGTGTCGAAGGTATCTTTGCCCATCTTCTTTTGTCTACTAGGCATTCCCGACCACTTAGTAGTTTTTGTGAGCTCCGGTTTCCTTTCATGACGTCCCCTAATTTCCTGAGAATATGACTGTGGGCCATCCGTGTATCTCCTGCTGTACAAGGACATTATGAGAGGTGCTTGAGATAATCCTGGGTCAGTTAGCCTAACATCTCTTCTCAGCGGCTGTTAGTAGTAAGAAAAAAGTACTACTTTAATCTGTAATTTTGAAATTACGGAATTTTGCAGTTTACATTTTACGTCCCCACCATCATTAGGTTAATTGATATATCTATACTAGAGTAGATACGAAGTGACTGGCATATGCTATGCGGGCTAAAATCGGCCTCTTAATCTCTTACTCGCGAATCCTTTATCATTCTTTTCTACCTTGTGTGTTTTCTGGGAAATAAGGGATCTGTTGGAGCTGGAAACGGCTTACAGGTGAAGCTTCACCAGTCGCTTGGTTGGCAATGTGCCATTGGCCCATATATTAGGCATCACTTCCGCATGAATCGTAACACGCTAAGTTCTTCCCATCCTGCCTTTCTATAAATTATGGTATCGACAATCCAGCCTTTTTGTCGCATCGACGTCGCAACCTCTCGTGGCTTGTTCCTGGCGCAAAATAGTATATAGGCAACCCCTACAGAGGAGCTTAAAATGCCATCCAAGTCTTGTAGAAGCTTTTGGGTGACGACCATACCGTCCTCGCCTCCCAAAAGCGCGAGATCTAGCCAAGCACTATCTACGTCCTCAGATGGTACATCAGGAACATCAAATGCTGGTACGTACGGTGGGTTAAACACAAGAACGTCTATAGCTCCAGGTTTTATCCCTCTGGTCAAGTTTATCTGACAAGAGTCGAGTATGAATGGTTTGTGCTCTTGTATATGTTGTTTTTGTACGTAATCTTGTTTGTCTTCTTGTTTCTGCTCTCGTGAGTAGCTCAGATTGTTGTCCACCACCGTCTGCAACACAGCCTTGCATGCATGGGGATTTATGTCTGTCGAGATGAAAATGGACAGACGTAGTATATACTTTTGGATGAAGGCAGTAACTATCCCCGTGCCTGTTCCAATCTCTGTAACTAATGGCATTTTACCTTTAAATCTCTCCACAAGAAACTGCTTCTGCTCCTCTAGACAGTCCAATAATAGAAAAGAATCTTCTGCGGGCTCGTAAACATGATCGTAGTCTATGTCTTTCACTATAGGAGTCGGTAACATTGTAAGACCTTTTTTAAGAATCACAGATTTCGTCCATAATCTAATCTTCTTCACCTAAACATTGAGTACAATTCTCAGTGAGACTACGAAAACTGATCAATTTGGAGCACTTTTTTAGGCTAAAGAATCACAGTTAAAAATAAACGAAGAGATCAATCGAAATGCAAGTCAAAGTGAAGACGTTAACTGGCAGAGACATTCCTGTTGATATTGAGCCTACCGATAAAATTATATGCATAAAGGACATGATGGAAGAGAAAGAAGGAATTCCCCCATCTCAACAGAGATTGATTTTCAATGGATCACAATTGAACGACGACAGCACCGTGCAAGAGTCCAACATTAACGCAGGTGCTTCGTTGCATTTAGTTTTAACGCTAAGAGGGGGGATCTAACGAAGCAAGAATACAGGGATTAGGGGTCAGCTAGTGTCCCAAGAATAAGTAAATAGCGGAATGTCTTGGGTCGATTCGACCAGCTATACAACAGCATCGGGAAAGTGCTCTAAATGCTGGGTCGCTCGTATGCTGCGATAGTTTAGTTACGTGAATATACAGTTAGTGTACATGTTTATAATATTTAGCTTGGGAGAAATGTGCGACCAACACCAAGTCAGGGTGCAATCAGGCTTGCTCCGCCATCCATTTCTTTGCATTCGCCAAAAATAAATTGATTCCCGAAGGTTGTGCACTCGCTGCTGCTGCTGCTGCTTCATCCTCCGGAAATAAGTAATCCAAATACTCCTCTTCTTCCCCATCTCCCATTCTTCTTCTCTTGACTACTACTGGGGATTTCTTGCTAATTTCACTGATAGACTCTTCAGAACCGTGTGTCTCTTCGTAAACCTTCCAGGCTTCTAAAATAGTAACTCGGTCGGTCTTCGTGCCATTCGTCCTAAAATAGTTTTCGGCTTCTTTGAAAACTGATCGAGTGTTCTCTTTGTGGGTTTCACTGACCGAAAATTCAAATACTTCGTCACCACTTGCCTCGAATTCCGTAAGTTGAGCTGCCGTCGGAATTGACGACTCGAATAAAGCAAATGATACCCATACTTGTGTCGTGGGAGACTTTTCAAGCAATTCCCGGTATAAGGATCTCGCTTCCTCATATTGCATTTCATTCTTGTAGTACTCAATAAAAGACATCAACAAAACTTCAAGGAGAGCATCATCGACAAACACCTCCGCATCCTGGACTAGCTTTAGGCCTGCCCTATAAAGTGAAATGCACCTTTGCTGTTCCTGAAGGCTTTTTTCAAATTCTATGTATTGTAAAAGTATGTTGATAGTATTGATATTGTTCTCAGTTAGTAAAGAGACTTCAAGCCATTTTTCATAAATCTTCCTAACCCTATCCCACTCACCCAATCGCTTTTCTAAACCAATATAGTACTTGAACAATTTCTTTTTAGGTCTCGTAAAACTTGACTGACCTATAGCTCTCCCTAGTATTTTCCTGGCGCTTGACAAGCCATCTAATCCATCTCCTGTACCATTCCTTATTTCAAATTCAGCAAAGCTAATCCATACCTTAGCAAAGGAGAACACCTTGTGTGGAATGACTTTCAAAGCCCTATTCCATATACTTCTTGGCGCATCAATGTTTCCCAAAGCGAGTTCTTCCCACAACGCATACCTAATCCATAAAAATATATACCTTCTCCAGTGAATTGACTTCGATTCATCAGAAGGAACAGCACCAACAGCCTTTTCAAAGCACGACCTAGTGATTTCTTCAACATTCTCTTCCTGTAGAATATTAATATACGACCACCAAGCATCATAATCATCAGGAGCTCTAGCAAGCTCTTCTTCGTACTTTAATTTTCTTTTCACCAATACACTTGACTCTATGGTGTCTTTATTCCCATAGTTCTTTTCAAATTTGGTATACGATTGCAAGATACGACTTCTCTGATCTGAAGTTATCATGGATCGTATTTTTTCGTTATCCAATGTTAGTTGGAATATAGCTCTGGCTCTTTCATATTCTTTCACGGATATCTCCCAAAACGACCATTTATCAATAATCAAGGAGAGATTCGTATCCCCCCTCGAGTCCGAGAATAGCATGGTGTCTATGGCAAGTTCAAAGACGTTCCTAACGCGTGCAATCTGGATTGCATCGGGGTTCACATCATTAACTTCAAAGTCAATCCATTTTAGCCATGTCTCTCCTGTCGAATGAGCTTGTACGTATCTAGCGAAAATTTTCCTGGCGTTATCATATTCATCGTATCGCTTTTCAAAGTTTATATAAGCGTCCCATGCTGATGTGCTAGGATGCCATGAAAGCCATCTCTCAAACACGACACGTACCGTCTGATAACTCTTAACCGTTTCCTCTGTTTGAACGTAAAGGAACCATAACTTGTCTACACCAGGCAAAATAGTGACACTTCTATCTAGAAGGTTCCTTGCATGAGCGATATGCTTGTGAGAGAGCTCCAATTGTATGTAATGAGTCCAAAACGGAATATGCTGCACATTCACTTCAAGAGCTCTCTCGAATATTGACCGTGCTCTTGGTAAATCATGATTATGCGAAGCTTCCCACTTGGCATACCTTAACCACTGGCCAAAGTTCAATCTGTTTTTGTTGAGCTGTTGTTCGTATTCTCTTCTCTTCGTGAGCTGAAATGATCGAAGTTCATCCAAATCTTGAATTGTCTGCTTAGGCCGGTTTAAAGGCTCATCTCTGATCCGAAATGCATCCTGTAAAATCTGCTCACTAGTAATCTGAGACTCGGCGTTCATTTTCCCCGATACAGAGCCAGAATCCATAGTTTTTCTTACCTATAGCCGAAGTATGTACTTTGGATATTTTCCATGCTCATCGATCACTTACGCTCACCGCTGCTTACTTACGTCCTCACAGTGATTTTTTTCAAGTTCATGGGAACGCTACAATAATCTCTACAAGTGCAGTATTCAGGGTATGCTGTCGTTTCATGGAGGTTTCTTCAAACGAACTACCTGGTGCCATAGTTTTGCTGTAGCAACAAACCAGATGCAACAAGGATATAAATTCAAAAAAAAAAAAAAATGCCTTCAGCCAGATTCGAACTGACGATCTCCTCATTACTAGTGAGGTGCCTTACCAACTTGGCCATAAAGGCGAAAGGTTTTCTTTTCTAGTGAGTCGAATGCCCAAGTTGTATTTTATTCAATCCATCATTCAGCCTTGATTACAATAGTAGCTCTGTGTCCTTGCGATGAGAAGTAAAATACTTAGAAATACTGTTACTCTTCCCATCAAGATATATCTTAGCGGACGAATGTAAAGACCTACAAAGCTCGCATTTGCGCCCTGATGTCCACATAAAACTGCTTTTACTTCAACTCCGTCCAAAAGATGAGCTGGTGATGATCATACTAAATGATAAAAATAGAATAAAGTAGCATAAGCCACTGAACACTTCCGTGTCCTGAACAACAACCCAGAGCCCCTGTGCGGATGTTGACATCTTCATGGTCCTACTAGTAATATAAACATCAACACAAACGGCAGGCTATGAACGACACAGAATGAAAACGCACGAGTCATTCAGCTACTGTCCTGGTTTCTTGTAGAGTTACTAGCCTATAATGTAATCTAAGTCAAATAATTATTATCTACAATTGCATGACATCCATTGAGCACGAGGGACCTAGAGATATAGAGTCAAAGTACGCCCACATGGTCATAAATTAGATGCTTTCCATGCAACTGGGTTTCGATGACAACATGGCCAGTGGCTGTTATGTAACTAATGTCTATCTATCAAGCTAGCCACCTTGTGGATTACAGTTCATCAGGAAGCTTGGATGCAAATTATTTACCGTTCTTTAAACATCGCATCGTTTCTATTACGTCATATGACCTTTTGTTATTTCAGGTCTATTATATACGATAAAGGCCTAAAAGAACATAGGACGTTAGCCATTCACACCATCGACATCAGAAATCGTATGTCATATCGCAAATTATAGTAGACGTCTGAATCACACTTAAAGCTAGTATGACTCATTCTAGCAGGAATGGACTGAACCAAATGAATGATGAAACACTTCCCCTATTAGATACGGGGCAAACAGAGCTGCAACAAGAAGAGTTGGAAGAAGGTTACGACGGGTACGGTGATGCAGAATCCAGGTACGATGAGTTCAAGAGAGAAATTAAGGAGTTTTCAAAGCGAAGGTTTTGGTGGTTTTGTTCGCTAGGGGTTGTTGCGATCATCATTTTGCACTTGTCATTTTTGCCCCGAACATCGCTCAGTCGAGACTTCCGGAGATGGTACGGACTACACTTGACTAATTCGGATGTTAAGCGTAACTATCTTCTATTTAGCGGCATTGGCAACGCTGATAGCCGTGCTTCCAATGAAAACCATATTAATTGGTGGCTTGGTAACCTCACGGCTTTAAATAAGAAGAGCCCGGTCAATTTAATTGGAGATGATAACAAGGAACTAGCCCTGTATGTGAGAAATAACTTTAAGGCATTAGGATTCAACACCGAGCTTTTGAGATATCAAGTTCTGGGGCTACAAAGGCCGTCATCGCTGTCCGTGCGATTGCTTGACCTACGTGATGGGGGTATCGTTTATGACGCTCCATTACTGGAAACTTCTTTCAAAACGCCTGCTTTTAATGGCTTTGGCCTAAATGGGAATGTAACTGGTGGATACGTTTATGTAAATGAAGGCACTGGTGAAGATTACAGATTGCTACTACATAATAAGATCGACATTAAAGGAAAGATAGCGATAGCAAAGACGAAGATCAAATCACCTCTATCAGTAGCAGAAAAGTTACATATAGCTGAGCATTATGGTGTCATTGGCTTTATTGCTTATACTGATTTGGAGGCGAGCCAGAATAATAAAGAAAGTGATAGCTCTTTGAAAATTGCCATTCTGAGGGCTTCTGCGAGTTTTGATCCCTCGAATAATCTGCGAGACCTTATCAAACCTTCGATCCCATCTATTCCAATCAGCTTCAAAGCTTTGAAGCCAATTTTGGATACGCTTACTTCAGGATCCAACAGCGATGACTTCCGTAACTGGGACTATTTTCCTGTACGAGATGCTGGCCAGTTCGCTCTTGAGATGATCACACTGTTCGCATCCGATAAGGAAAGAACATTGATCAATGTAGTGGGATCATTAGAGGGCATCATGAATGATGCCGATATTGTAATAGGTGCTTCTAGAGACTCATTCACGTCTTCCAATCCTCTAAGTGGACATGCTATTCTTCTCGAAATAATGCGAAACTTCCAAAGATTAGTAAAAACGGGTTGGAAACCGCTAAGAAGTATTAAGTTTGTCTCGTGGGATGGTACTAACAATGGACTTTTGGGATCTAAATCTCTTGCCGGTGATATGAGCGCCTTCAACTCCAAACGTCCAATTTTTTGTCTCATGAACATAGATGGAGAAGGTGTTCTGGGAAGTCATTTCAAAGTGGACTCGAACCCACTATTCAACCATATATTGAGAAAAACATCAATGTTCATTCCGATACCTAAGTCTTCGAAACACTTGAAGGTCCTACCATCCGTTCTTCATGGGAAGAATATAGATGCTGGTGATGATGAAGGTAGGTCGTACACAACTCTACACAGGTATTGGTTGCAACAAGATAATGCGACAATAAACAACGTTCTCGGTGAACAGATAAAGCATTCTGATGCTTTCATATTCCAAAATTACTTGAGCACGCCTACTATCAATGTCAAATTTGAAAACGATCCGAAGCGTGATTCTTCGGTGTACATTCCCAACTCTAATTTCTACTCATATGACTGGTTGACTAAAAGAAGGATAGATAGTGACTTACTCCTACATGGACTGCTAATCAGGTATCTTGGCTTAGTTGCGATATCCTTATGTGAACGCGAGGTGATCGATTTCAAGGCTGTTGACTATTGCAAACAAATCAACGCTTCTTTTCATGAATTTTGTCACAGTAACAGGAAAGAGCTTTTCATTTGGTCTGATCGGAAAGTGCCCCTATACTTGATGGATAAATCTCATTTGTATTCCGACCTTAAAATCTATTCACCTTCAGAGTCGATAAAGTTCTCAGAGCTATTAGACAAATTCCGAAGTATGCTACAGGGCCTAGTTAAGCAATCCTCGATTTTTGATTCTTACATCGAAGACGTAGCAAGACAACTTATACAAGATTTTGCATGGTACAAGCTGTTAAAGAAAATAAAGATATTTGCTCAATTTAAAATTGCTAATTATAAGCTACTGCGCTTTGAAAGCCAATTGGCTTTGAACGATAAAGATTATGAATTTCTTTATGGGTCATCAAAGCAGCATGGTTGGCTCAACCATGCTATTTATGGAACTATTCCATTTTCAGCGACCCGAAATAATACATACTATAAATCTCGTGCTGAGCACAGTATATTTCCTCATCTATACTACTCAGTAGACGAGGGGGATTTTGAACTGGCTGTCAAATGGTTGGTTATTATTTACGAAAAGTTGCGTACTTTGAGCAACAAGATGTCATGAACGTACATAATACAGCTCTATCAATGGGTATAGTAGCCTTTCACTTCCTTTAAAGTACTTATTTAACTTTGTTGGATAAGTAGTATTTAGTCGGCTGTTAATGGAATAACATAAGGTGTTGCAAAAGATTGCACTATAAAATGCGCCAATATCCTATAATAATTTACAGCTCTTCAAACATATACATAAATTCAACGCGTGTTAGAAATTTGTAATATACCATACGAATAGTCTAGAGTAAACGAGATGAGTAATAGTAATGAACTAGTATTGAGAACATCAAACCCAGGACTTAGCACTGCTTGGCTATTAGCTACTCTAGGATCAAAGACCAATTATAGAAAACTTGTGAAGAAGGAAATACTAGGGGTGTCGATTCCTCAAACGTGTGAAATAATCGGTGATCGAAAGTCATCCATTCCCTTGAGACTTTCATCAAATTTACTCTATGGAGTGTCATTAATGTATAAACAAAAAATTGACTATTTTTTAAATGATGTCTCATTAATCAAAACAAAGTTGCAAAAAGAAAAATTTCTTAGTAATATGAGCAGCAGGAAAATCTTTACTGTAATTAGTATTGACCTGCAACAGCTAGAAAATGTCAAAGTGAAAGAACACTGTCAAATTTTCCTCAGGGAAGACCCATACTTTGATATTAACTTAGATTTGTTCGAAGCCTTTGATGACTCTACTCAAACAGACCAGCGCAGAGAGCTCATTAGAAAATTCGACCAGGAGCTCTACCCGGATCCAAACAATACTGCGCTCTTTACTAACCTAAATCAATCTACACTTCCTGACATTCATACAAAGACTATAGATAACTTCATGGCTCAAGAACTAGACACGTTGGATGAGTTGAACGAAAGTTTGCAAACGGAACCTGCATTGGATTTTGAGTTCGGTAATGACGGGGAAATTGTAAATTTGCAACCAAAGGATTCTGCTATTGCGAAACAAGATTTGAATATTATCGATTTTGATACTATAATCGAAACTGAAGAAGAGAAGCAAAGTGAAATTTTGGCCGGTGTTAACGAGGGAACTATAGCGAATGATAAAACGTTTCACATTTCAAATGATACACATACAAACCAAACGACAACCCTTAATTTCAATAGTTCAGTAAAACGTAAGCGTAATTACAAAAAACTAATAATTGATGAAAGCTTAAAGATTTCATCAAACGAGTTAAAGAAGTTTAGAACTAATTATAACTCAATCATGAACTACCAAAACAAAAGAATTAAACTTAATAAATTTGAACGAGAAAAACTTGTATCTATTAATGATGTTGTGTATCAAGACACGTTGGATGCATCATTTGCAACTAAATATTCTTATAAATTTATATTTGGACGGGCCATCACAAATCAAATCAGCCTAAAACCACATTTGTGGCACAATAACAAAGAGTTGAGGTTAAATGACGACTTAGAATTTGGTAGAAATATCGAGCCAACCGTTTATGAAGAAGAACTAGACAAATTTAATTTTGAATTTGAACAAAACTTATCATTGCAAATCGAAGATTCGCAGAACATATTCGACTTGTCCTTTCCCGAAATCAACAACAGCGAGATAAGAAGTAGGAGCAGAAGTGACAGTAAAAGAACGTACACCAAATCCACGAGATCGTCGAGTTTACCTAGACAAAATGAAGACTTCCTTGAAGAAAGTTTAGACTATACTCCAGGAGCTCCTAATTTATTGACTCAGAGAGTAGATTCTCAAACAAAGATAAGCCCTACTTTAGTGAAGTTTTTGAATTTTTTGCAATCGAGAATCATTCTTTTGGGTGAGCATGTTGAGTGTGACTATAAGTTGAGCAGAGGTTATTTCAAATATCTTGACAAAGATGGCTCTGACCAAGAAGAGACCCCTTACTCGAAAATCAGATTTTCTACTTTAATTCCTCTGGCGAAGACCCCACTAGAGGGATTTGACGATGTACCGGTCAACAGAAAACTTGCTGCAAATTCCTTCTCCAGCATCCTACAATTGGCTACGAGGAACTTCATTCTCATTGAGGGTGAAAACAACTTTGAGTTGCAAGGAGGAGAAAATATTGAAATACTTATGGAAATTTAAAAACCAATGCAATATTACTCCTTTGGTGTCTATTGCTATCTCCTCTATGCTATTCCTTAGGGTATCTTAGTATATAAAAAGTTTACTACCAGTCAGGAAGAGTACATCTTACTACTGTGTGCAAAACATACATTAAGTAATACATAATACAGAAAGAATACAGACAAATAATTAGATTGAAAATGTGTCTTGCATAACGTTGAATAAAGAAAGCGGCTAGATGAATTAAGCTTATTTGTTCTCAACGATATCATCGTCGTGCTTTGCAAATTCTTCTTCAGCAGCTTGTTCTAAGTCACCATCAATGTGCTCTTCATCGTATTCTGATTGATGTAAAGATAAAGTTGGCTTAACAGCAGCAGAATCGAGGGTCCATGAGGCCAAAGCATTTTCTGCATCGATAATAATTTGCTTAGAGGCTTCGTAACCGTCGTAAGCTGGTCTTGTTTCACCTGGAGTAACAGCGGAGTCGTCCAATAATTCCAATAATGCCTTACCGTAACCGGCAATCAAAGCGTACTTCTCGGCCAATTCTCTAGTGGCATCGAATTGATAGTTGAAAGCAGCCTTAATCTGTTCTCTGGTGATGTTGGACAATTGTGCTTCAGCAACCAAAGACTCAGCTTCAGCTCTAACCAATTCTTGTTCCAAAACAGAGATTTTTGGCGATTGAGGGTCCTTATATTTCAAATGAGCAATTTCATCGGTGATTTTTTGTTTTCTGTCTCTCGAAGGCTGAACAGAAGCTTCGATGTTTCTGATAGTCTTCAAAGTGATTCTGTACTGGTCGTACTTGTCAATGTACTGGTCTTCTAACTCACCAATTTCGTAAATTAAGACTCCCAACTTGTCGGTAACATCAGAAACATCATCATCGTTACTTTCACCCCACAAACTCAATTGCTTGGCAACGTCCCTTCTTTCTCTAGCGGTCAATTCAATGGCTCTCATCACATTCTTTTCCATCTTCACGAATTGAGACAACTTTCTTGACAATTCTGGCCCCGTGCTCCCAGCAACAGTCTTACGGAAAGACGAAGCAATTCCTCCCTTACCGAAGAATCTTGACTTGGTAGTAGCGGGTGGTGGTGGTGGGGACTGTAATTGAGATGCAGTTGGGGCTTTACTGGATCTTAACGAATAAGTTCTATGCATTTTTAGTTATTTAGTAACTTCAATTTCACTTGTTCAGCAATAAGGCGGCTTTTATCCCCTTTAAATACCGGGAATAATGTAATGGCACCAATTTTTCAGTGACTTCTTTTTCGGCCTTTGTGTTACTTGCTAATTTCAGAATCTGGCAATTGTGCAGAAGCCGCACTCTTTGTTGCTTATTGTCGCAAGGACCTCCTGGGCTGATGAACCCTTGGGGGTAGATGAGAACACAAAAAGCGGAAGCGATGGATTTACACAGAGATACCGATACTGTTGTGAAAGTAAATGCCTAGCCAACAGTATAGAAGTGGGCACACTAAAGGGAGGATCAAAATAAGTGTGACGAATGTTATTACGTCATTGATAGAAGTAAATTCTGCAGATGCATGTATTGTTCTCTTTCCAAGCAAGACGATGTGACTATGTCACGTGTGGAAGCCTTAGTATATCTACGGGAGGATAAGTCAAGCTGAAGAGAACTCCAGGCCAAATATGAAATGAATAGTATTGGAGGTAAAGCAGACGTCAATAGGCACATAGGGGGCAAATTACTGAGGGAACACGTTTGTCGGACCACTTCCTGGGAAGTAGAATAGATATGGAGAGATACTGTGTATAAGGTGATTCTGCGCATACAAAAGCTTCGTTACGAAAAGAGGAAATGAAATTGCCTGTTCTGGTAATTTTGAAAACGGCCGAAGAAAGCTCAAGAAGGGACAAATTGGGTCGTATATAGTTTTGAAGGCATAATCTGAGAGATGGAACGGCCCCCACAGTCGTCTGGCTGCAAATGAAATTAAAAGTAGAGAGACCGAAGAACGCACATTAGTTTGGTCACACATGGATTCGATAGCTATACATCTAGTTTCTGTTTCTTGGTTGGTGGTGTTGAAGCTTCTGAAGCACCTTTGTGCAACACCAAACCTGACATAATCCGCAAGTAATCCTGTTCTAGAGACGCGTACGCAGTCTGCAATTTGTCTAAACGGGTTGGCTCATCCAAGCCGTCTAAGACCTCTTTGTTCTTTTCGTATAGTCTTCTCTTGATAAATAAACGAGCCTGCTTGGATGAAAAGTTAGCAAGTTTATGGTTCAATTGGTAGAGCAAAATCATTTCCAATAACCGGGAGAATTGGCGCTTCTCTAGCTTTTGCTCCAATCGGAGCTTGGGAGCCCAGTCGCTGTTGGTTAATGGAAGGTCAACCAGTGATACGTCTAGAGCCGTCAGGCATAACCTAGTCAAATCACATCTGTCTCTTAGGTCATCGAAGCTTTCGTTAGGGTCTTCTACCACTACTTCGATCACTTTGGGATCTCCCAACCAATGATGGAATAATCTATTGTAGAGCTCACCTCCCAACTTCAATCCCTGATACATGGGCAAAATAATGAACTGAGAAATCTTCTTTCGCACCTCCTGTTCATCTGAATCGAATTTTACGTATCCCCCGTACTTCCAGTAGTTATATGCGGTACAGAACCCAACAACGGAAGGAGTGGAACTCTCAGTCACTTTGTACATCACGTAAATATCCCATAAGTCGTCCTCATGGTCAATATAAGATCCAGCCTCGATGAATAGCAACACCAAGATTTGCAAGCGCTTGTGCAACTCTAACCCTTCGGCTTGTCTCAAATTGAGCCTGTATACCTCGTATTTATCATTTCCTATGGTGAAATGTTCACCAATCGACTCACCAGGGATCTTGTATGTTTCCTTTTCCTTGCTCACTGCATCAGCCCATTTCAATTCATCCTTGTAGATTGTGGAGTCCGGCAAGAAACTCAATAGTTTGTCTCGGGGGTCTATTAGTGTATCATCATTCAATTTCTCCCCATACTTAACGTTCAAAAATGGATAGAATGTATAGTGGTCAAAACACAAGAAGATCACCAAGTCCTTATAGCCAAAAATTTGCTCCGAATCTCCGAATATTGGGTAGGTAAAATTTGGTTGAAAGTTCAATGCTTTGCCGTCTGGCTCAGTAACATATATTTGCAATACATCATTTGATGAAGATGTCCATACTTCCGGCTGCAAGGATGCTGCTATACTCGGCGTTGGCGTGACTTCACTCATATTGGTCTCCTATATTTTGTCAACTATAGAATACTCTTGACGCGATTGAGACGATTAAAAAAGTACGAAATTTGAATGAACATATTTTGTCGTAATATGAGATACTTACAAACTTATAAAGATCATCCTAGTACATGTCATTACTAAATACAGCTATTAAAGTTTTGAAAGGACTAAATGTGAGATTGTTCATCTTTCTTTTACTTCTTCTTTATAACTACTCCGATCACTCAATCACTGCTACTAAATCGCCGGCGTCAATAACATCTCCATTTTTATGCAATACTTTAGCAACCTTACCAGCCTTGGTTGCATTCACCACCATCTCTGTTTTCATGGCCTCGATAATGACAATACCTTGACCACTCTTGACTATGTCACCCGCTTCAACGAGGGGTTTCCAAACCCTTCCCGAATATTCAGAGTAAACCATCTCAGCATCCTCACTAAATGTGTCAGATTCTGATAGTTTAGGACCTAAACTTTTGTTCAAATCAGCATTTGATTGTTGGATAAGCTTGTTAAATTCCTCTAGCTTATCTCCTCTCCCATTTTGAAACTGCTCGATCGATTCCGAGTTTTCTTGAACCCACTCTAAATACTTGGTATGGTCAAATACTGAATCGACTTTCTCAATTTTGAACTGACCCGCATGGGCGTCCTCGGTAAACTTATCAATCTCTTCCTCAGAAACGGGATAGAAAACGACCTGGTCAAATGGAGATAATAACCACGGGTTTTTGGAGTTGCCTCCCAACGTGAGCTTATCCCAAATCGGCAAAGTCCTACCAACTAACTGATAACCTCCAGGAGAATCTGTTGTATAGATGCACATGTAGCTACCACCGATTCCGACTGAGCCGTTTGGCGTATACGTTCTCGACGGATTGTACTTGGTACCAAATAATCTGTGTCTTGGATCTAATGGAACAGCACATGGGGCTCCAAGAAACACATCCCCCAAACCCAAAACTAAATACCTTGAGGTGTACATCATATCCTTAACATCTTCTCTAGTTATGTCATTGATATCGGCAATAAAATCGACATTGTTTGGCAACCAAGGAGCTTCGGACCTAATAGTTTCCTGATACCGTGTAACAGCGTCCAAAGTTCTCTTATCCTCAAAAGCCATTGGTAACTTTACAATCCTCGATGGTACCTTCCATTTGTTGACGAAGATAATCTCTTTTTCAAATGAAATCAAAGTATCAACTAATTGCAGCTGACTGATTTCGTGATTGTACTCAATTAAAACGGATCTAACACCTTGAGACATCTCCACGATACCAGGTGTGCTGTTCTCTTTGACCATGGTAATAAGTTTGTAAATGCGATAACATAAGTTCAAATCAAGGTTGTTCTCACCATATTCGACTAGTACATATCTGTCACCTGCCTGCCGATAAACCACCCTGGGTGCCTTCGAAACGGCTTTGAACTCAGCTAAAACAGGGTTCTCTGGTTTTGCCAACACATTATTGTCAAATGTCGGCACATGTCCCTCCAAAAGTTTGATTAACTTGTCCTGATCTTGCTTTAACTTCTTGGATACCTCATAAGATATCGGAACAAACTGTATTGAATCACCAGGTTTGACTTGACCTATTTTCCACATTTCTGCTTCCGCAACTACAGCTTGACAGATGAAACCGCCCAACGAAGGGCCATCGCAAGTCAATATAACTGGCTCATCGCCTGTAAAATTGATTGCTCCCAAAGAATAAACGTAATCATGAGCATTCGAGGGATGTAAACCAGCCTCTCCTCCGTCTGATCTCGCCCATTTAGGTTTTGGCCCAACTAGTCTTATCCCAAATCTATTGGAATTATAATGAACCTTCCACTTTTCTGAGAAAAATTCGTCCACAGATTCTGGTTTAAAAAAGTCCGGCGACCCATGGGGGCCACAAGTGACCCCGACAATCCAGTTTTTCTTTAAATTATAATCGTATGATGGGATCAAGGATTTCGGAATAGGTGTTGGCTCAGATACAGCTGAAGGCAAAGTACAACCAGCAATCTCTGGTTGACCCAAAAACAAGACGTCTCCCAATCTTAAGGTACGGCCGTTATGGCCACCCAAGTTTCCTAAAGTAAAAGTAGATCTTGACCCCAAATATTCAGGAACATCAATACCTCCTCTTACAGCCAAGTAAGCCCTACAACCAGAACTCAACTTGCCAATTGATAGTCTGTCACCTCTTTTTATATGTATCGGTGTCCACTGACTAACAGAATGTCCATTGATATCTAAGCCGACAGTACCTCCAGTTACTGAGATGATGGCATCGTGATGAAATAAGATCTTGGGGCCACTTAATGTTATTTCTATTCCTGGCGCTGACTCATGGTTTCCAACAGCTCTATTAGCTAGTCTAAAGGCATAATCGTCCATACAACCTGATGGAGGAACACCAATGTGCCAAAAACCTTTTCTTCCTGGAAAGTCTTGTACCGTAGTGAAAGCTCCTGGGCTCAAGAATTCGAAAGCTATTGGCTTGTAATCGTAACTGTCTAAGACCTTAGTTGCAACTTTGGCTTGCGCAAACATATCCGAGTTCGCAATGGATCTCAAGTAATCGATATTTGTGATACAGCCATGTACTACAGTCTGATCGAGTGCCTCACGCAATTTCCTCAATGCTTCGACTCTATCTTTGCCGTGGACAATTATTTTCGCCAAGGTTGGGTCATATTCGGCCGAAACGGTAGTACCTTTCTCAACCCAAGTGTCTACCCTAGCCCACTGAGGAAACGTTACTTCTGACAACGTACCTGGCGAAGGCATGAAATCTTTAACAGGATTTTCGGCATATAACCTAGCCTCCATCGAAGCCCCCAGAACAACAATGTTGCGAGAAAAATCTGGCGCTTTATCAGCTGCAATGAGCAACATCCACTCAACTAAATCTAAGCCAGTCACCATTTCGGTGATGGGATGTTCCACTTGTAAACGTGCATTGACTTCTAAGAAGTAAAATTCATCTCTTCTTTCATCGTAGATATATTCGACGGTACCAGCGCACTTATAATTCATTGAAGAGGCTAGCGATTCTGCTGCATTTCTCATCCTCATTCGAGTATTTTCAGACAAATTTGGAGCAGGTGTCTCTTCTATGATTTTTTGATTACGCCTTTGTAAAGAACAATCTCTTTCCCCAATTGCTAAAGCCTTACCATAACCATCCCCGAACATTTGAATTTCTACGTGCCTTGCATTTTCAACGAACCTTTCAATGAAGACGCCAGGGTCCCCAAAATAGGATTTACCTTGATGTTGAACCGTTTGAAAAACTCTTTCAATATCTTCCTCAGAATCAACTTTTTGCAACCCGATACCCCCACCACCAGCAGTCGACTTCACCATAACCGGATATTCCAACTTCGCAGCAAATTCCCTAGCTTCTTTTGCATTCGAAACTAAGCCAGAGCCTGGAACTAAAGGAACACCAGCCTTCGTAGCAATCTCTCTTGCGGAGTGTTTCAATCCTAATTTGCGAATAGCATCGCCCGACGGACCTACAAATACTATTCCTTCCTTTACGCATCTATCCGAGAAATCTGCATTTTCTGAAAGGAAGCCATAACCAGGGATAATAGCCTCAGCACCAGAATCTTTAGCTGCTTTAATGATCTTGTCTATGCAAATGTAAGTTTCAGAAGCAGAGGTACCATGCAATGGCATAGCAACATCGGCTAGCAACACATGCTTAGCATATTTGTCGGGATTAGAATAAACTGCAATCGATTTAATGTTCAATTTTTTTAGGGTTTTCATAATTCTAACGGCAATTTCACCTCTGTTAGCCACCAAGACAGAATCGAAGGGTTTCTTTACTTTCTCATTTTCCTTTTCAATAAATTCCTGATAATTCTTCCACCCGCCAAATTCGGTTATATCTATTGTACCCAGTAAGTTGTAGCCATACTCTTCACAAATGAATGATTTGACCCATTCACCCGATGATAATTCGGCGGAGCCTATGCCCAAAGGCTCGGGAACCATGCTGATGAATCTTCCAAAATTCTCCTTTGGAATAGCATAAAGTTCTACTGCGATCTCTCTGCCAAATTCTGTGACCCTTCTTAGTCCCGGTTTTGCAACAGGTCCTGTTTTTGGTAACGCGTATAACTTATAGTTTGCCGACGTTGTTGTAGACTCAATAAAAGTTGCATTGCACTTTTCCAACTGCCAATGCAATTGAAACCCTTTTAAATGTGCACCCACTACAGCCAACTTAATCTGACTGCTGTAATTAATTTTTGGCAACTTCAATAACTCATCACCCATCGAGGATACGATATTCGTTTTCATACAGCCTAAGAATCTAGGAGTTTCGACAGAATATACTTTCATGTAGCGGTTAGCTAATTCAAGCAAAGCATAATCATTGAATTTGTGTGACAACAAGGTAATTCCAAATGGTAGCCCATCTGGACGGAAACCAGCTGGAATCGATAAGGCCGACATATCTGCTAAATTGACAAAATTTGTATAAGTACCTTGGTAAGAATTCCATTTGATAGGTTCGTCTTGAATCTGCTTGATGGTAGGGTTCAAGGGCGCCGTAGGAACAATCAAGACGTCTACATCTTTTAATAATTCTCTCACCTTTTGCAAAATACCTTGCCTTCTATATTCAAAATCAAACGCTGTGGCAGCTGAATATGATTCGCCACCCCGTATTATCTTCATGACAACTGGATCTAGCGTATCCTTAGGAGGGTTGGTACTGATAAAATCTTTGATCGCCGTATATCTTTCCGAAACCCATGGACCTTCGTAAAGGCATTTTGCCAATTCCGATAAAGGATCGATGTTAACGGATACTAATTCAACACCCACTTTTGTAAATACATCAACAGCGCCCTTGAACAATTTTGGATTTTCTTTCTCGCCATACCACTGCAAACTGCTTGGTATGGCGACTTTTGGTGTACTGGAGAATTTTGTCAAGGGGTTAGAAGGCATGGCACGAGAGTACTCGTCTTGTTCACAGTCTTCGTGAGCTAAGATGTTGAATAATAATTGGGCATCTTGCAAGTTCAAAGAAAATATAGAAACACAGTCCAAGGACTTGCATGCTGGCACAACACCTTTGCAAGAGAAAACTCCCTTTGTAGGCTTCAACCCAATTAGGTTATTTAGCATAGCGGGCACTCGACCTGACCCTGCAGTATCAGTCCCTAATGCGACGGGCACAATGCCTCTAGCCACAACAGAGGCAGAACCAGCTGAGGATCCACCACTCACATAGTCCGGATTAAAAGTATTGGGGGTTATTCCGTAGGGAGATCTCGTTCCCACTAGACCAGTAGCGAACTGGTCGAGGTTAGTTTTGCCGATAATTATGGCACCGGCATTCCTTAATAACCTAACGGTAGTGGCGTCCTCCTCAGGCCTGTAGCTGAAAGAGGGACACGCGGCCGTAGTATTGAACTCCTTCACATCAATATTATCTTTAATTGCAACTGGAACTCCGTACAATGGTAAGCTCAATTTATTTGACTTCGATTGCAAGAACTTCCATTGATGCGTCAATGTTTCCTCGTCCGCCAAAGAAATCCATGCCGCATCTTTTGTGCCAGACTGCGACCTGAGCAACTCTGTCAATAATGCAAATGATTCATTAGGAGTGTTTTCAAAGTGAAATTTGATCCAGTCCTGAACCGTCCATCCTATATAAGACATTCTCGTTCTAGCAATACCACTTTAACACTTCGATGTAGTACGAACGATATGATTTCGTCGCTTATTTATCAATATCGAGTAAACTTATGACCTTATAAACATTTGGTTTTCGGGTATCACCGTATCCCTCTTATATATATGTATATACCTGTATCAGAGTGATCTCAGTGCCTCCTGAGCTCTGAATTGACATTTTCAAATACTACTATTCGCGGGCCGTTTAATCACCATATTTACCTAACTGGGACGGGCCGTTGAACTGTTATCATCTGTTAGTGCGTGGTCAATGGCTTATCCTAATTTCAGTCCTCACTTCTCATTGGGTGATTGTATTCATGTGATAGATGCGCTCGCCGTGTAAGCGAGCGTATACACCCGCCAGCCGGAGAAGCCCGCCTGGGGTAGCAACAGAAGGCGAACACCGTTAGCCAAGACAAGTAAATGAAGAAAGTGAAAGATGCGGCAAAGGCGTCGAAGAAGCTAAAGCGCCAGATGGTTGGCGTTAGATTGGTTGCAAATAAAAAGAGCAGTTACACACCCATACACCAGATATCGAAATACACTTCTATTGCAGAGTACATAGTTATGAATTACTCTTTTTTAGAGTCAACAAGTTCGTCTATATATCTAGGAGTCACATTGCCGCTGTTTACCGTTTTACCATCGACGACATGGGTTTGATCATAGGCCAAAAGCTGTGCGTTGACTTGCGAATTAACTGAGTGCAACTTTTCAGGATTAGCCTGTTGCCATTCACGTAATTTGTAGGTCTGGCCCGTCAAATCCCAGTAGACGCCCCTCGCGGTAATATACATAGCTTCTCTTCCTTCCCAGAGAGGGCATATGATGACTATAAAAGCCGAAAAAAACATCCAGATGATTAGCACCACGATCCAACCAGTAAAAAACCGCTTGGAAAAGACATAGGAAGTCCCATACATAGGCATGGGCCAAAGAATCACAAGACATAAAGTAAGGGTCACACATATGACTGAGGCTATTTTAAACGACTTGTTTAGCACTTTTGTCTGCTCTTGCATTTCATTTTGCTTGAGCAAAGCTAGCTCGCTAGCAACAATGCTGATTTGAGACTTGACAGGGTGGACTGCTTCAAGGTCTTTTTGTTTTTGCGTGCTCGTAGGCAGACTTTCAGTAGCTTCAATTATTTCCTCTTCTTCGTCGACTCTGGTGATATTTTTCAATAAGTTCCAATCGAAATTTTGAGGTTTGAAAATTAAGGTCAAAAGTGGAATGAACACTAATGGAGACAACAACGCCACAACATTACCAGTGAGCATGGGATCATCTTCGAACGTAGTATCCACCGTAAGTTTTTTGAACTTTGTCTTGGTACAAACTAACCATGACATTATAGCAAAGCCTGTAGCTAAAATTGGTGTGAAGGTGGCAGCTGCTTTATTCTGTTTCCGGGAAAGCAAAGTCAAAACAGAGGGCAAAACGGCACCACCGATTATGATACCCATTAGCTCATATAAGTAACCCATAGCTACCCCCGCGTAATATAACCCAATTGCAAAACCTGCCATTACGTATGCGAACACTATCACAGATACGTGCGACATGAAGATTAACTTCTTCCCTGAGGCCTTTGGCTCGATATATGTCCTGTAGATATCATAAGTAAAAATAGTGGAAACAGCAATCAATTCAGCAGACATGGCCGACGTGACAGCCATAAACACTAACAATAACGAGCACACCGCACCTCCTTTTCCTAAGAGTGCAACTGCGGCATTAGGTAACACCAAGCCAGCCGTGACTTGTTCTGTAGTCAACTTGTTTGGATAGGTGGGCCAGTGGGGTGTGTTTTCCAATGATAAGCCAACAAGCCCTAAGCAGGTGGAGGTCAACATAGGAATTGCAAACCAGGCTAATCCCCCAAGCACATAGCCCGGTAATGTAGCAGCAGGGTTTGCGGCAAATGCCTTGTTGAAGTAACCGTTGTCCAAGAAAACAGTTCCAAAATTCCCAACAATATTGATGACAAAAAAAATTCCTCCAGATCTTGAATGCATTGTCAAGTAAGAGCCATCAGCATTTCCCTCTCTAGGTTGAGTTTTGGCCAATTTAGTCACGGCTTCCCAAATCACACCAGGTGATCCCAACTTATCGGATGTTGCGAAAGCACTGAACGAAAACACCAACACAATGACAATGATAACTACCGTATGGGCATAATCGGTCAAAAAGGTTGCTTTAATACCTCCGAACAATGTATAAACAACCACACCCAATGGCAAGAGAAGGCAAGCAGCCACAATATTCATTCCAGTCAAATCATTGACAACTGCACTTCCACCGCTTAGCAACATCGCCGTAACTAGTATGTTGGTAGCGAGACCAAAAAATAGATAAACCCAATGCGTAGTCTGGCCATACCTTGTTTTTACTATTTCAAGATAGGTGTGTGCCCCCGGCGCTCTCTCTTTTGCCTTGATCGCAATGCAAGCAAATAACACGATTTGACAACAGGCTCCTGCGGCATAGTAAAATGACCCACTGACCCCATTATTGTAGGTTTGGGTAGTCGAGGTCAATAGAGTAGCAGCCCAGGTCCATGAACTAACCACCGCTGCTGAAATCAACGATTTCTTCACCGATCTGCCCGCAGTTGCGAATTCCTCAGCAGTGATGATTTCTTTGTTGTACCGTCTCAAAACAAAAGTAGTCAATATCATCCCGGCCGCAAAAACAAATCCTAACCCCACCACAACTGCATACCCAGCACCTTGGGGTAACGGAACATATGTATTTGTTGTCATTTCCACCTTTCTTGTAAACTACTAAGTACGGAAATCTTTCAATTTAACCGAAACAGAAGTACCCACCTTCAGCGGGCTTCCTTTTATATAACTTTTCACGGTAAGTCTCAATCATCAACCATTTCTAGATAAGAAATTTTCAAATGCACATTCGCACCCATTTTTGCATACCGTTGAGATGGGCCGAAGAAATGCTATCAGACCGTTCAACTGCCTCACTCACGTGGATATAACGGTATTTTATTTATCGCTATTCCAAATTTCGCCTATCCAGTTCAAGTAGCTATCAACGATTACATAATATATTTGTGACTCTCGATAAGGTCGCAATTTGTAGAACGATAACAAATGGAGCTATTGCCGAAATTGGTATTAGCCACTTAAATGCGTTCGTTTTGGAGCAACCAGCTTAATCATCTGAATCGATTAGTACTCTTTAGGTTAGTCTATCGGTCGATTGGGCCATACAAAAAAACCCCACATTATGCGACCTGATAGAGGTTATGATGGATTTTTATTAGACAAATGTTAAGCCTCGCAAGCCATTTAAAGGATCGTCGACATTAGCGCTCTTGGTCACATGGGCTTCTATACCAGGATCGACACTTTCAGAGCTGAAGGGGACGTCTGCTTCACTAATGACAGCGGTCGAAGACTGAGACAGTAAGGTTTCCGATAAATTCTGCTGTTCCACAATCAACTCCAGCTTAATTTTCTTGGCGAGCTCGGCAACTGATTCGTCAGAGGTGAAGCTCTCCACAAAATGGTTTACGAAATAAAATGAGCCCAGAATATTTTGATCGACCGCGATTAACCCGTCCTCTACACACGCATCAATCTCCTCTATGGTTATATCATACGACCAACCTAGCTCGTCACATATGTCCGGAATGGTGGCACCTTTGAAAAACCTATACTTTTCTTTTATATAGCCGTCCTCATCAGAAACCGCTTGATTGAGCCCCATGCGAAACTCGTTTTTCAATTTTTGGTAGGTGAAGGACTCCTCCTGCGCCCTCAAGAAATTGACAATTAGCTCATTGTAACTCTTGTGAGACTTGTAGCACACAACTGTCAATCCTGATTTCTCGTAATTTTTCAAAGCGATGGGCAACATCAAGCGATCGAACAATTCAAGGCATTTGTTGAAGTCATTTGGTGCTATAAGCTCTGTACCGAAACCTTGCGTGGAAATGAGATAACGATTGTAGTTGGCATAAAGATCCTGCGATGTAATCATGGATGATCGTTTGGTTAATTGGTAATTGACTAAGAACTCACTTATATGCCTAGCCACCTCTTGGTGGTAAAAATTAGATGACTTTCTGATATTCAAAGGTGGTATAATGCTATTGACTACTTGGTCTGATTTGAGAAGACTGCCAAAAGAGCTAGACAACTTAATCAAGTCTTGTGCTTTATACATCAACTGCTCCAAATCTTCCAAAGACGTCGACAATACGAGTTCATTTTTCTTACGTTGCTGTTCTCCTATCTGCTCTAACCCATGAATCCCTCCTCCCTTGACTGGTTCTCTTAACACGGAGCTGGGAAGTTTTGTTCCATTTTCATTTATAGCCCCTTTACTTGCTAAAGCATCCCACTTCTCTTTGCTGATTGCATCCGATAGTAACTTCTGAAACTGCAGTTCTCCATTTTTCCTAAAACTAAGCTTCAAGTATGGCTTACCATCTGTATATACCTCAGTGCCATGCTCAAGGGAAATTTCCAAAGAATTGGAAGTCGCAGATATGGTGCTAGGTCCTTCGTTCGATTGCAACTTCTTTTGTAACCTTTCTGATATTGACGACTTCAACTCACTTCCGCAAAGCTCGCAGTACTTCATAGAGGGGTGGTTTATGAAGGTACATTTAGAGCACTGGTCATCCTTTAGCAGACTTTGGCCCGCTGAGCCAGGTTCAGCTGGCAATTGGGATCTTTTTTGGGCTAGTGCTTTGACAATAATGTCTTTAGCAGGTCTAACCCCACAAGACACGCACCTAGGAAAATCGGTATCCAAATTGACATCGATCGGAACTTGGTTGTTGAATGAGCATATCACACATGCCCAGTCTGCCACTGCGCTGTCATATCCGCTGATACTATGTTTCCGTGAAGTGTTATGCTCCGTAGTCAGATCTTTTATGTAGAGTTTAACTTTGGGTGAGGACCTCAAAAATCCGTCAACAACTTCGCTTCTAGACACATCTCTAACATTGATGGCCATTGACATCAGCGGATCCTTGTTGTCTATATATATGATCCGTTTGTTTGTTAGATATACTCTGCCATCCTGCCGATTTAGTATCTTCAGTTTTCCCTGGTATAATCCGATACCGTCCCTAATATATAAATTCTGTTCGTCATCTTGTAGAATAGGCCTGTTGCTCCGGTTGACAGATGCTTTCTTCCATACATCAAGCCTAGATATCATACTAACTACACTTTTCAGTGTGTTGTTAATCATGTCTCTAATCGGATCATCTAGACAAGTGATAACTTGCAAAATTTCTAACATGTAACAAACCCAACCTGTAATCGATGTAACCTGTAGATCTAAAATTTTTACCCCCGAGATCAGATATAGCAATATTTATGATACAACACTATAGTAGGATAGACTAGTTGAACATCGTATTTACCCAACAAAAGAGATTCAATATCACAGCATAGGAGAAGTACGATTAATTGATTAAAACTGATTTTAAAAGTTAGAATTGGAAGCTTTTTTCGACTCGAAACATTTAGCCGCCGATCAGAGAAGTATATGATATGGCCTTTCTATTCAAAAGAAATCCAAAAACACCGCCAGAGTTGGTGCGGGCATTGAATGATCAAATAGCCAAGTTAGATCTCAGCAATGACAATAACAAGAAATATCAGGACGAATGTTCGAGGTATTTAAAGCAGATCAAGGTAATCATTCACGGAGGAGACGAGAGCGATCCACAACCAGAACAAATAGCGCAATTGGCACAAGAGATATACTCCAGCGATTGCCTCTACCATATGGTTAACAATTTGTATAAGTTGGACTTCGATTCGAGAAAGGATGTGTTAATTTTATTTCTGAGCTTATTGCGACGACAAATGGGGAGCACCTCTCCCACTGTTAACTATCTTATTAATTCAAAACCAGAAATTTTGACTCTTTTGCTAAAGGGCCCAGAGACGCAAGAGATAGGTTTGATATGTGGTCAGATATTAAGAGATTGCATCAAATTTGAAGTAATAAACAAGTATATCATCAATAGCCCTTTATTTTGGAACTACTTCAACTATGTTCAAATACCAACCTTCGAAATTGCTACAGATGCATTCATTACCTTGCATGATTTATTAACAATTCACAAAAAATTAGTGTCTGATTTTTTGGCTAACAATTACGAGGTTTTCACATCCCACATAAACCAGTTAATTCAGTCCAATAATTATGTGACTAAACGGCAAAGTGTCAGGTTATTAGCTGAGCTAGTGTTGCAAAGGCAAAACCAGTACTTTTTGAATAAGTATTTTGACGATACTAATAACCTAAAATTAATTATGTTGTTACTCAGTGATAAGCTGAAAAATCTCCAAATTGAAGGGTTTCATATATTTAAATTTTTTGTTGCTAAGCCCAAGAAGTCGCAAAAGGTGTTAGATATACTTATTAAAAACAAAGAAAATTTTATAGCATTCTTCCAAAAGTTCAACATCAACAGCTTCAATGATTCTAATTTGATTGACGAAAGAGATTATATTCTCAACGAAATCCAAAAATTGCCTGATATCGAGAGAGTTCACTAGCATATACATCTGCATTACAAAAAATAGATTATATCGAATAATGAAACAAACATAAATCATATATTGGCTTCGATAAAAACCTATTGCGCAATTCTAGACCAATCTTTGTATTCTTCTTCACCATATTGGATCCTCCTGATCCATTCAGCCACTTGCTTAGTTAATTCTCCAGAATCACCTGTGGCCACTGGCACACTGATATCCTTGCCCTTGAATCCAATTCTTTCAATAGGAGAAACTACGGCAGCAGTACCAGCACCAAAGGCTTCAACTAGTTCACCTTTAGCGGCTCTCTCTTGAATTTCATAAATTGTGAATGGACGTTCGTTGATCGCCCACTCATCAGAAGACAATCTCTCCCTACATAATTCTAAAATAGAATCTCTGGTCACACCTTCTAAGATTGTACCGTCCAATGGGGCAGTAACTAATTCCTTCTTTCCCTGAGAGTCTTTGAAAACGAAAAATACGTTCATGGTACCAACTTCCGTAACATATCCCTCATCGCCAAATAACCACAAGTTTTGCTGGTAGCCCCTTTTGGCGGCCTCCAATTGAGGCTTGATACATGGAGCGTAATTAGCACCCAACTTACGGTTACCGACTCCTCCAGGCCAGGCTCTCACTGCATAGTCGGTTGCTTCCAAAGATATTGGCTTGAAGCCAGTTCCGTAATAAGGTCCCACAGGGGAAGCTATCACGTACAACAACGCCTTATCTGGGATCCCAACACCCAAAGATGCAGAGGTACCTATCAATGTTGGCCTTAAGTACAAGGAGTATCCCGCACCTTGTGGCACAAAAGCCTCATCTATGACAATAAGCTTATCGATTAACTTCATCAATTCTTCACCGTCGAAAGTTGGTAAGACGATTCTTTCAGCCGACTTGTTCATTCTTTCCATATTCTTGTCGCTTCTGAAAGTTCTTATCTTGTTATTTTTATCACGATATGCCTTCATACCTTCGAATAATTCGAAAGCGTAGTGAAAAACAACGGTCGAAGGATCAAATGAAAAATTATGGTATGGTGTTATTTTAGGGGTCGCCCATCCGCCTTCTTGCGTCCACTCTATCTCCAACATGTGGTCCGTGAACGTCTTACCAAACTGCAACTTATCATTTGGCAATTTCTCCTTAGGAGTTTTGGTCTTCGTGATTTCTAGTTTCGTGGAATCTAAGGACATATTTCTACTAAAAATGTTAGTGACTCTCCCCGCCATGCTTCGACTACGAGCACCCATCATTAGTTTCAACAATTGCATTTTCCAATTCTATCTATTCTATAAATACAATCTATAGTGCTTTCTGTATATGATGCAATACTTACTGAAGTGTCTCTTAATTTATTTTTTTCACGCCCGATTTACGTTGGCTGAACGGTTTATAAGTGACAAAAAAAAAAATGAGTCAAGAGCCGAGTTTGGAAAAATCGGTAATAAACGGCAAATGAAAATTTATTACCCGTACCAAACCATTAAATTTTCAACAACGTTTCCTTGCAATATAACCCTTCCATCTGAAGCGGTGTCCAAAGTAGGCCCTTCACCGTCACTGGGGATCGCAGAGATGAAAGGTAAAGTCCAGATAATGCGGCCGGGCCGTACATGAATTCCATTGACTTTATTTATTCTCAAGACTAGCTCGATATCTTTTATATTTGACTGGGTCCGATTTCGCGGTGTGATGCCAGTTTCGGCATTATAGTCATCGACCCTAATAGACTGAATATAGCTCTCAGTGATGTGTATATTTTGTGAGTCGATCACGCCCGGGCAAAGCTTTTCTAACCTCAACCGGAGTGAGTTTAGGTCAGGAATCCAGAGATCTCCATGATGAAGGATTTGATCGGAGAGCGCGGGGTCGTAGTTGCGGTTGTAGGCCAATTCTGAAATTTCAACTGTGCCGTAATCTTTCATGTCACCCATGAAAAGATCGAAGTAAGTCGATGTTGAAGGCCTGAGGCATTGAAGGAATAAACGGTCTTTTTGTGGGGTAACCATGGCAAAGTTGTTGTAAAATGAACGAGTCAATTCCACGCAGCTACCATCAAGAGCGGAGTTCAGAAGATAAGGAGGCTGAACTAACGAGTCTTGGTAGGTGTAATCAGGACCAAAAGTGGTGTTTCTGGTATAGTACTGCGAAACAATAAGAGGTTCTGACAGCGTTGGTGGCCGCTGACATTGCTGAAATTTGGTATCGTAAGGATTCGTTATACTCACGTAGAGATGCTCATTCATACCCGGCATATCGTGTAGACCGACTTGTGAAACGGTTGTGTTTCTATAAACGTTGTGACTTTCTGAATCAACTAACTTACGACTGTTGGAGCCGAACTTGGATACAAACGCATCGAAGAACAGCTTTTTCAACGCAACGGTGTCATCATTGGCAGACATATTGCTTCTTTCAAACTTCCTAGACTTGGGATCTAATCTTTTATCAAACCACATAGGATGGGCTTCAGTTGAAAATACCCAGTTTTTTCCTTTCATTAAACTTGAATGAAGAAATACACTGTTGTCGACATCAAATAATAACATCAAGTACTTCAACGTTTCGCTCATGACAAAAGTTTCCATTCTGTTTTGATATTTTCCAGTCCTGATATCTTGTATACCGTGGAAACCACATTTGGCTTTATATTTAGTCTGTAATAATTCCAACACTCTAGCACCAATTTGTAAATACATCGGATCCTTAGTAGCTCGGTATAGATAGTAAGTGGACTCAATAAACTCAGGTCGAAGCGGATACCACTCTAATATGATGGATTCGAACCCGTTACGTTTAGACAAAGGATTTCTATTCGATAAAAAACCCCATCTCTCGGGTATCAGATCATAATTATCCCATAGCTTCAAGTACACCAAGTGGGTCTTTATTGCGTCTTCAACCTGACCTGTTAACACTTGCAAACCAGACCAAAACGCCCCCAACAGGTCTATCCATGCTGACGCCAACATTCCATCATTAACTCCTATATTCCCAAAAATCATGGAGCCGTCATTGAACCCTCCTCCCTGTGCCAGATGTGTTAATAACGTTTTATACGATGTTGCAAAGACGTACCACATATGATCATCATTAAATAAGATTGACGACTTCGCTGCGTACTCGTAAAATGAATCGACTGAAGCTCCGATACCAGTAACAGAGTCCACCCACTGGTTGGCAAGTGGATCAATAGTCATTGGTAATAGGTCAAGCTCCAGTCGAGAGGACCATAACTTCCAAAAGGTTCGCTGCGTATAGTACTCAAACTGGGGATCTCCAGTTAGCTTCGACAAAAGTGTAAACTCAAGCACAGGTGATGTTGCCCCAGAGGTACATGTCTCTTTTTGAAGGTTCCAAGGAACTTTCGATACTCCTCTGGCTAAGTTGATACGCGGTACCGGAATATCTGTTGCAGTTTTAAATGCTGGAAGGAGCCTTAGTCCTAGATCGTACGCCATGCTCAAAAGAAACCCGTCGTAGTTATCCGATATTCGCTTAAAGCGTCTATAATTGTGTGGTATATGCTTTCGGTTTTTAACGACATCGGTTAAAAGCAAATGAGTCGACAAGAGACCACCCAAAGACCTGATACTCGACTCAAAAACTTGCACTATTGTATTCTTGTCAAATAATGAGTCTTGATGTTGTTTTAAGTACTTGAGAGATTTTTCCAATTCATCCCAATCCTCCATTATCATTAACGTATCAAGATTATCAAGAACTGTCAGTGAAACATTCCCCATTGCATCATTCCGAATTATGTTATGTATATCATTGAAATCAGGTCCATATGGCTCACATGTATCTGGTCTTACTTCATCAGCTGGAAATCCATGATCCATATACGCCTTCCACGCATGGTTAAAGAGATGCTTTGTTTCGTTCTTTAAATATCGTATATGATCTGGTGTAAAAGATGATTCATATCTATACTTAACTGAATGAACGCATCGACCGAATGCTAGAACTAAGATGACTAAGTAGAGCTTGGCATATATCATCTTGAAAAATGCGTCATTAGATACAACTTAGCGTTAATGTTCAGCTTATCGGATTTTTTTTTAATCATTATTCTTTGATCACAACAAAATGAATTATATACGGCAGTTAATAAATATATGACTATGTCAGTTCATCTATAAACAAGGTTCATTTACCAAATATTCTATTGATTTGTGTCAAAACTTTACCAGTGCCAAACCAGAGGGTAAGACAGACCAATATTACATTGAAGATAATCAAAAGAATACCGCTTAACATGAACCTTGGGGCAAAGATTTTCCAAACCATCAAGTGTCGTCTGAAATGGGCAGCGAAAACCAAGCTAGACAAACTGATTAAAGTCTGGTATGTGAGCAAGGTAGTGACTGCTGTAATTATCTGAGATAATGCAGTGATTGGCTTGTTCGAAGGGGTAATTTTCCATAGAGTAATCAAAGGTATCGACAAGCAGATGATAAAGAACGGCCCAAAAGTATTCAACAAAATGTTCAAGTGTGTGAAAGGAAATACGATGTTTTCAGTGGTCATAAATCCTATCTCCCATTGTATAGACGGTATGGTCGCCTGGTGGCCTGTGCTGAAAAAATGCTGGTATCCCAATAAGCCGAACATGATCGGTGCAATGAGATTCTTCCTCAAATTGAGGATGTCATAGAGTTCTAACAAGGATAGGATCTGGACAACTAACATGCTGAGAGATATGCTCCCCATGGGTTTTGTGACCATCATAATTGCAACGACAAAGTTGAGCACTAGTAGAAAATAGGAGGACCCGTACACATTGCCGTACCCTAGAATTGTCGTAGACATTGATGAACTAGGACTTGGTGGAAAAGAAGTCGACGAATGAGAGTCTGAGTCTGATTCCTCTGAAAACTCGACTGGTTGCACACCTATTTTGACACACAAAGGACCTCTTGACCAACTAAAGTTCGCAAGAACTAGCGAAAAAAAAAGCACAATCCTTGCAATTGCAATTTTTATCGATTTTAATAGAACCTCACTAATTTGAAAGCGAGAAGTCAAGTAGGCGTCGCTACTTTCAAAATATTCTAATGTCCAATAAATTGCGTTCAAAATCATCGAGTATTTGACACCTTTTTCGATCCAAAGAGGACCTGCTGAATGATAAGAGTCAGAAAGTTGATAGAACGATTTGATCACCAACGGCAAAGCAAAAGAACACAAATGCAATATTATGATTGACCACCAGCTTGTTTTAAACGTAGAAATGCAGTAGGGATGTTGTTCCTCACGACATAAGTTAATCATTGTTGTCAATCGCGATAAGATGATGAACGTAAGCGAATGCAGAATTCCCAATATTCTTTGGAGTTTCGAAAGTTTTGAGCTAACTGTGCAGCTATGCAAGCAGCAAGCCCCAAAGGTCAAGCAGAAAAACAGCACTATTTTATCCTCCCAGACAACGAAAGAATTGGAAGCAAAAATCAAACAATGTAGAACTGCGAAAGTGATACCCAAAAAAGACCAGCTATTGAAATTATAGAAGAAGAAGTCTCTCAATTGATTCCATAGCCAATTCACACTAAATCTATCCATGATGGGCGCCCAAAACCCAATAGTAATACCTAGAGCTGCGCCAATGAAAAGGCATTTTTTCATATCAAGCCCACTAGGCCTTAAAACTATGAAAACGGAAAAACTAGACACTAAACCTAGCAATGCCATGGCAACAATCGACCCAATAAACTCGAAAGACATTGTCAGAACTCTCACTGACGGTATAGATCGCGAATATGTAGCAATAAATGTCAATGAAAAGAAAATAATTGTAATGCCTATTCCAATTAATGGCAAATCAAAACGAGCCCATAAAGACTTGCACTGTTCCAAGGTTTTACCTTGATAGATTTTAGAAGATTCTATAAGCGCTTCTAAATGCTTCTTGCTGGTTCCAAATTCGAAAAAGTTTCTTTCAAAATAGGTGTAAAGCTGATTAATATCGATATCGGATGCCAATACAGGTGTAGCATTTCGAAAGCTTTGAATCTGTTGAGCAGTTTTGAAATTTGCTAGGGCTAGCTCCTTATCATTATCAAATGCCTCATCTATTGGAAATCCCAAATTATTATACGGTATGGGTAATCCTAATAACAACGAAATTGTTGAAACTAGGTCGATTTGATTGACCGATCTATAATTTTTTCCTAGCTCAGTGGTGCTGTAGTAATTTGAAGGCTTTCTATTTACATGGAATTTTTTATTCTTTGAATACATGAAAAGAGTGCTTTCAAGTTCATCAGCTGAGTCACCCCCATGATTACCTGTAGAATCCATTCCATGATCCCCCATGATCACCAATAATGTTTCGTCATCGAGCTTCGAAATAACATCAGAGACGACTGTATTCATCTGATTCAACTTCTCCTTCATAGCATAATGCTGAGGACCATATCTATGACCGACGTGATCAACACCAAGGAAATGCCCGATTAAGACATCCCATTTCGATGAGTTATCTTTTTGCAATAAGGGATATAAGTGCTCTAGTACCCCGTTGTCCACAGTATGCAAATCCCATACATTCAAGGAATCGTAAGGAAAGTTTAGATTCGGATTTATGTATTCGTTGAATAATGCTGTCCATGTATCGTCACCCATAAAGGCGATGCTTTTGTTGTGTTGATGTAATTGCAAGATCCAGTTATCTTCGTCAATTGCATCGCCATTAAAATTTGATCCTGCATCTATAAACGTAGGCAATGATCCGGTGGTGAGTCCTTTCAACCTTTGCAAGGTTGTAGTGGGGGGATCAGACATAAATTTCAACAAAAGGGCGTTGTCTGGCTCGGTCTGAGTCAATTGATGCAAGATCGGAAAATTGTTATGATAATGCTTGTCCGATCCTTCCACCGGAATGGCGAAGTCAAACCTTAATGCATCTATAACTAGCAACACTGCCTTGTCAAATTTCGCCGGCTTGATGCATGAATCGAGCCCATCTACAGAACACGCTGATATATTTGGAAGCACCTGCCGGGAAAGCAAAAACCCCTGCGTGAAGAACCCTATGCCAATAAACTGGAGAATAGCAAAGAAGGCCAACACTACCACGTACCCCAAAAATGTGATCCTGAGCTTCTGTTGTCTGATTTTAGTTTTCGCTTGTTGTTGTTCTTGCAATTGATGCTGTCTTATAATTCTCAGCCTCAGTTGAAAGGAGTCGGTCGGAACAGCTCCCAGCTTCGTTCGATCCATAGATAGCTCTAAATGTGTCTGTGATATCCGGTTCTCTATATTTGTATATATATCGACTTCATAGTACTATTATGGTTCGCTTATCATATAATTCGAATGCCTGTTATTGGTGGCACGTGATTGTTTATAACTAAATAGCAGAGTTTATATATTAAGGTAGTAATACAAAGTAGAATTAGCAGCAAAAGAGTAGATAAAGTGGATGAAAATAGATAGTTCGTCATTCTACTCCATGCTGTGGTCAATCTGGCTCAAAAAATCATGGTCGAAAGTTTCTCCTCCTATGAGTTCTCCCTCTCCCTGCTGAAAATCGATTAACTCGCTCATATCATCCACGAGTCCCTGATTATCTGCATTTCTTGTGGCACTATCTCCACCATCCTCATTAAAGAGCTGGTCCATGTTGTCGTTGTTGTTCCTGCTACCATTACTGGCGTTACTTTCATTGTCATTTATGTTATTATTACTCAGAACCATAGACATGGTGAAATTAGGCATGGAGGGAGCAACACCCGGCTGGAAGTCGTCAGCACCATTAGGGTGTTCGAAGTTGTCTATGAATGGTATCGTATTTGTATTGCCATCCATCGATATGCTGTTATTAAACATATTGTCATCGTGTACCTCAGGGTGATCTTTCACGTCGTTATTGATGTCGATCAAAGAACTCACCAGCCTAGGATCATATCCAGCTGGTGCGGATGTGACTGTTATTGTATTGCCAGAGAGCTTGTCTATGGGTTGCGAAAATCTGTTCACCGTGGATATTGATTCGTACTTTTTACTGTATTTCTGTTCATACTCTCGTAAAACAGTGACCAACTCGGTCTCCAAATCTTTGAATGAGTCTTTGTCTCCGAGCCTCGACTGTAACTCAGCTAACTTATCGATTTTGTCTCTTCTATAGATGTACTCGTCGTCCTGGTCAATCGAATAATTTGACTTTTTATCTCTTAGACTAATGTTTTCCGACTCTAGTAACTCATTTTTTACTTTCATCATCTTTAGGTCCCCGAAGTATAATTCGTCTGGCCTCAAGTTCGCCACTACATTTCGTAACTCTTGCTCATTCAAATTCTCTCGCTTTGGAATTGTTGGAAACGAGCTGGGAGGTATAATTTTCGAAGCGTGAAGGTGCTTTGATGTCACATTTTCCATGTACTCCTGGTTAGTGACGAACCGGTGCATAGCATCTGACCTGAACGAAATTAAGTCGGCTTCATCATGCAATTGTGCTAACGATTCCTCTTTTTTGGGGAATCTTTGCTGAGGAGGCATGATCGGCTGCGGCTGCGGTGTTGGAATCACCTTATTGCGGCGTCTTGGTCTTCCAGGATGTCCCATCTTCGATAGATTGCGTCTCACCGCTAGTTCATAATATGTCTATGAGTTATTCTTAACTGTTAGAATCTCTTACGAGAAAAGAAGTATCACAAAACCGAATGGCCTCAGCTCTCAGTAATGAATTACAATAGAAATGCAAAGTTATAAGAACTCGTTAGGAACTGAATAAATAGTAGATAGCCTATAAATAGTAGAACAATAGTGAACAGAACAAAGTTCTTGAAAAAAAAATAGATATAAAACAAGTAAAACAAATCCAATAGAGTGATAGCTCCGCCTTGAATTAACGGCAGTAATGACAAAATAATACAAAGAATATAATACCACTAGGACAATTAGGATGTAGGAAACGAAAAATGAAACGTCTATCTCTCTTTCTCTTTCACTCTCATAAATCGAACCTTCCATTGATAAATTCTTCATCATCCATGTGTTGATCCTCATCTATCTCCATTTCCTCATTTTCATCAATTTGGTCATCATCAATGACATCCTCGTCGGGAGGTAGATCGGGGTTTCCAGGAATGAACGACCCTGAATTCTTGAAAGCATTCATTCTGTGAGATTTACCAAAATGGTCTTCCATTGTGGAATCGTCGACATAGGTGAAACCTTTGAAGTTTGCTTGGATTCCTGGAGACAAAGGAGTAGAAGCAAGTTCTAATTGCTTTTTCAACACAGATGTCGACTCTGAAGTGAACTCAGGATCAAAATTGGACGTGTCAGTTTCAGAAGTTAAATGGGGCTTGAATGGAGGAGGTATGCTTTTGGACCTTAAAAGGTTCCAATCGATATCCTGAAAAAACTGATGAGCTCTTAACTCTCTGGCGTCATTTAGTGATCCTAACCTGTGCTTTGGATTCCTATTCAACAATCCCTTGACGAATGAACGTCCTTCAATACTGAGAACTTCTTTGGGAAATCTTACCTTACCAAATGCTATATTTTTGTACATCTGTTGAGTGTTTTCTGCATAAAATGGTGACCAGCCGCAACACATTTCAAAAATCAAGACACCCAAAGACCAGAAGTCAACCATTTTGGTATACCCCGACTCATCAAGTAAAACTTCAGGTGCCAAGTATTCCGTCGTACCGCAAAAAGTGTTAGTTGTACCATCATTATTCAAATTAGCTTTTGAAAGTCCAAAATCACATAATGCAATATGACCATTGGCGTCTAACAAGATGTTTTCCGGCTTCAAATCACGGTAAACAATGTCATTATCGTGCAAATGTTCCAATGCCAACACTAACTCTGCGATATAAAATTTGGCTCTATCTTCTGCGAACCGCCCTTCTTTTTGCAAATGCCAAAAAAGTTCACCTCCAGACATGTAGTCGGTGACCAAATATAAATCTGCAGGTGTTTGGAACGAAAATTTCAAACCAACAACAAATGGCGATGGCGCCGTCGACGTCCTTACTAGGATGTTCCTCTCGCCAATGGTGTGGGCTATCTCCTTTTTCTTCACAATTACCTTTTTAGAAAGAACTTTCATAGCATAAATCCTATCTGTGTCTTTCTTCTTCACTTGAAAAACTTGACCAAAAGTCCCCTTTCCCAATAACCTCAAGACTTCGAAGTCTTCGGGACCGTACAGTTTCTTGTCTAAAGAACAGTATTCCCATTTCACTTTTATCGCGCCCGACACTCCTTCGCCCACGACCCTGGCCTTGAGTTCTAGCCATTCGGCGTTGTTTTGTTTGTTGGATGTGGAGCTATTGGTCGATGGAAATATTCTTACATGCCCCAAAAATGCATCGTCGCTTGCTGCGTCATACACTGATATATCTAATTCGGATTTTGAACCAACCACATCAAAAATAGCTTCATGATTCCATACCGGATTAGAAGAACCGATATTGTAATTTTTCATCTTTAAATGCTGGGTTGATGATTGTCTTTGGTACATAGGTCTGTTGAGTTCGCGGGTTCTTCCCATTGGTACTGCACCCAAATGATCTGAATGTGACTTATTGTGATGATGATGATTGCTATTATGGAAAGCTGTACTAGGTGACTTACCAAAGGAGCCAGGACCGTTGGTAACAAACTCAGAACTTTCAAACGTACAAACAACATAAGGCTGGGAATGATTGGACGTTATTAGTAAGTTACTTCCCTCCATAATCAAAATCTTGAGTTTACCTTTAGGTTGGCTACCGTTCTTATATTGAGGTTTGCGATTCTGGCCCTTCTCATCCGTGGTGATAATTACTGGTTGCATCGACGAGTCTTGTGTTGAAGAAACACCCAGTTCATCGTTGAGACTTGTAGTTGTCGAAGCCTGCTGAGATTGGTCGTCGAATTGATATGCTGACTGAGGATTCATTGTATCCTGACTGGAGGTGACATGTAAACCTTTTTCCCTGTTGAATTTCTGGTTCAAAAATGTTTCACTGGTCGTCGCGTTGTCAGTATTTGTTGTTGTTGTACCGTATGCAAACGAGTTGTTTGATATAGCAGTGGTGGGTGTCACGTTGGCTAATCCCTTCGGCAAGAACTTCTTGCTTGCAGGTGCACCAGAGTCACCCCCATGATGACCGCTCATTTCAGAAGATTGCAATGGGCCAGTCACGTCTTCTGTGTGTGGCTTCTCTTGTGGTCGATACAGAGAAATATCTTGGTAATACGACTGCTGTGCATCCTCTTGTGCCGAGTGGTTCTGGTCTCGATTCTCCGCTGGTGTGTCTTTACGATGGAACCCACTGAACCCGAATATCGATTTTGCAAAATCTGCCATTTAACAAGCCTACCTCAAATTAACTGTAATAATTCCAGCTACGGATAGACCGATAATTGTCCTTTAACGCTGTCTATTGAATTTGTCCTGTAACTGCCGCCCAGGGATGTCTCGTTTTGCGTTGATGAAGGAGGGAAAATTCCAAATGCTTACAAATCGTCAATGAATGGCAAAGGTGTAGCGCAAGTTGAGTTGTGTGATGTTAACGCACCTCTCCAGTAGCTATGCGGTTGAATTCGTCCCAAAAAAGCACTGCTGCTCCATGTTAGTACCCTATGTCCCTAGAGGCGATCGCGGTACCGTCAGGGGCTTTGGGGCCGACAAAGCCCAAAATGCCCCATTTTTTCGGCCCTAAACCTAAACATACCCTTAATCTCTTCACTGGTGGCTTATCTTGTGTAGCACGACCGTATTTGCTTACTTTCGCTGTAATTCACCTGTAATGACCATATTAATACCATATCAACCTCATCAACGAAAAAAAATTAGATAAGATTTTAGCCCCACACGACCCTTGGGGGTTCCGGCACCCCCACCATTCTTACCGAATCTCGATAGTGTTGAAGCGAGCTTCGAGCTTCGAGCTTTCGGACCTAGCATACCAGGTGCGCGTCGATTATGTGTATTGGAATTTCACTACAGGTTATAGGCGTGCTAGGTGCGATGGTGTAGCGATTTCCTCATTTTCCTGTTCTAACGAGCCACGGATCCCGCTCGCCAACTATTCTCGAGATTACACAAAGTCACATCAGTGGCTGTAGATAGATGATGGACTCAGGACTGACTGGCCGTGTACATATTTCACGAGGTCTACGTTTACTTAACCCAACTTCGTTATTGCTAAATATATAAACGTTTGGTGTACTTGAAATGAAGGACAAAGACGGGAGCGAAAACCGTTAGGCGATCCGCTTATTTCAAGTCGCGAATGAATCGAATAAAATTTACTACGTTTTAAGTGTTTAATCAATAACGCAGTTAAACAATAAGGGCCAGAAATAAGATTAAACGACGGGAACTAGCGGATACAGCCGGTCGGTATAACCTGTAAAAATGGTTTGACCGTTCGATTCTACCCTTTTGGATAAATGCAAGCTTATTTGAAGAAAATTGCATTTTGAAATGAGCCGCATTCGCGTTTCGGCACTAGAGTGCACAACGTTGTGACGGTTAGTGCCACATACAATTTTTCACCTGGCCTCTTGGGACTAATACAGCTTAATACAGCGTAGCGGCACTAAAAGGCAGGATTAGCAGTGGAGTAAGGAGTCATCATGAACTATATAGCACAAGGGTTGTATAGGGGGTTGACAGCTGTCCCCCGTATTGCAAGATACCAAGTGGGGTGGAAAATACCATCCAGACAAATACATCAGTCGTGGAGTCAGATGGAAAAATACTACAAGATCACCAAGTACGTGAAGCCAGTGGACGATACGAAGTATAAAGCGGGAGACTCGGCGGAAGGGTTGAGCATTCCGCTCTTCAAGAAGAAGTACCCTGATTACCACTATGAGACGATGTTTTTCAAGCGCCAAAACCGAGGATTATACGGGGGATTGCAGAGAAAACTGTCCAAAACATGCTCCGAGGCCAAGAATAAGAATTTGCGAGCACACAAACCCAATATAGTCAAGGCGAAATTGTGGTCGGAAACGTTGAACAAAGTCGTATCCACCAGGGCGTCGACAACCGTGTTGAGAACAATCACCCGCGAGGGAGGGCTAGACAACTATCTCCTCAAGGACAAGCCGGCCAGAATCAAGACAATGGGCTTGAAAGGATGGCAATTACGATACGACATCATGAAGCAGCGTGAGCTTAATCGGATGCCCAAGATCGAGAAAGATGGCAAGGTGCAGCAAGTGTACTACATTCACAGAGACGGAAAGCAAATAATCGTGGGTAAGAACAAATTACTCCAGGAATTGTGGGAGTTTGCCAGCAAGGATACCTGGACCCCGATCACCTGGAAACAGTTTCTCCAAGCCCATTCTTATCTCACTACCGAAGAAGTAGTCGACAAATTACTGCACTATCAGTTTGACTTCTCCAAAGTCACTGCATGAGCCATCGATGCCATATGTATATAGTCATTAGTACAGTTCCTGTAAATTTACGTATATCAGCTACAATCCCGCTAATGAGCTCCATCAAAACATTTTCGCCTACTCTGCCGTGCCAGAAGATTTCACCATTAGCGGCTCACATTAACCTACCATTAGCCTACCATTAGCATCACTGTTACTACCGTTACTATAACCACCATACACCAAAACTAATGATCCTTACACCAACTTTAAAAAACGCAGTCACATGGTCATGTGCCGCTTTGCTTTCATCGTGTTTTGTTGTTTAACCTTTGCGTGTATATAGAGGGCTCTGACTGAAGGATACGCAATTTTGTGTCATATTGAATCTGGTTGTGTGCCCTTACCTTTCCAGCGGACGAAAAAATTTCACCACCTCACTCCAATTTTCATAACTAAGTAAAAATTTTAACTAAGAATAGTCTTTCATAAATCAATAAGCAAATAGACAAAAATGGCTAGATCAGGTATGTAAAAGACGTTGGAACATGTCTTGAATTTACTATCGCTCGAGAGAATAGATGGAGCCTTACCCGCTGTTTTAGCGAAGGTTGAGGATTGCGGACGTAATCGTGAATGATGGGGGCAGACATTGAAAAAGTCCAAAAAATGACAACTACGATTGTAGAATATGTCCAGAAAGTTATCGGGGATGCGTACAAGATGTTTTAAAAGGGATAACAAGTGCATAAATCGAATGAAGCGCACATCGGCCCTAATCATAAGATCTTTCTCGACGAAACACATTCAGAATTTTGTACTAACATGGTATAGGTATTGCTGTTGGGTTAAACAAGGGCCACAAGGTTGCTCCAAAGGAGGTCGCTCCTAAGATTTCTTACAGAAAGGGTGCTTTGTCCAAGAGAACCGAATTCGTCAGAAACATTGTCAAGGAAGTTTCTGGATTGGCCCCATACGAAAGAAGATTGATCGAATTGATCAGAAACGCCGGTGAAAAGAGAGCTAAGAAGTTGGCTAAGAAGAGATTGGGTACCCACAAGAGAGCCGGTAGAAAGATGGAAGAAATGACCAAGGTTATTGCTGAATCAAGAAGACACTAAACAGTATGATTTGCCGTGTTTTCTGTTAATTATTCTACTATCATTTCCTGTATCATCATTTTTCATTACTCTCTACGTAATGCTTAATATATTTTACGTTTAGTATATTCTTTTTGACTGTAGACTGAACTAGGTGTAGCAGTTTTGTGTTCTTTTCCATCACATTTATGAAATCTGCCCTTTGATTAGTACCGCTAGCAAAGCTAACCTGTTTTATCACCATTGGCCCAATATGCTCACCAGGCTCGTCATGATGCATGTTCCTATAAGGTTGGGTTGTCGTCTGCTTATGTCTCGGGGGGCACCACCTCAGCATTTTGGAAATCCGAATACAATTCCCCCTACCTACAGTGAAACGGCATCAGCGCCAAACATAACCCCAATAGAACCTAGTGTTGGCGATGCAGCCCCTATACCATCTTCCCAGGATAGCGGTTACAGGAAGGCCAAATTGGCTAGAGAAGTGACGTCGTTGTTGGCCATGGGTGTCTTAGCATACATTGCAGTTGATAATTACACCAATCGCATCAGACTCGAAAAGCTTGCCAACGAAACCACCGCAATTAACCTCAAGACGCTCCAAACCCAACAGGCAAACTTTCTAAATGCCAGAAAGAAGCGGGACTTGCAGATCTTACAAGAAAGGAAAGACAACAATAAGAGAGATTTCAAAATGGGTTTACACATAGCATTATTAAAAAAACAACTAAAAGATTTAGGGGTTGAGCCAGTCGATATAGATGTGGCCGTAAAAGAGTTCGAAACAAACGTTAGGGTTGACAACTCCATCAAAAACGTCAGCGGTCAATCATTGTGGCTAGACGATAAATCTCGTATGTAACTACCTTTCATCGACTAACCTTGCAAATATTCCAGTACTAACAAACCAAGCATTGAAAACGTACCTTCCCGACGCCCATGACTACGATAAGAAGAAAATAGAGACCAATTTAAAAGAATAACCGTTGTATATACCAGTAATATTAGATTCGATGGCTGTTACCCGGAACTTAGACTCATCTATAAAAAGCGCAGATCCTCGCCTTTGATCAACTATTCTTGTTTTCTTCTTTATACAATGTCTTTAAGTAGGCGCCCATTAGAGTCACGGTTTATATGAATACTTTCTACATATAATCTATAACCACTCTGTGGTTCTTTCGTGCTCGGGTAAGCCTTAGAAAAAACGTTTTTACCAGCCTTGTTTTGTCGTATCATTTACTGGAGAATGGATTGATTACGCGGTTCTAAACGTACATTTTACTATATATTTGCTTGTAGAAGTAGGCGAATCTCTTGGGTTGTGCAACATCACGTCTGCGGCAGGCAGAACTATGGCATGAAAACTTGCTTGGTGTCAACGAGCAAAAGCTTCGGCGATACTGGGACGGACTATACTGGATGTGCAACTAATCCTGATGGAAATGCCATGATTCCTCGTTGTGGTCCAAGTGTCTAAGTGCGAATTTATAGGCCCCATGATGCTCTTCGCGACTCACCCTCGGCGCTGGTCAATCACCTCAGCGTCGATCTTGCCTAATTCTCTCTGCTTCAATTTCAATTGCAAGAGATTAAATTTCGGACAACAGGTCAATTGCTTGTCTGTTCCATTAGCTTCGTAATACTTCTTACAGCATAGGTAAAGGTTGTCAATTATCTTGGTACACCTCGCTTCATTATAGTTATTTTGCTGTAAGCAATCTTGGATTGCGCATGCTTCGGCCTTGCATGGTTCCGGTCCTGACATGGTGCTAAGAAAATGTACGGATTAAATGGGTGCTCCTGAGTATCAACTCGAATGAATTTTGCTTGCTTTATAGTGCAAACGTCCATCTCATCGCTCCGATAATATTCAATCAGCTGACTCTATAATGTATCGGAGCGTTACTATTATCATTTATTATTATCATTTATTATTATACATATGTAAAAAAGCTAATTAATTACACTTTCATCTAAGTCGGTATGATAATCGTCCTCATCATATTCACTTGGTTCGTAAATCACTAGCGGGACGAATTCGTTTTTAGACTTTTGTCGTTTGGTCGAATTCACTTTGTGAATGTAGAAAACGGCGCAACCAGAGAAGACAGACATCAAAATTGCCATAAGACCCCACCTCGATATATGCCATCTCAAACTCTCGATTTCAGACCTCATTGCCGAGTTCAATTCGGTGGTAATCTTATGATTTGTCTCCTGGATTCTCAATCTAATTTTTTTCGAGTGCAAAGTGTTTTCGGAGTTTTGATCATTCATGGCCACCTGAGTGTCGTTTTTCATTTGAATGAACTCATTGTTCAATTCATCTGATATCATATTGAAATCTCTTTCCAAAATGTTGATTAGATTAATCAATTCGTTAATGTGCTGTTCCCTTGATCTAGTAATATCCACCCTAAGCTCCTGTTGTGCGCTCTCAAAGAGATACCTTTCGTTCTCTAATTCATATAATTGAGAATATTTGGTTGATAGTTTCGAAAGTTTCGAGTTCAATTGAACAATTAATAGGTTAATGATTTCATCTGCCTGCGCTGCGGTAAAGTCTGCTTTCACAAGCTGATTATACACCGAATACGTATCCATATATGGTTCCATGTTATCGAAAATTGTGGTAAGAAATTCGTCTTTGTCAAGTCCAGCAGGGTCTTGCTCATCACCTCCACGTTCCACTGGTTCCTGTAGTCGTAATGATTCCTCTACATTAAAGGACCCCGGTTCCTTTAGCTTTCCCTCATCCTTAGGGTTTCCTCCACTACTACTTGCATGATCTGTTGTATCGTTGCGATGTGGGGATGTTTGTAGTTGCGTAGTAGCCGATTTATGAGGCGACATCGAATCGTCCTTTTCTGGTGCGTCCTCTTTAGCACCTGATGAAATGGTTTTATCGTGCCGTTTTTCTCCTGTCAGTAAGCACCGAGCACTTTGTCTGTTCACTTGATTATAAAAACTTGACACACATTGATGAATATACTCATTTTTTTGCGCAGGAGTTAGATTTCTGAATGCAACATATGAGTTGGACCTTGAGAACGTAACCCTTATACCTCTATTATTTAACTTGAGTGCGTTTAAACCATTTTTAATCATCGTTAGCAATCTATCTTTCGTTGTTATTATCAGGCCCGAAAATAGAGTAGCTACACCCAATTAAATCACAACGGCAATGAATGGAGGTTGGTTTGAAGCTATGCGATGCTGATTTCACTCAAACAATAGCCTAGTACCGGTAATCAATGATTCAAAAGAATAAATAATTGTAGGTGTTGTCAATTAATGGCTCATTTTACTATCGTGCGTATAATTCACTTAAACGAATTGAGAACACAAAATTGCAGTGCTGCCGTTACAGGACTCATATATATTGACGTACTTATTCTTCCATTTCGTTTTGCTTGCTGGAATTCAAATCAAAAAGCCTCAAGTTTCTGACTCGTCTGAAGAATTTGGCCCAATAATGGCCTGGTTGCAGGCTGGCATAAGTTATAATGCTTTGATTCGATTTTGCAGCCTGCTCGATAAGAGGATCGGGCGAGAGGTCCGGCACAGTTTTGTCCAGAACATAAGCATACAAAGACTTTGAAAAGAGTTTAAAGCCAAACTTGTCCCCTCTCGAAAAAACCACGGGTTGTTTCGTCGAAGTGCAATCATCATCCATGGCGACAAATCCGTAGGTCTGAAGCAGCCCTAACAGGTTTTTACCCCCTGCGATAATCAAGTCTGGAATAGGGGGAGCCAAGTCCTTAATATTAATATATGGTTCCTTGGTATTTAAGTTGTTTCTAGCATACTCAAGAAGCAACTCCTCTCTCAGTCTTTTATCACTCAAGTAAATATGTAGCTCTCTTTTGTCATCGCTATACGAACTTAAATAGTCCTCAATTATCTCAAAGTCATTTCCTGAAGGCTCTCTATATTTATTTTGAATAAGGCATTGAGTAGCTGTTGCGATATCGTGCAAGATTATTTTAGGAATTAAGGTCTTGATATTTTCCAATTCGTTCTTGTCGCAAATGTTTCCGAAGGAACACAATTCATTCAAAATCGAAGCCCCTAAAACCTCAAGCTTGTCCAGAACTGAAGCTTTTTCTCCACCCCATAAGGTTCCCTCTGGCTCGTATATGACAAGGAAACTGACTGATGGAAGCCAACAGCTCCAGGTAACAAACCTACCTATTTCGCTGAGCATTCTAACATTTTCAGCAGCATTGTGTGCCCTTTGTTGAGTAAAATATTCATTCCGTAGAGATAAAACATACTGAACCTCTTTCTTGCTTGGCACCTGAATGTTTTTATCGCTATCCAAATACGGTTGTGGAACCTCTGGTGGAGGAGGAATCAAATTCTCGTTCGCCTTCATTATCAAGCCCATACTTTCTGGATATACCAGCAGGTAGGCCATGGGTATGGATTTTCTAAATTCATAAAGACCAGAAGGTGTAAAGCAGATTAGGTTCCGGTATAAGAAGTGATAAGCAGCAGATGGTAGCATTGTCGCCAAATAGTACCCTAACATAATCGCGTTTGCAGCCTCTTTAATAATTCCTGGCGAAAAGTTTCGTTGCCTTGTTTCCTCTTTTGCTTCTTCAAGTAACAAGTAGACAAATTGATGATACAAACCTCTCAAGCTCCTGATAATGTCAAAGAAACTCCAAATTCTTCTGCAAACAAAAAACCAGAACATTAAGAACACTCTCAAAAGGTGCACCCTGAGTAAAGCACCAGTGCTCAACTCGGTATTTACATCCAAAGCGTTTAACATACCGTTCCCCTCTGTAATTGGAATGCCCCCAAGCTTGAATTCTGTCCTACCTCTGAATCCTTCGAGTCGCCTGCCGTGGCCCGTGGCTCTTGTAGGATGTTCTACGTTGTTTTCTAAACAGTTTTGAAAAAAAGAGGAGCTTTTTGGACAATCTGTGTTCAACGATCCCTCTCCAAGACTAAGGCTGTATTTAACCTCTTCAGCTGGGAGATTTTGTACCATATTAAGGGAATAGTTGTGTTTGAAAATTATCAGAAATGAGAGAAAAGGCTCCATTTATATAATTACTGGAAACATGTTGCAAAAAAAATTAACATAGTGGAAGAGATCACGAAGGCAGGTGAAGGCTATTTGGCGACATCTGCACAATCTAAGAGCTCCCCGGGACCTTGTAGAGGAGATGTAGGTAGAAAGTGGGAGAGAAGAGTGGAAGCTAATGCAAAAGTTAAGGAGATAGTCTGTTTTATGGGCAATCCTTCTATAGCCATTCAGGTCTCGCGCAAGCTAATACAATATGCTGCTATTAAGATAGCGATATTTCTTTCTAATTACTTAGTGGTAATCATAGTTAGCATAAAAGTTAGTATATGATTCGTAGGAATGTGAAGGCAATAAATGGTTCTTTTGGAGTGTGTATTAAACATAGTGGTCTATGAAAAGGTAACAATGTTTCTGATGTCGGGGACATTTATGCTGAGAACGTATAGATCAGTTTGATTCATGGGAATCCTTGAGATGGTGACTGTAAGAAAGCCCAGGCTCTAGCTAAAGCGTTTATGGTTGATTTCCATATCTCGCTGAAAAATGAAGAGTTACCGTTTCCACCTTCAGAATATATTGGGCTTGTGTAGTTGAGGATGTGCATGTCGGACAGCGAGTAGACAAAAGTAGAGGAGTAGTTTTCAGTTTTTACAGACTTGGGAACCTTGACACTAGTGACTGCGTGCACGTCTGTCTTTACGGTGTCTTTGCGCTTTCCAAATGATATAGTTAGCTGATCAAGGTCAAAGAATGTATAAAACTGGGTAAGAAACTTCCCTCCCAAAACAATATAGTCATCGCCACTGATTGCTATTGGGAACAAGCATGAGTTGCCCTGTTTTTCAGACAACCCTTCGCCAGGTGTAGAAACTGAGCTTCCCTCGAACTGAAACGTAAATTTGTACTTGTTGTTGCAGCGATAAACGATTCCCAAAAGACCTGCCTCATACTTTCCACCAAGTATGGTGGCTAAATTTTGAACAACTGACTCTGGTGCTACTGTTACATATGTTAGAGTATCAATCAATGCTGGATAGTTTTTGCCAAGTATAGGCTTTTTCCAATTTCCATATTCCACATATACTTGCTGAACATCGACTGCTAACAACGACGGTTTCTTATAGTCGGACCAATCTCCTACGGCTTTTTGAATTACAGGTACAGTCACGAGGGATTCATACTTGGCAAGATCGACTCCCCCAAATATGATGCTTTGGGAGTCACCACCATTGGGATAATAAATAGAATAGCAATTTCTTTTGATCAATTGTTCTTTCTTGAGACGTATCGGAAAATTGTCGTAAACGTATTTTTTTCCAGTATCGGCGTATGTGTTCTTGATCTTGTTCTTGATACCGTAGTCAAACGTATATGTACTCTCAAACTCAGCTAAACCCAATCCCACAAGACCATAGTTCATAGGGAGTTTCGAAGATTTGTCACCAGCACCGAATTGATAAGACGAAAGTGAAGCACCACCAATATGAAATGTTTCTTCTGCCCAGGTTCCATTGATTACACCACTGCTATAAATCATGCTGAAATTTTCATTCAACGATCTATAAGAAGTCGATTGCAGGGGGTCGAGAAAGAGTTTCTCCGAAATATAACATTTGTCTTCTTTTTCTGATGTTTTACAATCAGTCGAGTTAAACAACCTTATCCATGTATCAGACGAACCGGTATCGAATGTCATCAAAATTGACTGCGCCGGGGTACCAACTTCTACTGTTGTAACATATATACCGGTCTGTACTTTAACTAGCTCTAGACTAACGACATCGTCGACATGCCTTCTTCCCAAGTACTTCAAAGTTCCTTGTTCTGATTGTTCTGATATTCTAGTGGGCTGCGAATCTACTATTTTTGATATTGCTAAGAAACAGAAGATCAAAGGTAGATTCATTTCGTTTCATGCTAACCACTAGCGATATTCCTCCATGAGCTACATCAGCCCTTTTATAGTCAATTTGCTTTTCGGTGGACTTTAAAACCTGTTATGATAATGTTTCACAATTTTGCGGCTAAACAAGGGATATTCCTATTACAGATGTCAATCCATACACCTAAACGATTGAGATCATTTAATTAGGTATTTTTCTATAAATTATCTATAAAATCGTGATGCAATACTATAAAATCGAGTCATTTGCTAAGACTCGTTGTCCTTACTTGTTTCGGAAACTTCTTTCGGATCGCTGATAACACTCCATCCCATTCTCTTGTTCAATTTTTCGTATTTTTGACGATCTTTATCGCTAACACTTGGGTTTATACTAGACAAAGCTCTCTTAAAGTCGTCATTTGTAACCACTATGTGATCGCTGTCGATGTCGTCGGATGAATTGTAGAACCCAGATGCGTCAAGCTCTTTGATTTGCTGGTCTTTGAAAAATTTTTTCTTCAAGGCCAAAACCCCTGCCTCTCTTACCAAGGATGATAAATCTGCTCCGGAGAAGTTCCTACATCTGTCATCGTCAGATACCGCTCTTAGGTCAACATCACCATCAAGAGGTGTGTTATTTGCTTTCACCAAAGTGCGCAAAATCTCGAACCGCTCGTCATTAGAAGGAAGCTCGATGTATAACGTTTTGTCTAGTCTTCCGGGCCTCAACATAGCGGGGTCGATCATATCTGGTCTATTAGTAGCGCCCACAACGAACACTCCCTTACGATCATTTAACCCATCGAGTTCAGTTAATAAAGTGTTCACAACACGGGAGCTAGATTCGGATAAAGAAGCGTCTCTTTTAGGAACCAAAGCGTCCAATTCATCAAAAAAGATGATGCATGGAATAGATGCTTTGGCTCTCTGGAAAACTTGCCTTACTGCCCTTTCTGATTCTCCGACGTATTTATTCAACAATTCTGGTCCCTTTATAGAAATGAAATTAGCACGAGATTCATTGGCAACAGCTTTTGCCAACAATGTTTTACCACATCCTGGTGGCCCCCACAAAAGAACGCCGGAGGGTGCAGTGATACCCACTTTCATGTATAATTCTGGTTTTTTTATTGGCTGTACTATGCACATGTGTAATTCCATCCGTATATGAGATAAAGCGCCTACGTGTTTCCAAGTGACATCAGGGACTGTTGCAAACCCTTCTCTTTTTGCTGTTGGTTGAATAGTGGGTATAGCAACAAGAAAATCTGTGTATGTTATACATAATGGGGCGAGCTGCTCGGGTGTTAAGGGGTTCGGATGTTTTATCAAAAATCTTTGAATGGTTGAGAGTTTCTCCAACGGAGTGTTACTTGACACTAATTCATTATGAACATTAGCACGATTACTATTTTCATGATTATTGTTATCATGATAGTTATTATCAATATTATTTTTCTCGTCATTATCAAGGCATAACTCCATCTTTTCTGTTTCTTCAATATTGATTGAGTTTACTTCTTCAAGTAAAAGCTCCTCCTCTTTTTCACTCAAATTTTCAAATATCCTCTTGATTGCTGCTATACCTGCGGCGGTGACTAAACTCTTCAAGTCGGCGCCCACATAACCCGGGGTCATCTTGGCTAATTCACGACAATTGAAATTTTCGCCATCTTGTAATTTCAAGCTTTTTGTCATGGTCTGTAAGATCGAACATCTTTGATCTTCATTTGGCACATTGAGACAAATCTCTCTATCGAATCTCCCAGCCCTTCGAAGCGCAGCATCCAAAGAATCAGGTCTGTTTGTCGCGCCTATAACAACAACAGGCTTCCCACCTGTCTTGTCTAAGGTCAATTCATCCATCAAAGTTAGCAATTGCGCTACTATTCTTCTTTCCATTTCTCGTTGCGCGCCACCGTCTCTCTTCGGAGTTATGGCATCAATCTCGTCCATGAATATAATACACGGAGCCAATGACTTTGCTTCATCAAATATTTCCCTGAGCCGCTTCTCTGATTCGCCCGACATGCCGGATACGACAGAAGGAGCCGAAATATTAAGAAATGGCACTTGCAAATCGCCAGCCAACGCATTGGCAATAGTGGTCTTACCGCAACCCGGTGGCCCATATAACAATACACCACGAGGGGCTTCCACACCAGTGGAAAGATATATCTCTGGGTGTAAAATAGGTAAACCGATCAATTCCATAAGTTGCGTGGTAATACTCTCGAGTCCCCCAAGCGAGGATAAGGAAGATGTAGGTGGTGTGTGGTCGATTTTATTTTTCTGCCTTTTGGATGACTGTTTCGACGAATCCTTTACACGTTTCTTCTGTTTCTTTCCGCTTTCGTCGTTCTCCTCTACTGCACTTTCCGCTGCTGGATCTACCGTCGTTTCCTTCGATTGAGTTTGCCATGACAGTACTACTGATTTGTTTAAAGAATTTGTATCCTTTACAACCATTAAGTTGCCGTCTTCGATGTCGAAGTCACTATCAATATTCGCAGCTTCTTCCAATGCCTTCGCATCCTTCTGCTTGATAATATCGGCCAACTCTTCGGCCTCATCCTTCCTTACTTCCTCCAATACTGCTTCCGCAGCCTTTTCTAATGATGCTCGCTTCATCCTCCTCATTTGAAAGTCCTTCAACTGCACGTAGTCGACTACCTGGCCCACTCTAAGGTCTCGGGCAAGTGCTACATACCCAAACGGATCGCCGGCGTCATCGCCCGATTTCTCTTTATTTTCCGCACTTTGCTCTTCAAGCAATGAATGGATGAAGTCGTATATCTTCTGATCCAAGTTCTGGGTGATACTCCTCTTCTTCACCATGATATTTCCTGGTGTTGTTGCTTATTACTATGACTGAAGTCCTGCAAAAAAATTTCATATCATCTTCGGCATCACGTGCATACGCACCTGACGGGTTACAACTATAACTTGAATCAATAGCTCCAAAACTGAACCCTTCGTGGGGACTATTCATTGGGTGATGACGGGTCTAAGGGGTCATAATAGCAGCCCTGGGTAAACTGTTGCGCTCGCCAAAATGTGAAGTTCGCAGGGCCCAACGATCACGGATTTTATTGAAAATAGCCTGATGGTGTAATTTCGCATGGATAGCAATCTAACGAAAGTGCCAAGTAGTGGGTCAGCCATAAACGGCGGGAAGGTGACGGTCCAAACGGAAGTCCATGGTTTCTTGTGCATGTAAGGTCACTAAACAAAAGCGCCAAACACCCAGAACGTTCGAATAGCAATGCTTGTGGTAACGTCCATGTAGGCAATGATGGAATTCCAAGTTTATAAATATGGGGGTTGCAGTCCAAGAAATAGAAACGTTTGTTAATACAGTATTATCGAATTATATTATTCTAATTAAACACTATTGCGATGTCTGATTTAGGTAGAAAGAACGTGTCCGACAAGGTTTCTGAAGCAGTGAAGCCAGATTCAGAAAAGTCGACTTTCGAGCAGGCCAAGGAAAATGTCACTGATCAAGCGGACAAGTTTGCAGGTAAGCACACTCCAAATGACCAGAAGTCTTTTGCTCAGACAGTAGTCGACAGTGCTCAGAAGGGCCACGACGACGCCAAGGGGGCTACCAAAGATGCCACTGCTGAAGCAGAAAAGAAGCAGGGCACTTTAGCTGACACTGCTATGGGGTATGTGGATTCTGCCAAGGACCAAGCATCTAGTGCTGCTCAATACATCTCGGGCGTCGTCACCGGTGGGGTTGAGGGTGCTAAAAATGCCGCCAATGATGCCTCCAAGAAATAAGCTGCTAAACTTTCAATTCTGTATGTGTTATCTAGCTTTGTTCAATATATAATCAGTGATTTATTTTTTTGAAAGACTATCTCAAAACCTATAGTTGCATCGGTATTTTACGTACATGTCCGCCTTTTCTGAGACCATCCCGGATACTTGAAACCATACTAGCCGTACTGGAGGACACTATCGAATGTACATGGGCTTCTATAGATCCTTGTCTGTATGCAGGATCATGATTTTTCAATATTTAGTACCTCATCTCGACCTATAGTAATGCATAGGCTGTTTTAGTATCGAAATGGTTAAAAGCAAACGTGAACGTAAGAGCGGCCAGAAGGACGTCACTCATGACACAAATGGAGGCAAGGTTGGTTCGGAAAATGAATCTGACTCGTCAACAGGCTCGTTAAACGGAAGATCTGAAGAATCTACAAAACGAACAATCCACGACGAAAGTGATCTTGATGACTTCGACGACTCTGAAGATGATGAGCTTGAAGGAAAAGCGTTTCGCGTTCCTAGGAAGGCCAGCCATATAGACAATTTTAAGGTAGGTGAGAGCGGAGATGAGGAAAGCGACGAAAGTGAAGAAGGTGTTGGCAGTGAAGATGAACATTACGATGACAATGATAATGAAAATAGAGAAGCGAAAGCGGAGGTAGCGGAGCAGAAGAAAAGAAATTTGAAGTTGAAGAAGTTAACACCAGAGCAGCTTGCTCGAGAGCAGAAAAAAATAAAAAAGACGGGGGTATGTTACCTCTCGAAGATTCCCCCGTATATGAAACCTGCAAAATTACGTTCTGTGTTGTCCAGGTTTGGTAAAATTGATCGCTTGTTCTTAAAGCCTGAAGACAATGCTACTTATCACAAGAGAGTCAAGTACGGTGGTAACAAGAAGAAAAACTATACAGCGGGTTGGGTTGAATTTGTCAATAAAAAAGATGCAAAGTTATGTACTGCGACGTTGAACGGCAACAAGCTCGGTGGTAAGAAGACATCTTACTATTATGACGATATAATAAATATCAAATATCTTTCTGGGTTCAAGTGGTCCGACTTGACTCAGCAAATTGCCAGGGAAAACGAGATTAGACAGTCTAAGTTATCTATGGAATTATCTCAACAACAAAAGTTAAATAAGAGTTTTATCAACAATGTCGAAAAATCCAAAATGATCAAAAATATTCAGCTGAAAAGAAAGTTGAAAGATTCGGATGTGCAGCCCAGCGAGGACGAGATAAGGCGAAATTTGAAGCAGCGAAAGGTTACGAGTACCAGGGCTGATGCAAGTCAAGACTTAAAAGAGAAATCTAAACCTAATGATAAATTAAACGATGTCTTGTCCAAAGTTTTTTAATCTAAATAGAATTATTTATTATCAAAATATACTGATACACTATTGTACTAAATTATAATCGATCTGGTTTTAATCTCTTTGATGCTTAGACGATCTCAGCGACAATCTTCTTTTCTTATTCGAGCTTACATTCCTAGTTTTCCCTGCTTCAATTTTTAGTCGGTTGACTTCAGTCAAAAATTCAATTCGTTGCTTTAATTCCTTCTTTGAAACGCAACCTAGTTCCTTTAATAAAATTTCACTATTTATGATATCCTTCTTTGTCAATTTGTTCAGCTGCAAGACTCTGTTTAGCTTCAACCACTTTTTAGTGGGCCAATCTGGGCTTTGTTTACGTTGGTCATTATTGGCGACTTCTTCGGATATATACATATCGTCGTCTTCGCCCTCATTAGTTGCACGTTGCTTTCTCCTATTCAATATCTGTCTTGCGTATTTGTCCGAAAGCCTAGTATAATGGGTTCGTATTGGTGATGGCTTTACATCTCCCTTCCTTGAAGTCGAATAATTTTGACCTTCGAATTTTTTTGGCGTAACTTGACCGAATTCGAAGAGCTTTTGAGACTCCCCAACACTCTTATTACCTACGAGAAAAGAATCCAATTCATCGAGAATCTTATCTGGCAAATCATCCGAATCTGCATCAGAATGATCCTCAAAGGCATTTTCAGGAGGTGCTTTAGCAGGTACAGGACTCACTGGAGATTGTACCGATCTCTCTTTCTCCTTCAAGGAGTTTATAGTTGAATTAATTTTGTCTAAAATTTCGGCTCTAGAGATATCTTTGTAATGTTCATATGGTGCTCCAATATCATGAGAGCTCTTTTCAGTCGCCCCGTTGTCCTTCTCTATAGGAGACACGTGCACTGATTGGTCATGTTTCGTAGTTGATCTAGCCGGTACATTTTCAATCGCATTTGTCGATAATGGAGGATTCAGCTTCGTAGGAGCCTGGATATCCAAAAAGCTACTACCTCTTTTATGGAGTACCGGAGCACTTGAAATGCTGCCATTTTGTGGGATATTTTCTTCGAAGTCTGACGAATCGAACTCAATATCATTCTCTTTTACCAAATTGTTCTTCGGCCCTGAATTGTCATTCGGTTTTTTTTGCAGCAAGGGCAGCTTTCCTGAGATAGAATCAAAATAGTACGGCCTTACTTTTAGGTTTGAAGGCGGGGTAACTTGTTCCTCTGCTGGTTTTATTTTATTTTTTGTAGGGCTTGTAAATTGATGGCCGTCCATACGAATTTGGGACTTTGAAGATCCCTTGACATTTCCTGGCGAAAACTTGTTGTCATCGGAGATAAGCTTCCTATGTTTAATGAGACCGTCTTCTATTTTTTCTTCGATAACGCTATGGCTTTTACCGCTGTCGCTGTCGGAAGTAGATTGGTTCAAGCTTAATGGGGGTAGTTTCAACGGCGTTCCATTTTTAGACCGATATTTGTTCATTCTTCTAATGGTATTATCTGGGCTTCTGTTGTGATTTATTCCACTTTCAAAATTTCCATTCCCTGACGTATTATCCTTGAGCGGTATTTTGGACGTACTATTTCTAACCAAAAAACCTTCGGTATGACTCGGACTATATGATCTGGACCGGCTCCCACTACTACCTAAAATATTCTTGTTCAAATAAGAAGATTTCTCTTTTGGTGCCTCAGGTGTTGCCATACGCGTCTCGTCAAATTCTATGTCATCGTCAACTTCAAACTTTTTATCGTATCGAGCGTTTAATTGATAACTACTCCGCGAATTCAACTTATTGTAACTGGGCGTCAGTAGTTTTTGGGTATGCTTTTCATTTGGAGAATCAAAAGACCTTAATGTAGCCATTGTCGTCTTTTATAAGACCATATGTGGAGTCTACAGGTTGAAATTTGGTAATAAGCCTTCGATAACGGTTGTTATGATATTCGATTACACACGAACATGTAAATGTTTGAATGCGCGTTCTAAACTGTAAAAGAGGTGGTGATAAATATATCAACTAGGGTATTTAGACACACAGATGGCACTTTAATAGGTCAAATCGTTGATAATGTCTTCCTCGCAAGCTTTCCTATTAACACTGTACAAATTGTAAGTTCTTTCGTAGTTCAAAAGACTCAACGAGTTGAAGAAGGACCTCAAACTGGAGATGCTATCTACTCTCTTGGTACCGCTTAGCAAAGGCTTTAAATCGCCGCTTGGACGTTCAACCTTTACAGCCGTTTCCTTTGAGTGCGTAAAATCATTTGCCGTAGCAATCTTGTCTATAAGAGCTAGAATGCAATTGTTAACCTCACCACTGACGACATCCGGATTACTCGAAACGAAGAGCCATTCGTTCAAATTAAATTCATCATATCCGAGTAGTAGCAATTGGTCTAGCAACTTGCAGGCCCCCAATATAAGATTGGTCTCGACATAAGCAAGCGAATTTAACTCTCTTGTACTTTTATCAAGCGTTGATTGAAATATGGCCGATAATTCGTGGTTGATTGTGATCCAATGGGGTAATAGATGTAACTCACTAAACTTGAGAACGACCACACGAAGTAACTTGGTTATCTCATTTCTATAAGCCGAAGGACAGGCAGTACTCAAGGAATAAGTGATTCTTTCAAATAGAGCCTCCAAATTGGGCAAAAAAAAGTCATCTGGTTGCGACATTATCAAAAATGATATTCTCTTCAACGTCAAAATTTTGGCTTCGATTTCTGAGCCTTCATTCCAAATGAAAATATTGCTTGAAGAAGACAGGACCGATGGAGTAACTTTAGCTATCAATTCAATTATTCTGTCTCTCTCGGACGAGATCCAATTATTGATTATTGGCTTCCATTGTACTAGCTTGCCTAATTCAACATTGAAAAAGCTATTGTCCATGAAGACATCGAATACCAACGCCTTCCAACTTTTGTTCGATTGTTGCCTTCCTATTAATTCAATGAAGGCGATTATTCTTGGTGAAACATCCCTTATATGCTTGCCCTTCAATTGTGGTGAGATCAAGCTTACTATTATCATATTATTACAGGAAGATACCCTATCAGCATCCTGTAAAATGTCATTAATGGACTCAGTAACCGCAGAAAGTGCGCCAAACATCTCGTCTTGCAGTTGATTTAACAATTCTAGAGAAGGGGGAATTTCATTCGATTCTTCCTCTTCATCTTTCGAGCTTGCATCCGTGTCATTAAAATTAGCACTTTTCACACTCACACAAGCAGTTAATAATTTTACGAAAATATCAGCCAACTCCTTCTTGTTCCTTTTTTGTTCGCCAAATTTAGACGAATTAAGCTTCAATGAAAAGGATTTTATCACTTTCAATAGATCTGGAAGTATTTCGTTGAAATGATTCGAGTGAGATAAGACATCTTTGTAAAATTGCGTCGTGAACCTCCAAATATCAGATATCGAGTCATTGTCAACAGTATCAACATAAGGAATCAAGAATTTGGTCAAATCTTTTGCAGAAATATTGGTTGTTAGTGAAGATTTTTCTGACTCTTCGAGTGTCGATGGGTAGCACCGTGATTGTATGGAATTCAAGAGATGAGGTAAAGTGACTTGTGGTCTGCCACCATCTAAAACGTGTAATAGTTTGACAGTTTGAGATGTGCTACCATCGAAGCTTATCAATGCTTCAAGAATCTCCTGTCTCTCCAATCCTATTAAACATTCCAATAGTTTCCTTGTCTTGAACTTTAATTTGTAAGCTAAATAGATCGATGTCTTTTCAGCGACCGTTCTCAGATTGGAAGTGCGTGGCTTTTGATCTGCCCAGACCCAAATCGAGAAGCATAATCTTGCAGCATCCTGAAAAGACAATAAAATAGAATAAAGTTTGTTTTGTTCTGTTGTACGAGAAGCAGGCGACTCCACTTGGAATACACCTTGGATAACGTTACCAAAAAAGCCCGGTTCTGTGCTAAGACTATTAGCTTTTTCACTGTTCGCCCTCATATTAGATGTTAAGAGATAGCTGTGACTAATTGACAACAAGTCCTCCAACCCTGAGAGCATAGAATTTATAGATAATTCAACATCTGTGAGTGTATCAAGTTGACTATCATTAGTGATAGCTTCAAAATGGGAGTTTAATCTTTTGATTAGAGCATCATTTAAAGTAAGAATGACACTAAAAATAGACTCATTAAATAAGTATACTGATTGTCGCAATAGGGACATCCAGCTTTCTAGTAAGATTGACGAGTTTGCCCTACTTATTCCATGAATTATAAATCTCACTAGTAAGGGATCCTTGCCTTCATCCTCGATGTGTAATAAATTGAGGTTTATCTTCGAATCCTGAGACATTTTCAAAAAATTTATAATACAATTCAAAAATTCGTTTTCTATCAATTCGCTCTCATATAATTTGTTACCAGGCATATTGATGTGATAAGAGCACTTTTCGACTAGTAAATGAAACTTTCCAGTGAAATCTGGTTCATTGCCCGTCATTAAACCAAAATATAGTTTGAGACAAATGTTAATGCATTTATAGTAATATGTCATTGCATGCCTGTTGCTATTGACATCCTTGTCAATTTTGAAGTTTAAAAATTTCTCGATTATATAAAACATCAATGATTTGTAAGTCGAAATGTCCCAATCGTTTGCTCTTATCACTTTAAGTTTTGCATTATTATCCATAACCGCTAGCTCACTATTGAAAGCGTCTTTCAAAAGTTTGCCGTTTGCATTAATGACGTTTGATACTACGCCTACGTGATATGCAAACTGCTCCAAATCATCCTCCAACTTTAATTCGTCTCTTTCCACATTCATAAAACTAAATTCCAAGAGAGGACTAGTGATTAGTTTTAGTAACCTATTTGTTGAGCCACTTTTAAGAATGTGTAAAATAAAATCATTAACGGTTAAGGCATTTTGACATCCTGGATCACTGAGATCATCCAATAATAAGTGTAATGGTCTCATTAATACCGAGTTGGAATCGCTGAACAAAGCGGAATGAACCCATAAGTTAGTGAATGCCCTCACCCGCTCATGGATAGGTGACTGCAACATAAGTTTAGAAATACCAGCACTAATATGATGATTTGGACAACTGATTTCGAGGTCAAAAATGCTTTTAACTGCCTCAACTTGAAAATTTATAGGCGACGGAGACACCAAGGCTGTCCAGACGTTCGAAAGAATTATCTTAAGTAATTTATTTTTTTCTAGTACTGAAAGCCCTTTCGAAATATAGTTTAGCATTTTCGTCAAAGTGAATGAAACAAGTAAATTGTTTTGCTTTATGGTATCATCACTTGATGCGACAGTGACCGGCTGCTCCAACAATTTCGAAACAAGGCCTCCCCCATGCCAGTCAACCTCTTCATCTTTAGGTATCATATACAACATATCACAAAATGAACTGCATAGACGCCATGAATATTCGGGGTTGTTAAAGTTTTCAACGAGTAAGCCCTCTAACAAATTTAAAATCAACGCAGAAATAACCTGAGTAGGTAATGGAAATTCCACGTCTTCGTTTTTGACTAGTGCTGCATAAAATGTCTGCACAGACGTCTTTATTTGGTCTTTCAGATATATCGAAACGTCTGTCAACTTTGAGGGTGAGCTAAAGGCTCTTTGAGGCACTAACTTGACCAAATGATCAAGAATAGTAAGCCATTCAGCATCAAGAGTCCCACATAACAAAAATACTAATATTACCACGGGAAGATGAATCATTATCATTTCTTCTTCGCTGAAATCGAAGTTATTCAAAATAAAAGCGAAAAACTCGAGGTTTGCTTTTTGATTTTCCGAAATCATAAATATTATATCTTTCCAGATATATGATGTTTCGACCCCATTGAAAAATGCCTGTGCGGCTAATAAAACATTATTCAGTGCGTATTGACCATTTTTGGAGGTGGTAAAAGCAGCTTTTAGTATTGGCAAAAAAAGCTTTTCTGTCACCAAATGACATATCTCCCATTTATCCATTATCAAAGAAGATGAAATTTTGATCGCATCAACTTTATCACTCTCTTTGATACCTTCATTTGTTATAATCTTCAATAAGCCACTGATTAGTGGTTCTAGGCCCAATTCTTGAAAATATTTGGCACGAGTATTGTTTTTTATATTCGGGCTGATTCTCTCGGCTTCTGGCCCTAACAACCAATTCCATAGCCTTCTGTTCAAACTCATATCTTTTCTCAATGTCACTTTACAGCACGCCATCATTAACATCTCTTTATCTCGGCTGAAAATTATATCATGTAACACCTGACTATTGAGCGGTAAGTGTGTCAATAGTAGGTCAAAAAAGCCGCGAATAACGACAATATCACTGGCTGGATTAAAGGTTGTCGATGAAGAAATCGAAGTAGCAAATGCCCTGATTAAAAGACCCGGCTCTGGTGTGATGCAGGCTTGAGCTTCCTCCGATAATCTCGCTTTGTTATCTTCCGACTTGATAGAATAAAATACGGGTAATCTTTTGTTGCACCAACTGAGAGCACCTAGTCTCCTTTCGGGGTTACTTATGATGCACAAGAACATGCTTTGCCAGAAATGAGCATCATTCGTTAGTTTCTGTTTAAGTAAATCCATCAATTCTATCACCTCAGAATATACTTCCGAGTTTTCATCTTCCAAGCCAGGGAGCAAGCTTAATATCAAAGGCCTAGAAACTGCCTTCAATTTACTAGAAGAAATGTTCGCCAATAAATGGTGCTTGTATATTTTTAGCAATTGAGGTTTTACTTGGAGCGAACAATATGAAAGAACTGGTAATATACCAGGCAACCAAATGGAAATCTCGTCATTCAATGCTTTTGGCGTGAGAGCGGTGAAAATTGTATCGTAAATGCTTAACGCCTTCTGGTGCACCCCGTTAGGTAGTTTTGACGATAGACAAAGCGACAACCTGTTCGCAATCTGACCAGAATATACAATCCCTGTTACAGTATGCGCATGCTTCCGGTCGTCACTCAATTGTAAGGCCTTCAAAAGCCTTGACAAAAATGCAATATAATCGGCCCATTCCTCTAAGGAATCAAAAGATGCAAGCGCTTTTTCTATTTGTTGAACATATCTTTTGTCTTTAGACGATAAATGTGACATTCCTGACTTCTCCCAATCCAAGCAAGTACTCTTGTAAGCGCCATTCAGTGTCGTATAACGTGTAAACTAAACTATTCAAAAGGCCAAATAGGAATGTTGATACTGTATTTACTTCTCGGTTTTAACACTACATAAGGTTTGGTGGAGCATTATGTCGATTTTAATGATTTCGGCCTACACTTACGGCGTTACACTGTTGATCTGACTATCGATAGGACGGGAGGTACGTGTGTACTTCACGAGGCATGGTTCTCGCTTGATTGTTTAGCAAGTCGTAAATTCATATTTTGAAATGCTTATTCTATAAATATGTCCAAGGCTCGGTATAAGCGGCGTAAAATAAAATATTAGTCAGTGAGCACCTTGTTAATGAATGTCATGGCATCATTCAACTCTTCCTCACTAGCACTATGGGTGAGACCAGGGTAAGTGTTGAATTTTGTATTCTTAAACCCGAGACTTGACAAAAATTCGTTAGTTTTTTTACCGAAATCATATGGGACAATTGGGTCCAGGGTCCCGTGGCCCTGGAATATTGGAGTATTGTAGTTGGCTGTATTGCTGTGCTGAGCAAGGGTATCTCTTACGGGGCAGAAGCCCGAGAAAGCAACAACACCGCCGATTTTGAAGTCCAATAATGCAACCGTCGCCAATGCCACTGCAGCCCCTTGGGAGAACCCACCAATCACGATTTTACTTGATGGAATCTTATGTTGCTCAATCTGCTCCTTGATTAGCGTTTTCAATGTTTCGCAACTTTTGTAGAATCCGACGGTGTCTTGCTTGGCATCAGGGTTCCCAAATTCATAAATGTCAAACCACCCGGGCATTGCATATCCCCCGTTAACGCTGATAGGTATCGTTGGGGCATTCGGGAAGACGTAATTGATTGAATCGTGGTTTTGGATAATTCTAGTCTGCTTGACTAATTGCGGGAACCATGACCATCCAGTGCCAGTATCGCCTAATCCGTGAATAAATATTATTGCTGCCTTCGCAGGTTTTACAGATGCTGCTACTCGAATAGCTGGAACCAATTGTGACATTCGTACTTTTGACAACTATGATTAATTGTGTTTTTTTTGCCTGAATTCTATATTATGGCTAAATGAACTGTAAGAACAGTGAACTTGGTGGAAAATGTATCGTCTACTTTAATGAGAATACACCAAACTTAATATACAGGAGGGTACTTTTAACGAAGACCCAGTTCTATAAACACTTTAATTATGCGTTAGTATCTACCCTCTTGATGGTATCGGGACAGAGGTTATCCAATGCTCTACGCTTTCCAGGCATTTTTTGGGGCGTTTCAAGATCGGTTTTGGGCCCCTTGTCAGCAGCCACTTTTAGTACCCTTGTATTTTGTTTTTCACCATTGACCCTTCTAAAATACGGCTGACATCTCCAATAAGGAACTGTTCTATAAGCACCTCCCCACGATTGATCTTCCCCGACAGTTATCACGTCTAACTTTTCTATGTCTGGCTGCTCGTAAATCTTATCTACTATATTTTCCACTTGGATGACGATCGCTTCCCAATCATCGAAGGTAGCATGCACGCTGGTTTTACCAATTGTTGGTCTCAATTCCTTGTGAACCTCCAAGAAAGCGTGCAAAATTTTGAAAAAGTGTGCCTTCATAGAGTGCTTCGACGCTTCTCCGCGACAACTCTTTACAATCTCAAAATATTCCCTCAACATTTTATCGACTCTGGCGAATTGCTTATCCTTGTCATCATTTTTCGTCCAAAAGACACCTGGATTATACAAATTGCCTTCAGCAGACATCACTGCGTCACAACCTACTGTTGTGGAGCACCTCTCAAGATCCAGAGGGTATAAAATGTTTCCGTTTGCGAAGAAAACCTGGTCCTTTGGCAAGTTATCTCTTAAATATCGTAATATTTCCCAATTCGCCAATCCTGTTGCCTGGCCCTTCATGTCTCTGGTACGGCCGTGTATAGTGATAAACTGTGCACCTGCACTTAAAACAAGCTTTGCGTATGCCAACGACTTTTCCCAGTCGTCATAAACCCTTATCTTAGCTGTCACTGGACAACGCAAATTGTCATGCAAATTTTTGATCAATCGGTACACTAAATCCCAATCATCCATTAAGAACGCCCCGTAATTACCCTTCTTCGCAATGCCTTGGGGACACCCCAAGTTTAGATCCACCGCATCGCACTTATCCTCGACAAATTTGGCAGCTTTCAACAAGTAATCGGGATCGTTGGCACAAAATTGTACAACAAGTGGTCTATCAATCTCGGCACTGCCGTCCATCTCGGACCACATATTTCTACGGTATTTTTCTTCTGTAGCAAATAATCTTGCGTGGAACATAGGTGTATAACACAAGTCTGCCCCATATCTTCTCGAAAGTATCCTCCACGCAAGCTCAGACTGGTCAACCATCGGTGCTACAATAGTCTTTGGTTGTCCTATAGCATCATACAACTGGCGCCCACTCAATTTACTTCCTGACGTCATCCCAAAAATACTCCTTAACTGCGCACTTAAAGACAATATTCCTTTACCGCCTAGCCTGCTTCTCAAAATTGTCACGTTGGATTGTCTAGAAATCTAACCTCCTCTTAAGCTCCTAGGGGGTGAGGATTGATAGTTCAAGAAGATTTCCAAAAATTTTTTTTTTTTTTGTATTCCTTTTTTTTTTTTTTTTGGCTTACAACGCTTCTCTATAAATTGGCAATTTATATTAATAACTCTATAAATGGCTTATTATATGAGTTGCTCTATTCTTAAGTCCTTCTGCAAAACCCATTGCCAAGGGCCATACAGAAGAATCGGCTAAAAGATGCAAACCTAAAAACAAAGATTTGACAGACAATTTAGCCTTAGTGATCGAAGGCCTGATGGCTTCCGCACTTGCAGTAGTTGATAACAATTTCTGGACATCTGCGATATCAGAAGGCGAAGGTGGTTTTAATGTGTCTTTAGAGTGTTCTTTCAAAAAATCTGAAAACGACTTATTGCCTTTGACCGGGGCCAAAGCATTTTCCGCTTCCTGTAGAATGAATTCACAACGTATCCAGAGAGCCTTTTCTGAAGCGTTGAAATTGCAGTCTTCAGAGTTCTCCAACGAGTATAGATAATGTGATATAAGCAAAATTGAAGCAAATAAGCAAGTTACGAAAATAACTGGAGTCTTGAGCGATGTTTGAGGTAAACCCTTCGCCACAGACACGTTATGTGTCCATAATGAGATGATATCTAGAGCGTAAGGTATACTCTCCTTGAAGCCTTCACTATCTTCGTTGATCTTCGACATACTTTCATTCATACCCCTCCAGTCTCTATATAATACCCGTTCCATAACTGGAGTAAAATTCACGCACAAGCGAATCTTCGCTAGATAGTAAAGCGGAAGTATCAACTTGAATTCGTTATGCGCATTGAGAAAATGCCTGTTGTGTTTGTTAATTACAACTGTACCTCCATTTCTGATGAAAAAGGATTCCCAAGCTTTGAGGATAGATTCTAAACGTGGCCTAGAATGCAATCTCCATACTGTAGAATTGAAATGCTTGATACTTAAATACTCTTCTTGAATCTGCTCGTGGATATATGCCAATAATGAAAATAGACAATTAAACGATAACCTGCTTTCGTTATAGTGGTTGTTCAAGTCTCCAATCAAAGCTTGCATACTTTCCCCGTTGCTTAGGTCAACCAACTCATGGGGATCATTCAATAACAAATTTGCCCAAGTTCTTGAGTCTTTACATCTCCACAAATTTTCCATGGAGCAATGCGTACCGCAACTGATGTTGGCAGCTGCAAATTGTAGAGGACTACCAACTAAGACAGCTCTGAATACTTCGAGTACGTAGAAGCAGTATACTGTCCGTATTCTTGATTGGGCTCTTATGAAGTATTCGAAACTTTTTTCTATACTTTTTGGATCACTCCCATTCGTTATTTGCGACGACACGTCTGACAATTGCTTTAATGGCATGTTAAAGCTTGTCGACTTTATCAACCCCACCATAGATTTGATTTGCTTTGATGTGATATCTATCATATTCGGTTCGTTGAGGAACATTGAAATGAATAGATGTAATACTAGACACTGGTGCGCCATGAGCGGGATTTTCTTCAGGTGTGATTTATCCCCGCTAATTTCTTTCTCAAAAAACTTCTGGATGTGCAACTTTGATAAATTGAACAACAACATGGAATTGTTGTCGTGGTAAGAATATGTTGCTCCAATGGAAACCATTGAAAGTATTAGTGGAATATTATCGAAGTTATCAAGCAGCGGGTTCTTCAAAGAAGGTAAGTGGATGAATGGAAAGTACTTATTGAATTCCTTTTCGTATAATCGCATATAGCTATTTAAATCCTCAAGGGGCGGAAACTGTAAATTTGATAAGTTGCTGACTAGTATGATTCGGTTTCGTAGGTTCTCTGTGATGATATTTGAGTTCAAATCATCCATGGTAAATGCTGCACTTAGATCATGTTCACTATTTTCTTTGATGCGGCCATTCGAGGAGTTCATTTTCTTCACGGTATCTATTTGCCTTGCTCTGAAAAGCGAGGAGATCTCGTTATTTTCTCTTGGCGACTCGCCGCTTAGTGGAGAGTCATTGAAACCCATATGATGGGATGCCTGGTAAAAGTTAGAATCATAGGGGGTATTGATAATGCTCTCGAGCCAATCTTCGGTTTCGGGAAGTAGATCAAACTCATTCTTCAATCGCTTCATCCCTGAGTCGTTGTTATGAAATTCATTCATTCTCTTTCGCTTCTCAACTAACGAGTTCTGATTCAACTCGAATTTTTCATTTGTAGCAAGATCATCACCACTTGTCATAGTTGTAGTACTTCTATTATTATCTAATGCGTTACCAAAGCGGAAGGTCTGCTGAATCACAGGCATTTCGTTTGCAGGGTACATGCCGGGTTCTATAGGAGTTGTGCCTTTTATGTGATGAGGATGATTTGGGTTTTGAAACTGGTGAGATGCTATAAGGTTGTTGTCGAAATATTCTAGATGTTTTCCTCCACCAGAACTTTCATTCCCCTGAATTGTTTGATGATGAGCAAAATCCGGATGTTCACCGCTATAATTCAAATCAAGATTACCAATATTGCCGACGTCAATCCCGAGCGAATGTAGATCTAATCCAGAGAAAAACGGTTTTGATTGTATGTCGACTGCGGATAATTGAGGAGTAGCAAATTCTACTTGAACAGGTGTCTCATGAATTGCATTATTTTGCTGTATGTTCAACGCGTCTCTCACATTAGTATAGGAAGTTGCTGAAGACGCAGAAAAAGATGCATGACGATAATGCTGCTGTTGTCCTTGTTGCGCTGGTTGGCGCAAATGTGATGGAATCTTTTGATATTGATTTGAAGCTCGTTTAGGAGAATCAGCCGGCTGAGGTGAAGGTTGTTGGACAGCATCTGAAACCGGTGCAGACGAATGGTGGCCCAGAAGATGAGGAGGCGTATTATGGTTTGAGTTGGTAGGTAATGGCGATGGTATTATGCTGCCATAGTTAGTGGGGTGGTACAGGGTGTTTCCGAGATTTTGCGAATGTAAGCTGTATGAGTTGAGATGATTGAATAATGAAGACCGCATTTGTGCTTGCTGGGCGGTATTATTATGACTGGCTGCGCTATTCGCACCATATTCATTTGTTTTGGGGGGCGAGTATAGCTGAGACTGCCCTGGAGATATAGAATTGGCCCCGTTGACGGTCAAAGCTGCCTCGGAATTCATCGCCGTTGGCAAGGGGACATTGGCATCAGTATTATTGCGCAAAACTATAACGTGCTCATTGATGTCTATGTCTTTTGACGAACCTCTGCGCATGACATTAGGCAAACTTCCGTGTAACTTTTGTTGATGTCTGAGAACCAAGTCTCGCCTTGCAAAGCACCTGCCGCATACAGCACACTGAAATGGCTTTTCGTTCGTGTGAGACCGCTCGTGCCGCTTCAAGTGCTCCAATCTGGCAAACGCCCTAGTACAAATGGAGCATATATGCGGTCTCGGCTTGTCCGTCTTGATCTGCTGCGATTTTTTGGGAATCGGTTGTGTGGCACCTCCTGTCACCGTCGGACCAACTCCGGGTGTAGATGTCGCCGACTCTGGCGAATGGTTACTGGTAGCTGAATTCCTGTGAGAATCCATTACAAATATAAAGCCTTCCCTCCTAAATATTCACCTAGCGTCGAAAAGTTTTCAATATATCCATGTATCCACCAACACGTTTTTTACTACTAAAAAGCACCTTTTCAAACTTCCTTATCTTACTAATCAGATATTTTTACTTGGTACCTATTCTATTTACGTCCGTTGATGGTATTTTTGATATTTTTGGGTACGACATTTTCCAAAAAAAATTTTGATGGAGGACGCGACATTTCATTTATGACTTTCTCTATACTATGGATACTTTTTTCATAGAGTTACAATTGCAAGTGAGGACCAAGGATATTGAAACTGAGGTTGAAGTTAGTACTGTAAGAGATTGAGTATAATGGATTAATTGGTTAATTGGTACCATATAGAGATTGAGTTAGAAAACGAAACGAGTTATTCAAGACAGTACAAGTTCGCTCAAAGTAGATAAGCATATGAGAGAAGTAGTTTTCACGACAGGAGCGACCGTAACATTTCGCGAACTAATCGAGCGTATATTGAGCTTTGACTTCATCGCGGAAGCGATATTGGGCAATGGTATCGGCAGCATGGTAATACAATATGGTAATGAAATCGACCAGAGAAGCGGGCGGCATGTCAGCGAAGAGTTTTTCATCCAATGCATGGAAAAAAGCGACTTGGTACAGCAACTAGAGCTAGAGGAGAAAGCGGTTTCGGGAAAGACCATTGTGTACACTTCTTCCAAGTTTAAAGATTTTAGGTTGAAGGTATTACCATTTTCGTCCGAAATCAGGAACATAATTTCTGCCGCCGATTTAGTTGTGTCCCATGCTGGCACTGGGTCTATCATTGATACTTTGCGATTGGAGAAACCACTCATAGTTGTTACCAACGGGGCTTTGATGAATAACCATCAGGAGGAGGTAGCAAACGAGTTGGTCAGCATGGGGTGTTGCAGCAAAATCTCCGCACATGAAGTGAACGAGGGTCAATTCAAAACATTAATCCGTGGCATTCTTACTGGAGCCGTCAGTTTCAATAAGCTACCTCGGCAGACGAAGAGTCCAATTGAAGGGATCCTTTATCACGAGTCGGCGGTGTGAGTTGGACGCGACTGCACAATGCTAACTTCCGTGACTTTTCGTACATCAAATTATTCAGTTTGTCACAAGATTACATTCCATTCTCCTAATGTCACTACAATGCATCTCATCTCGATGGCCGTTTCTTATTAGGCATTTGTAATTACAAGCACATATATATATATATATATATTATATTGGTCGTGCGTGTGTCAATATCATGATAGCTATAATATTAAATCTTTTACTCTAATAAACCATGGTAACTTTCAAGACTTTGCCTACAAATATGTCCTACAATAGCCAATATCCTCTAGCATCTAGCAAGAGAAGAAGAAAGCAACGTATTTTTACTCGAGACATTGAGCAGCTTTTGTATTCGTTGGGCGATGGACCTTATTCGTTGGACCCAACAGTCAATGCATTGGAAGAGACATTAATTACGTATCTTAGCGATTTATGTCACACTAGCTTGATGTACGCTAGAAATCAAGGAAGGCCTAGAGTGAAGATTGACGATTTCCCTTTCGCCTTGAGGAATGATCCTTATAAACTTTCCAGGTTGGAATACATTATAAACCAGAGTCAGAAGATCGAAAAGGCGAAGAAAATATTCGATGATAAGAACGTAGTATCAACTTTGGGTGCTCTCGATCAGAAGGACGAGAATGAAGATGAGAATAATAATGAACAAACTGGTGGCCAAACTAGAGGAAGGAAAAAAAGAAAAGTCACCGGTAACGTTACTCTAAAGTCGCAGGATGAATCCGGTTCTGACGATGACTAACTACAATAACGCCATCAACTTGCATAAATTCAATTTAGGATTTATTTGATAGGGGGGGTGTATTTACAAATTTAATTATCTTCCTCTGGTAAATCCATATTTTCTATGGCCCTACCTTTGACATACCTTTCATTTTTGACTTGTTCGTTAATTTTGGCAAGTAAGGTTCTACTACCCGTCAAAATTTTCACGAGTATAAAGACAGCCAACATAACAGCCCAAACGTATGCATCACTTTCTGTGAAACTGAATGATTGGAAAGACTCGTGACGGTGATTGAATAATGTGAGAACTATTGCTGGTAAATGTACTAGTCCAAAATTTATTAGAACTGTAGTTAGACCTGACTGCCGAATTGATTCGGTGAAACCTAAACCGTTCAAAATGCCATTTCTTAAATCAATTGTGAAATATAAGCAAAATGGCAAAAATGTCCATAATCCAACTAGTAAGTGGGTTATCACAGTGGTCTTGGTAAGCAACATTTCCATGTTAGCATCTCCGTCTTTTATAGTGAACAACTTACCAGTATACATCCTTGCAGGCAAATCGATACACAACTTGTGAATAGACAATATCCATAATACACGTAAAAATGATGAAGCCGTGTAGACAAAAAATGACGAGATTATTCCTCTCCCGAAAGGAGGTACCAAATTCCTTCCTAAAGCCACTAACCCTGGACCCGGCTCCTCGGCCCCAGCTTGTGCAACTCCCTCCGCATGAGCTTCGTCGTGACTGCCATCATTATCACGATCTCTTTTGAAATTTTCGTCGAAGTATCTCATCAATGCTAGCTCAAACTTGATACCAATGAATATCGAAGATAAATCTGCAAGTCTCCAGTCAAATTCAGTAAAATTGAAAATAGAATTGTAAACTTCCGGAGTTTTCCCCGCCATCGTTGTTAAATCAAGCAAAACTGAGAAACCTTTAACAACTGGTCTTCCAATAATCAAACCAACGAAAATTGCACCTGTTATCAATATAACAGAGAATATCCACAACATACAAATCAAACCAAGGCACCTGATTTTAAAATTAGGAGGCCTATAAACCACGGTATAAGCGTCGTCGGTATTTATCTCTTCGTCTGAGGAATCAGATTCGTATCCCCCTACAGTAGAACTCTGATTATCATTAGATGACAACAATTTGTCGTCTTTGGTAACGGGAACAAATAACTCTTTTATAAATTTACGAGTGACAGTGTCATTATCTGGTGCTCTCACATAATTACCATCTGGGATAAAAGATGCTTTAATGTGAGGGTTCTCTCTAAGCGTAGATATAGCTTCTTTGTAGGTCATTGGATTCGAGTAATCAGGCTCAGCAACTCCAAAAAGCTTTTCAAAAACATTTCTGTACACTATATAACCACGCTCTTGTGCTATTGGTTTGCCCAAAATAAAATGAGATAAACGCAACTTGTGAGCAGAAATCTCGAAAATCCTTGACCAATAGGCTTGACAATAAGTAGTTATCAAAGCTTTGTTAAAAATTATATCTCCCACCACCAACGCAGTGATGACTAGCGAATTAAATGTTGGGACTTGTAAAGGAAGGATGACATTATGTTCACTATCATTGGTTTGAGAAATCAAATACCGTAACCCCCACGTAACTCCCCCTATTCCAATTAATATAAAGCCAGTATAAACTTTGGCACTCAAATAGATACGTGATAACTGCAACGCCAATGGCTTGACCAACGCATCATGGATTAACCTAGCATTTGGGTCGTCAGGCGACCTAATAAAGAACAAAACCCCAGGCCGCAAAATCTTTCCTCTCACCATGCCTATGAAGAGAGCGAAAAATAGCATATAAAGAGTACCCAGCAACCAGTATAACGCAACGCGAATGTAATGGATCTGTAAAACCTCGAACTCAGACGATAAGAATATCGTAAAAGTAACCGAACCATCGTCACTGATACTGGAGAAGTGAGATAACAATAATGGTGCTACACAAAAATCCAACAACCAGCCACAGTAGACGGGAAAGAAAAATATTTCAATCGCAAAGATAATGAAAACCTTAGCCGTAGACGCAACTTCAAACAAAACCTTGTAGAGTTTCCTAGGTGTTCCCATAATTGGTTTGCTTCCTGCAATCAAATTAGTCATAAACTTGTAAATAACCAAAGCAATCATGCTATAACCGATGCTTAGCAAAATAATTCTTTCAGATAAAGTGGGCTGTGATAAGTCAAGGTCAATGACCAATCTTTTGAAAGTCGATCCAACAGGTTTAATTATGAAATCAAACACCGTGAATAAAGTGAAATCAAGGAAGTCGTTGCCTGTCTTGGCAATATTGCCATTTTCCGTGAAAATACTTGAAGTGAATCTATCAATCAACGAGCAAGGGTGAGCGTATTTCAAAAAAGCCGAATCTAATAGCTTTAGGGAAAACCCGACCATAGTCACGAGCAAATTCCCTAACATGTGTGGAAATAAGTAAGTGACTATTATATAAATTGATATAATCAAATCACACATAAGCATCAATAAAATGGGGCTTGTCAAATTCAAGCTCATGCCAAGAAGCTGCAAAATATCACCTCCACCCCCATTTATATCAGCCATTGCTTCGTCCATGTCCATCTCTTCGGCATCTTCGAACGGATTTTGATTTCTTTCAGCAGCCTGATTCGCAAAAATATTCTCATCCAAGACAGGTTCCCTTTGAACATCTTGTTCTTGATATCTCTGTTGCTGCTCATGTTGTGGGTGTAAATATATTGTCCTCCTTTCGTCATTCAAGTTCACATCCTCATCTAGGGCTTCTCCATCCTGCTGTTCTCTATTATTGTTTTCACCATTGAAGATATTGACATTTATATTATCAGAGTTTTCACCCTCATCTTGTTGTCTGTTTCCCTCCTCGATAGCTCTTCTCAATACTTCCTCATGTTGGCCATTATTGGGCTGCTCTTGCAAATCATTAATTGCCCTCGCAATCATTTCCAATCTCTGGACATTGGCATTGGCGTCAGCATTTCCACCTTCACCATCATTTCTTAAGCCTGAGAGTGCTTGCTGTAGCATATCAACTAATTTGGCCCTGGGTTCTTTGCCTATCTTTCGAAGCAAAAGTTTTGTATAGCCTTCATCTCTGACAACCCACTCATGCTCGACAAAAAGAGCCAAATGAATAATCACATACATCATAATATAACGGACACCACTAAAGTATGTGTAGTCCATGAACTTTCCTAACCTGAAAAGGAAAAGTTGAGTACTGTTGACTGGAATTTCGTAATTCAGAAAATCTAGCTCCCCGAACAAGAGAGCTTCCATGAACGTTGGATTTGATACAGGCAAACTTCCATCAACTGCCCAGGTTGCCACTCGGCCGATGAACTTCCAAAAAAGTGGCACCTGAATTATGAGGCAAGAGATGTAAAGAAAGACCGACAAGCCCTTGATAACAGTTGATGTAACCACTTCAACGAACTTCCCCCATACATACCTAAAAGGTATCTTCTCGGGCATTTGTGGATCATAAATCGTACGAAACCTATATGGAGTATTGCAAATATCACATTCCTTCGTAGACTTATTCGAATGCTTTAGCCACTCGAGCAAACAATGTTGATGAATATACCTAATCGATCCCCGACATTTGCACGGATGTAATAGAGGTTGTGATTCTGTACCCTCCCCACGGCAAACTCGACAGCTATTCTCCGTATCGGCCATAATTTCAAGTCTAAGCCTGACTTCTAATGATTGGGTATCTGGAGCCACTTGGATTCAACCTTAGCAAAAATATTTGGGTCACGAGATTGACGTCACGTTATTAATATGTGTACGTATATTTTATATACAGCTATTGAACAACTAATGAAGACATGAGCTATTACTGAAATTATTTAGTTTCCTCAATGTCGGCGGCTAAAGGAGGAACAATGCTTTCACCAAGTTCATTGCGATTTGCTCCTTCTGCAGTTTCGGCTTTGGATTGGTGAATCTCTTCTCTCGCAACGTTCTGATCAACCACCTTTGGAGTTTCTTTTGGCTCGCTCACTTCTACTTGATCCACTGGAACCGCTCCTTCTTCGTTTGGTGCCGCAGTTTGAGAAGATGGCTTTAGTAAACTAGAGTAGTCATGGATGTTATCCAAGAAAGCATTGCAGTCAAAATCCCAACTGCTCAAAGCTTTCGAAGCCTCGCACTGTCCACGGGTCCATGGCGACCCATAGATAAGCGAAGAGTAGTTGATGTAGAAAAGCAAACTGAAGGTGAAAAACAACGCCAAGATACCGTACGACAATTTGCTGAGAATCTTGTAGCGAGCAGTGAGGTAGCTCACGAAGATATCAAAGAAGTGGCCCATCGCTAATATGGCGAAATACACCGCAGGTATGTAATGGTGTAAAAAGAGTTGTCTACCCATAATGAAAAAGGGTAAGTAATGCAACAACCAACCGACAAAGTATAAAAAGACCTGAGAGTTAAAGTTGAAAACGTGTTTGTTTTCAGCAATCTTTCTACCTGCTTGCCATCTAACAACTGAGCACAAGCTGTGGACTACGAATGCCGCAATAGCTAAAGATGAAGTCCACCATACAACCGCATTACCAATGAAGTACACTTGCCTATTGTCTTTGACCCAGTAATTTATACCTCTGAATAATAAAGGCCACTCCGGAGGAGATGATTGCCAGTTATGGTGATCAGTCAAACCTTGATTAATCTTCCACATCCTTTGATGCAATTCTGCTACCTTGTCCCATAAGGAAAGCTCTGGATAGTTGACAATTTCTCTAAATGAATCATTGACTCTTTCATTGGTATTCGTTTCAATGTACCAATTAGTGAATGGTCTAGCACCTTGTGAAGCAGCGGTCACTTCCTGTTGATCGAACCCCCAGTCTGGTAATTTGACAGCACTTGAGAAAAGGTAGTGTCCAGTCATTACATGTCTCAAACGGAAGACTGTCTTCAAGGCTTTAACCGAGTATGGGTCGTCTCCTTGATCCGATTCATGGTCAACAATTTCAACAAAAAAGTCATCGTTCGCGTCACCTTCAAATCCTTCATATCCATAACATGACACTTCTTTTTGCCAGTCCCTTTCACTGACAGGAGCCTTCTCGTCATGCGAATGTAATCTTCTTCCACTGTTGACGTGCTTCAATCTTATTTTCATACCGTTGACGAGAGGAACGAACTCGTCACTTATAGTGTCATTATATGGTTCAATAAGCCAATCGTTATTTGAATCTAAGTGAGGATATAAAGTGATTTGTTGTTGTTTAGAACCCGCTGGGTAGAAATGATTATGGGAGTGTAAATACCCTCCTTGAGTTTCCAAATGACGGATGGTTACAACGGAGCCAAACCCAACGTTTGCAGTTATATCCCTTGGAATTGAATTCCCATTTAAAGTTGATCTGAAAGCGCTTGACATGAATGCGCTACCATCACCTTCGTTAGCCAATAGCCTAAAGTGAATGGAGAAAAATAACATGTACAAAAATGCAGGGATTCCTAACAACAAAGTACCCCGAAAAATGAAATGATAAACGATCTTCTTGGTGCTTACAGACAAGTCGCCAATAATAAACCAGAGCTGGTAGATGCAGCAAATACCTACCCAAGCAATTGTGAATAAACCAACCCATTTAGAGCTAACAGCTAATCCCAAAGCGATGCCGCATCCAATCAAACATCTGTACCATCCGAAAGTGAAAGGAACTTGCACTTCAAATTTTTTCCAGGTGTAAATGGCAGAGGCAATGAAAAATAATAATGGCGAATCTAATAAGATGTATCTTGAAATTGTCACATTGGCGTTTTCGACCATCAAAGCCGCACTGGCTGTCAAGCATACAAGAGGCCTGCAACCCGAGTTCCTCAATGTCAAGTAGCATAATAAGATAGTGCCCACTCCCAACACTGCTGGCAAATACCTCATAGTAACGTACGGGGTGCTGCTGGGGTATTCGGTAGCGATCTTTTCGAATTCAAAGTCTCCCTTGAACCCACCAATTAGCCCTGCTGCCGCAAAAAGCATCTTGGCAAGCGGAGGATGCACGTCCATGAAAAATTGGCCCAAAATGTATTTTCTGGCAAATCCTCCGAAATGAACTTCGTCGAATACTACCGAATTTGGCACCGCCAACAGCGCACACCGAACATAGAAGGCGCACACTAGCAATCCAGCAAGCAAAACGGCTTCCTTCGTGCTAATTCGCCGTAATTTCGCCAATTTGGCCGTCCCTGTCGTCACCAAATACTCCCGATGTTCGCCCTTGGCATATTGTGGCTCCATAATAGGATCAACATCTAGAAGACTCGACACTTCGGCTCCTGCGGGCGCTGCTTCCGCCGCTGTATGCCTATTGCTTTTCTTACTCATCTCCGTAGCGGCTGCACTAGTTTCCAAGTATCAAACCAATATCTATGATTGAAGTGGCACTCTTTTTACCGTCCTCCAAGCCTATTTACACCCTGTTAATAGCGCGTCCTAGGTCCTCTCAATAATTTTTCATCACAATTGCTTATGTAATTGCTTACTACACGCTACTATCACTATGATTATTATAGTAGTAGTGCTCGTCTACGTTCCGATTTTCTGGTTTCTCATTCGGCCCTCGAGATTGAACCCCTGACACACTCGAGATTGATCCGATCTGCGCCTTCAAATGGGAAGCATCCGTACACCATAGTTAAGTTAAAAAGGCGGGCTGCCACCACCCAGACAAGCCCAATTTTTACAGCCATTTAAATAAGGAGAATCCTTATCAAACACTCTTCTTGCACCAGAAGGCGGTTATAATTAATAAACAGGTTTCAATTCAGTATTGAACTACAGGAATAGCCAATAGATTCATAGACTATGACATATTATACGTGTTTTGTTGAATGGTGAGTACAAAAAAAGATAGCCGCCAGATGTGGCAGGAAATGTGGGAAGTGATCCAGGACTAACCAAGCAGGCCAAAGACCGAACATGGAGCGGAAAGCGTTCAGGTTACCGGTACCTTCGATAATTGGGCCCGCCAGAATGGGCCGCTAACGCTAGAGGACACAGGATTTAAGGGCCAAATCAAGGTGAGCGAACGTCAAAAGATTGTCTTCAAGTTTATCATCGATGGGACCGAATGGCAGGTTAGTGACAAGTACGCGGTTGAGCGCGACGAGAATGGCTTAGAGAATAATTATATTGATGGTGATGACTTGATCAAGGTGGAAGAGTTCGAGCAGAACAACAACCTGAGCTCTGAGACGGCAGCGGAGGAAACGACACCCATATCTGACGCGGCAGTAGTGCCTGCAAGGTACAAGGAGCATCTCGGAAATACTGCCAATAATGAAAGTGACAATGAAGGCTTGAGACAGGTCCTTACATCAGACTCCTCGTTTGCAGCCGTTTCTGAGTACGACGAGGAAGCCGCTGATCGTTCCAAATACGATGACGACAGCGAGAGCGAACATCATAGCGGCTCAGTAAATGCTTTGGATGACGACATCAATGATAACCACTTCAGCACCCCTTCAAACTCCCTTCTCGCGTCAAGTATCTCCACCCCTCCCGACAAGGTGAATAGAGCACATGGGGTATCAACTGCAGACACCTCAATTTCCAATCTTAATACCGGCTCTCGTCCCGAATCTTCTTTTGGCAAAACGGCCGTGGAAGAAAAGAGTGGTGCGGAGAAGAAAACTACCGCTAGCGGAAAAGATGATATGGTTGAGATCTTACGGGTGCCGGGAGCTTTTCCTTCATCTCCCTCGACTTCCAACGAGTCCAACTCACGCCCTGAGAAAAGTCATCCTAAACGAGACACCTTGATTTCACGGTTCAAAAATCTCTTCAAATATTAAGAGTTGGGTGATTAATAATTTCAACGTCTCTGTCAAGTATTGCTCCCCATTATTTTCTATAGTTCTTCAAGTGTTTTATTCTCACGACCTATAATTCATCTCCTTATAAATTCTCTGTGTGTCTTCTGTTTTCAGTTCTCCGTGAAAGTCTTTGATTTTTTATTTAATGTGTTTATTCAGTATAAAGTGTTACATATAGTAGTCTCCTATTTCTTACCCTTCTTCTTCTTCTTTTTATTTTTGGAAGTGGCGTCAGGCTGAACGTTAATGTTCGTAGTCTTTTGCTCATTATGTTCAACTGGTGGTGAATGTGCTTTGGGCGCATTTGCGGATGATAAGTCTTCGGTGTCGAACTTGATGTTACTCATGACGCTGGCCAATCCTGATGTGTGGTCATTGGTGGTCTCAATTTTGGCTTTCTTTCCTGTTTCCAAGCTTCGCTCGTCTTCTATCGATCTTTTCTTGGTGTTCGTGACACTCACACCTCTTGGTCCAATAAAGGTAAGAAGCCTCGACAATTCCTTAATCTTAAATGTCTTATATTTAATGCACTTTCCGGAGTTTGGCTCGTAGCACTTGAACGTTACTGAGTTGCTGGCTTTTTTGGTATTACCGCTGTTGTCTTCGTCCTCACCGCCAGTTTTCGCTTTCGACTTTTTCAAATGTTTCTTTTTCTGATTGGAATACGTTATTGAAAGTGTAGTAGAAGACGGATATGCCTGCAATAATTGTGATGAAGAATCAATGAATGAATCTATAGTTGACTTAGGCAGCATATTATTAGAGTAATGGCTCAATGACTTAGTTCTTTTCAATGAAAATTCGTTGATAAAATTCCACGCATTCAATGATCAAGTTAAATCGTTCTTTATAGTGCGATACAAATAGATATGACATATGCAAATTAAATAGTCTATAAATCGAAGGTGTATAAAATAATGCAAGGAATAAACTAGAGTTATACTTTATAATGGAACATCGTATCCTAAAATCATACTCCCGAGTAAGTACAAATTCAAGCATGTAATAAAACCCCACACTAATATGGCGGTGAAGGAAGCTATTGGGCCATTGCTCATATCTTTATAACCCTTCACGCGATGAATCTCTTCCTCGGATTCATTTATTGTATTTGAATAAACGTCGCTCACAGATGAGTTAGATCTTTCTTGTTGACCATACTGAAAATTGCTCGCCGACTCGGTGATCAAGACGTTATCTGTACCGTGGCCGCTTTGGCTGATTAGGCCTTGTTGCTCTTCTGATGCTTCATCATCATCGTCCCAACCCGAGCATGGGTGGGAGTTTCTTAGGTCTTGCAATCGAATAGCAGGCTCTGTGCTTTTGAATCTCTTAGACTTATTGTTACTAGTTAGGGTGGCTAAGCTATTGGAAGTGATAATACCGGTGATATCTGTATCTTCCTCGTCGTTCACCATGTCAAATTCCTCATCTCCGTCCCTCACGAAAATTGGAACTTTCATGATATCTTTTGAACAAGTGAACCATATAAGAGGAGCACTCACGACCGGTAACAAAATAGCTAAAACAACTTGACTTGCATTCAAAACGTTAGCCAACCCTTCGCGCCCAGAGAAAACCACCACTACCAAACAAGGAATTATTGCAATTCCTCTTGTGATCAAACGTCTGGTGATGGGAGGTAAGCTCCACAGCAAAAACCCCTCCAGCACCATTTGGCCGGCCAACGTACAAACGACCCCCGCACTTTGACCCGAACAGAGCAACGCAAGGGCAAAAACAAATCCCGCTGTAGGAGATAAATGTGTAGATAACAAATGATAGATGGTGAACAAGTCAGCATTTTCGTAATTATCCTCATTATCACTATCATCGCTATCACCATGGTCATTATGATCATCATCTCTTTTGCTATTCTTATTGTTCAAGGTAGCGCCTGCCACAATCAAGATGGCAGAATTAACAAACAAAGCGACGGTGAATAGCGATATCACTAACTCAACGATAGTGTATGACATAGTATCGTTGATAGAGTGAATAGACGGCCTATAGTGATCATCTTCCTCGTCTTCATCATCTTTTTCAAAGGGGTTAGTATTCGAGCTACCTGATTGAACGTTTGTATTGAATTCGCCGCTTGGAGCGGATTCTTGATTTAAGTCGTTGACAGTGTTGTTATTGTCAATAGGCCTATAGTAGCCATGCTTTATATCATAATCCTTTAGCCTCGCCTGCACTAAACCCGATCCCAAATAGAGGGAGTGAGGCATAACAGTAGCCCCTAATATGGCTAAACTCAAAAACAACCCGTTTCCTCCTTCACGGTCGCTCATGTCTACCACTTTCTCGTTTGGCATGAAGCCTTTTAACACATCTATGGACGAGAAAACGATACTCTTATCATGAGACACTTGATAGAGTTCGATCCCAAAGCATATCACGGTTGCCGCGACCAAAATCGAGACAAAAGACTCGAAAATCCTGACGAATAGTAAAGGCCCTTTGGGCCTGTATGCCATCAAAACAATCAAAACGTCCACTACTGTGACTATTACCCCAGCAAGCAAGGGCAAATTGAACAAAATATTGAGTGAAATGGCCGTCCCTACTACCTCTGCAAGGTCGGTAGCAATAATTGCAAGCTCAGCTAAACAGTAGATGAAAATGTTTACTCGAAATGACAAGTTGGCTCTGCAGTTTGCGGCCAAATCTAATCCTGTGACGGCACCCAACTTGGCAGATAATATCTGTAGAAACACCGCTAGACAATTTGATAATAAGATCAGGAATAGCAACTTGTACTGGTAGGCTGAGCCAGCAGCCACCGCAGTCGAATAGTTCCCGGGGTCCATGTATGCCACCGATACCATCAATCCAGGCCCCACGAATTTCGAGTATTTCTTCAATACAGATGCCAACCCCCCGAGGTGCGACCTCACCATGCTGCCTCCTTGCGCTAGCGAAATCATTCTGTATACGCGTGTTTTATAATGCCTATAACTCCCGGATTTACAGTTTCTTGCGTCAAATTGTGTGTAAGTGCGTTGCCCAGAATGTGTTGCGTTCCGTGATATTTGTGTACTGATTCTAACGCTATGATGTCTTGCTAAACTCCTCTTTCAATTTCTGGCACCAACTTCTGGCTGTAATCTGTGTTCTCCACTGGGGTATTTAAATCTCGGTAAATTCCAAAATAATGATCCTGATTCCTCAAATTTCCCCCACGTATATTGTTTTATTGTCTGCTATCACTTGGCTAATTTTATAGCGTGATCAGTCAATATCTTGTTCACCTGGAGTATAACTATGCTAGCCTGACCTTAATTAGTACCGCTATAGTTGAAATTCGTGTCTTTTCCACTCTGGAAAAAAATTTCGGCCTCGGAAAAACTCGTGTGCTTCAGCGAGTTAGCATTGAGTTGCCCCGGGTTTTTCCCTGATCGAAAATAAAAAAGAACGACATTTTTGAAAATGTCTCGTCGCGGATATGTCGCATCCGTCGGACATGTTAATCCGGCCACAAGCCATCAAAGTAGTCTGATGTTTGCAGAAGAGAAGTAGCGGTAGAAGAGGGCTGAAATAAACTATAAGCAAGGAAATAAGAGAATTATGCTTAGGAGGGGTACATTACCACTTTTTCGTAACAATATCCATAAGTGCGTGAAACAGGGGATCCATAGCACCGTTAGGTTGAATGCAGGGTCAGTATTCAGGATGCCAGCGATGTCGCCCACGATGACCGAGGGAGGTATCGTCGGGTGGAAGTTTAAGGCAGGAGACGAGTTTGCGGCCGGGGATGTGTTGTTGGAGGTCGAGACAGATAAGGCGACCATTGACGTTGAGGCGCAGGATGACGGTATTATGTGGGAGATTTTGGAGGAGGACGGGGCCACCAATATAGTCGTTGGGGAGCCTATTGCATTTTTAGCAGAACCTGGCGACGACTTGTCGGCGTTGGAGAAGCCTCTGTTGGAGGACAGTGCGGCTGCAAACTCTGGAAAGCAACCTGAAGTCAAGAGCGAGCCAAAGAATGAGCCAAAAAGTGGGCCTAAAAATGAGCCTAAAAGTGAGCAAACCGTTACGGCTGCCGGTTCAAATGGCATCTTTACTGTTGCCAATCCGAGCCAGAAACTTTCGCCCGCGGTGGAATTGTTATTGCATCAAAATAAAATTTCGTCTGAAGAGGCCCTTTCGAAAATACAGGCATCCGGACCAAAGGGTAGGTTGTTGAAGGGAGATGTATTGGCGTATTTGGGACAAATTAAACAAGACGCGGTGGCGAACATCTCCAAGTACATCAAGTCAAAGGAGCACTTGGACTTATCCAATATTCAACTCGCTGAGCCTAAGCCAACCAGCGCAGCGCCTGACCAGAGGGCGCCAGAGCCTCCAAAGCCTACTAACATCTTGAATGTTCATTTGTCGTCCCAGTTCGGCCAGGACATATCCAAAGATAAGTTCAAATATGCATTCCAAAAGTCGATTATGTCTGCCATAAGAAACACATATGCACAAAGGTTCCCTCAGTACGCCTCGTCGCCATCTCCCTCTGTCAATGCGAAGGTTGATTTGTTCGATGACTTGCTCGCCCCCTCAGTTACCAAAAGCAGATTCGAGGTCTACGACGTCAACTACTCTTTCTCGGATGCTCGCAAGCATTCCAGGCAATCTACTGACTCGGATTTCGACGATCTTTTAGGACTTGCCCCTAAGTCGGTATCCTCGACAGTCTCACAGTCAGCTTCCCAACCCTCCTCGGTTGACGTGGAATTTAAAATCAAGTTCAACGAGGCCTTGGTTGATTCTAAACAGTTTGTCGAGTTCTTCAAAAACTCCTTGCTCACTCAGATCCCTTCAAGGACCCTTAAAATTGCAGACTAACTAATCTAATACCTATGGTACATATTATATACAATAAAATATAGACTGTGTGTGGAATAGCATTATCTCAAACCATCAGTCGAAGTAGATCTCGAAGTATAATAGTCCCTGCACATCTAAATTTTTTTTTTTGGACTAATTTTTTTTTTTTTTTTACCTTTTTCTAGTTCAAAACATTACTGTTGTTGCAAATAAAGCAGTCTAAACGAATCACTAGCGGATTAATATAGTTATAAGTTGGTTTATGAGCACAAAAGAGTAAACGAGTCGGGATATCAGCAAGTAACCAGAGTAAGCGTGGCCAAAAATACCGGAGATGTACCTTCCTTTCCCTAATTATAGTAACAATAGTTCCAACGTAACTAACTCGCCTGGGAGTTCTGCAGAGTCTAGCCGACCTAACTCGTATATCCATCCAAGCAGAAATGCACCACAGTCAAGTGCCACTTCGCCGGTATCATCTATAGGTCACAGTGTACATACTCCAGGGGCGCTAAACTTGAACGTACCACCACAGGCCAAACATCTGACATCACAGTATATACAAGATAATCTTCAGGGGATACCGCAACAACAGCAATTTCAGCAATTACATCAGTATCAGCAGCAGCAACAGCAGCATTTGCAGCACCAACATCACCTTCAGCACCAACATCACCCGCAACCCGATTATCAACATCCGTCTTCTCACGAGGCTGAACAGTTTCATACTCATTTTAGCGGGGGACAGTCAGCTGCGATGCAAACCCAGCTGCCAGAGTCCCAGATACCGCAAATACAACTCAGTAAGAAGAAGAGGGGTCGCCCAAAAAAGTTGATACTCGATCCTATCACTAACCAATATATCGGCTCGACGCATCCTAATTTCAAACAATTAAACAAGCTAATCAAATCATCGTCTACAATAATACCCACCCTGCTGAGCGTTCACGTGGCACCTGTTTCTGCAAACGAGGGCGAACTTACAAAATTGTACGACAAACCAACGTATATGCGTACATTGCAAGACGAGGCCGTTCAACAATTGCTTCAAAAAAAGGACAAACGCGGAAGACCGAGAAAATTTCCAATAGAACAAACTGGTTTAACTATCAAAGGTATCAGAGTTAATGGCACTATCAAACAAAGGAAAAGAAAAGATTCTACTTTCGATTCTGTAGGCAAGCCTACCCTCAAGCGGGAAAGAGGTAGACCCAGAAAGTCACTGTCGTCGTCTGCTTCCTCTAGTTTCGAATCGATAGTCCCGCTACCCAAGTCCGTGTCTCGCAACCACCTACCTGCCCCCCCAAACGGCGCTGCTCTTCCTCCTTTGGATACGGTCTCAAGTAGGGCCCAATCGCTATATCATCATCTTCCGTCTCATTCTCAGCATGATCCGCAACCCAATCATGGAGTGAGTAATAGCCAAAATTTCGAAACACCTTCCTTTGGTAAGAATATGAACTTATAGTCTATGAATAGGGAACAGAATGTATATAAGTAATGTATTATTTATTCTCGCTGTGCGTAACGTACTAAAATTCATGCAACCGATTTATGTATTTCGCAACAATTAAGATGACGCAATTGATGGGCCAGACCCATACTTATATCGCCGGACTTTCATTAGCTCAATTATAGCTCATTTCTCCCTCGTCCAGAGATTTATGATTCTGAGGCGACTGCATCTGCAAAAAATGTCCAGTTACGTTGCTTTTTAAATAAAACGAAAAAATCATGCAAATCTCTCAAATATGTTGTATTTTCTTCAAAATGAGGAAAAATAGAACCAAAAGTATAGTAGAAGATTTTTTATCAAAAAATGACGAAGCATGACTGCCACTGAGTGTAAACTGAGCTGAAGGCCTGGAAGTGTTTGATTTTCTTAAAAAACTGGACTACAGCGCAGAGAAAAGATATGTTACTCTATCAAGCGCCGTGGCGCAGTGGAAGCGCGCAGGGCTCATAACCCTGATGTCCCCGGATCGAAACCGGGCGGCGCTATTTTTTTTCTTTATAGGTTATCTTGATAATACCCATCGAAGTATTTACAAGAACAAGTAAAAGTAAAGTCTGCACTTCTATTGAGAACTATAAAACATATATGCGAAATAAAGGGAAGCTATATCATTTCTTGTTCTTCTTTGAATTCTTTTTGCCTTTTTTCTTCTTTTTTGATTTAGCAGAACTCCTACTTGTACTCGTCCCACTTTGACTCGAAACCGGCTCAGTATGAGACGCCTCATTTGATTCCTCTTTTGGGCTTGCACTAGAGTCCCTGCTTCCTGGAGATTCTCTGTATTCCACATTACGGTAAAATTCTGCACCATTTTCATTGCTTATTATAAGAGGCGTTCTCTCATCAGATTGACTGGCTACATTCTGCTCATAGAGCCTTTCCCTTAAATCCATAACTTCCTCGGGATCATTTGTGACCACTGACGCACCGCGCCCCTCAATTGTTTTGGGTTCTCCTTGCAAATCATCAAGGTCTTGCTTTTCATTTGTGTCAGTCTTTTGCCTTTGATCTTTTGACGAAGTTCCTACCCGAAATATTTCCCTAGAAGACCTCCCAAAAAAATCTAATTCTTCTTCTGGGTATTGCGGTGGAAGTTCCTCTCCCTTTTCAAGAAGTTTGTCACCCTCTGCTCTACTCGCATTGCCATACTCTGGAAGTGCAGTCAAGCCCCTTTCGCCTTTGATCTTTTTGTAATCAGTATTGGAAACAAATCCGTACTTCCGGACATTTGCTTCTATCCATACGAAACCCAGTTGGCCTAGATTAACTTCAAATTTAGCGTTAGTCAGAAAGCAACCAACAGCAGGATATAAGTCTACAAAACACCCTTTCATAATATCCATAACTTTCTTCCCGTTACGTGTTATAAATAAAGTGCCTGTTGTTATAACGTAGCCAAAACCAACGATGTCAGATTGAAGTAAAGGGGACAAAACCAATGCATTATGCTGACTATTCTCGCCCCGATGTTGCTGTAAGGGAGTAGGGAACGGCTTATTGATTTTTAAGTTTCCAGTTGATTCATAAGCAATGGAAAAGCTATCATAACCAGGTAGACGAAAGCTGCTTGGATAAGGTTTAGTAACTAAGCCGATCGAAAAATGACCGTTAAGATTTTCTTCGCCAGCTTGGAATTCAAAAACTTTAACCTCAAAATAAACGACATCTGAATAAGGCCTGTTCTTCACAGGTAAACTGTAGTTCAAAACGGATGTCGCTGTTGAATACGGCGTATCATTATTGTTAAAATGAAGATCAGTTTTATCAGCAACAATATATCGAGCATTTAATATATCTTTCTCTTGCTCGAACTCGAATGCATAAATACCACGGTCTTTAAGCAAGAGGTCGTCTTCGTGCGTATATGACTTGCCCCTTGTGTTATGAAAGTTTGGTGGGTTATGAAGGTTGAATTCTTTGCTTCGTAAATATGAAGATTGTTCCTCTGGCGACAAGTTGGTGAAATCATATTCTTCGGCCAAATGTGTCAATGATTCTTCATCATTCAAGAACTCTCGAGGTACATCCGAACCAATGGTATCAGACCCTATTAGTGAATATTCATTTCCTTCGGAATAGTTGAAAAAAATCTTATATGCGCAATAGAATATAACTAAGAACAAAGTGAGGGAAACAAGAATGGATATGAACAACAAGCTCGTAGGATCCATCTCAAGCACAAAAGCAGCTTTGGCTTCACTTACTTGAAGGCTCCCTGCTTTCATTTCGAATAAATGCAAAAAAGAACTGTCAAGCAAGTACGCCTGCTCCACAGTTGGGTAATTCGAATGCCATCGAACTTTTGTTACACAAAACTTTCACCTCGAATGATGGGATCTTAATCTATCATCGATCTATTTATTTATACAATTACACTGCTCACTTTTATCTCCTATCGCTCAGCTTACTGTTTTTCACCAATGATCTTGATCCATCTTTGACCATGGGGCAGTAGTGTTTGTCCAATAAAACATTTTCCCAAAGAGTAGCAGCGCCACTATTACTGCGCTCTAATTCTACTTCTCTATCTTCTCTTTCTATACCGAGGAGGTATGACCCTTCACCACTGATCCTTTCTTCAGTATTCCACAAACCTTTTAAACTTTCCCCGTACCTACTCATAAGCTTCCCAATGAATTTCAAGGACGCTAGCGAAGTCTTTTCGGGGGTATGCAATATTAACATGTACAATCGCTTCGCAAAACTTGTTGCCCTTGGTAGAGTTCCATTTTTGGACCGGAAGAAGATAAAGTCCAAGCAGCGCAAAAGCAACTCAGATTTCGTGGACACATTGACAGAAGGCTTTTCGACCACACCAAATGCTTGAAGCGGATCAGCTAACCTCAAAGACTTGTGTGAAAACTCTAGCTCGCAATCAAGAGACATGTCAGATAAGATGTTGTAAAGACAAGAAACAAATTTCGATAAATCAATGGTCATGGGCAACTTGCCGGTAGAAGCATGATTTGTGACCAAGGTGAAGGAGGTGGCAATACATAACAAAATCGTTCTAATCACTTGCCCATTGTACATACCTTGATTTTCATTCGAACCTGTCTCATTGACGAAAGAGTGTTCATCCATTATATCTGTCATTATTTCTCTAAGCACTTCTAAGAAATCACCCAACAAATCTAAATTAGCCATCTGTCCAAAACGCGACAAGCCTTCTAAAACCGGTGCCATCAAATCATTTGCATGATTGTTTGGAGCTGCGAATGATGTATGAGATCCAGCCCTTAATATTTCCAAATATAAAGTTAACAACATTTTCAACACTTGAGCTTGATATTTTTCTCTCTCCTCAGCAGTTATGGTCTGTTCTGCTTTGCGCATTTCTTCATCTATCTCTTTCCTTTCTTTTCTTGCTTTCCTTTCTTTCTTTGATAAGTGTACCCTATCTTTCTTCTTGATTTTTTGCTTTGGAGTATCGTCCTTATTATTGTTAGGATCATAATCTTCGAGAAGCGATAATGACAAAAGCACGTTTATGACAGACTCATCAACTCTGTATCTTTTGCTCCTTATAGATCCACATAGTATTCTCACTATATCAAATGAAATATCACCATTCTCTTCGTCATCTCTTAACAAAGTTTCTAATACTCTCAAGCATTTGGTAAAGATTTCGAAATCTTCAGGGTTTGCTGGCTTCTTATTGAGTCGGCGTATGACAATAGAGAAAACTTCGTTCCTGAAATTGAAATAACGTAATGAGGATATACACAATTCACACGCCGCTTTCGCTGCTAATTGTCCCTTCCTCACTTGATCTGGCATGATTTTTTTGTTGTTTTGAGAATTCGACTGCGAAATTTTAGCTAAGTTGGATAAATTGGTGACATATGAAGAATAATTGGTAACGAGTAACTGTTCAAATTGACGTAACTTAGCGACTTCCTTGCTGACCTTTTCACGTTTCTCCGCATCACTCAAAGGTCTAATGTTGTAGGATGGAGCTAAAGATTTGAATACAGGAATTAATGCCATCATAGCTAATTGACAGGTTACCATGTTTTGAGACTCAGACATTTTTCTTAATCTCGTAAGACACAGTATATTTTCTTCTGGATCTTCTATTAATTTTGATGCCAAGTCTGCCACTTCCTCCTTTATTTGGATTAACCTCTCTTGTGGAGATAAATTATCATTTTCATCATCTTCCGACGCTGCATCGCTTTCATCCTCGTGATCTTTCTTCTCACTATCTTCCTCACGCTCTTGTGTTGGTTCGATACCTACGCTCGGGTTTACCTCTTGGTCCAAATGTCTCACAACCCGCTCAACACGACCATCTGCAGTTTTTATGGGTAGTCCTTCAACAATCTTCTCACTGTGCCTTACATTTCTGGGCTTCAATTCGTAATCTTGCTCTTGGTCGTCCCAATTTTCAGCCCATTCTTCTGCAGGCTCGCTGTGACCCGACGTAAAGAAGCCGGACAAAAGCTGTGCATCTTTATCTTGCTTCTGCTTCTTTCTCTGGGCTTCAACGTCCTTCGAAGATTTTCTCTTACCCATTTTTGGCGTTACACTGTATTCTATAGTAAGTCTTCTATTTTTGATGCTAACAAAAAAAATTGTACCTCATCGCGACATTTTGTGATAACTTGAAACGGTCCGCTCGTATAAAAGATAAATGTCGTGGTCTCGGTACGGTCGTATACGAAAACATACCATGAAAATTCAGCACGCTCTTATATCCGTGTTTTTTTTTTCTTTCTTGACTCTTTTTTTCTTCTGGAGAATCACTTCTTGAAGTCGCTATCGTTTACAGGCTTAAGATACCCGAGGATGAGTACCAATACCTCTGCCGCTTTAGCACAGGATTTGCCGGGAACCTTCCAGGATGCTAGTTACTTTGTTAGGAAGGGATCCGAAATTTATACGAGCATGTCGTGGTTACAGTTGATTACTACAGCAGTCGTGTTGATTTTATCTTATGACCAGATCATGTACCAACTTAGGAAAGGGAGTATTGCTGGTCCCCGTCTCAAAATATGGCCCATCATTGGTCCATTTTTGGAATCGCTCGATCCTAAGTTCGAGGAATATAAGGCCAAATGGGATTCTGGTCCTTTGTCGTGTGTCTCAATTTTTCATAAATTTGTGGTTATCGCGTCTTCTAGAGACTTAGCTAGAAAGATTTTGGGCTCTCCAAAATTCGTGAAGCCCTGTGTCGTTGACGTGGCGGTAAAAATATTGAGACCAAGCAATTGGGTTTTTTTGGATGGTAAGGCCCACGTCGATTACCGTAGATCATTAAACGGTTTATTCAGTAAAAAGGCGTTGGAAATTTATATTCCAGTTCAGGAGAAATACATGGACAAGTACCTCGAAAAATTCACCAATTATGATGGCCCCCGAGAATATTTCCCGGAATTTAGGGAATTAATGTGCGCTCTTTCTTTGAGGACTTTTTGCGGTGATTATATTACAGAAGAACAAATCAAATTGATTGCTGACAATTACTTCCGTATCACCGCTGCTTTAGAATTAGTAAACTTTCCAATAATTTTACCTTTCACCAAAACTTGGTACGGTAAGAAAATCGCGGATGAGACTATGAAGATTTTCGAGGCTTGTGCGGGTATGGCAAAGAAGTATATCAATGAAGAGAACGGTGAGCCAAAATGCGTTATGGATGAATGGATTTATTTGATGAAAGAAGCGAGAGAAAAACAATCCCTTGATAAGGAGTCGAAGCTTTTGGTCCGCGAATTTTCTAATAGGGAGATTTCCGAGGCCATTTTCACATTTCTTTTTGCTTCGCAGGACGCATCTTCTTCATTGGCCTGTTGGTTGTTCCAAATTGTTGCAGATCGCCCTGACGTTTTAAGTAAGATAAGAGAAGAGCAGTTATCTGTTCGTAAAAATGATCCATCCATGCGATTGAACCTTGATTTGATTGACCAGATGACTTATACACATAATGTAGTCAAGGAAACTTTACGCTACCGTCCACCAGTTATAATGGTTCCATACGTCGTCAAACAAAAATTCCCTGTGAGTGACACCTATAGTGCCCCCAAAGGTTCCATGATAATTCCAACATTATATCCCGCTTTGCATGATCCTGAAGTTTACGAGCGTCCGGATGACTTTATTCCAGAGAGATGGGAAAATCCTACAGGTGACATGAATAAACGTAACTGGTTAGTTTTTGGTACTGGGCCCCACGTTTGTTTGGGACAAAACTATGTTTTGATGTTATTTACTGGTATGCTAGGCAAATTCGCGATGAACTCTGATTTAATTCATCATGCCACTCCGTTATCTGAGGAAATAAAGGTTTTCGCTACCATATTTCCAAAGGATGATTTAATATTAGAGTGGAAGAAAAGAAATCCACTCCAAACCTGATTGTTTTTAATCATAGATGTTTAATAGTTAAGATGACTTTTCATGTAACCATATTTATTCCCAGTTCATTTTTAGTTAGTGAAGTGATTGTACATTCTCATTTTCGTGAGTCTTTTTCAATATATATGCTTTGATATTTGCAAAAAAGTTAATCAAATTGAGATCATATCTTCTTATATTAGATAGGTCATTTCAATACAAAAATGACAACTATAACCCTACGAAGATACTTACAAATTATAAGTAGAGGCAGACACATTTCCACCCTTACCGGTCCAGTTAACGTGAACCCACTTGCCCTTCAAATAGTCATTTTCCTCACCAGGCGAAACTTCGAAAGTGTGGGCACCAAAGTAATCTCTTTGAGCTTGCACCAAGTTGGCTGGTAATTTAGCTGATCTGTAGCCATCGTAGAAAGCCAAAGCAGTGCTGAAGGCAGGAACTGGAACACCGTATTCAACAGCTTTAGCGATACTGGATCTCCAGCCCTTTTGCGCTTTGGTAATAGCATTCTTGAAGAAAGGATGGAATAATAAGTTTTCCAAGTCAGCATTTTGACGGTAAGCTGCAGTGATCTCACCCAAAAATACCGATCTAATAATACAACCACCTCTCCACATTAATGCGATAGCTGGGTTGTTCAATTTCCAGCCGTATTCCTTGGCAGCTTCATTGATCAACATGAACCCTTGGGTGTAAGAAATAATCTTAGAAGCATACAAAGCTTGTTCTAAATCGTCAATGAACTTTTGCTTGTCTTTGATTGGAGATTCATCGCCTTCCAATGATGGACCCTCTAAAATCTTGGAAGCTCTGGTTCTTTCACTTTTCAAAGAGGACAAACAACGGCCAAAAACGGCTTCACCGATCAAAGTGACTGGCATACCTAAGTCCAATGCGTTGATAGCAGTCCATTTACCGGTACCCTTTTGACCAGCAGTATCCAAAATTTTCTCCACTAATGGTTTGTTGTCGCTTGGATCATTGAAATACATAATGTCTCTAGTGATTTCAATCAAAAAGGAGTCTAAAACTCCCTTATTCCATTTGGCAAAGACATCACCCATTTCCTTGTTGGTAAACTTACCTACCCTCTTCATCAAGTCGTAAGCTTCACTGATCAATTGCATATCACCGTACTCAATACCGTTGTGGACCATCTTGACATAATGACCAGCACCTGCATCACCAACCCAATCACAGCATGGTTCACCATCAGTCTTGGCGGCAATACTTTGGAAGATATCCTTGATATGAGGCCAAGCATCTGGGTGACCACCAGGCATCAAAGATGGACCATATCTGGCACCTTCTTCACCACCTGAAACACCAGAACCAACGAACAAAATGCCCTTCTTCTTCAACTCGTCGAAACGACGGTTGGAGTCTGGGAAATGAGAATTACCACCATCGATGATAATATCGCCCTCATCCAAATGAGGCAATAACTGATCAATAAAAGCATCAACAGGGCTACCGGCTTTAACCAATAAGATGATTCTTCTAGGCTTCTTCAAATTAGAGATCAACTCTTCAATCGAGTGAGCACCAATAATTGATTTGCCTTTAGCTTCGTTATTTAAAAATTCATCCACCTTGGAAACAGTTCTGTTGTAAGCAACAACAGTGAAACCGTGATCAGCAGCATTCAAAATCAAGTTTTGACCCATAACGGCCAAACCAATTAAACCAATATCACCACTGCATAAATAGTTAGTAACCTCCTTGAAGATGCGAAAATTTCAGTTGATTTCCGATCGCGGATGTAATCGGCCTTCGTGAACACGATTTGCTCTCGTCAAAGCTAGTCGATGCTGAGGCAAACAGCGAGTAGAAATCAATCTAACAGCATTGAAGCCCCAGTCATTTTGTCTAACCTGTCCTAAAGTGTAACTAGGAATTCCGGAGAAAGGCCAACTGTTCAAAAATCCGGGGATGAACCGTAACTGATCAATTGAGCCTTATGGGACTGTTCGATGAGTACGAGCTAATCAATACATACGTTGGAGCAGTCATCTTTGTATTTTTCTGTTAAAATTCTTTTTATCGTTAGGAAGAAAGAAATTAATCTGTTGAATATGGAGGGATAATATTTAAATTTCAGTGTTTGCTGTTAATTTTGTGACCCGAGTGGGAATTCCTCGGATCTGTGTGTACCGTAATTATCTCGAGACTAATCATTACTAAGGTGAGACGGGTCCCAATTACAAATTTATAGATAATACTCGACACGCGTACTTCGGCTATGTACAGAATTGCGGTCTAGTACTGCTCTGGAGTCGCCATGAAGTTCAAGTGCCTGAAAAGAAAGGGGGCGGGGGGGAGGTGATAGAAAATATTATTTATAAATTAATACTAATGCCAATCACTGACAAGATTAACTAACTATGGAAGGTGAACTAAAGATCCAAATGACAACTTTTGACGTAGCAAGTCATATTAATTAAGCTCATACTATATAGGTTGCCTTGGTCAGATCAGTATCCTCAGTTTAGAGATATGTCACATGTCACGTGCTATTGCCTGATTTTATCGATTAGACTGATATAGTAGACTCTTGAACTAGAATTTTTCACTGCTTCTTCTCTATAAAATTCATCTTTAAGAAAACTGACATGCCTATTCCAGCTCCGCATGGCGGTAAATTACAAGACTTGGTCATTCGTGATGCGTCTATCAGAGAAGATTTATTGAGGCAAATCGCAGACAAGAAATACCAATCGTTAACTTTGAGTCCAAGACAATTATGCGATTTGGAACTTATTTTGAATGGTGGTTTCTCCCCTTTGGCTGGCTTTTTGAATGAAGACGATTACAATAGCGTGGTACAAGACATGAGGTTATCTTCGGTCAAAAATGAGGATACTGGCAAGGGTTTATTATGGCCAATGCCCGTCACTTTGGATGTCACAGAGGAGTTTGCTCGCCAACATACCAAAGGCGATAAAGTAGTTTTGAGGGATTTAAGAGATGAGAAGCCTTTGGCTTTATTAAGTATTGAAAGCATTTACAGACCAAATAAGAAAACAGAAGCCGAGAAAGTATTCAGAGGAGATCCTGAGCACCCAGCCAACAAGTATTTATTTGACACCGCCAAGGACTATTACATTGGAGGCTCGATTCAAGGATTAGATTATCCAAAACATTACGACTATGTCCAATTTCGTAAGACGCCAACTGAGCTTCGAAAAGAATTCAGCAAATTGGGATGGGATCAACAAAAAGTTGTTGCGTTTCAAACTCGGAATCCTATGCACAGGGCGCATAGAGAGCTAACGATTCGTGCCGCTAAAGATATTGGAGATGATGGGCACATACTAATTCACCCTGTCGTCGGTTTGACTAAGCCAGGGGATATTGACCATCATACTAGAGTCAAGGTGTATCAACAAATCTTGAAGAAATTCCCAGATGGCTTGGCAACCTTATCTTTACTTCCTTTAGCTATGAGGATGGGGGGTGATCGCGAGGCTTTGTGGCATTCGTTGATTCGTATGAACTATGGTGTCGACCATTTCATAGTCGGTAGAGATCATGCTGGTCCCGGTAAAAATTCAAAGGGTGTTGACTTTTATGGTCCATATGATGCTCAGGAGTTATTGGCTAAATTTGAAGAAGAACTAAAGCCGAAGATTACGATCGTTCCTTTCAGGATGGTTACTTATTTACCTGAAGAAGATAGATATGCTCCCATTGATACCATCGACACTTCAAAAGTCAAAACTTCCAACATTTCGGGCACTGAATTAAGACAAAGGTTAAAAGACGGAACAGAAATTCCCGCTTGGTTTTCTTATCCTGAAGTTGTCAAAATTTTAAGGGAAACAAATCCCCCAAGGTTTAAACAAGGTTATGCGATAGTCATTGATTCTTCAGACCCTAAGCAAAGCGAGCATTTATCATTTGCTTTGCAGTCGTCTTTGAATCAATTTTCTGGTGAACGCCGTGTTACCAAGTTGGCGAGTAATCAGGTTGATCCGTTTATTATTGGTGAATTAGTTAAGGCAGGTTCCGCTGTCATCGTCCCAATCAAGTCGAACAAGTCTGATGTTATTAATCATGTGGGAAGGAGCAATACAATCGTTATTGAGTATACTGGCGAGCAAGAAGCTGAGAAAGGTATTTTTTCATTTAGTAAGTACGAGAATCGAGATGAAGCTGATTTGACTTCTCTCATCAAAGATATCGTTGACTATTTAATTAAGGAAGGGTTCAACAGAGAAAGCGACCGAACACTTTTCGCTTAGTGCTTAAGTAGATTCGCATATAGATAGACACTAAAAGTTATATGTTTTTTCAACGGTTGAAGCGAGATACATGACCAGCAGCAATAGCAAACTTCTAGTTAGTACACTTCAGCTCTCGTAGTAAGTGATGCACCACTTAACCGACGAAGGAGGAAAAAAACGAAAAGTGCAAAGTGTCCTGAGGAAATTTATGAAAGTGCACAAAGCAACAGTTCCCGTTATTAAAAAGGCTTCTCGTCTACAGAAAATGTACTCAGGAGAATTCAAAGGCCAAAGTCGTAACGAAGAATTGTCATTAAAAAACATTAAAACGTTTAATTTTTCTATTTTATAAGGACGTAACAATAAACACCTAATGCGGCAGCTATGAAACTTTACTGCAGCCCTCATCCCGAGTCTTGCATGATATCGGTTGAAGTTAAAGATCTATATGAATACTGGTGACTCACTCTCGAACTCGCAAGCGCTAATAACAAGACATTTTTAGCAAGCTAATCAACTTTATACTTAATTCAACCAGAAACAATATCAAAGCAAAAGCTGAAGCGCCCTTAACTCGTCAGAACTCCCTCTGATAGCTCCCATTAAATATTGCGCTCTTCCTTTCTCAATGTTGAATGTAGGCGGCAACCCCATGAATTTTGAAAGATTAACGTAGTAACTCACAGACAACCCTTTGTACGTCTTATACATTGCGCGTTCCCATTGCGATTTCTTTATATCGTTATTTAGCTCAACTGACACCTTAATCAGTCTAGTAATGGCTATTGTTAATCGACTACCTTTTATGACGGCATCTGCAATTTTATTTCGGGGTATTTGGCCATCTAATTTGGAATACAAAGAGTAGATGTAATCGTGTACACCTGGCCACATGGATGGGTCATTAATTTCTTCTGGTATTCTGAATGCTCCACTGTCAACCTTTATGTAATATTTGACAGATGCCCACCTATTTTTAGAGCATCCGCCAACGACCGGATGTGACTTCCTTATGATGTCACAATTTGACGCCAGTACATTAAAAATCTTCTCCACCCTGCTCTGCAATTGTTTTCGTAAAGCACTAATTACTTCCTTTACTGTAGTCCTACCTTCTAGGTCACGCAATCGTGTTTCGTCGGCTTCGATTAGCCTTATCACTGAAATTGGTTCATTTGATTCAATTCTACTATGCACTATTGTTGCACAAGACCTGGTGAGATACTGGGCACCCATGCCTTCGTTCCCATTCATTCCATGTTCAACGCGAAGAAATTCACTTATTGATAAGAGGTTACATTTGGTGACCTGTGCTCTGGCATTAATCACTTGCATTCTCTCCATGATTTGTACAGCAGCACTAACCGTATTTAAACTGATCATAACATCATCACCATTATGTACCGAATCGGAGAAGCCAACCACGTTAAATGCGCCACCTATATCCATATAAGCATAGTTCAAAACAGTGTTCATAAATGTTGTCAACCTCCATCCAGACAAAAGTGTACCATTGAGCTTGTACCATTCGTTTGTGTTAGGGTCTAAAGCATACATATTTGCAACAGACGATATTGTCCATTTCATTGCCAGGCGTTGGTCTTCGCTCATGTAGGACTGGTACGAATCGTGAAATGCCATTAGCACCGCCTGCATCGATGAGATTGAATGTTGAGAATTGAAATCGTCATAGTCAAAGCAAAAGCTGTCATACCCAGTTAGCATGTGACTGATACGCTTGTGCACCTTGTTAGCTTCTGCCTGCTCACCGATGGGAAACATGTGTTTTAACGACTCTTCACACCGGAACATTGCGAAATTAGTGACTACGGTACTTCGTAGGTCCGTTCCATAGATTGCTCTTTGCTTACCCCATTCATACTTAGTAGATGTCCAAGCCCTAACTTCCTCTTTGCTTGTGAAAAACTTTCTTACTTTTTGCTTAGGCATCATATTTAAGGTGATGAACTTATTTCTAGTATACAAGCCTTTGATGATGTATTCATCATCTTCCTCATACTGCGAATGAACGCTTCCTCCTGGGACCCATTCCCATCTATTCTTGAGATAGTCTTCTAATTCCATTTTCGGGTATTTGTATCCTAAGTCGTGAGATAAATTGAATATCTTGAGTGCAGCTGAGTAGACTCTGTGGGGAGACACACGGACACAGTTCGGATGAACACGATTTTGCCTCTCAGCCTCCCAATCAACTGACCCGATTCCTCTATTCATGAGCACGGGTAACTCAAACAACTCAGTGAGTGGTTGCAAATCAACCGAATGCGCAGCCTTTAACTGGGTAGATACATTTTTTAATCGGAATAGCAAGTCATCCTCTCCGTCACAATTTGACCACAATGTTCCACTATCTAATATAACAGGCACCCAAGACTTTGATAACGATATGATGTATACCATAAAAGAAGAGACGGTTGATTCAGTGTTAACTTTGGACTGATAAAGTAATTGCTGTATACACTTAGCATAATGGTGTCTCTCTTCTGAAATTTGTTTAGACGCCTTTAACACTTCTTCCGGCCTCAAATGGGTATGGTGTTGTGATGTAACTTTGCTACGTTCATAAAGATACGAATCCAAAAACTTTGTCGGTCTAACAGCAGCGTTAACTCTGAAGACCTTCTGCAAAAACCAACCGATATCCCTCTCATTGAATACAATATTGTTCACCATGCTGTACATCATTGATATGTTTCGTTTCAAAATAGGTCCCATCAAGTTAGTATCTAAGTCAACTTGCATATACATGCCATAGTAATCACCATTCCGCCATAAAGTCAAATACCTGGCTTCTCCATACCACTTTAAAGCAGCCGAAAAACATTGTCCTCCACCATAATTTATAAGTGCTGAAAGCGGACATATGTCGACCAACATATGAGAAGCTTTACCTCGAACGACTGCATGTATTCTGGTTCCAAACGTAACCCATGTAGGGAAAACATTGGCATCATTCAAAATATATTTGGTACGCTTTTGTCGAGGCTCATTCACCGCCTCAATTAAAGCTATTCTGGACCAGCATTCATGGATTCCGTCATTTGATCGTAATTGATTTCGACTGTTCCACTTTCTTCTACGGTAGGCATGATTGCTGGTATCGTCACACCTACCATTGTTAAACCCGGCCGACTACGTCTAACGTGACCCCAAAACCTGCGCAAATCACCACTTGATACAACCTGAATCCCCAGATAAACAGGAGTAACCCATTCGTTTGCAGTACCCAGTGCCCTGTTTCTATTGCCGACAGTATCCAAAACATAAGTATCAAGAACATTAACGCTAACCTCCGTCAGAGGGTGCTTGCCAGGGGCGAAGAAATTAGGAATGTCAATAAAATGCCTTGGCCTTCTGGTCATTTCCTTGATCAAAATACCCTCAACATCATCGTCAATACCGTTTGTCAAAAGGTGTGTCCAAGAGTTTGCGCTCGAACTGAAATATTTTTGGTATTCGACCTCCGATCCAAATACGCTAATAGATAAATCGTAACCTGCAATTCTTGCGGCCCATCCCATCTTCCACGCGTCGATAAAATTATAAATCGCTCCTTTTCGTGAACGTCTCAACGGTTCCGGTAACATGAAATTACCAGAATATGGATTAGCTTCATCAAAAACGGCCAATGGGTAAACCAAATATGGTGATCCAACAAAAGGGACCCCCTTGGATAGAATGTGGTTATCTTTGATCAAGTAACCATCCGGTTCAATAACTGTCGCCGGTACCACCCACGTTTCTCTAATGTTAACAAGTTCTGGATAAAAAACGTAAACATCTCCCATACCATTCAAGGGCGCATCTAACCCAGTAGCCAACGATACAGCTGCTGCAAAAAACGTCTCCGGCGTGAGGAACAACGTATCATCGAAACTCGACTTATCTTCTCCGATCAAAAGTGATGCTTTTGCATCTCTAACTGCTAGCCCGATGTTCAAAGTAGATGCCAACATCATACCGTAAGTGAACAAGAGCTCAGGTTTCGCAATCAAAGCTGCCCAATCCTCTAAAGCCTTAGCTTGAATAAACGCTGCTTCTCCTGAGTTTAAGAACGGATATCTACCACGTACCGAGCCAAACTTAGGCAAATGAACTTCTGGGACGTGGGTCAACCATGTCATACCTTCAGCCGTGTCCGGATACACTGTTAACATAATTTGAGCTATGATGTTGGTAGATGTATAGAACTGATTGTAAAGGTTATTATGAGCCACATATTTACGCAAAGCATTCCAAATCACTTTGGCGTTTGGTAAGTAGTATTTTGGTGCAGTGCCCTCTGTATCCAACCAATCATTCAACGACGAAATAGGATTTCTGAACCTGTACATGATTTTGTCTGCTAGGCGAGGAGTGTAAAAATCGAGCTTAAAGTTGGTCTGCGGCTTCCATTCGCCAGTCATCATTAACACGACCTTAGCTTCTTCTTCTGTCAAGGGCCTTAGATCAATATGTGGATCATCCGTTAAGGGTAAGTACTCAGCAACAGGGCTCCAGTATGGATAGCTCTCATCGACCCTTCTACCGGGCCAAGTCCAATTAACCGTCTTGTCTTCGGATGCTAATGTATGGTTTAAATCAACGAGAACATGGCCATCATCGTAAACCGGAAATTTCCCAGTCGATAAGTCGGTTCTTTCGTTAAGATCAGTCATGATGTAAAGTCTGAGCAAATTCACCAATAAAGTTACATGATTGTCATACCACTTCCATCCAGCTACATTGTAAGCATGACTCGCAATGACATTAGTCTGAAATCCAGCCAGGTTCTTCAATTCAGCAAACACATTATCCGTCGAAATAGCCCCATCTAAGGTCAAGTACTTTTTGTTAAGACCATCTAACGACGATTCAACTTCTGACATACTAGTCGATACGTTCCCTACCCACGTATATCCCTGCGATGCCGTAAATTTCCGACAAAGATACATGCTATTATATTTATAGCCAACACGAATCTTGCTCACCGCAGTCGTAGTACCGCCAGCCTGTTGTGGCAAATGATAATCGCTTTTCGATCTATCGATCAACTGATTGACAAATTTTAGCATTGAGATGTCAATAGCAACACACTGCTATGAGAGAACCATCGTCTTTATCACTTTCGAGCAGTGGCACCTGTCAAGGTTTTACTCAAAATAGGGAAAATGACAAAAGCTAATTGGGCAAAATGAGTTTATAATGCATTGCATATTAGTGATTCAACGTAAGTATGACACAACATGCTGATTATTTACCCTTGGGTTTGTTCAACTCTGACTACACTGAATTTCACATTCCAACTAAGAACACCCATTCATGAATGCATCGAAGTTTGAGCTTGTTATTCTTAGTGCCGAACCTTCGTCTCAAGAGTACTCAAACGGTTTTTAATCGGAAACCGACATACTCGTGCTTACATATTAAGAAAAATGTCCAAAAATAGAAAAAAATCTGTAATTATCAAGCAAATTTATAAGCGCATGATGCGTTTTGACGTTTTTCTAGCAACATTTACTCCTTGAAGTATTTTACTCACATGCCTATTGTATATTTACATAAGCTGGTTTCCTAGTTTTCGCACACCTCCGACCGGAGATTTATTTCGGCTGGTACTTAAGACGAAGAATCTGTACTCTATTGCGGCAGGGGTACCTTCTTTAAAATTACATTAAACTCATGAAAAAATTTCATTACCATGAGTAGCCTTTATGAGCATGGCCTTTATATTTTTCGTGTATTTATTCTATTATCATTAATACTGCGAAAGACTTTCATGGCCAAATTATCTTGTGAAGCTAATTGCACGTAAGTTACAGCCTTTCAAGATCACCTTATTGAACAAATTCTTCCTCTGTACTACTAACCTTAAATAAAAGTACCAATTAACCGCCAATAAGCCTCCGGCTTTTTACTATGTCGCCACAGGCTACACGCTGTATAGAAATTTTTTTGATACTTCCTACGATTAAAAGAGTTGAAAAAATTGCTTCGAGTATTTCAGACTGTAATAAAGAACCAACTGAACCGGATAAAAATGCTAAGCATATGAGATGTTCATACGACGTCAATTATAGGAAAAGGAGGGGCAGTTGAACCACAATTATATGAAAAAAACCAAATTCAAGTCAGCAATATCTATATGATTTTTTATTATATGTTCTGCTACCATTTTAATTTTTATAAAAACCTTATTCTGTAATATATTTAGACCCGTATATCTTCTCTATTATATATGTCACATCAGTGCCTTGTTACATGTCCTTACCGGATGATTATTGTCAAACCCACTGACTGATTGTCTATATATATATGATAGGTTTTATTCACTTAATATTTTTAAGGAACATATATTTTATAGTCCAAGTTGTTTCCTTTTCGACCTACTACCTTATCGCAATAAGTCTGACTCCTTACTTTACGGTTTACTGTTCCGAGGTTTACATCTTTTGATAGAATCATTCTTTGATCCCCCAGAATCATTTAAGTCCTGTACCTGTTAAAACAGTTTGTAAAGGCTATACTTATATATATTTCGCAGAAAACGAGCTATCGGCAAACCAGATTTGTCTGCCACTTCTACACACCCCTCTTTAGAGGATATTGCTACATCCACCTATTCAGACCCCGTTATTCTTTATTTGGGTTCTTGGAAATATGTAAGTCGTTGCTTTGGGCCTATATACATTTACTTTTCTTTAATTTTCTCAATTTAATTATAATTTTATTTATTCCGCTAATATATTACTCACTGACCCATTATACAAGGTTGATTGGTGTTGAGGCATATCATTTCCTATGTAGGGAAAATAAATTATAGCGGAAAGAAGACGTTTCGTAACTTCAATAGTTTATATTCTGCTATTACGAGCTGCGAATCGAGCAAGGCTTTGCATGGGGACACCCAGTCAAAAACTCAGCAATTCCGTTTGATGTGAAAAAACCAACTCAAACGCCGACAGTTTTTCTATAGCTCGCTTTGATTCATAGAAGCTGCGTTTGAATCACAATGTGACGAGACGTGGTCAATTGGGACAAAAATAATGATAAAACAATTGCCGGTTCCTAGCTTGTGGTATCAATTATCGACAAATGAATTCCTAACCTACTTGAACATAGTATTAAGGTGGACAAGCCGTGGGCAGAGGTCATTCACCTGTAGTTCAAGGCGTTTAAACTCTTGAATGTTACGCAACCAAAAACAAACATGTAATCATTTAATAATAAAGCTATTGCTATACAAAATCGCTCTATATGCTTAATTCTAACTCGACTTAGAAACTAGCCCTTACTTTTTTATGTTTTGAACACCCAAGTAGAGCAGAAGACTAGACACGGATAACCAAATGACAAGTCACAACCTCGGATGTACTAGAACTGAGTAAACATACCTTTCAATTAATAGATAATGCGCGAAAAGCTGAATTATTGTATAGTTGGGGATTAGAAAACTTCACAAGACTCCTCCCGCGCTCCTTTCGCCTTTGAATTACAAACTTGTTTGTAAACGTGTTTAGAGACAATAGCCGGAATGAGACCTACATTACATTTAAGTAAGCAAAGTATACAATTATAACCGAGAACGACTCATCATTTCAAGATGCAAAACTAGTGACATCCCCAGTAAATACACGAGCACCATGGCGACAACCGACCAAAGTCAAAAACACACACACTTGCCTCGCAGAGGTGGCGCTTAAATACAGAAATAGGACTTACAAGCAAACAATTTAAATACATGGAAAGATCTTCGCATCTCGTCAAGGATACTAAGAATAAGACTGAAACCCATTCATGACTTTCAAGCTACTTTCTCTAAAATCCGACTTTACCACGGGATCAACACCCATACATACGCCCAACGGCATTCCTTGGACTTTACGTAGTTATATTGTAGGGCCAAAGACCAATTTGTCCGTAAGGAACCACAGCCACTCGCAGAATTTGAACAACCAAATACAACAACACAGTTGTTGTCTCTGTGCCAAAGGACTCTGTGGACATCCATACGTCTTGAAACACTCGTCGATCACCTTACAAGTTGGATAATCACAACCATAAGTGGGTTTTAACGAATGTTCGCAAATAAATTATTTCGTAAAAGCAACACCTACAATTTACCATCAATTTCGATAACCTCATTTCTGTGAGCCTAACCTGAGTATGTGCTTGTAATAATAACTTTCATACGGCCGGGTTATAAAGGTTAAATTATGCTGATCTCTCACATATAAGCAGAACGACTAAGCTTGAAAGCGCGCATTCTGGGACGTGGCCTCTAGTTTTCCACTGGGCATCTCCATGAAAACGTTACTTACGATGATACCTCATTGAGACCACCCTCCCCTGGGTACAGAGGAGCTGCATCAAAGTAGGCGAAAGCCTAATACCTATAGCCTCTTGACCTACTAATTACCACTGGTACAACATGAGATCACACATAATTCTACGAGTGTACGTCTTGGCAATGAGAGCCCAGCTGCGCACATCCGCTCTCAGTCACCGACAATATACCGGCATCTAGATTAAACGAAATATGCATATATAATTCACCTTTTTGAAGTTGGAGTTGGGACAAGAAGCCAAATGGTCAACCCCATGTCGAGGCTACTATTCCTACAAAGAACTTGCTTTAAGGGCAAAGTACCATTTCTGCAGACTCTATAGATAGAAAATTTTGATGTTTTATGTCGCTGTACATCTAAATTCTGGAGCATTTTGAACGAGTAGAGAATTTGAAGGATTAGTCGTCACTGAAGCTTCAGTTTGCTTCGCGAACATGGTTAAAATGTTGTCCTAGCAAAGTATTCGTTGCCAGGTTGCAATAGAACCTTGAAGGCAACTAAGTTCCAACTTCTCTTAAACTTAATATAGTGAAATTACACAAAACTCAAACCGCTGCAGAAAGACAAAGCCTTATACTAAACCCATGTTAATTGGGGGCTAGCGTCAGGAGTATCAAAGTGCTCTTCGGAAAGTTGGTTCAAAGAAGTGAGAAAACTGACGACGTTTCTCAAAGTGGTCTTTTATCTCAAGTATCCATCGCGGATTGGTCACCATTAGGGAAGTATAGCGTTTATTTGAACTCGCTTGGATGTATTCTGCGCTGTAGTTAATGTAAATCGTTCATCCCATTAGATTCTTGAGATTCAGTGTTGTTCATTACTCGATACTGGTGGTTTTCTCTTGCTTGCCGTATGACGCGAATTTTTAGCGCAGATTTAAGAATGCCCGTTGCTGTTCCATGCTACCGGATACTACCTTATTTTCTGTTAAGTATGTTCCTTCGCACCTTTTGCGACTACTGCCCTCCCTCTCCGCCTAGTATTTTCAATCTTTCAATTTTAAATCAAGATACGCCTGCCTTCAAGTGTTGATCTTTTACGCTATATACTTTTTCAAAGCAAGTACGAGGGTTGAAGATTGCAAGAGCTTTGTGAAGGTGCCATCGTTAGACAGTAATGCGGCTGGGGATGAATAAAGGTATGCAAGTGCTGTCTGCCATTTTAGAAGCTGGTGGTACTAGATTTTACTGTTAGAGATTCGTTCTTCGGGGAAGTTTTATGCGGTGTCGATATTTCTTGGGAGACAAAAATTTTTAGAGTTAGAGACAAGTCCGTCTGTAGGAAGGCAGGTAGAATTAGATTTAGGTACATTACCGTAATATAAATGTTTATTTTTTTCCACAGACTTGAAATAACGCAATTAGATTCCAGGCTTTCAATATTTCATTTGGTTTCTTGTTTCGCAGAAATGTTGCAATTTGGCGCTGGTCTAGATAACGATTTTCGAAAGTGCTTATAAGGGGAAGGTCAGCTTGCCTATCGGTGGTCAGCGATAGCGCTTTACTGTGTTGATCAAATAGCTGGCTCGCAGTAAGCTACTTTCTCCCAGCATACTGATATTCCATGATACGGTAGAGGTTTATTTAAAGAAATCATAGGTTTTTTTTTTTAAACACAGATCTCTCACAATACCACATGTTACTAGTTATATTCGAACGCCCTCACCTAACTTCATAGTTTAGTTACTTAAAAGGCAACACTGGATTTTTTTTATTCAAATTTCAACGCCATGGGAAGTCGCTATTTATGATGTTTTTAGACGGCACTTTATTCCTATTGGACATTTAAGACCTGCTTCCCCGAATATGATACACTACTTATAAAACCAAAATGCTATACTCTCTCAAATGCTCTCTGTAGCATGCCGAAATAGTTTTTTTTTGCTATACTAGCGGCGACATGACTGTCTGCCATAAAGAACGAGCATTAGATTCCACCAGCTCTCAAATTTTACTCAATGGCTTTGATCTGAGACAATCTTTTAAATATCAAAAGGAACGTGTAACGGGGTTCAGATGGAGTGGAAGCATGGTCGACAACGAGTTATTGCCTTACTGTCTCTTTTGACCGATGAGTTAAACGGCTACGGTATTCCAGATGAAGTATATACGGAGTATAAAGCTGGTAGAAAGGCTTGAATAGTAGGATACCAATTTTCTGTTAGACCAACTTATGTTATTTATCCTAAACGTAGCAACTTTACAATTGTGGTCTTTTCATTTAGAGAATGTCTGTCAAAGGGGAGGATACAACAGTTATTGCTTCAGAAATGGTAATTTTTTATTAAATCTAAAACTGGGAAAAGAAGTTCATTCTCTAAGACCATATCTTACTTCAATCGTCACTGAACTTCGTCATGAACACTTTTTTTCAATTTTCCATGCCTACTATTTGTATAAGCTGTTTTCTTTATATGATTAAGAAGCCGACCACTGTCTAGAGAAGCAGGTCACATTTTGCGATCAATGTTCCTTGACAAAGAATATTTTAAATTCGCAAATTATAGAAATGAGGTCACTATTAAGGAGCTGGTACGATTTTTCTCCTTCGGATGATCCTCTCGTATTCGTACGACCGCCACGAATTTGCTATTCAGATTGACGCTCACTTACTCGCTTGATCCCTTGTTTGATTCCTTTTAATTCCTTGCCAACGAGGGAGAACTCTTTCGTTCGTTGTTTTGTGTGAAACCACCTGCAGGATGGAGTGCCGCAAATCTATGAAGTTGTTTAAGTTAACATGTTAATTTATAAGTTGTCTGTTTGTATTTTACAAAAAAAGGCACTGTACAAGGTTCCGTAAATCCTATGACTAGATTTGTTTCGATACCTCAGCGTGGACTTGAAGCTTTTAGTCTCGTATCAAGAGTCTGACTTTGGCTGGTAAATTATACCGACATCAAGGTCGTGTGCAGGTGAGTCTGTTTACTCGTCTAAGGAGGATATTGGAGTACTTTGCAAACACGCTTTGCTAGTACATCAGGACAATGAAGGTACAACTTCTCGGAAGAAACATTAAGTCGATAAAAAATTGGAAATCTTTGGTATCGAGGAGCTATGTGACACGGTCAGACTTGGACTTTCCTTCGGAAAGAATGCGAAAGCAAAAGAAGCCATTCTTTTCTGGAAAGAGTACCATGCTTTTTCTCTTCATTGGTTCCTATCTCGCATACAATGAGGCGATCCTCGACTATTACGCCTCCCTCACTGACACTAGCAAGAATGACAATTTTGCTCCTATACGGTTAGAATATGCCTTGAAGCAGTTGCCCATATATGGAAGATTGATCCACCCGAAAAGTGGCGAGAAATGGATAAAGCTCGAATCCTGGGAGAATTTGGATAGGAATGTGTTGGATAACCAAAGAGGAGCCATCAAAACTAGGTCTCAAGAACAATACAACAAATCATCACTTTCTAATAATACCCTTGCTCAGCCGGGTGGTATAGAGATAAAACCAGTAATTTTCCATAACCTCGAAACAGATGAGGGTGTTACTATTGTCCACGCTGGATATAGATTATGTGGCTATCCTTTCCTTGTTCACGGGGGGATTTTAGCGACTCTTTTAAATGAAACGTACAAGAGGAATGCATCGTTATGTAAGGATACAACGTCAGATTTGAAGGATGATTTCAAAGTAGAACATTTGTCGATTTCTTATAAATATCCAACTCTTGCTAATCAGTTTTTGATTGTGAAAACCAGAAGAAAGTCAAAAGGGGCGGGGGAAAACAGCCAGACAGTAGCATTGGAAAGTGTCGTAGAATCGCAGCAGGGAAAAATACTAGTCAAGAGCGAGGCATTGTTGCACGACACTGGACGAGCAACTAACCTAGCGCAAAGTGAAAAGTCTAAAACCAAGAAGTGGTGGTTGTTTTAGTAGTTTAAACTGTAAAAGCCTTTGTTTGTGAATGCACATAATACAGCATGTAAATAATATAAATAAATAGGAAAATGCGTATTAAGAAAACTGGTGTAAGGATGTCAGACGCTGTTGAAGGAATTTTTTATCATTGAATTTCCTGCTTCGAAATATTGATTGAACCTTTGGGAAATAGTGCAAGAATGGTCCCCGGTTCGAGTACAAACTCTTCCAGAGTTTCGGGCAAACTTCAAGTTTTGGACATAAATGACCATCAGGCGGAATCTAAAGAGCCAATTGTACCGCATGAGAGACAGGTCGTCGACGATGTGATAGCCATTTGGAAACAAGATCCCTCTACAGAATCTTTGGGTGTAGCAAAATTGCATGCACTTATAAAGCAACGTCATCTGAACTGGTCTGTCTCTGAGAAAAGGGTAAAAACATTATTGAAAAGTTACGGTTTATTGACTAACAGTACTAATCAGTTCACGTACGCTAATGAGATCACATCGCAGCAGACACCACATGTAGACTTGCCAGATAAAGCACATATTGTGATGACTTCTAAGAGGGGAAAGGGTTTGTATGCTAAAAGGAAAATTTCAAAGGGTGAATTGCTATGGAGCGAGGCGCCCTTGTTTTTCGTTCCTCCTTTAGCCAACTATAATTTAATCAAAAGCGGCAAAGCGTGTACTTTTTGTGGAAAGCTAGTCACCCGAAGAAATGGCAATTCAGGATTGTCTGTTCTCAAAGGATTGGATTGCAATGTATGTCCTGAGATTTGGTGCTCTCAGCAATGCAAAAAAATAGGTTCTCCGTTGCATGGCATGCTAAAACATAATGTATTTAATCCTAACGCTAACAAAGGTCCAAAAAAATCAATAAATGCTGATGGATTTTTGGAATTACAAGAATATTGTTCGAAAGAACAGTGGAATGCGTTATACGCTGTAGCTATCATCTATGCCAATATCATCGCCGACAAATCTAAAATCAAAGGTGAACAATTTCAGTCAATGGCTAGAGTTTCTCAAAAAGTTAGGTACAAGGCGTTAAATTCTTCGGCAGGTGCATTTGACAATCTACAGGGTGGAGCTTTGTTTGTAGAAGAACAACAAGAAAAACTATGGAAAGAGGGATACGAGAAATTCAAAAAAGTCTTTCCAAAAGCGATAGAAAATGAAGATGTTGACTACGAGGAGTTCATGTATATGATGGGCACTTACAATATCAATAATCTAGACTCCTCTATTTATCTCGTGCAGTCTCATTTGAATCACAATTGCGATCCGAACACCAGTGTTGAGACGTCTACTAGTAGCAGAATTGATCCTTTAAAAGTTTATGCCACCAGAGATATAAGGGGAGGGGAGGAACTAACAACTACATATGTCAATCCAGCACATACTGTACACCAAAGGCAAAGAGAATTGCGCGTTAATTGGGGCTTTATCTGTGCATGCAAAAAGTGCAAGGATGATTTACAATCGCATCAGAGAAGAAAGTCGAGTTCTTCTTCAGCACCGAAGGACACCCAAAATATTAGAGAAATGTTGAAAAATGAAGTAGACAATCAAGACTTCGAGTTAGATATTCCATTGAATCCTGTTGGTGAAAGAAGGAAGTCAGTCAGGTTTGACGAGAAGGTAGTGGCTGTGGGTAAGTAGAATGTATTTAGACCATACTTATGTACATAATTTTTGTAAAAAGTTATTCAACACGACTGAGATTTTGTTCCACTATATTAATAAAGAGCACAAAAGAGGTGTGACGGAACATAAGACAATCCAAGTTGACACGATATGTCCAAAGACTTGGCCATCAAAGCCGTAAAACAACAGCTTAGGTCCACATTGAAACACAAATTACTGGCAGTCCCTGCAGAATCCATTAAAATGCAATCAGATGGAATCTTCAATACATTAATCGAGGTTCCAGAGTTCAAGAATGCTAAAAAAGTAGCTCTTTATATGAATATGCCGAACCTGGAAGTTCAAACCTTGAATATCGTAAAGCATTGCTTTTTTATGAACAAAAAGGTTTACCTTCCTAAATGCAACACCACAATAGAAAATGGTCGTAGCCGAAATCATCTATCAATGTTGGAGATGTGTAACTTCGACGAGGTGCTACAATTGGAACCACAAGGCAAATACAAACTTCTCGAACCTACGGGTGGTGGGAATGTCATGGACACCGGTGATCTTGATCTTATAGTCGTCCCAGGAGTGGCCTTCACAAGGCTGAAAAAACGGCTAGGGCACGGAGCTGGATATTATGATGAATTCCTAAATGCTTATCATCAGAAATTTCAAACATGTCCTTATTTGATTGGTGTGGGATTAAGAGAGCAACTCGTTGATGACATTCCCACAGAAAATCACGATTGGAGCTTGAACTGTCTAGTAATAGGAGATGTGGGCGTCGTCTAAATAGGTTCCATTTCTTTAATAGTCTATAAAGTGTTTCGTGTTATATGGGCCTAAAACGAAAAAATTCTAATTAATTGGCTACTAAAATTCCTACCATGCATTTTTCTAACATCCTGTCAACGTTGACCCAATTATGGTATTTGTTAAATAGTACGGTTCCGTCCCTACCGGCACACTTCATGATCTCCTCAGCTCCACCGGGATGAAAGTCTACATAGGGCGTAATATTAAACACTTTTCCTTTTATACTAGTCCAACAGTCTTCTCTTGTTTTATGCGTCTTTAGCTCTTCTTTAGTAACTTTCACATACTGTGGTGGTGGAACTTCAGGCAGAACACCTCTAAGAACGTAAAATGGACTTTCGCTGGTTAAACGGGCCCAATCGAGTGGTGAGTGTCCTGGCTGTAGCGCAACTTTTTGCCTTGGACGCCTTCGCTCGTCTGTAGCCGAAGTGCCAGCATATCTTTGACCTGACCTTGGAGGTAACAAGAAAGAGCTTGGCTTTCCAGGTGACAAGTGACTGCCACTCATTATAGACGTTTCCTATAATATTCTCACCTTATCCATGAGTTCGTAATGGAAATAAAAAGCTAAAGGAATGAGGGTGTGCGCGCGCGCGTTAGAGTCAGCAGTCTTTCAAGAAATGTATGTTCTATTAAATCAGAGAGTCTATATACGGGAATACTCTAATGATCGCTTTTGATTTGCTTTCTATCAACTCTTTCATAGTACAACATGTAAACACTTGACGTCTCACATAAGACTGAAGCTCTAGACACTTCGGCGATTTGCGAATCGTTCACTTTCCAAAATGGATTTTTTATCAACGAGGGAATTTTCCTCATTTTGACTTTGCTTCCTTCTGCCTTCTGAGATGGGCGGTAGTCATTGGTATCGGCCGCCCAAGCAGAATGAGGACCTGAGAAGTAATCTGAACCATGATCTTCGACCAATAATTCAGCAGGCGTGTTCAACCCAGAGTGGATTATCTCCTGAATATTTGTATTCGCCGGATCTGCTTGATAGACAGAGGGACGGCGACCCATCATCGTTGAGAGTTTTCGACGAAGACCAGAAGTCGAATCCTCGATCTCCTCTTCATGTATATTCTTTAGGCTATGAGGGTCATCAGAACTGCCATTAGATGCAGTTTTAATCTCCGAAGTCTGTGGATCTAAAACATCCAATCCGGACGAAGTTACTGAATTACGTCTGTTGTTGTTGAACAGAAGGGAAAACTTCTTTTTTCTACTTTGCTCCGAATGATCATCTTCTTTCCGGACGGGGGCATCATCTGTTTTGGAAGCTTGTTGTGGTACGCCAATAATGTCTACGTCACATTTTATATCGTCTATGATGTCGTCTGATATTTCAGGCGATAACTTGAAAATTACCCCGTCACTGTCTTTAACATACAATGGCTTTCTTCTGTAACATTCATAATGACCCTGGGTATGAGAACCTTGGTGCCTTATAATAGCTCTCAACTTATACTTGTAGACATCGTTCTCATTGAACTTGAAGGTTTTAAAGTGTTTCTTCAAGTTATCAGTTTGATCCTCTGTAATTGGTGCGTTATTTAGGGTCTCGGGAGTTTTCAAGGTCGTAGAAGACGAACTCACTTCAGAGCTTTTGGAATTACTCTTTTCCTTTATAATGCTATCTTTGACCGTCGTTGAAGTACGACTCGTTTCAGTAGATGTCACAGAAGAAGAATCAGTATCATCGTCACCTGATTCATTATCAGTGGCCGTCGTTTCGTCTTCGTCCTCAACGCCGTTCTCATCGATATCTTCTCTCTGCACTTCTTCATCTTCCATATCGTCCACATCATTCGTTAAAATGTTTGAATTGAAATTTGGACTTTCCAATAGAGTTTCTTCTTTTGCGACTTGTTTGAACTGCTTCAACTCTTCGTGATACTCTTTGCCGATTGATAAGGACAAGTGATCTTTGAAAGATACGCGACAAGAATTTCTCGTCACATCAACACCATTGAAGGAAGACCTTGATAAGTGAATGCCAAAAATCTTTGGCGGCTTCAATATTTGATGCTTCCTGTACACGGTAGTCGTTACTTTGGAGATGTCTATTCCATGCTTATTATATCCTTTGACGTATTCTTCTAACTCCAAGGGAAGGTCATCATTTATACATAAAGATTTGTCATTATTCAAATCCGCCAAAGCATCGAGGATTCGCTTCTCGTTATCGTTCGTTGTTTGTTTCCCGATTTCCACTAAATAATTTTCATTATTCATTATTTTGGTTAGCCTACACTTTAAGCATTGATAACCTTCGATAGATTCAGACTCGTTTTCATCCAAAATAGTTTCCAATTCGGTTGAGAGCTTCTCTGGAGTATTCAAAGTTAACATCAAGAAAGGCGCAAAGCTTGGCTTCGAAACAAACGAACATGAAAGACATTTCATTTGGGATAAAATCAAACCATTAAAAGGAAATTCAGGCAACAGAACTATTTCAATCTTTTTTAGTAAAGCTGGATCGTGCTGAAGGTCATTTTTCAATTTTAGGAATTTTTTCGAAATCTTGACATTTTCGTTCTCTAAAGTCTCATTAATTAATTGAGTCAATTCTTGGGCATCATGTTGCGACTTCGATATCTTTGCATTGAAAATTTTCTCTAATGAATGAAGAAACGTCCAAACAGAGATGGTTCTTGACGTCATCCTTGTTTCTTGCAAGCTTTTCATAATCTTGCTTAACGCATAGTGCAACGGAATAGCAAAATTCGAGTTACTACTTTTTGTTTTGTTCCCTTCGGTCAGAGTACTAAGTTGCAACGTTTCTGGTTTAATATTGTTATCCTCCATAAATTGCTTGATTTCTTTAAACGACTCAATAAACGTATTCAAGTACTCGGTTAGCCCGGGTAAGGCCAGATACGCTTGCACCGACGAGTTAGCAAAACAATCATTTCTAAGGTTTATCAAGCCAGTGGTGTATTTGTCAGGTCTCTTGCTAAACATATCCTCTTTCTTTTTCGGTACTAACGGTAGGTTAATCGATGGCGATAAGATATAATAACTAAGACCCAATATAAATCCGCTCACTAATAAATTTCGCTGTTGACTAGATAGCTTGGTTAATAAATAGCTGCCGTTACTTTTATCTGGCTGAAGGCTTATGGTGGTTCCTATATCTTTATTGATTATTAAACAACGTAATTGTTCCAATAAAGACATTAATAAGTCCCTTTTTTTTTTATCAAAAGACCGAGATTTGATATTTTTGTCTCTAGGATTCTCCGAGGCCCCGCAAAATCGCCTTGCCACAAAAGACACGACTGGCATGAAAATGTTGAAAACCAGAACTCATTTAGTTGTGTACTGAGGCGGGCAGGCACTTACAAAATGTAGACGGGAGACATGTGCCGATGTAAATGTAAATGTTGCTCAACAGGTAAGAGGAGGCAAATAAGGTTAATTAGTAAACTACGTGAAATTAGACATTAGACATTAGACTAGAATCCTGTTCGTAGAAATTTGAAGAAACCGATGTAAGCCTTCACCATTTACGCTAACACGGAATAGTGGATTTCATATTTCAGATTCTGAAGTATACGTGAGACCATATGCCTGTCGTTGACTTAACAGTCATATCGAGAGACAGTTGGTAAGTAGTTGTGAACATACGTGCGGGAACCAATTGGAGATTTCTGAATAGGTTGATAAGAATAGAACCGTCGGGAGGGAACCAGGCACAAGCAAGGGGGCTAGAAATCAAAAGGCAATGAAGTTTTCACATTCATTACAGTTTAATGCTGTGCCAGAGTGGTCTTCGAAGTACATTGCATATACAACTTTGAAGAAATTGATCTACTCGTTGCAAAGAGACAGCTTGCAGGCGGGAAGACAAGACTTGGAATCGGCACAGCTAATTTCCCACGAAGACAGAGCACGCGAGGATCCTTCAAGCGTATTTCTAGCAGCTCTAGGTGCCGAGTTGACCAAGATAGATGAGTTTTATCTGATACAAGAATCATTTATTTACAAAGGGATCGATGAATTAATTATTGACATCGAAAGTTTTGAGAAAGAAGTCACTACACACAATTCGGAATTGGAAAATTTTTCGCTCAACAGAAACAATACGAATGGATGGCGCGACAGAGCTGCTTCGGATGGGTCTATTGGGCGCTCGGGAACTGATGCCGATACGCACGACGAGGAAGAAGGCGGAAATGTTCTAGTTGAGAACGGGTCCCCTCCTCCATTAGAGCATAGGAAGTCCATCGAAACCTACCTCAAATCTCCTAAAACACCTACGATCTGGAACAATTTGAACACTGTCTCATCAAATATACCCTCGCAATTGGTTCTTCTTTCTGAAAGTAGAGTTATTCTTCGGAAAAGAATCATTGGTTTATTCACCACATTGTCAGAATTGAAGTCATATATTGACTTGAACCAAACCGGTTTCAAAAAAGCATTGAAAAAGTTCGATAAATCTTTAAATACGGATTTGAAGAGCACGTACTTATCAGAATTACCGCATAAGTCGTATATTTTTCAAAGTTCTACTGTCACTAAAGTTAACGAAAATATCGATTCCTTGATTAGATTATATGCATTAATATGTAATCATGGAGATGATTTAGAGGCCGCTAAGTCCGAATTGTCAATTCACTTAAGGGAACATGTAATTTGGGAGAGAAATACGATTTGGAGAGACATGATAGGGTTGGAGCGAAAAACTTATGCTGCTAACTCTAAAGCAGCTAAGTTAGACATTAATAACAGCGAGAAAAATACTGGTGGTACGACGTCCAACTTTAACGTGTCGTTTAAGAATTCGATTACTATAAAATTGTTACTTATTATTCTGGTTACTCTTGCTTTGTTGAATTTTTCGCCTTTCGACGATATACAGCAAAGAAACTGCTTTGCATTATTGATTTGCGCCTCTTTGTTGTGGGCCACGGAGACTATACCATTATTTGTAACGTCTCTCTTGATACCGATTTTAATTATATTGCTACGTGTCACGAAAAATGATGATGGGTCTGTAATGGATGCGGTTACCGGATCGAAATATATTTTATCTACAATGTGGAATTCTGTGATTTTGCTATTATTAGGTGGTTTTACTTTAGCTGCAGCTTTATCCAAGTATCATATTGCAAAGCTGGTATCGACGTGGATTTTATCAAAAGCGGGAACAAATCCATCGGTTGTTTTATTAACGATCATGGGTGTTGCACTTTTTGCTTCAATGTGGGTCTCGAATGTAGCAGCCCCTGTCTTATGTTTCTCTTTGATCCAGCCAATTCTACGTACATTGCCAAAAGGATCCCAATTTACTAACGCGTTAATATTAGGAATTGCATTGTCTTCTAACATCGGGGGCATGGCTTCACCAATTGCCTCTCCTCAAAACATGATAGCCATAGGAGCTATGGAACCTCAACCAACTTGGGGACAATGGTTTGTAATAGCATTACCAATTTGCGTCATATCTCTTTTGGCAATTTGGGTGTTTTTGTTAGTCACTTTTAATTGTAATTCAAGGAACACTCCATTAGTTGGCATTAGAACCATTGATGACAAGTTCACGGGGGTTCAGTGGTATATTATTGCCGTTTCTGTATCCACGATTTTCTTGTGGTGTATCGGCTCAAAATTAGAACCCATATTTGGAGAGATGGGTATAATCGCTTTAATTCCATTAATATTGTTTTTTGGACCAGGGCTTTTGACGACAGAAGACTTCAATAATTACCCTTGGAATATTATCGTCTTAGCTATGGGAGGTACGGCATTGGGAAAGGCTGTTGCTTCATCAGGTTTATTGACCACAATCGCAAAGACGGTAAGGAATCAAGTACAAGACTACTCTTTATTCGGAGTCACGTTAACCTTTGGTTTGCTTATCTTGGTAATGGCTACATTTGTCTCGCACACTGTTGCTGCGTTGATAGTCATTCCCTTAGTTGCAGAAATCGGAAGCGAGCTACCAGAACCACATCCAAGATTATTGATTATGGCCAGCGCCTTATTGTGTTCCGCTGCAATGGCTTTACCAACGTCCGGTTTTCCAAATGTTACAGCAATCTGTATGACTGACGAGTTTGGCAAACCCTACTTGACAGTGGGCACGTTCATCACAAGAGGCGTACCCAGTTCCATTATTGTTTATTTCATTACCATTACTATCGGGTATGCAACTATGAAGATAATCAAATTTTAGCCGAAGAACTTAAAGAGGTCTGCATGTGTGAATTATTTTACTTTCCTCCCCTTTAGTTGTAGGGTTTTCACTGGGTCAATCGAAAGCTTAAACATTCACTTTTTTTTCTTCTACAAAACTTGCCTTTAAATATAGATCATAGATTAGCTGGATTAATATAACACATATTGACAGCACAATAGTATTGAATTAGATATTACTGCCACTAATTAGTTCGACTAGTTGTTTAAGTAAGATTTTGAAGTAGTGTGTGAGAACAAGCACAGAATCTGCTCGATTATGCTGCTTCATGCATATTATTTCCAGCAGCTGCATCATTCGGTTCGTTAGGCTCACCAACCTCATTGCCTCCACTTGGAACTGCAGTAACGCCGCTGTGCCTTGGAGTTTCATCCATAGACTTTTCATTATGTCTATGTAAGTTAATGTGCATCACCCTTTGAAAAAAGTCTTCGTTCACCCCAGATGCATTGATCCAAGTCAAGATAGTTGGAACAAGTGCGAAAGTAATTAAGTCAAGAATGCCATAAAAGACTGCCTCCGAGTCCGGTTGGATCTGGTTCCCTCCTTCGCTAATACCCCAACAAATTGGGTACAAGAGCCAAATAAACAAGAGAAAAGCAATAATCAAAGTGGCAGCTTTATTTGTGCGTGCTGAACGTAATGATTTTATCACAGAATAGCCAATCAAGCCCATAGCGAACAATTGGGCTGTCACTGCAAACGTAAAGTAACCCCACCTATAGCTTGAAGGTATCAAAATACCGATCAACAAGCCTATCACGAAAATTTCCGTAGCAAGAGTCTTGGCAATCCAGCCCGAAAGTATTGAAAGTATACCGTTAAAAGTATCACCACCACTGTTATTGCTTCTTACTTCCAAAGAATTGGTTGCAACGTCAATTGCAAATAAGACAAAAGGCCAAGCTAAGAACCAACCGATATACTTGACGTAAAAGACCTGTCTCTGCCCATAGTTTTTACTAGTTTTCACTCGATGGAACTCGGTTCTTGTGGAAGTATAACCCAAGTTAGAAGCATACGTAAAGTAGCAGTATGCCATTACGGCACAAGTGAACAATGGGACAATAAACATGATCTTCTTCAACCTATGTTTTCTTGCATCAGTGAAAATAAAGATTAGCGCATGAATAATTGTTAAAAGTGCAAAAATTGTGAAAACTGCCCAAAGCCAGTCGGAACCGTGATTAGTTAAATGAATATCTGTTCTGAAATTAGGTGGATTGACACTAACAGCCTCATTCCCGCCACGGATATATAAGTCATTGATTAAAGCCATGATGTTTAGGAGCCTAAGTGGACTAAGCCAAGAGCCATTTCAACGGCAATAGCTGCGAATTTATACATTTTGTAAGATAAGCTACAGAGAAATGTTACACCACCATAAAGTGGCCTAATAATGAGGTCATGAGTCAACGGAATACCAGGACTAACACTATCATGTCGGTATAGGCGGATCGTAATTGTCACACGGTTTTAATTTTCGAACTTTACTTCGGTTCTTTTTCAGAAAAAAATGATCTTCTAGATTCACTCTCAGTGACTAAACAGTCATATAAAGTTACAAACGGGAAACTCTTTGAGGAGAATAGGTAATTTAGCTTTTCTAAATGTGACCTCAAGTAAAAGCAAGTTGTTTATTAGCTGAATAGCAGCCTTAAATAAATAGAGTAATGGTAGTTGCCTCGTTGAGCCACCAACTGGCAATCAATAGCTCTTGTACAGCAAAGGAAATATTCTATCCGATAGCAACAGCCTGACCTTGTTGCATCTTTGCCAAGGTCGGCTTATCCACCTTTCCAGATGCACCACAAATGGAGCATTTCAATCTCTTCGTATAGTAGAACGGAAGCACAGGTATGAAAAATAAAGTTATACAATTGATCGTTCTCACAGCATGTGCAGATTGATTATGGCAATTACCACAATAGCAGTTTACATTCCCAACATCTGGCAATGGTTTGTTAAACTCGTTGACTTGAAAATCGTTAGTACTTTATGTCCAAAGTTAAAATTGCTGCAAGGATCTTTTTAATTCCCTAACTTACATCCGATAAGAAAAAAGCAAAAATCCATTGTTTCCTTCCAATTACTTAATTATCCTTGATGTCACTTTAACAACCGAAGTATACAATTTCTAGCGTATTTAAATGTTTCTGTAGAAGTCTAGTCGATACTTTTAATGACCCTTTGTATAGAAAACTTCCAACCTGTAAAAGCCACAAACGATTATATGTAACATGTAAATTGCTGGTTATCACTGTTGCGGCGAAGGGCATAGAAAACACTATACATATAGCCATTTATAGCGAGGATAGGGTTGTGAATAGTGAGTTTAAAAGGCTAATTATATACAATGGTTTCGGAACGCAAACTTCAACCTAGAACACTAGGAAATACTCTCCAAGAATTGGTCAAAACGGCTCAGTTCCCTTGGTTTTTGGGACATATTGCAGTTGTCATTTTTTTCATCCTCAATGCTATAACCTCTTTGTACAGCAGAAACGTGAAATATTACCGGTGCTGTTTGTTGGCGGTTTTATTTACATACTCCATAGTGATATGGCAGATTCACTTCAAGAGAAGCGGTGTTATTGGGTTGACGAAGGTGGTTAATGATAGACTGTTACAAGCCCGGTTGATAAGAGATGAAAATTTCCAGTACTTCACTCTTGCCTTGATATTCTATTTGAGTAGCGGGGTGATTGGAGCGGTGTCGGGAGGATTGTACTCTTTTACTATTTTCTCTCTATTTCATACGTTGACGTATTTCCAGGCAAACTTGTTGGGGTCTTTGCCCATGAGTATTTCCAAGCAGCAGGAGTTGAATACAAGGCTCAATCATTTCATATCCACATACAACCAACAAGCATTAATGATCGCTGCTAATGCAGAGGTGTTGCTTCTTAGCGGGTTTGTATTATCGGTGCCATTGGCAGTTATTCAAATTTTTAGAGCCCCATTTTTTGTTATAGTCAATTCAGCTGTATTTGCGTCAATTGTTGTATTCTTGAAATTGAGGTATATCTCCAATCGTTACACGCAAGACATTCTTAGTCTGTGGGATGTGAAAATCAACCAGGTACTTTTGAGTGGTAAATTACCGCCTTCATTTAGCGAATTATACAATATCAGATTCAAGGGACTTGTGAGCAAAGTAACCAGACCAATTACTTTGCCCGCTGCGCCTACTGATAAGAAGAGTCGCTAGATTTGTCGACGGCCATTTATATGTTGCAGCAATACTTAATAAGGTTTGCCCTCCTATGTAGAATGTCTTTATCTAGAGAATTGAATACATACGTATAATAAAAGTTATAGTATAGGGTCAGTGGCAGATAACTTCTCTTAAGTCGAAGACCAACAAGTTATACTGTTACAGATGGTAGTATTCATTTATCCAAAGAAACAAAACGATAGGCGGTGCAGCGTAAATTACTTCGTTGAACTAGGGCCTTTGGAAGCCTCACTAAAGCAGTGGTATTGAATCGCAACACATTCTCTTGAAAATTATGAGCCTTCATGGGACAAGAAACTAGCGTTCACAAAAACTATCTCTTCCAGTGCAAAAGGTGAATTGCTTAAAATTTACGAATTGTAAACCAATAATTGGAACCTTCTTCAATCGGGGCTTACTGAAACATATACGTGCTCATAATATCTTCCAAAGGCGAAAAGACAACGAAGCATAGTAAGGCTTTATTGAAGGGATATAAATGTACTTCTAGCCCGTAGCCATATGCATAGTTTTAGCGTCTTGTGCATACTGAATTGCAAGTTCTTGATACTACCAAATTCATGATCTTTACATTCCTCAATATATATAGGACTGGCATTAACGGGCTAATATTAACCCAAAAGGTCGAACATGGGAGCCAGCCAGAAAATGTTCAATTCTTCAAATACCTTCATGGGCTAGTATAAAAAATGAATTTACCAAAATCATTAGTTCAGTGCAAATCTCGAAAAAGTCGCTGAATTTGCACTCAAAGTTGAGGTCAAAGCAACTTCATTCTTTCCTTTACATTATAGGTCATATATTGATACGATATAGCCATTGGACGGTTCCAGAATCATAATTGAACGAGGATATGGCTTCCCAAAGTATCAAGAAGCTAGCTGCTTCTAATGCGGAAGTTCTTAAACAGACCCATCTAGTATCATTCGCCATTAACTTGTGCGTGATAAGCATATTGTTTCTATTCAAGCGTCCTTCGTCAGCGTTACCTTATTTTCTTCTTTCTTGCCCTGCTTTGTTCTGTGAATATACTATAGAGCGGTCGGGGAGACCAGTTTACTCGGATGAGGGATCAGGCCAAAAAAAATTACTTAAATCTGGAAATGATGTAAAGGGAGAAGGACTTTTCGAATACATGTTCGATACAATCTACGTGACGTGGATTCTTGACATTTTGATGGTTCTTTTGGGTACCAATGCGATATGGTGGTTGTATACCGTTATTCCTGGGTTTGCGATATTCAAGGTGGTAGGTTTAGTGAGAGGATTCACTAATGGCAAGTCAAAGAATGTGCCTGAAAAAGAGCCTTCCGTCCCAGAAAAGAGTAAGAGACAGACGAAAAGAGAAGCTGCCAGCAAAAAGAAGAGCAAGTATATTCATTAGCATTTTTCGCTATTCCCTTTGCAAGAATTGTAGTGATTGATGATTACACTGTATAGTTACTAATGATTCAAGTAGTATCATCTTTGCTTTTTCCTAACTCCCGATTTGATTTCGTTGAATGTAATTATGTGTCTTTTTAGATAGGCGAAGGTGCGATGAACGATGAAAATGAAAAATCTGATCCTCTTTCTTTTAAAATATTACAACAGTTTCAATGTACAAGGGCATTAAATTTAGTATATCAAGACCATTTACTCATTTAAGTCGCCAAATGTCCACCGATATCAAAAGAAAGATCTCGTTGTCTGACAATGCCGGTCCAATAGAGCAAGAAATAGCCAGAAAACTAGTTGAGAATTTAAAGCCGTCTTACTTGAGAATTGATAATGATTCTTATAAACATGCTCACCATGCCGGCATAAGAAACGCTACTAACAAGACCGAGTCTCACTTTAACATTGAGATAGTCAGTGATGAATTTACCGGGAAGTCCATGCCGACTAGACATAGAATAATTTATCAACTTTTAGATGACGAAATCAAACACAAAGGACTCCATGCTATTCAGATGAAAACAAAAACAGCCAACGAAATGAAAAAATAGGCTTGCTACTATTTATTGTACATAGAATAAACATTGTATATTAATTTCACATGGATATAAAACACTATTTTTGACACCAAATCATATTTGGGCTGTAGGCGCCATGGCATTTTCAATACCGTTGATCTCTCCGTCTTTCTCATCAAAACTAGAAGACTCCTGTACCGACGCATTCTTCGCTACTAGCTCTACTATTCTTCTTATCACTGGTAAGCTTAACCACGCAGGGACATACGCTTCGACTCTGGAAAACGGTCTCAAACTGATCGTTCTGAAAGGATCGTTGAAGTGCCCGTCGGTGGAAACCAACTCAAACAAGTCATCATTAGCGGTACCATCATTGGCTTTCACCCTGTCAGCCACTGCTTGCAAAACATTAGGAGCAATTGGAGTTTCGTAGTCGGCCACATAGTATTGTGAAATTAATTTTTGTATCTGGATTGGTTTTAATGCATAGCAGATTTCGTAGATTATTTCAATATCATCAGGAGTATTTTTACGTAATTGCAACAATTTAGCCGCCTGTAATAAATGACTTAAGTAGCCAGATCCTTCTTGAATCTCGTGCCCTTTACACCACTCCTCTAATCTGGTAACATTATAATTTAATTGCAAACCTCTCTTCCATGACAAAAAGTTACGTCTCATAATCAAGTCATTAAAACATAATGCATCAACAAACCTCAACAACTCAACAATTACTTCATTCATAACCTCATATTCGATGAAATAAGATTTCATTGACCAGTAGACCGAGTTGAAAAAGCTCAAGATGTCGTCCATCTTATACTGAACGCTAGGAGAAAACACTTTGGCTAAAAATGGCGAATTTTCAGGAGCCATGAATCCTGGTAACGACTGTGAAAGAACAACAGCGGAGACTGCTTTCTTTTCCAAATCTTTTTCCATCTTTTTCATCCACATGTTGTAAATATTATACGAAAGCGATTCAAAATCTTCTTTGACAACGGCAACCAACTTCAAGTACTCATCGAATTCTTCTTCGCTCATCTCATGAGATAAAGTGTCGTTTGCAATAATAGTTTGTTGAGCGTATGATACAAATGAATACAACTCGTGCGTGTTCGAAAGCCAGAATGCACCATTAGAAATAACGTCATCATCTTTCAAAGTAGACACAATTTGTTGGATTGCAGCCAACACTTCACCTAAGAATTCCTCACTTTCTTTCGTCAACCCTAACCTCCACATGTCGGATAAAATGATGATTATAATTCTAGCAGGGAATAAGACCTCCTTTCTGGTCAAATCCGCCGCAACCCCGGCAGGTGGAATTTTCAAGCCCTTGAGCAAACCTTCAACGATCTCTCTGTGTAATTGTCTCGAGTCTCTCAATAACCTAAATAACTCGTCATTGATATCGTCAACATTAGCGTCATCATCATTGGAAACAGCAATAACAGACACTGGCCTGTTTTGATCTAATGAAGTTGGCGAGTTCCACGCTACTGCACTGCTATGACGCTTATTACTGAGGCTTCTTGATTTGGAATTAGACAAAACACCCTTTTGTTGCTGCGTTTGCAAAGTGGCAATTTCGGATTTCAACTGCTCTATGTGTGACTTCAAGTCAACCTCGATAGTGTCACGCTTAACAAGGGCATCTTTCGCTTTGTTCAACTCTTCAATATTTTCATGGACCTCCCGTCTCAATTCTGCTTGTTCTTTGGTCAATTGTTCAATCTTCTGTTCAGCTGAAGTGTATTCAGATTTGATAGACTCAAGCTTTCTATTCAAAGATTCTATCTCTTGCTGATGACCAGCATTTTGAGAATCGAATTTTTCATTAAATTCGACTTCTCTGGTTTTCAAGGTTTCATGCGCATTACTAGACTGATCTAAAAGGGCTTTTAAACTTGCAATTTCACCAACCAACTTTTTATTATCTTGAATCTTTGATGTTAACGACTGAGTTAGTTCAATAACTTTATTTTCCAACTTATATGAGACTTCTTGCAAATGGTTTACCGACTTAGCGTTGACCTTCAAATTCTTTAACTCACCTATAGCCAATTTTCTCCTAAAACAAGACTGAATCAACACGACAGATTTTAAAGTCTTCTTATAATTGAGTCTGGCGCTACGACCTTTCCAAGCTTTTTGCAATACTATTGCCGATTTCTCAGATTTTAACTTAGTGAAGTTACGTCTTGCTTGTAAGCCTCTTATAGATCTTTGTAAGACATGAATAGACGTCAAGGTATCCCTTAATTGCTTTCTGGCCATAAAACCTCTAATCGCGGTCTGAATTTCTGTCGCAGCTTTACCTTCTTTTTCTCTCTTTATTTGGCTTCTTTTAACATGACCACGAACCAATGATTGCAAGCTGATGTGGGATTTGCGGATATTCAAATAATTGTTTCGATGGTAGCGTCTCCTTAAATTCTTTTGGATCATAACAGCCGATTGGTATAATTTGTCGGATCTTAACTTTTCAAAGTGCGCTAGCATACCTGCTTTGAAAAAAATCTTAGTGTTACCTAACTGGTACTTGCTTTTATCTTCAATATTGCCATCTAATATTTTATTACAAAGGTCACTTACAGACTCTTGAGTTGTCTCACCGCTCATTACTTCCATCCATAAGCTTGAAGGAACCAATATGTGATACCTATCTGCGAACTCAACATAAGACCACCTTGAGGGGAAACCGGCACAGGAAATTCTAATTGTTTCCAAAACACCACAGGCGCGCAATTGTGATAACACCATCAAAGAGTCAAATTCCCAGGCCTTCTTCTGTTCATTAGGCTTGATACATCTAATGTAATGAACATTCGTCGAATCTATTGTCTTCATCAATTCAATCAACGAGTTCTTGAATATAGAACCCAATGTTGGCTTCTTGCTAGCAACTGATCTAACACGAGCATTTGTGGGAGGTTTTGCAGCTTCTAAAGCGTTGGCATTCTTATCTATAATCTCAAGTACAGATTGCAACAATTCATTCTTCGTGTTCTTCATGACTTCTAGATGACCTTCACCAACAGTATCCCTGTTTTTTTCAATAAATCCGTCAATATCATAAGAAACATCAAGTGCATAATGGCTCACTATAAATTTAGTTTGACCAAATCTTGGTTTTTTGAAAACTTTATTGGTTGGTTCTTTGTCAAGCGTTTGGTACATTTTTTCAATCCATGATTGATCATTACCAGCAGGCAATCTTGATTCTTCATCTAGCAAAGATAAAATACCTAATTTGTTCTCAATCAAATTGATACATGGTTGATTATCGGCGAAATCGATGAACGACCATTCGATTTCTTCTTTGATATACTCTTCTTGCTCTAGTTTGAAAACATGTTGATTGAACTCTTGCTGCAATTTTTCATTAGCGTAATTGATACAAAACTGCTCAAAAGAGTTCTTCTCGAAGTGTTCAAACCCATAAATATCCAAAACTCCGATAAATGACTCGATTTTATCACTTACCTCTGGAGGACATAAGTCAGTATTCACGTAGTCCACTAGCCAATCGAATAATGCCGAATAAATATACTTGGCAAATGAATCTCTCGCGACGAGAGCTTGACCGTGGTTTAAATTGCTAGTGATCTTCTCAGATCTGGTGGTGATTTGCTTCTTGACACACCATTTGCTAAAGTACAATGGATCAATGCCCAATAAGTCGCACGCCTTGACCAAATTTGGTTCCTCAGACGACAAGTGAGCGTCGTTTCTAGTGGCACTAATTTCAATATTACCAATATGCAATAAAGCGGCCAAGATCTTGTAGATTTCAAATTGTTTGTTTTCATTTACACCTATTAAACTCAAGGCTTCTTTCGTAGTATTAAACTCTTCGGCATCATCTACACCTTCAATCTTGGGAAAACCACCTTGATTAGTATATTTGAAATCTTCAGCATTAGTTAATCCCAAGACAGATTTATCATCACCACTCATACCAGCTAACATTTGATAGAAAATATGATAATTACGTTCAGTCTTGGGTTGAAAGACCAATCTTGATCTCTCTAATAAATAGGTCCTGATTCTCGCACCAATGATGGCGGTCAGCTTATCAAACAAAATCTCCAAGTACTTACCAAACCTAGACGAGTTATCATTTCTGGTAGTCTTCGCATTTCCGAATGCTTCCATAATAGGATTGGTAGCCAAAATCTGCTTTTCCACATCAGACATGTCTGATTTATGTTCAGTACCGATGTTAGACTGCAATTCAGAATCCTCTTCCACTGAAGCAAAGTATCTCATAATGTACTTAGCACTCACAGTTTTACCGGCACCCGATTCACCACTGACCACTATAGTTTGATTTTTTCCGTCAATTTTCATACATCTATAAGCATCCTCGGCTATAGCAAACAAGTGTGGATCCAACTCTCCTCTAGTTTTACCAGCATAGGCCTGGATAATATCTTGTGAATATAATTGATCGACTCTTTGAAATGGATTAGTGGCAATCAAAACAATACCAGAGTAGGTATAAATGTTCAATTGAGAATAACGGAGCTTGATTGCATGAAGAACAGCTGGCTCATTCAAATAGGACAAGCTGGTCAAATCTTCGGCGGCCTCTAAGATGGGGGGATTTCGTAATGGAGGTAATTTGCTATTCTCTTCTTCTAGGGTATCTGTCTCCAACGTGAAAACTTGCGACTCATCAGAGTCAGAAACGAGCTCTAACACGTATGCGTTATCCCCTTTCTTTTTGTTCGATTTAACCGATGCTCCTATCCAACCAAGCTTTTCATCGGGATACCAACAGCGGGTGCCCACATCGTATGTTGACACCATAATCTGAACCGGTACAAATATGCTTTCTTTGAAATGGGTAGATTTTCGTTTCTCTCAGAGCCAGTGGAGAGGTGTACGATGTTTAGAGTGTACCAATCAACCAGAACTGGAAGTTTATTTATTAGCGTCTAGGAAAAAAAAGACAAACACACCTGATATACTATAAGGAAAAGTTATCGATCTCGAAATTACGATTTGATTTCGATTATCAGCCTGTTAGATTATGCTTAACCGATACCTATGGAATGGTTTGACTGCCGATGGTGTAGTCTTGTTTTAAAAGTGTTTAGTCTTTTAATAGGCCAGAAGGTGTCGTTGGTTTGAACAACGAAACGCGTTCCAAGCTATGTGCAGGATACAAAAATGGAGTATATAGTCCAACTACTTCAGAGATTTGGAATAGAACGGTAAGAACGTGCATTGTTTATTGGTCTAAAGTTTTGCATCTTTGAATAGAGGACTAGATAGAGGCTCGTAAACATTGTTGAAAAGTTTGTCTTCGGGAATGTAGCGGGAAATACTTCGGACGTCGACGTAGTTTTCGTTCAATTGGTCCATGGAAGTAGCCCCTAGTAATCTCATGTTCATAATCATTTCGTCTTTCAAAACCTGAATTGCCTTGAAAACCCCTTCATCACCATATGTAGACATGGCATAAAGGAAGGGTCTACCGATGCCAACACCCTTAGCACCAAGACATATGGCTTTCAATATATCGGAGGCTCTGCGCACGCCGCCATCGACGTACACCTCGAATTCGCTCGTCACTTTACGTTCCCTCAAAATTGGCATGAGCTCAGCCAAAAGTTCGATGGGTGGCCTCGAATACTCTAGTTGACGGCCCCCGTGATTGGACAACACAATCCCGTTGACACCATGCTCGACTGAGATCAAGGCGTCCTCAACTGTCTGGACTCCTTTCAAAATGACAGGCATTTTGGTGATTTCCCGAAACCATTTGATATCTTTCCAAGAAAGGCCGGTGTCAATGAACGAGGAGATTGCCCTAGCAGCCCCTTGGCTTCGATCTGCATCGTCGCCTTCGCCTTGGACATGGCTTAGGTCCTCGAAATTCTTCAGCCTCATATCCTTTTCTCTTCGGCCAAGCTGAGGAGCATCCACGGTTATAAACAAACCCTTGATGCCTCTATCGGCTGCGTGGCGCACAATCTTCTCACAAACATCTCTGTCAGAATTGACATACAACTGAAGCCACTGGGTTTGCTTATCAATTGCGGCATCAACTATCTCATCGAACGAGCACGAAGCCAAAGTTGGAATCATCTGAATAACGTCTTGTTTGCCGGCGGCTCTCGTAAGGACTTTTTCCCCATCATCGTGGCCAAGTCTCCCCAATGCTGTTGCTGTAATATAGAATGGTACTGAGCACTTCGTTCCCAACATTGTGGTCGAGAGATCAATGTTGGTAACATCAACCATGACTCGGGGCTTGAAAAATATCCGCTGATATGCCAAGTGATTTTCCCGTAACGTTATTTCGTCGTCGCTCCCCGACGAATAGTATGCCCAAGCGATCTTGTCCATGGTGTGGCGGGCCACAAACTCAAAGTCAGACAAATTGTAGATTTGCGAAAGATCCGGCTTGCGTTTCACCATTTTACGTCTTTGGATCTCTTCAGGGGTGGGTGGATCGTCCTCGTCGTCATCCTCGTCAACCCACTCTTCCTCGGGTTGGGGCTGCTCCACATTTTGGCTCACTGGGAGTGGCAACTTATCGTCTTGCTCATCATACTCCACATCGTACTCATCAACAATCTGCTGTCCCGACTGTCCCGAAGCAGAGCCTTCTGTATTGCTTTTATCTGTCTTCTCGCCGCTGGCAACACCGTCCGTGGTCCCGCCATTTGCAGCTGCCGGCTTCCGCTTACGCTTGGGCTCCTTCTTCACATCCCCTAGGTGGCATTCGGGAGCCAAGTACTTTGTCAATGTGTCTGGAGGGTGCACCGGGTCAAACGCCTTAGTGGCATCCTTGCCCGCATATTTCAATATGATTGCCGACCCCCCAGGGTGCTCGTCGACAAAATCAGTCACATTGTACGCCTTATTATGGATCACGACCCAGCAATCTTTCTTGGTATTGTGCTTCTTGACTTCTTCGTAGTCTATCATGCTTTTTGTATGTTTTCTACACACTCTATTGACTTCTCTATGAGAGGAGTTGAAACAACTTTTTAGCCGCTGTATAAGATAGCGGATTCCAGACGGAACAATATCACACAGACTGCATATAATCATATTAGGCCAGAGATCCCCATACTGTTCATGGCGGCCCCAGGATTTCAGGAGCCTTTTTTCTGGACAATTCGGTTCTGAATATACAGGGCTTGAAACTTAGAGTTGTGTGCATTAGTCATTCGCTTCTTATATACGTAGAATTCGCCAAAAGGGTCCTTTTGTAGTGTGTCTTAATTACGACCCCATGTTATCCATGTAATGCGCAAGAGTAATACCTCCAATGTGATGGGCCAGAACATATCACAAAACCCATGTCATAAACCTACGATAACAAGACAAAGCCATTCCCGATAACACAATACCACGACATTCAACGACAACGACAATGACCGACAAAAACAATTCATAACACTCACCAACACGACATTGTACGACAACAACAGACACGACGTTTTGGACAGCAACACGACATTGTACGACGTATAATGACACGACATTTTTCGCAAATTTTTGGACCAGTCCGGCTGACACAACTGCCAGACCCCACCCTCACGCTGACAAAAAACCGTCAGCATTCGAAAGAATCAAAAAAATCAGGAAAAATTTTAGCTACACAATTTATGGCAAACACACGACCAGCCGTGCCCTTAAAAATCCAGTACTGTTCGAAAGTATTATCAATACCTAGTAATTAATGGCCCTTGACACGGATTACACATACAGCCAAAATACGAAACTATATTGCACGAAACAGTTAAAGTAGTTGGTACAGGAGTAGCCCTTTCAGGATGGTTCTTATAAATGGGGTCAAATACGCTTGCGAGCGGTGTATTAGAGGCCACAGGGTAACGACGTGCACCCACACGGACCAGCCGTTGACGATGATTAAGCCTAAAGGAAGACCAGCAACGCAGTGCCAACACTGTAGGGACCAGAGGAAACAAAAGAGTTTGCACATTCAGTGTACATGCGGGAAAAAGGGCAAGTCTCCGGGGATGCATCTTGCGCTGTGCTTGTGTCATAAGAACTCGCACTGCACCTGCTCTGCGAATGGGGGCCGAAAGCAAGAAGGCAAGAAAAAGAAGCCACTAGAGAAGAGCAGTTCGGACTTAAATCTCGGGGTGGGGAACCCAGAGGTGGTAGCGGACCCCGGCGGTATTGCAAACGGCACCTCAACAAGCAAAGAGTACCAGTTAGATCGGGCGATGGCACCATTTGAAATGGGAAGCGGACTATTCGAAATGTTTTCGCCATCGTCAGGGTACTCTTCCACTTCCAACATGAATATGGCTACCAACCCTGGTAGTGTGAATGGAATAAACTCGGGCTCCAACTCGGGCTCCATCCACTCTGTTTCGCCTTCGACGTCTAGCAATGTGGCAAACGATACAGGTGAGCCAACAAACGAAGCGTCAGTTAACTTGACGAGAGACATGTTCCCGTTGTTTCCGTTGGTGGGGACTTCTAGCTTCAGCGACAGCAAAGACCAACCTTTATCGAGCATTCCTCCAGAATACAGAAATAAGATCAGCTCTACCAACCCCAATAAATTGCCAGCTCATTCAATACGACCTGCGGGTCTCGACAGTTCTCTTTCTAGCGCGTCTAACTCGTCTGTCAACCTGACTTTGAATCGTGATAGCTCGAACTATGAGAATTTTCTCCCCACCTCGCCGGCAACCGTTCACACAACCAACCCATTCTTTTCTGGCGAAAAATACTCTGGCAAAATAGACGACAATTGTGGTCAGAGAAGTATAACTAACGACGAGCATGAACTACGGCTTAACGAGTACGAGCAACTATTGAATTCAATGAACTCAAATAAAATAGATATACCGGTCAATCAAGTAAGGACGCAACAAGAAGATTTGCATAGCGAAAACCAGCTAAATAATCAGAACCCACTTAGCATAGATCTAGACCTTCATCCAATGTTCCATGACTTGTTGCTACCTATAAGGAGAGAATCTAAGAGTGATTCGTAGCCGAGGCACAATTTAGGTAGGGTTTGGTAGCGAGCAGGGCAATGTTTAGTTAGCTGACAAATTTATATGTCATAAATAATTTATTTATCAATCTTTAAGTTTTCTAAGCGATTGGTGTTCGAGTTCAATGTAAGCAAATCGTCCGCACGTTTGAGTTTGTCTTGCTCTTTCACTTGCTGTTTCTTGCTCGTGGGGATTACTGGGTGATATATTGATCCGGAGTTTTCGTCTCTCAAATATAATGCCAACCGCTCGTCATGAACTTCTAAGATAGTCTTTTGATCATTTGTCTGTAAAGTACACAATCGTATTAGATATTCAAATAAAGAAAGGGAAGTATTTTTGTTCTGCCCTTTTATCTGTTTGGCATCTGCGGCTGCGGTTTCGTCTTCTGGTTCCTCACCATCACTTTCTTCCTCCTCCTCATCATCAAACTCACCAACATTGATTTCGCCGAGTGCAATCCATTCTTCTGTATCATTTTCATGCAAAATTTTCAATATTAACACAGGCGAACTTCGACTTTCCAAACGGAGTAGCTTACCAGATGCACTGAAGAATAGTCTTTGCAAGAGACTAACATTATATGTCTTCTTTTGCGATACAGTGTCCTCGTGATACCTTCCATCGTCAAAATCCTCTTCAAATTCCAAGTTATAGGAGTATTTTACACCGTCAGGGACTCTTATAATGCGACCCAGACACCGAGCAAACTCCTCCTTCCACGAGATGCTAGATAATTCGTTGACTTGCTCATTCTTTTCCACATACTTTAATCTGCTAGGATTATAGAAGATGGAGTACAATACAAGGTCGAACAGCGGGCCCACTTGTATTGGTTCTTGCTTGTAGGCAGCGTTCGAGATATTCACGAAATTTGATGCCTGCAATAGTCTGCCGGGCGAGATATGACTTGGAAGGCTACCATTCAAATTAACTCCGGTGGTACTCAACGATAAAGTCAATAGAGGAATCGCGTCGTCTATCTTAGCCAACAAGCTCTTCATATAGAGGTCAACTTCCCTAATTGATTCCTTCTCATTGACGTTTGTCAAGTTAGTAGTGATATCAAGCACCGTCGCTTCAAATAGATCAAATTCTTGACCCAATTCGTCTATAAATTTTGTAGTAGCCTCCAACGACGTATTTCCTCGGGCACTGGCTAGCTTTATTAAATCAATAGATACCGATAATATCTCAATCTTTGTTTGGATCTTATTTCTGGCAATGGTGATCTTCTTCTTCTCGCTTTCTGGAATTTTATCAAGAAATTTGCTTACTCGTTTAATAGCGAAACCAGAAGCTAACGATATACCCGATCTAATGGCAAAAGTTACTGCCTGACTCCCAGCCTTAGCTAATATATCTTCCATAGTCACTAACAAGTACTATATTTGGTCTTATCATTAGCAGGATTTAGATTTTGTAAGTAAATCGCGTTGTTTATGTTTTCTGTTGATCTTAGTAATCTTCTTAAGCGATTTCGACATAAGGAATAGAGGTAATGGGAAGGAAGATTTTGACGGAGTATACTACGCCCTTAGGTTCTGGAGCAGGGGTTGCCAAAGAAAATCGACCGCCACCTGTAAAAGATGGAGCAGTGAGGCTAGCTAAACCGTTCAGGGTACCGTTTGCGAATAGAGGGCATACGGTAGGAGCAGGTGCAACGTCTGCTAATAACAGGCTACCATTAAGAAATGCTAGAAGTAAAGCGATAAACTATTCTGATATGGGTTCAATAAATGAGACCGGTGATTTGGGAGTAGATGAGAACGGCAACATTATTCGAACCACGAAGAGGTTTGGAGCTTTATTGCCAAGACTGGTGTTGAAGGGCGGCAACATGGATAGAAACGAAAATAAGCTCAGGAAGTCATTTACAATTCCGTTCTCAAAGGATAATGAGAAGGGGGCAGAATTTGGTAATAAACCACCGCCGCCGCCTTTAGGCACTAGACGAAAAACTATTCTACCACCAAGGGCGCTACACGATCCCACGAGCGAGTTCGCGATCGTGCTATACGACCCAACTGTTGACTCAATTCCCAAGGTCGAGGAGCAGGATGATAAGGAGAAACAAAATAGTTCGGATGAGGAAAAGGAAAACGTACAAGAAAGACCCGCCAAGAGGCAAAAAACCCACAAGTCGCTAGCGGAAATTTTGGGGATTTGTAAGAATCCTGAGGAATCTATCGCCAAGTATCCTGATGTACCAGTTGTGATCGATCCACGGCTAGCAAAAATTTTGAGACCACATCAAATTGCGGGTGTTCAATTTTTGTATAGGTGTACGGCTGGCTTGATGGACCCCAAGGCAAAAGGTTGTATCATGGCAGACGAGATGGGATTAGGGAAGACCCTACAGTGTTTGGCTCTTATGTGGACTTTGTTACGGCAAAGTCCTCGGGGCAAAAGGACAATCGAGAAGTGCATCATCGTATGCCCCTCATCTTTGGTCAGAAACTGGGCAAATGAGATAGTCAAATGGCTTGGTGAGGGGGTATTGACCCCATTATCTGTAGACGGAAAATCGACGAAATCTTCAGATTTAGGTCAAGCATTACAACAATGGTCCGTGGCAACTGGACGGAATATTGTGAGGCCTGTGTTGATTATCTCATACGAGACATTGAGAAGAAATGTGGACAAATTAGCAGGCACAGAAGTAGGTCTTATGCTCGCTGACGAAGGTCATAGATTGAAGAATGGAGATTCGCTTACATTTACAGCATTGAATTCCTTGCGGTGTGAAAGGAGAGTCATTTTGTCAGGGACTCCTATTCAAAACGATCTATCCGAGTACTTTTCTCTATTGAATTTTGCCAACCCAGGGTACTTGGGAACAAGAAACGACTTTCGAAAGAACTTTGAAAATGATATTTTGAGAGGTAGAGACGCGGATGCTAGTGACAAAGAAAAGCAGGTTAGCGATAAAAAATTAAGCGAGTTGTCCCAGTTGGTATCCAAATTTATTATCAGAAGAACCAACGATATTTTGTCCAAATACTTGCCTGTCAAATATGAGCATGTTGTGTTTGTTGGTTTGTCGCCTATGCAAAAGGCATTATATGACCATTTCATCACGTCCCCTGAAATTAAAAAGCTTTTGAGAGGTGTAGGATCACAACCCTTGAAAGCTATCGGGATGTTGAAAAAATTATGTAACCATCCCGATTTATTAAACTTGCCTGATGACTTAGAAGGATCAGAAAATATAATACCCGATGATTACACTCCAGCAATCGGCAATGGAAACCGAAACAGGGAAATACAATCATGGTTCAGCGGGAAATTCATGATTCTCGAAAGATTTCTATATAAAATCAAAACCGAAACAGATGACAAAATTGTTTTGATTTCTAATTATACTCAGACCTTAGACCTCATTGAGAAGATGTGTCGGTACAAGAAATATGGTTGCTTGAGGCTAGACGGTACCATGAATATAAACAAAAGGCAGAAATTGGTTGACCGTTTCAACGATCCTGAGGGACAGGAGTTCATATTTCTCTTATCGTCAAAAGCCGGGGGATGTGGTATCAATTTGATTGGAGCAAACCGGTTGATCTTGATCGATCCAGACTGGAATCCTGCAGCTGATCAACAGGCGCTAGCGAGAGTCTGGAGAGATGGTCAAAAAAAGGATTGCTTTATCTACCGTTTCATCTCGACAGGGACAATTGAAGAGAAAATATTTCAAAGGCAATCAATGAAGCTTTCTCTTTCCAGCTGTGTCGTCGACGAGAAAGAGGATGTGGAACGATTGTTCAGCGCGGACAGTTTAAGGCAATTGTTCGAATTTCAGCCCAACACAAGTTGCGACACTCACGACACTTATAACTGCAAAAGATGTCGCGCGGACACGGGTCAAGTTGTCAAGTCTCCGGCCATGCTTTATGGTGACTCGACTACATGGAACCACTTGAACCATGATGCTTTAGAAGGAAATGAGGATACATTATTACGAAACGAAGTCAATTTCGATGACGTTACATTTGCATTTCAATACATTTCTCATTGATTTATCGGGCCTATCGCCTTTATGCATTCGCATGCTTCGACTAAATGTCGTTATCTCGAAAATCGTAACTGGGCTACGAAAGAACCATCACCCCACACATACATTACTCGCGAATGAGCCAGTAATGAAGCAAACAAATAATATATTATATACGTAAATCTACACATTTTCTATATTTTATTAAGCAGCACAACATGTCAGAAGAAGGAGTAAACTTTCCAGTAAACCCAATTGTTATTGTCGGAGGAGGGCTTGCCGGTTTATCAGCTGCACACCAAGCGTATTTGAGAGGAGCTAATATCGTTTTACTCGATAAGCAGGGGTTTTTGAGCGGAAATAGTGGGAAGGCTACCTCTGGTATCAACGGATCATTGACAAGAACTCAAGTTAATTTGTCGATCAAAGATTCAGTGGAGCAGTTTTACGAGGACACTTTAAAAACAGCAAAGGACAGAGCAAACCCTGAATTGATCAAGGTATTGACATACAACTCAGCAGATGCAGTACACTGGCTACAAGAAGTCTTTGGCTTAGACTTGTCAGTGGTTTCGAGGTTAGGGGGGCATTCCCAACCGAGGACACACAGGGGTAAAGGTGCTAAGTTTCCTGGAATGGCAATCACATATAAGTTATTGGAGCAATTGGAAAACCTAGCTGAAAATGAACCCCACAGGGTGAAGATCTTGAAAAGATGCCAAGTTGTCGATTTATTAAAGAGCGAAGATAACGATTTCAATGTTACTGGGGTTAAGTACAAAGACTTGACCACCAAGGAAAAACATGATTTGAAAGGTCCCGTTATCATGGCTACAGGAGGGTATGCAGCAGACTTCACGAAAAACTCCTTGTTAAGAAAATACAGACCCGACATTATTGACTTGCCTTCCACAAATGGTAATCATGCCACCGGTGACGGTCAAAAAATTATCATGAAGAATAAGGGTATAGGCATTGATATGGACAAAGTCCAAGTACATCCTACTGGTTTGATTGATTTGAATGCTAGCGACATTATCAGCGGCAAAACTGCCCCTAGGTTCCTATTCTTGGGGGCTGAAGCGTTGAGAGGTGAGGGTGGTATAATTTTGAACAAAAATGGTGAAAGGTTTGTTGATGAGTTAGGAACAAGAGATTATGTTAGTGGAGAAATGGAAAAACAAATTAAAGCTGGAAACGGGCCCCTTAGATTAGTCTTGAGCACTAAGTGCGAGACGAACTTGCAGTTCCATATCCAGCACTATACTCAGAGGAATTTAATGAAGACAGTCACTGGAAACGAATTGATCAAAGAAATTGGTTGTGATCAAAAGACGTTGGAGAAACAACTAGCAATTTATAATGATGCTGCGAGTGGTAAAGCAGAGGATCCATTTGGCAAGAAATATTTCCCAAATGCTCCATTTGAATTTGCTCCGGAACATAAATACCATATGTCGTTTATCACGAGAGTTCTACATTTCACAATGGGTGGTGTTAAGATCAATGATAGATCGCAAGTATTGTATGACGACTCAGTACCGTTTGAAGGCCTATATGCATGCGGTGAAGTCGCAGGTGGAATTCACGGACACAACAGATTAGGGGGATCTTCGTTACTAGCTTGTGTTGTCTATGGTCGACTTGCAGCTGATCAAGCTACTAGTTTCTTCTTGCAAACTTTAACTAAAAAAAAGGAGTCCGTTGCTGATTCCACCCCTGTGAATAGGTTAAAACTCATCAGCCTACACATTGATCCAAATAATCCTCAAAGAATTACAGTTGACTGGCTGGTTGACGAGAATAGCGGCAAACAAGCCCAACCGAGCCAGAGGTCAAATCAAAGCCAAGCACCCCCAACCAAGTCGAAGCAGCAACAGAGCCATCAATCAGAAAAGAGCGAAGATAAAAAAGCTCCGTTTGAAATACCTTCTAAAGAGTTTACAGAAGACGAGGTTGCAAAGCACAATAAAAAGGAAGACTGTTGGTGCATCGTGAAAAATGTCGTCTTGGATTTAACTCCGTTTTTGAAAGATCATCCTGGAGGTGAAGACTCAATTTTGAATTTTGCCGGAAAGGATGCCACTGAAAGCTTTGACATGTTACATGAAGATAATGTAATTCCTCGGTATGCCAGATCCTGCGTCTTAGGTAGACTAAAGGGCAAATCCCCCAGCTTACAATTGTAGATGCAACTGCAGGTATTGTTCATATACATGTACATTTGAATACACCTATACAAACCTACATATGATAACAAGAATATATAAATCTTTTAGACAAAATTGCTAAACAAAATTCTAAATAGAAGGCAACCAAAAGTTTTCAAAACGATTTTTTCCTGTTTAAGAATGTTTATTAGCAAATAAACATGCAAAAACGTTATAATCGACTCGAATCGATTAATTCGATTAGAAACACTTATGATGAACAATCGAAGGACCAGATTCATCATATTCTTGTTTTGAGATCCACATTTGTTGGAAAGTGGATAAGGAGGCCAAAATAGAACCACCGATCCAGACAGAGTACTTTCTTTCTGGTGGAGCAATGATCTTAACCTTCATAGACGAAGGAGCCAAAGCGGTAATTTCCTTTTGCATTCTTTCAGCAATACCTGGGAACATAGTAGTACCACCAGACATAACGATGTTACCGTATAATTCTTTTCTAACATCAACATCACACTTCATGATGGAGTTGTAAGTGGTTTGGTCGATACCAGCGGCTTCCAATCCCAAGTCGGAAGGACGGAATAATGCTTCAGAAGCTCTGAATCTTTCGTTACCGATGGTGATGACTTGACCATCAGGCAATTCGTAGGACTTTTCAATTGCGGAAGATTGAGACGATGTTTGCATTTCTTGATCAAAGTCCAAAGCCACGTAACATAACTTCTCCTTAATGTCACGGACGATTTCTCTTTCGGCCGAAGTGGAGAAAGGATAACCTCTTTCGGCTAAGATCTTCATAAGGTAGTCGGTCAAGTCTCTACCAGCCAAGTCAATTCTCAAAATACCGTGAGGTAAGGAGAAACCGGCGTAAATTGGAACAACGTGAGTAACCCCGTCACCCGAGTCCAAAACAATACCAGTGGTTCTACCGGAGGAGTATAACGACAACACGGCTTGAATGGACACGTAGAAAGCGGGCGCGTTGAAAGTTTCAAACATGATTTGGGTCATCTTTTCACGGTTCGACTTAGGGTTCATAGGGGCTTCGGTCAACAATACAGGGTGTTCTTCTGGAGCCACTCTCAATTCGTTGTAGAAGGTGTGGTGCCAGATTTTTTCCATATCATCCCAGTTGGTCACAATCCCGTGCTCGATAGGGTATCTCAAGGTCAAGATACCTCTCTTCGACTGCGCTTCGTCCCCGACGTACGAGTCCTTCTGCCCCATACCGACCATGATACCTTGGTGTCTTGGTCTTCCCACAATCGATGGGAAAACGGCACGAGGTGCGTCGTCACCAGCAAAACCGGCTTTACACATACCTGATCCGTTATCGATAACTAAAGCAGCAACTTCTTCTGTGTATGTGTTAGTATGTGTCATTCTAACCCGCCACCGTCTCTCTGATGGCCCCAATGTGTCTCCTGTTGCTTTTCTGCCGCCGAGTCTTTCATACCGGTGCCGCTCATCAATCAATCAAGAAAATGTAACAATTGACCCATCAATCGACGCCCTGAGAACTAGGCTGCCTTTATTACATACCACCGTCCATTATTTCTTATAATTCTTACTAGTATATATCCTAACTACGTTATTAGTGAAATAAACAGGGTGTTAAAAATCAATATTTTTCTGGAAGGGGGTGAGAGTTGGAAAATCAAGATCGACGATCCGGCGTTACCCGGAGCACGCGCTTGAGCGACTGGAGCCTGGAGAGGGAGCCGACTACCCAGAGGTTCAGCATAGGTTAGGGAGTAACACGGTAGAGGGAACAGAGAGAATAATATGTTCAGAAGAAGACTAAATTGCATAGTCTTAGCCGTATAGGAGAAACTTTGGAGAGGCGGGATATTCGTGTTGTGTAAAACCGATGTAGAAGACCGATGTAGAAGAAACAAACGGGGCACGTCGAACCATTTGCGGGCTATAGGAAATAAAGATAGCAACACAGCGGTAGCGTAGATGCAAGAGAACTAGCAGCAGAGGTAGCGAGTAGCCACCAGCGCAACGGTAGATGGGAACAGGTTCAACAGAAGGGACAGGGGAAAGTTACACAAAGCTGTTCGCGAGGCCAAGAAAGGATCATGGATCATTAATACGAGACATCACCAGTACTAGTAATAGCAGAAGGCACCATACAAAATGTCGTCATCAGTCCCATACGATCCATACATCCCAAACCAGACTACAGGGGAACAGTCGGCGTCGCGTACGGCGGCTATTCAGGCAGTAAGTACCGAGAAATAGGCTAGTGCGACGACAGTAGCACCAGACATCGAGGGCGGCAGAGAGGTACTAACCAGGCAGCAAATCGACGACACCGTCGGAATTATGCGGGACAACATCAATAAGGTTGCAGAAAGAGGTGAAAGGTTGGATTCGATCGAGAACAAAACAGATAATTTGGCCATCAGCGCCCAGGGGTTCAGAAGAGGCGCGAATAGGGTTAGAAAGGATATGTGGTGGAAGGACATGAAGATGCGGATGTGCCTCATCTTGGGGGTTATTATTGTGTTGATTGTGATTATTGTGCCTATTGCGGTACACTTTTCAAAGTAGTTATGTATTCAATTATATGTACGAGAGAGTTAAATCAGTGTAGATGTCGCCGCGACGGTCGCGCCGCCCGACTAGTTGTTCTCCAACAAGTCTTCGTATTGCGATGCGTCCAACAACCCTTCTTGGCCTTCTAACGTCTCCGCTGGCTCAGCCAACTTGATCTGGGCGATCCACCCGGCCCCCATAGGATCGTCGTTAATTATTTGGGGATTCGACTCCAAATTGTCGTTGACCGCCACTACTTCACCCGCCACAGGGCTATAGATTTCTGACGCCGACTTGACCGACTCAACCGACCCAAGAGACTCGCCCACCTCTACCGGCTGGCCCACTTCGGGCAACTCGATGAAGGTAGCATCCCCTAACGCCTCGCTGGCATATTGTGTGATGCCAATAAAGGCGCTGTCATCGCTGTGTACCGCCAACCACTCGTGTTCCTCGGTGAACTTGACAAACTTGGGGCCTTCTTGCGTGTACTTGAATGCAAACGACTGGGTGTTGAGCTTGAAGTTGTTGGAGTTAAATCTCACAAATTGAGCTGTAGGGGCCGCGGTTTTTGGGGCAATTCTGGCCCCAATGGCGTTTCTGGCAATTTGGGATCCCACTCTGGGGACGAATTTGGATCTGGCTAAGTTTTTAAACATAGTTGCTACAAGGGACCTACTTTCAGAATGATAGTCGTTTTTCAGTCGACATTTTAAATGGGCCCGGGCTTCCAATCCCGAGTCAGTTTTCATCCGAGTCAAATTCGTGATGAATCATGTGCGAGACCCGGGCCCCAGAGTCACAAGCAAGCACTGACAGGCGTTTCAGTGGCCTTAGCCATGGCTTAAACCCTGAGCTTTCGCAGTTGCATTATGAATTTAGAAAACTAAGAGAATTTCATGTTGCTTCAATTGGAATGCTATGGAATATCAACATCCATAACAAACCACAATGTGCAGTAGGTGTACCATATACATGAAAAGTATACAAAAGTATTCAAAACCATGCGAAAATTATAGAAGGTGTATACAAAAATGTTAATTTCAGATGTAAAATTATATGCGTGGTGTAGTAGTCATTCTGTGTACCCTCTAGATTCATTTTTTCTTTGCTCTATGTGTTATGCGCTGCCGCTGCCGCTGGCGACTATGAGACTCCAGACTTTGTGCGCGCACTGCACAATGCTAGTTTATCATAGATACGAAATTCAAAGGGTCACTGCAATGCGCATAACCCAACTTAGACTCTCTATTGGCACAATATTACTATATAAACACTCATTAAAGCCCACCTTACCATTACAGTACGGTGTATTCAATGGTGACGGCGCTTGCCGCCACCACACCCCATAATAACACTTTTTTTTTTTTTTTTGCAACCCTCTTATCTAATCGCTAATATAGTCGCTAGTAAGTCGCTAACTAGTCTGCGACACATCACGTCATCCACCAGTGGCGATCTCTTGCAATACTCTTAATGCTTCTCAATGCTTCTCGATGCTTCTAGGAATTTCTCGGGACCCTCCTTACATTTTTGCAACCATTCGGAACCACAGGAACCCCCTTTTCGTCTTTTGCAACAAATTTGCAACCCCCGGGGCCACCGAGTACCGTCATCCTTATCTAATATACACACTATTCGATATTAGCACCGAAAGATACCCCAGGATACCCTTCCATCAACCATAGCATTGCCGTAATCCCATTGAACACAGCCTATACAGTTATACCAGATAAGCAAGGGTCGAACGCGCGAAAATTACTGTCAATTCTAGTGGGTTCTAGTCAATTCTAGCGTAGTCGCTGTTACTGAGGGGAGCAATAAAAGAGCGGTGTCGAAATTTCTCGAAGTTTCGGGAAAGATTATGAACCCATCCAGATTTAGCAACCATTAAAGTATATAAGGGCCCTAAGGGGCTTCACTAAACCGATATTTCAAATTTAATTACCATTAATCCATATTAGTGCATTAAGATAAAGAATAATAACTAATAGATATGTCTAAAGCGATTGGAATTGATTTAGGTACAACATACTCATGTGTGGCTCATTTTGCTAATGATAGAGTCGAAATTATAGCGAACGACCAGGGTAATAGGACCACACCATCATATGTTGCTTTCACAGATTCAGAGAGATTGATTGGGGATGCCGCCAAGAACCAAGCGGCCATGAACCCCAGAAACACCGTTTTTGACGCTAAAAGATTGATAGGAAGAAAATTTTCCGATCAAGAGGTGCAAAATGATGTGAAGCACTTCCCTTTTAAGATTATCGAAAAGGCAGGTAAGCCTCACATCGAGGTCGAATTCAAGGGCGAAACTAAAGTGTTTACCCCAGAAGAAATTTCTTCGATGGTTTTGGTGAAGATGAAGGAAACCGCCGAGGGATACTTGGGAGGTGAGGTTAAGGATGCAGTGGTCACTGTCCCTGCATACTTCAACGACTCCCAGAGACAGGCCACCAAGGATGCTGGGTTGATCGCGGGATTGAATGTGACCAGAATTATCAACGAGCCCACCGCGGCCGCCATTGCTTACGGTTTGGATAAGAGAACCGAGACCGAGCAAAACGTATTGATTTTCGATTTGGGTGGTGGTACCTTTGATGTATCGTTGTTGGCCATTGACAACGGTATTTTCGAAGTGAAGGCCACGGCCGGTGATACCCACTTGGGTGGTGAAGATTTCGACCATAGGTTGGTTAACCACTTCATTGCTGAATTCAAGAGGAAAAACAAGAAGGATTTATCGACCAACCAAAGGGCGTTGAGAAGATTGAGAACTGCTTGTGAAAGAGCTAAGAGATCATTATCTTCTTCCACTCAAACTTCGGTTGAAATTGACTCCTTGTATGAAGGTATCGATTTCTATACGTCCATTACTAGGGCTAGGTTCGAGGAATTGTGTGGCGACTTGTTCAGAACCACTATTGACCCAGTCGAGAAGGTTTTGAAGGACGCTAAGGTTGACAAGTCTCAAATTAACGAGATTGTCCTTGTTGGTGGTTCTACCAGAATTCCAAAAATTCAAAAGTTGGTTTCTGACTTTTTTAACGGTAAAGAGCCATCTAAGTCCATCAACCCAGATGAAGCCGTAGCATACGGGGCTGCTGTGCAAGCTGCCATTTTATCTGGAGACACTTCCTCGAAGACTCAGGACTTGTTGTTGTTAGATGTTGCACCATTGTCATTAGGTATTGAAACGGCTGGTGGAGTCATGACCAAGTTGATCCCAAGAAATGCGACCATTCCAACTAAAAAGTCAGAAACTTTCTCGACCTATGCTGACAATCAACCAGGTGTTTTGATTCAAGTGTTTGAGGGTGAAAGAGCTAAGACAAGAGACAACAACTTATTAGGTAAGTTTGAATTGTCTGGCATTCCTCCAGCACCAAGAGGTGTACCACAGATTGAAGTCACTTTCGATGTCGATGCCAATGGTATTTTGAATGTGTCAGCCTTAGAGAAGGGCACTGGTAAGACTCAGAAGATTACCATCACTAATGACAAGGGCAGATTATCCAAGGAGGATATCGAGAGAATGGTCTCTGAGGCCGAAAAATACAAAGAGGAAGATGAAAAGGAAGCTGCGAGAATTCAAGCCAAGAATACTTTGGAATCTTACACTTACTCTTTGAAGAACACTATCAACGATGGTGAAATGAAGGACAAGATTAACGAAGGAGACAAAGAAAAGCTAACCAAAGCTATTGAAGAGACAATCAGTTGGTTAGATAACTCTCAAGCCGCTACCACAGAGGAGTACGAAGACAAGCACAAGGAGTTGGAAGGTATTGCTAATCCTTTGATTTCTGCTGCCTATTCAGCTGCTGGCGGTGCTCCTCCAGGAGGTGCCGATCCTGCTGGTTTCCCACCTGGTGCACCTGGCGGTGCCGCTCCTTCACCTGGAGGTGATGGTGGGCCCACCGTGGAAGAGGTTGATTAAGAACGTCGAGATAATCAACGATTTTAATTCTTTTTCACATTTGAACTTTTATATTTTTTAAATATTCGATGTTTATATTTATGATTAATGAACAATGAACAAGTATTATTGAATTTAAGTATATTGTAGATGAGGGGTAGGCAAGAATAGTGGTACTACTATGCTATTTAACTAATTCAAAACATACAGATATTGTCGTAGCTAAAGCCCAGTTGCCTATCAATAACAGTCCAATCTTCTTATCAACTACCCAGTTATTTTTGGGTACCAATATAAGAATAATAAGAACGCTTGAAATGGTGCTGATTGCAATTGTTATTAAAGTTATTGAAACATCAATCTTGTACCCATGACTATATTGGATATTCACCGGTATGATCAACAAGCCACTTATACCCATGAAAGAAAGCGACAAAAGCGGACCTCCGAAGCAAGCCCCAAACGCCATCAACGGCATCCCCATTTTGGCTATAGTGAAATTCGAAATAAGATCGCCTATCGAATTTCCTAACGCAAACACCGTTATCCCCAAAATATCATCGCTTAATTTGTAAATTATTGAAAGACTTTTCAAGATGCTGATAATCTCCGTAGCAAAAACAGATATCCAAGAAATCGCTGTAACAAACCCAGCTAATGCAGCGAAATAGTTGATATACTTGAGGAAGCTAACGCTGGTCGCATACTTGAGGTATATGAAAGCGGATAATATGATCGACATAAGTATCCCAACCAACACATGAATGCCTCCCAAAAAGCCTAAGAAGTTAAACGAGCAAAAAGTTTGCATGGTCATCAAAATTCTGTCTAAATCGTAATCAAAGTTTTCCTCATCTTCCTCTGCTTGTTCGAAGGGAAATTTCCTTCGAATTCTCTCTAGTTTCTTTATCATACTCATGACTGCTTGGTCCCTTACCGGAGTAGATATTCGCAAGATTACTGAGATAGGGGAAGCAACTATAAGATATAGTTTACTAGCAACGTCCGATTCACTGAAATTAATAAAGTCAGGAAAAAGTAGCTTGACGAGTTTATTATCCTTTAAATTATACGCCTGTTCTTGAAATTGCAGTTCTTGCGCCTGAGATTCTAGATCTAAAAGCCCATTAGACCCAGCGACCCCATCAGCCTGAAAGGCGGTATCTTGACCCTGCACGGTTTGAATATTTTTTGACTGATTATCACGGTTGGCTGGTTTGAACATCGGGAATGTCTGGGGATAGAGAGTGTTGAGGTTTGATTTTGGCTGTTTTGTTCCTACAGGTGCAGTTAAAGGCCTCTCATGATGATCAGATAGATGTATTCGACCATAATTTGAATGTTTACTCAATTCTTTGAGAAGCATCTTTAATCCGTAAGAGCCAGACTTCACTGGAATGCTGTTAGAAGTTTGAGCACGTAGAAACTCATCATACTCTTCACCTAGGTCAACTGAACTATGTCGAGGTATTTCATGTAAGTTAAGTTCCTCAATTGTAGGTAGTGTATCCAAATTGTTCAAATATATTCCATCGTTATCGACAGATTGTTCTGATCTGGATAAGGAAAAATTGTTCCTCGTTCTTTCGTCTCTTATCCTTCTCTTCGCCTGGGCTTTCGAATATGAGTGACTCAAAACAACTACCGTAACGTAAACGAGGTAGGTTGCAATTAGCAAAATGCAGTTGAACAAAGTAAGACGCGAGTTCAACAAAAAAAACAACACCATCAATATAACGCCCAAAAAAAATCCGGTATCTCTTATAAACAGCCTAGGAGACACCTTGAACGGGTGAACCACTGCCATAGACCCGACAACGACCGATATAATGAAAAGTGCTGAGCCCATCAACTCAGAGATTGCCAAACTACCAGAGCCCAAACTCATCGCTTTATAAGTACTCAACACATCGGGAGACCCATTCCCAAATGCAAGAAGTGTCAATCCCGCCAAGTTATCTGATAGTTCTAAAACTTTAGAGATCGTGTACAAATTGGGGCAAAGGTAGTCTGATGCTGTTAGCCCTAATGCGACGAAGAATATGCTTAGGGAACCCAAAAGGACGAGCAACCCAAAGGGACCCCACTTCGGTACCGTACAATAATATAGCGTCAAGTAGTTGATTCGACCAATCTCCACTTCTGAACCACAATGCGTCAGTACGAATGCACACTGTTCTTTCTTTGGTACTTGATAAACCATTGAGCATGTGGAATTATCTCTTTTCAAAAGTGGAACTAGTCCATTGTTGGAAAACTCCAAGCAAGCAGCACCACATACAACATATACTGCTGTAGCGATCCATCTTAACCTCATATCAATACTGCCCGCCCATCATAAGACCTTTTGTATGGTAGAACTGTCAAAATACTGAAAGCCATATCGGTCTGTATACAGGAAACGGAGTCCACCGATAACTATGGCCAAAGTTGAGGTACGGCCACCAAAGACAACGTAGAGATAGGACAAAAGAAGATTATGCAAGACCATGACGACCTCAGCAGGTTGTTCTGAGTTTCTTTTGATTAGCCCTTTGGTTAGATTTCGAAGAGCATCTAACGAAACCACTACCATGCTCGTCTCAGTCGCGAAGTTTTAATGAAATACTAGTAACTACAAAGTAAACTGTCTAGCTGATCATTGCACCACCCCCCATCCGGGCGCACGAAGGCAATCCCTTAGAAATAACAAGTTATTCAACAGAAGGGGTGCTGCACCCAAGATCAACCAATTTGTTCTCCAGTCCATCCCGAGTTAAGAACACAACTATATCCCGATGGTCATGGGTCAAGAACGCCATAATGGGTTCAACCTCAACGGAATGCATTAACGTTGCGAATGGCTGTGAATTTTGCGTTAAAGAATAAAAGACCAAAACTAAAAAATTTGCTGCTGCTGGGTCTTTATATAGTTGATGGATTGTGCGGGTAACACTTATATACTAGCCCTATATGCTGCAACCATTACCAGGTGCAGAAGAAGAACGTTCTATTAAACTCTACTTATTATCTAAAGGAAGGTATCACGGTCGTCTTGAATGGAAAATTCCGATACAGAAATATCAGAACTTTTCGGGTTGTGGTGAATGGTTTCAATAACGTCGATAACTTTTGCAAAGACATCTCTGTAAACGTTATCGCCCCATAGGGTGTCCATATGCTCGTAGCCGGGGCATAGGATCATATCAAGAAGCTTATCCTCCATCTTTTTGTTCTGATTCAATATGAGGCTCTTAATGTCTTCTATGTGGACTAAGATATCAGAGTCTCCGTACACTAGAAGCATGGGAACGTCTAGATGATGCGAAACTGGGAAGGGAGCAACTCTGCTGCATTTATTCTTGGACACGGATGACAAGCTTGACAATTTAGTCATGCCGACGCTGCGCACTTCGTCGAACATTTGAAATCGTTTGCTCCTAATTATTTGGAACCAATGGATTAAGGACTTCACAGACGAGTTTGAGAACATATGAGGATATCCAACCTTTTTTTGAGCTCTGCAGATATTGCGTCCTGACCATCCGAATAAGTAGTATAGCGATATGTCAACTACTTTTTGGTATAGATTGGGGCCCAAAATATAGGACCAAAATGCTACCGATGGTAAAATAGCTTTATTACCGAAAAGGCTGTATAGGAAATCATTATCGTTGGCAGACTGGGCAACGATGGCCTTGAAGATGGGATGACTCAAATTTTGGGGAATAACAGCCGGTGATAGCCCCACGAAAAGATTTAACTTGTAGTTCAAGTCGGGATTCAAACTCAAGCTAGCGAAGAGTTGTGAACACCCTTGCGAAAAGCCAATATAGGTAATTTTATCAGTTGGCTTGTAGAACGACCGTATGTAGTCTATAGTGTTAGGGATGTCGTATAATGCAAACTCGTCTAGTGAAAAATCCCAGAATTCAGCGTCCCCTACTGACAACCGTGTGTGTTTTCGAGAGTACTTGTTTCCTCTGTTATTTCCTAGCCACACATCGTACCCTAGCTCCAAAAGCAAATAAGGCAATATTTTGTTCCTCTCACTTCCCAACAAGAATAATTCAGAGTTGGTCAACAAGCCATGGTGAAAATAGACGATTTTACCATTCTTGTTCAAGTAACGATGTCCCTGGTTCGCTTTTTCAAGCTTATGTATTACTAGCACATAGTCGTCCTGCGTGGTGATAACGTGTTCCCTGGCAACGTACCCATATGCGTGAGCGATCTCGGTTATATCTTTGGCGTTGATAATCCGCTGATGAATATGCTCTTTCTTGCTCTTGGAACCGCTTTTCTCAACATCATCGTCTCCTAATCCAAGAAATCCTTTTAAAATATTGTACCAAAAGGCCACTTGAATATTCACCAATAGTATTGCTATGTTGAATACCGTCCGCCACATCGATATTCTTCCCTGACCAGCCATCGATGCATAACTCTACATATGATAAGTACCTAGTTGAAACTACTCAAATGAGTTTGATGATGTGTCACGTGACAGTACTTACCAACAGCATCAACAAATACAATATACTCTGCTTGGTGGTTCATGTCTATTTACAGCTATATTTGAGGAAGGTATGTAAGCATGGAATGCCTCGTGAGGATTCACAAGAATTTATATGGAAACGGCGCCGTAAAAAAAAAAAAATTCCTGTTAGAAAATGCCAAACCATTTTTTCCTTTGTTGTGAATTTTTGGTCTCTTCTTCCTGCAACGACTTGGCGAACGCTCTGTGCTGGTCCATTTCTCTGAGGAGCTGCTCCTCCTGTTGTTGCCGGATTCTTTCGGCCTCTAAGACATGTCTTTCGGATGGCCTGTTCAATGCGTACTCACCCTCTACTGTTTTTCTCATATTTTCTGGAATGTAGTCCGAGTCTTTGACGTTTTTGACCACAACATTTGCGCTCTTGGGATAGTACAAGTCGTCGTATTCTTGGTCTGTAAGTCCCATGAGCCTTTCCTTGATACCGAGCCTAAATCGGTAGAAGTCAGACATTACATTCTCGCGGCCGTTGTTCCAACGGTGGAAAAACACGAAATACACCACTACGCTACCACCCAAGAAAGATCCGAACCACCGAGTCCCTGTGTTCAATCTTCTGTTGGTATCTATCTTCCGCAACACCTTGTACTGGCCTGGGTATAGTTCAGAGGGCGGTCTTGGGGTGTAATTGAGCCGCTTCATGGTTTCATTCACTTTCTTGTATTGCGTTGGATTCCTTGGTATAGATGAAAACCCCGATGGTTGATTTCCCGGTATTTTGAACTCTGAAGGGTATCCTTCCGGTGGTCTTAAATCAGTAGGGTCATACGGGTTATAAGGCGCTTTCGGAGGTGTCCATCCCCGTGGATTAGGCCGTCTTTCGAAGCCCACATTCTCGGTACCTGATCGGCCTTTTTTATCTTCACTCATACCTATCAGCTTGCCAATAAATACTGTTACTCCACCATACGCTAGTACTAATTTTTCAATGCTAGTTACTAGAAGGTATAAACCTAAACTGTAAACTTGTTTTTTTGGAATATTTTATGTTTGCATGTTACGTAAAATATTATCTTTAGATCTACCCTAGTTTAAGCCTGACGCCTGATACACCTTTTCTGTGAGGATTACTAGCGTTATTGGCGTTATTTGATCTGATTTATACTCGCACTGTGGTAGAAATGGAGTTGTTATCCGGAGTTCTATCTTTTTTCTCGCTTGAGACATTAGATACTAGACTTTTTCCCCCGAGTAATGCTTCAAAGAGACAGGCTATCATCAACAAAGCACCCCTGAAATCCAAGTGGGGGACGTTGGAATTCAAATTTTATCTAGTCGTGTTTGCTGTCGTGGTGCCATTGATGTACAAAACGGCTATGGATGCGTCTAACGAGACGAACCCCAACTACGTTCGATTCTCGCATTTGTTGAGTCAAGGCTGGATGTTTGGAAGGAAGGTGGATAATTCAGACCTGCAGTATCGCTTCTTCAGGGACAATTTCCCTATGTTATGTGGGTTGATTGTTTTACATTTCTGTCTCCGTAGGGGCGTGAGCGCTGGATTACAGATTACTAAAAGAACATACTTTGATTGTGGGTGGGGTTTAATCTTCTTAGTGGCAGCTCACGGAACCAATTGCTTAAGAATTTTCATTCATCTTGCCATTAACTATGTTATTTCAAAGTACGTTCCCTCGCGAAAGTTAGCTACTGGTTTGACGTGGGTATACGGGATTCTGACCCTATTCATCAATGACAACTTTTACAACGTGCCATTTGGTATCGATATACTCGATAAAGGGTTCAAAGGTATTGTTCCTCGGTGGGATGTATTTTTCAATTTCACTCTTTTGAGAATGCTTTCTTTCAATCTCGACTATTTCGAGCGAACGAACAGTATTGCCAATAATGACAAAGAGGCGTCCAAGCTCAACTCGTCGAAACTTTCGGACCTCGACGACAGAGAGAGGCTCACCGCTCCAATACCCATTGCAGACTATAACGTACTCAACTACATCGCATACATAACTTACACTCCTTTGTACATTGCTGGTCCTATTATCACGTTCAACGACTATATATATCAGTCTAACTACCAGCAATTGCCTTCGGTAAAGAACTACAAAAGGACGTTTGTGTATTTTGCCAGGTTGATGTTTTGCATACTTGTGATGGAATTCTTGTTGCATTTCATGTACGTGGTGGCCGTGTCGAAGACCAAGGCATGGACCGGGGATACGCCGTTCCAAATATCGATGTTGGGCTTGTTTAATTTGAACATAATATGGCTTAAACTTTTGATTCCTTGGAGATTATTCCGGTTCTGGAGTTTGCTTGATGGTATCGATCCACCAGAAAACATGATCAGATGTATGGATAATAATTATTCAGCCCTCGCCTTTTGGAGGGCGTGGCACAGATCTTTCAACCGGTGGGTCATACGGTATATCTACATACCATTAGGCGGCGGCGGAAAGTATCGTATTGCAAATAGTTTGTGTGTTTTCAGCTTTGTCGCCATCTGGCATGATATTGAGTTGAAGCTCTTAATGTGGGGGTGGCTAATTGTGATATTTCTCTTGCCCGAGTTAGCCGCAACCATCTACTGCAAAAAATTCGAAAATGAATGGTGGTTTAGGTACTTATGCGGTGTCGGTGCTGTTGTGAATATCTGGATGATGATGTTAGCCAATTTATTTGGGTTCTGTTTGGGTAAAGATGGAACTCTCGCATTGCTACAAGAAATGTTCAATACACTCTCTGGTATCGAGTTTTTCATCATATCGCTGGGGTGTTTGTTCGTCGCTTCTCAAGTCATGTTTGAAATGCGGGAATCAGAGAAACGAAAGGGAATAAACGTTAGGTGCTGATTATATAGTAGAAGTAGTTAAAATACTGAATAAAATGGTAAGCACATTGCGCATTACGGAATATTTAATATTTTATACCATAACTAAGGCCTTTTCTTTATTTGACATTGACCCTTAATGGCACCACCGGCCCCAGTGTATACAAAACCTGACATACTTGCACGTTATAGTGAGCAATTGGATAACCCTGAAAAGTACAAGTGTCAACTCAAATCACTCACTCAACATGAATGTACGTTTAAGGTATCATCAGATCGCAAGCAACCACCTACAATACTATGCTTACCATTCAAGCGCATATTCCAACGATGCTTATACCCGATGATTGTCACGGAAAATGGGAAGAAGCAAAAAATAGAGAAGTGGATCAACATCGAGATCACAGACCTGAACACAAATAGAGATCTATTGGAGGTGCCGAGGTACGGCAAAGACGTCAGAGATTTCTTGAATGCCGAAAAGCAGCTAAAGCGTCTCATGGAGGCCGAAGCAGAAAACGGCATTTGAGACATTTAAACAATTTGGATCTAGGGGCGGGTAGAACTAAATTATGTATATTAAGGTTATAAATTACCAAAGTATTGAAACTTTACGTAGGCCGTGGAAATATTTGCCTGAGAGGCAAAGTCCAAAGTCATTACATATGCTCATAATAAGTATGGAGACTGGGATCATACCGCTCGCTAAGGTGGACTATTGGTATGTGCTGCCTTCTACAGGTTGTGGCAACTTCTTGTGAGCTGGGGCAGCCATACTCTTTCTCAACTCCAACAAAACGGTCTCCATGGTGTACGATCTTTTCCAGTTCTTCAATGTATCAAACACAGAATCCAAAACCCGCCCCTCGGTGTCCACACAGGGCAAATTCACCCTGGAGATGAACTGAACCTTGGGCGGCTTATCGGGGTAGCTTTCATCGCACACGATGGTCAACGAGTAAATCCGGTTCTCATGCGTCGAGTGTGGAGGCCCCAAGATCGTCCCGTTCCAATACGTCATGGAAATATCGTCCTGGTTCGTCAATCCGTACGAAATGGACTCAGCACCAAGCCCTTTTTCTCCCTTCTCCAACTCCTCTAATAACTTAAAATTTCTAGGACTAATCCGTGGTTAGTCATATACATCAATATCCCCTGTTTAGAACCCTTTATACTTACATCTTCGACATATCTACCCTCTCGTTAGATGAATATCATAATAAGATTATTTACTGGGGCAAAATTCGAAATCTCATATAAGTATCATTTTTCACACGACTGGTTATTATTGTTTACAGAGTCCATCTATAGCAAACAGTAGGTTAAAAAAACCCAGCGTTTGAGATAAGTCAGGTAGTGATGTCAGACTCTTTGTCGTCGCCATTTGTGGATCGTCCCAGATCGATTTTGGACGAAGATTCAGAGTTGAATCTTCGACAAATAATATCAAATTTACAATTTCAGATATCGTCCCTCAAGACCGAGAAAGGATTATTACAACAGGATAAGGAGTCTATGAATGACAAGTACGAGGGCATATTAGCGAAGAAGAATGAGGAAATTTTTACCTTGCAAAATGATTTTGACTATATTTTCAAACAAAGAGACGAATTGCTATCCAAGCACGAAAACGCACAACAAATCAGTAAGAAAGACTCTGACTCGGTTCAGGGTGAATTGGAGGACATGAAGCACCAATTCAGTGAATTAGCAGTACATAACGATGAGCTTCGAGCGAAATATGCGGACGTTTTACGAGAAAACGAGCGCATGAGGTCTTTGCTTCAAAATCAGGACAACACAACGGAGCAGTTAAACGAGAAGCTTGAAAATTTACGAAACGAGAACCAAGAACTTTCCTCTACGAACGATGAACTTATGGAAAAGCTTTCGCAATTCTCCGAACAATTGTCAGATAGAAACGAGGCGAACGGCCAACTTCTCCTACATCAAAATGCTAATTTACAACATTCCAACAACGAATTGCGGCTAAAATTAGACCAGTTTATGCAGCAGAAGACATCAGTCGAGCTATTAAAGCAAAAAAACCTCTCTTTGGCTAAAAAATTAGAATCTTTAGCAAATATCGAAGAGAAATACTGCAAGCTTGAGATTGAGAATTTGGAGTTGGCAAACAGATTTGATACATTTTTCAAAACCCTAAGCGATAATATAAAAATCGACGGGAGCCAAACTGACGAGTCTGCCATTTTCTGTTTTTTAGGCGAATTTAAACATTTACAAGCTCATAGCTTGGTTCTTCAGGACAAGTACAATCAGGCTATAACCTCGATGAATGATGCCCAGCTTGAGATTTCGACTCTTAAACAGCAGAATAAAGACCTCAACGGAAAACTAGAAGAGTCATTCAAAGCAATCAAGAGTAAACAGGAGTTGATAGACAAACTCGAGAGGCAAAAAGTCCTTAATGTCAAAGAGATTGAGTTTTTGCGAGACCTGTTGAAAAAAAGTGAAGATTTCAACTTGAAAGAGCTGAAAGTGAAAAATGACAGCTCTACCGAACAATACATGACTAGCTTGGAGAAGCTAGTTGACGAATACAGGAGTGAAATCAACAGCTTACAAAATCAGCTACTGTCTCATGGTGCTGGTGACTTATCAAAAATACAGAATACCAATAAAAGGCCAAGATTAATCGACGATGAATTACAAGGCGGTTTAAAATCTCAGGTGTCAAACTTAGAGAGTAAAAATGTGGAGTTACTTTCGCTCATCAAGGATATGGAATATACTAATGGAGCATTAAAGGATAAGTTGAAAGTTTTGGAACATTTGGACACCAAGAAAAAAGAATTACACGTATTGCAACTAAAATCTAATCCTTTTTCGAAGGATCAACTTGTTAAGCAACAAACCTTGGACTTGCTCCGCCGAGAAAATCAAGACATGATAGAAACTTTCGTCAACAAAGAGAAAACGTGTGAGTTGATACCGAAATCGCTCTTCGAGCGTCAAGAAAATGATAAGTTTATTCTTCAAACCAAAATTGATCAATTGAATAAAAGGATCGGGCGTCTCAGAGAAGTTTACTCGAAGAAAAGTAGAGACATCTTGTCCGTTATATCGAAGTTTTTCGGTTATACGATCGAATTCTTACCCAGTCCTATAAATCCGAACGATTTGTCATCCAGGATAAAGCTTGTTTCAAAATACATGGCTAATAAAGACGATACCAAAAATGCTTATTTAATACTTGATGTCGATTCTAAAACTTTGAAAGCAAATGGCAACTTGGAATTTAATTCCTTATGCGAAGACTTGGTAACTAACTGGATCAATGACAAGGATCAAATCCCTTGTTTCTTGAGTGCTTTAAATTTGAGTATTTATGAGAAATATGTGATTGGGAGCTAGGGTGTATATATGTACATACAACTGTATATTATTTTAAATAGAGCTTATACAGCTGGTGCGGATGTTGTAGCTGCGGAAGTGAGAAGCAATAGCTCGTCTGGGGTCTTCCCAAAATTCTCTAATTTTTTGACAACGGAGTTCCATATGTATCCACGTTTAACTTCATCAAACTCTTTCTGGAACCTTTCCCGTAAGCTGCTAGCTTCTGAATCCATCCCGTGTTTATCAAGAAAGCTAAATGTCCACGCCCATAAATCGCCGTTGCCTCTATCACTGTCCAAAGCTCTTTCGAGCCAAGATCTTGCCTTTGGAATTTTTCCATCTAGCCAGAAGAAAATACCAATGTTTAGCAATACTAAAGATGAATTATTGGTATGTCTTAAAGCATCCAAAAAAGCATTTTTCCTTTGGGACATTTTGGGCATCATCTGTAGGTTTTGAATCCATAGAAGGGGGGAGTTTGGAAACAATTTAAGGGCCTTGCTGCATATTTGCCTTGCAGTCGCATGATTATGATTAGCAGTTTCTAATTTAATCTTTTCATTCCACAACCTGTCACTGTCTGGGTTTTGTAGGATTGCGATGTCTAAAGTCGATCTCGCTTTGATTAGAACTTTAAAGGTGTCCGCATCAATATGTGTTAAGGAAATCCATAAATTTATTGAATGTGGGCACCTTTTTACCCCAACAGAATAGACTTCTCGTGCGCCTTTGGGATTATTCAAATCACTACCAAGAATTTGGCCCTTTTGTAAGTAGAGTTTTTCACATTCAGGAAATATCTCGAGTGCTTCATCACAAAGGGCTAGTATTGATTTTTCATAATCTACACTTTGCTCCTTCAACTGGAGAAATCTCGCTAGATGAATATGCTTATACCACACACTTGGAGACGATTGTGGCATATTTTGAATGATCTCTCTCGAAATATTAATAGCAGATTTGTAATGGTAGGTTTTGACCTCCAATTTGACTCGAGCAAGCCAAATCAGTAAACTGTCAGGCACTCGCTCATTGGCGATTCTTAATATATCTCTAGCGCTTGCTATGTCACCGTCTAAGAGCCATTTATCTTTAGCATACATTAGAGGAAACAATTCACATTCTCGATTAAATTCTATTGCCTGCTCATAGTAGCCAAATAATTCAGCTAAATTAAGGTTTGGAGTCTGCTTTAGTGAAGAAAACAACTTCGTCCAGCTCTCTAAATTGTCGGGGAATTTCTTGATGATGTACTGGTAAATGAAGTTCGTAGTAGCATGCTTTCCTTTGGTTGCAAAATATTGAGCATCTTGAAACCAGGTAGAAAGCTGTTCATTAGATTCAGGAGAGGTGTCAATTTTTAATGCACAAGTTACAACAGCTTCACAAGTTTTCTTAAATCCTTGAGTTTCGGCCTCCGCAGCTTCGTTGAGCCAAGCAGCTCTAGGCAAGTGTTGACCCGTGCTATTTGTATTATTTAACTTTTTCATGCCTTTTTCAATTAACAACTTTATTTTGCTAACCGGAATATTTTCATCGTGCCTTTCTTCTAATATTGCTGCTGTGATCCATATTTTGTGATTCTCAGTCATAGCCTTTCTAGCTCTATTCAACAAAGTCTTGGATTCTTCGTAGTCAGACAAATTGATCAAAGACAACCAGAAACTCCATTCACGTGGGCATAACTCAATTGCTTTTAGAAGTAGTTTTCTGACATCCGCCTGATTTTCTTCCAAATCAATCAACCTATTCCACAAATTGGGGTTGTTGGGGAGAGACTCAAGAGCCTTCATGAGTATTTTACGTCGCGATATAGTATCCGACGTATTTTCGAGGTCAAACGCCTTTATCCAAAGCTTTTCTGACTTACTGTTGAACTTCAAAGCCTCAGTTACAACCAATTTGCATATTTTGCTGCCTTCTGCAGATCTTTGGTGTATATAGATGCTCTCAAGCCATATGTCATCACTATGAGGGACTTTACGGCATCCTTCAACTATAAAAGCTTTAGCTGCCGCAAAATTTTTTGCTTGCAACTCTAATCTTGAGGAAGCAATCCAAGAGTTAGCCTTATAAGGTGCAGTTTTCCGCAAAGAGGCCAAAATCAGTCTGCCTTTTTCAATATCGCCCATTTTACTGCCCGACTCCTGCATTGCTATTAGATCACTTTCTAGACTGGAAGAAGCCGTGGTTGATGTTTGCGGCACCAAACTGTCAAGCTGCCTTCCCAAAAGCTTATCTCGTGCCTCCGAGATCGATTCGAAATTTGTGGTGTCATCTAGACCCGATTTTACCCCGAAAGACCCTGCCCCTGCAATTATGCTATCAGGGACTGCGTACGACCGCTGCTGCAGCTGCTCTAGTAGCCTCATTCGCTTATTTCTTCGGGTTATGTCTCCGACTTCGGGAAGATTTGCCCACTGTTCATCTTTAACGGACGAAAGTGCTCGTTTAAGATCCGCAAATTGCTCTCTCGTGCTATCGACTGGTTCCACGCTAACTTCCTTCGCTTGGCTCTTTTTCCGTCGCAGCCTCATTCTTTGCTCAATTTCTTCGTAGATTCGGTCCGCCTCTTCATCATCCTTATCTCTATCATCCTTCAATCCAAGTAATCCGTTTTCGCCTGCTTCACCGTCGTCTCCTCTATCTATACCTTCATCATCATCGTCATCATCTCTCTCATCTACGACGACTCCAGGCTGAATTCTCACAGAACCTGTATCCGCACTAGTAGTAAATCCAGTGGCACCTCTTCCTACACCGGCGACGTACCCAGGAGGGGGCTCTTGATCAAGAAAGGCCTTTCTATTCATCGACATTAGCCCTCCTAAGCGCCTTATGTTAACTTGATAAACAGCCAAAATATAGAAGTCTGTAACACGTGAGATTATGTGCAGGATAACTGAAAAAATTCTGAAAATCTTTTTATAAGACGAAGATGTTGAAACGACTTCATCAGATAAAGCAGTAATTGAGAGCAAATGTCGAAGAGATCTGCAACTGAGGAGTTGGGGGCTCAGTCTACCAACAGTGCTATAAGGACAACCCAAGAATCCTTGCCTCCAGCGCTTTCCACAGGCGAAAAGGCGGACGAAGAAATGGGGGAGTTCGAAGACCCTTATGGAGATGACTTCGAAAGTGATGGGGAAATTATTGAAGTGGACTCAGCGAATGAGGATGGAGGAGACGTTGATGAGGAAGGAGCTGGCAAGAAAATCCAAGAGTTGGAAGAAAAAGAGGAACAGCAACAGGAACCTACCATATACTTGCCCCATAAGTCAAAGCCTTTGGGGCCCGATGAGGTGTTAGAAGCAGATCCTACTGTTTACAACATGTTGCACAATGTGAACCTTCCCTGGCCATGTTTGACGGTGGATATTTTGCCTGACAGCTTAGGAAATGAGCGTAGAACGTATCCAGCATCATTGTATGTTACCACGGGGACCCAGGCATCTCGCAACAAGGACAACGAGTTGATCACTATGAAGTTATCCTCATTATCGAAAACTTTGGTAAAAGATGAAGAAGACGACGACGATGAAGATGACGATGACGAGGGTGACGATTCCGATCCTATAATGGATAGCGAATCTATCCCCTTGAAGCATACAACCAACAGAGTAAGAGTGTCCCCACACGCAGCTGAGACAGGTGAATACTTAACTGCCACCATGTCTGAAAGTGGTGAGGTTTTTATTTATGACTTGGCAGCCCAATATAAAGCATTCGATACTCCAGGTTATATGATCCCAAAGTCGAGCAAGAGGCCGGTTCACACCATCAGAAATCACGGGAATGTGGAAGGATACGGATTAGACTGGTCTCCTTTGGTTAATACTGGGTCTTTGTTGTCAGGTGATTGTAGTGGTAGAATTTATGCCACCTCAAGGACTACCTCTAGCTGGGTCACCGACAAGACCCCTTTCTACGCATCCCAGTCTTCGATCGAGGATATTCAATGGTCGACTGGTGAAAATACTGTCTTTGCTACTGCCGGTTGCGATGGATACGTTCGCATTTGGGATACGAGATCGAAGAAACACAAGCCTGCTATTTCGGTTGCGGCTTCCAAGTCTGATGTCAATGTGATTTCGTGGAGTGATAAGATCAACTATCTTTTGGCTTCGGGTCACGACGATGGAACTTGGGGCGTCTGGGATTTACGTAATTTCAACTCCCAAGCAACGCCATCTCCAGTTGCTCACTATGATTTCCATAAGTCTGCTATTACATCTATTTCATTCAATCCATTGGATGAATCCATCATTGCTGTATCCTCTGAGGACAATACTGTCACTTTGTGGGATTTGGCAGTCGAGGCAGATGACGAAGAGATCTCAAACCAAAGGAAAGAAGCACAAGAATTACATGATATTCCCCCTCAATTGCTATTTGTGCACTGGCAAAGAGATGTGAAAGATGTGAGATGGCATAAGCAAATTCCTGGTTGTTTGGTCTCCACTGGCAGTGACGGCTTAAACATCTGGAAAACAATTTCTGTCTGAGTAAGCCGATTCTTTGAGTTTGGATCTACTAGCAATGACCACTTAGTCTCTTCTGAGTTTAGAACACGCTTGTATACTAGATAATACTGATATTTTAATCAATTACTTTCGTAGGGTTTTCAATGTGCATCTAGGCGAAATGGCTGCGAAAAATTGACAGGAGCTGACTTGCGAAAATGCTTTTTTATAGTTTTGCAGGTTAGGAAGACTGGTAATTTTTCATCTCCATATACAAAAATGTCAAGACCAAGTCGGTTCTCTTCATAATAGCATGGGAAAGAAAGATAAGAAGTCCAAGGACGCTAAGAAGGCCCGCGGTGCTGAGAAGCAAAAGAAAAATCAGTCTAAAGCGGAGCTTAAAGACAAGAAACTTGCAAAAAAATTGGGGGAAGACGAAGAAGAAGAACAAAATATAGATGAGATCTTGGAGCAGTTTGCTAAGGAGCAGGAAAGGTTCGAGGCGGTTTCTATTGAAATCTGCAAACGTCCATCCAAGCGATTAAACCCAGCTATGGTTGCAAATCCGTCTCAGGGCAAGCGGGAGTTGATCCTATTTGGTGGAGAGCATACAGAAGGCTCGATGTCCCATTTCTATAATGACTTGTACACTTATTCTATAGACAACGATACATGGAGAAAAATATCTTCTAAAAACTCGCCGTTACCCCGTTCGTCGCATGCCTTCTGTGCTCATCCATCGGGTATAATTCTCATGTTTGGTGGTGAGTTTTCTTCGCCAAAACAGTCTACATTCTACCATTATGGAGATACTTGGATTTTGGATTCTGATACGAAAGAATGGACTAAAATCGACCAAAAAAATGGTCCTTCGGCAAGATCAGGACACAGATTGGCATGTTGGAAGAACTATATAATCTTGCATGGAGGCTTCCGTGATTTGGGAACTACTACAACTTACTTGAGTGACTTGTGGTTATTTGATATCACTTCATATAAATGGACTCAAGTTGAGCTTCCCAAAAACTTACCAATACCAGATGCTAGATCTGGTCACTCCTTGGTTTCGTGTGCAGAGGGTGCTGTTGTATATGGAGGTTACTGTAAAGTGAAGGCAAAGAAGGGCCTTCAAAAGGGTAAGATACTAACTGACTGCTGGTTGTTGAGAATGAAATCCGACCCCTCAGCAATCAGATTCGAAAGAAGACGTAAGCAGGGCTTCAACCCATCACCTCGGGTAGGCTGTTCCCTTGTGTTCCATAAAAACAGAGGCATTATGTTCGGTGGAGTCTACGATTATGAGGAGAGTGAAGAGCAGCTAGAGTCGGAGTTCTATAACAACTTGTATTCATATCAGATTGAGACGAACAGATGGTACAATTTATCGTTGAAGCCTCAGAGAAAACAAAAGCAGCAACAAGTTAAAGATAGAACGAGAGACGAAGATTTGGAAAATATTTTGAATTCTATTTTAGCCAAAGCCAAGTTGGATGATGAAGAGGATGCTGACGACGAAGAAGTTTCTCAAATTGAAAAGCTAAAGCAGCAAGAAGAGTGGGAAGAAAAGGTAGACGAAAATGTTATTGAATACCCAGTCGTTAATAAATTACCGCATCCAAGGTTTAATGCCACTACGGCTGTCGTGGACGATATTCTTTACATATTTGGGGGCGTTTTTGAAAGAGATGATCAAGAATTTAACTTGGACTCTCTTTACGCTATTGACTTGGGTAAATTGGATGGCGTGAAAGTATTGTGGGAGGATTTATCAGAGTTGGAACAAGAATATCAGGGTTCAGATGATGAATTCGATAATGAGCAAGACGACGATGATGACGATGAAGAAACTGCTCGGGACACCGATACGAAACTCGAAGCTGACGAAGAGGACGATGAAGATGACGAAGAAGATATCGTCGAGGAAGAGGCGGAAATACCTGACCCAAGGCCTTGGTTACCCCACCCCAAGCCATTTGAGAATTTACGTGCATTTTACATTCGAACAGGACCACAATTTTTAGAATGGGCTATATCAAGTAATAGAGACGCTAGAGGTAAATATTTGAAAAAAGCAGCTTTTGATCTATGCGAGGGAAGATTTTGGGAAAGAAGAGAGCAAGTCAGTATTGCTGAAGATAACCTCGAAGAATTGGGCGGTGTTGGAGAAGTTATTGAAAAAGACCCTACCAAATCTACGAAGAGAAGGTAATTTATTATCGAAAATATCATAATTATATTGATTTATAGAATACTAGACTAATGTACAATTGTTTGCAGCAACGAAATGTATTTTTTCATGCAAAATGAATGCCTACCTGATGAAATGCGTATAATAATTTCAAGAAATCGGTCTGATCTAACTTGGATGCTCTTTTATCGGAAAATCCAGTTTCAGTCAAAACTTTTTCAATTTTTCCCTTTACTACATCAGTCATCGACGCCCTTTCATCCACCATCATGGCATCGTCACCGTTTGCTGACGCATTCTCAGTCGACAAGAAGGTTTTATAGTTTTTCTCTAAAATATCTATGACATTGTTGGATTTGAAGCCGGCGGCGATCGTCTTGTTTTTCCTGACAAAACAAATACGCAATAATCCGTCCCATTCGTTGAAATCGATGTTAGGTCTAGGAGACTTAACTTCGATTCGTACTACTGACGATTCCACTTGTGGTGGAGGGCGGAAATTATTCTTACCCACCTTCATAATGTGTGTTACGTTAGCCCACATTTGCACGTTGGCCGACAACCGGCAGTAAAGCCCGTCACCCGGCCTTGCTAGCAACCTCATGGCAAATTCACGTTGGAACATGAGAATCGATACTCTAGGAGGCCTTGGTTGATTTAAGAGCTTAAACACCAAGGGCGAGGATATTTGATACGGCGTATTAGAAATACACACATCAAAGTATGGGAGCTCTGTTTTAATAAAATCACCGAGCAAAATCTCGAGCTTCTTCTCGTGGGGACCCCCATGAACTCTTTTGGTCAACTCCGCAGCCATTCGGGGATCCATTTCACTGGCAATCACCCGGCGAGCCTGCTCCAATATACGCACCGTTAAGTTACCTGTACCGGGACCCACTTCTAACACGGTATCACTGGGCCTGAGTCCTGCCTTATCTACGATTCCCTGGGCCACTAATGGATTTTTCAAGATATGCTGGCCCATGTTCGTATTGAACTTGAACACTGAATTCAAGTGTTTTTCCGCTGATACAGTCGATCCGGATGGATCTGCGCTGGTTGTAAACTTCTTTCTTGCTGCTTTGGCCATGTCTTATGCTTTATCGAGTCTACCTTCACCTATGAATTCTTTCCAACCTCATGAAGAGCTCATCTCTAGAAAAAAAAAAGGTGGTTTTGTGTAACTTTTGATTTTTTTGCGTAGCACAGATCATAAACAAAACACAAGTGGTAGTAGCGGCAGTGACACCCAAATCTTTTAAAATATAGAGCAATAAAGGGTCTTTATCGGAGATCAAAAGGTAGGAACTTTCCATTTCGGCAGTTTCGTATATTGCAGGGTTTATTTGTGATAAGAGGACGAAAAGGAAGGTATACGCTATACGCTAGGAAGCGGTATTGAGATATGTGAACATGGAGACTCGAACTTCGTTACTTTCTGATATTGTGAATGCTACGCCGAGGTTTTCGTTTTTTGAAGAATTGATTGAGATTCCCCTGGAGGGGCGCAAACTTGTGCTGCATGACTTTTACAAGATTCACAAGGTAGTTGAGGATATATATGACTATTTGAAGGAATTGGCCAGGATATTCGAGGCTATTGGCACCGATAGCGCTGGCGAAGTTGTCGACTCATTAGAATGGTACTTTGAAGGACGAAGCGGGGTGTATGAGTTAACGAGGAACATGGACCGTGTAGATTCGATCATTTCGCAGCTTTTGGTCAGGGTGGAGGATGCCGAACACAGCGGTGAAATGGAGCCGTTGCTCGGCAAGTTTGAAGAAACGACTGACATAATGCTCGAAGTCAAGAAATACTTAATTGTGATAAGGAAAAAAGTTGATATTGCCATAAATTTCAAAGAATTGAGTGAAGGAATTATGCGAGCTCTCGCCCGAGAGATAGACGGCTGCATTCAAACGTATCTGCATTTGCTGGAATTAAGGCTCTCAAGCCCCAAGCGTCATTTAAACAGACTTAATTTGGAAAAACTAGTAGACAAAATGAGACTCAACAGCCTTGCATCGAAAAACATCTCTATGAAGAGTTTCCCCCTTCCCACATTTAGCGACATGGATGAATATTTATATAACGAATATCTATCCTTGGAATCTAGAGTAGCGCCATTGAAAGTTTCACTCGAGTACCTACCGCTAAAAATCGAGGAGTTTGAAATGGCGAGCAGGTCTGTTTCCAAACGAAAAATATACCTTCAAGCTACAGCGCAAATCGAAAGTGAGTACAAAAGTCTTCTCAAAAAATGGGACTATTTACTTAATGCGTTGAAGGTATTAAGGAGGGAATCGCTTGATACCAAATGGAATGAAATATTTTTGTTTTTGATTAATGAAATTATTGCAAAATGTGACATTTTAATTGAAGGTTTGCTGGACAAACAGACTCAAAATGAACCCATTACAGATCACACAGGTGCCATGTATAAGCTTTGCTCTAACTCGATATCGTTGACGTCGAAAGCCTTTGCCGATTCCACAATTTATGATTCGTCGTTAGTAGACTTATTCAACGATCGTCTTTTGCCAAAGTGGCAGACATTAAACGATATACTCATAAGGTCTTTGAACCCCGCTGGTGTCATTGCTTCCAGTCTATCGTACGATGCTTTGACCGCGAGTGCCAATAGCTTGAAAGCTTACCATACCATAAGAAGAAGTCCCTCTCCGGAGGTCATGGGGAAGGAGACATTTCCAAAGAAGTCTGACTGCGGGCTTGGTCTAGATTTGGGTATAAATGTTGCATCCTCAAGTGTACCCTTTAGCATTCGGAAAAAAGATAGGGTCAAGAGTCGCATGACCTCTCTTGATGATTCACGGGGTAAAAACTTGGCTGGTTCATTAACACAAGCCTTTAGAGAAAGCAAAAGTCCAGAGTCGGATGGTATTTACTGCTCTGACTGTGGAAGGGATGATGACGAAGTAACGTTGGTAAACTCAAAGACTCCCAAGCTCTCAGTTGATTTAGAAAGCGTCAACCAGAGAATGTCCAATCTTAAGATAGATGAATTCTTTAATCCCGATAAATTCTGGAATCGTATACAAAATATGGAATGCAAACAACCCTCGCGCATTCCTATTATGAGAGAAGATTATATTAAACTTGGTTTCCCGGTCATCAAAAAGACTAGGAATTCAGGTCTCAAACCATCTCAAATCCCCACAATCAGTCCAAACCATCCTGTATTTGACGATCGGTCGGAGCGAGAAATTCTTTCTGTTTCTTCAAAGCCGCCGTTGTTTTTGATAAATAAATCGCGACCATCCATTCAACCATCACCAACCCCAACTAGATCGTGGATCCACGCTAATGACGACGACGGGTTCAGGAAGCCATCGCGGAAACCTTCGATTATTAAGGCCATATCAAGACAGCCTTCCAGCCAGCTCTCGAGGCCTCTGTCTTCACTTGGTGACACCACAACTCCTAGTCTCACATTCAACCAATCGCCAACATATAGATCTACATCGCCTGATCGGCCCCCATCATCGATTGGTTCGAGGTTCGACGACAAGCATTTAATACAACCTTTGAAAGGTTTGAAGCCTACCTGGAAATAACTTTCTCGTCATCACGTATATACATATATTTCAAAATATACTCCTATCTATATTTATTTAGACTCGTCCTTCCTCTCGGGTTTCATTGTTTTACTGGTGAATCCGTCCAAGAAGAAGTCTCGGCCAAATATCTTGTACATTATGCTGTTCTTTTCAACCTGCCATTTTTCAACTTCATCAAACTTTCTTGTCTCACGACCTTCCAATAGCTCTCCTTGCTGGACCTTCTTCGTAGATTTTCCTTCTAGCCGTCTATAGATCTCATATGACGGTATTGCTAATAATGGTATAGAGAACAATACCATATATATGCCATAATACCTGGTCTTCACTGCTTTTGGGGCCTTCTTCCAATTAACCTTGCCTGTCTCCACCAACTCTTGTATGAATTCTGAGTCTTTAGGCTTGGGTTTTGCCTTAGGTTTTTGATAAGGTGCTCTGCCCTCTTTATGGAATGATGAGTTTTCAAACCTGCTTCCTTTATTTGACATGCTGTTACTCTATTATAGAATTCTAAAAATACAATATCAGCTATTTTGATATTTACGAAAATTGCCCTATATATATTTGCATTAATTCTTCAGGGCAGATCAGAATAAACAAATTTGAATTTTTTTTAGCAAGAAAAGTAGAAATGACAATCCAAAAGAGTTTATCAGAGTATGTATCAAGGCATCCAAGGCCAGATGGCTTGAAGTTCACTTATGGGACTGCTGGGTTTCGTATGAAGGCCAATAAATTAGATTATGTTAATTTCACGGTGGGGATTTTAGCGACGTTACGGTCCAAATTTCTCGAGGGAAAAACGGTGGGCGTGATGGTGACAGCCTCACATAATCCACCAGAAGACAATGGGGTGAAGGTAGTAGATCCTTATGGAAGCATGTTGGAGGCATCGTGGGAGGTTTATGCCACCGAGCTCGCCAATGCAAGTCATGACCAATTGGGAGACAAGGTGGACGAATTATGCGCTAAGTTAGGTATTGATCTTGACCAGGAATCGAAGGTTGTTATTGGGAGAGATTCTAGGGATTCTAGTCCAAAATTGGCAGAGGCAACAATCGATGGGATCAAATCCGTTCCTCATTCCACTTACACCGACTATGGTTTGAATACTACCCCACAATTGCACTATTTGACGAGGTGCCTCAATGATTCTGAATTTGGGCTGCCATCTGAAGCTGGATATTATTCGAAAATGGCAGATTCCTTCCGAAACATTATTAAATTGAGTAAGAATCACGAAAAGGTTGACATCACAATTGATGCTGCCAATGGTGTGGGCGCCCCTAAAGTGAGTGACTTATTGAAAAATTATTTGTCCCATGAAGTATCTTTTAAAGTGGTTAATGGCGACTATGAGAAACCGAACCTTTTGAACTTTGATTGCGGTGCTGATTATGTCAAAACCAACCAAAAGTTGCCCTTGAATGTTGACCCTACACCCAATCAGTTATACGCTTCGTTCGATGGAGATGCTGACAGATTGATTTGCTACTATCAAACTGAAAGGGGTGACTTCAAGCTCTTTGATGGTGACAAAATGTCGACTTTAATTGCTTTGTTTTTCCAGCAATTATTTACACATATTGATCCTAATAACTTGGAATTAAATATAGGCGTGGTACAGACCGCCTACGCAAATGGGTCCTCAACCAAATACATTGAGGAAGTCTTGAAACTTCCGGTTCGTTGTACACCAACTGGTGTTAAACATTTGCACCATGAAGCTGAAAAATTCGACATAGGTATTTACTTTGAGGCTAACGGCCATGGTACAGTTACATTTTCAGCAGAGGCCGAAAAGCAAATTTGGGGTTACAAGGGAGATAATGCTAATGACGAGGAACTTGAAGCCATGGAAGTGTTGCAAAATCTCACTAAATTGATAAACCAAACTGTAGGAGACGCCATTTCCGACTTGTTGACAATTTTAATTATCGTACATTACTTAAATCTTACGACCGAGAAATGGGACAACACATACACTGACTTACCAAACCGTTTGACTAAAGTTGAAGTTCCGGACAGATATCTTTTCAAGACAACCAATGCTGAGAGAACGCTAGTGGAGCCTGTTGGCTTACAGGCCAAAATCGATGCCCTCGTGGCCAAATATAAAAACGGGCGGTCTTTTGTTAGAGCATCTGGTACGGAAGATGCAGTTAGAGTTTACGCAGAAGCCGATACAAAAGATGATGCGATAGAATTGTCACAATTAGTTGGTGACTTAGTTAAATGATGAAAAATATATATTACAATGCAAAGTGTTCAAAAAGTTCAGCTATCCCCTCTATAGTGCGTTTTTTTAAACTGGCCTGGTGTTGTCATTCCACTGCCCAAAGACCATACACCTCTTCGAAGCATTTTGGCCCGAGACTCCAATTGCCTATACTTCATCTCGTTTCCGCCAAACTCGGCCCCAATTTTCCCCTCGTAAACAATCCCAAGCCCGTTTCTGATCATTTCGGCACTAACGTCCTTTCTGCCCGTCCACTTCCAAACTTGAGCCCGTGCGACAACTCTCTTGTACTGGTCTATCAGATACGGAGTGATCACCACATTTCTCTCCATTATGTAATTCTGCAACCAATACAAGGCCTCTTCAGAAAATGGCTGAGCTGGCTTTCCCCAGTGTGACCGTTCAGGGGCATCTACTCCACATAACCTCACCATTAACGTTGCGTCTTTTAAATCCTGCCTCTTTGTAGGCACTTGTCTCAACCACCTCCAGCCCATGAAAATACCACCCGGAGTATGGTAAAACCGAAAGTTGTCCCCGTCTCCGACCCTTGTCACTCGCCCGTAAAGTCGCCGTTGGCTCTGAAGAATATCAGATGTGAGATCAAGATATGTGCCTACTCTTCGTATATACCTCTTGTAAAATTTATACGACAAAAATGCCGACGTGGTCAATCCTGCCGAAAGAATTAGCACCTTTGGGTGGAATAGCGTCACCTCTTCCGTTTCTGGAGATATCGGAGCCATATATGCCCTTTTTTGAACAAACTACCTAGATATGTTTTGATCTGTTAGTACTAGGTTGAATTTTACAGCTATGGGGAATAGCTATATACAGTACCGGTACTAAATAGCTATATAATGGTTTAGACAGTTGGAAAGACCTAGTTTATGGAGCAAACAGGGCGAAGTCATGAGTATTCCAGATGGTGAATATGAAATCGATTTGTCAACACTTCAGGAGCCAAGTTCCGGCTCAGATCAAGATAATTCGCTTGCAATAAGGTATGGATTTATTCCGGACTCGATGGATCAGTCACGACCGTTGACATTATATCAGACGGAAAAGGAGTACTTGGTGCAAGCTAAGACCACAGGTGGGTCGAGAGATGCGAATATAATATTCGAAGGAAACCGTCCGAAGCAGGCGACGGGCAGGGTGGCTGCAAGAGATGCATATTATCTCACGTTCTCTGGCAAAGATAGAAACAAGATATCACTCATGAGACTGAACAACACGATTCGTGTGAGCAAGTCGAGGAATAGCGGGAAATGGGAACTGAAGATAGAACAATGGAACAAGGCGGATAGTAACAAAAGGACAAATGAGGTTCAGGTACCGAAAATAGACTCCAGCATGAAGGTAGGTGCGGGCCAAAAGGCCTCGAAAAGACCCCCTGGCAGTAGCACTCCGGTAATGGCTGTGGCCGAGGATGAATCAAAACCTATAATAAGCGAAGCTGACTTTGATGATCTGGATTTCACGGACACGGCAAACGATTCAAAAAAGGATTCTTCTCGACAGAATACTGGAACCCAGAAAACTGTGTCGCATGCCAAGCCAGGCCCAAAACCTCGTATCAGTAGAACGAATACTTCAAAAGCGACTTCTGCAATGCGATCTGCCCCGATAGAACTGAAAGAAACGGTGACGAAGCCAGTATCGAATACCAAGGCCGCTCCAACAAAAAGTACGACAGACACTGCCACGGACATGGATATAGACGACGATTTCAAAGACTTAGAGGACCAATTACGAGAGGTATTGGAAGATGATGCTTCCACTCAGGGTCCAAAAAATGCCGAGAAAGACGAAGACGAGAGCGATGCAGACGATTATCCGTATCCCTCAATGAACCCCATCACGATTCATTTCGATGACAATCAATCTGAAAAGGAGAAATTCAACTTTCAGCAGAGCAGGTTTGATAAAAAAGATCCATCAAAGAAGCCGATGACTTTAAGGGATATGGTGGGAGCGAACAAGGCAAAAAATGCCAATGAAGACCCTAGCAGCGAAGAAGAATAAATTGCATTAGTTTATTTAATAGTATACACCTACTTGATAGCTTTTGATGATTCATGCATTCCAGCTCTAAAGGAATTGTCAGTTCTCTCCCTATTAAGTAGTTTAGTTAGAGACAAATGGTTCATACTATAGTAACTCTAGTAAAGTGCGTATAGAAAACTAAAGCCTATAGTATAGTTTATCCATTTTTATGAACGATAGTAATTTAGGGAAAACAAAAAGACAATTAGATGATGAAAGTTCATCTTCATCCGACAGTGACGGTGATTTCGTCGGGCCATCATTGGACGATAATTCAAAGGTAACTGATCAAGTGAAGAAGCGTAAGAAACGCACTGTCTTTGATGAGATGGCTTTAATCGCAGATTTACTGTTGAATGACCGATATGCATATGCTTATAAACACGAGAGCTCAGTCACTTCTATGGCGCAGACCAGCAGCGCTACTCCGATAGTCGTAGTTGGGCTCAGGAACGGACTTATTAAGTTTTGGAGTAAGAAAACGACTTCAGACACTAAAGACAAGAAGAAGGATGATACGAACAAGGATGAAAGTGGGCATTTGGAGTTTGTCAAGCAGTTTTCAGCTCACCCGCAAAAGGAGATTTCGCTGTTAATTTTCGATATTGACGGTCTGAGGCTAGCCAGTATTGCAAAGAATGATCCCCATATCAAGATTTTCGAGATGTCTACGTTGGATATGATTCAAATTATAAAATTAGACTTCATCCCTAATACTGATACTAATTTCACAAGCTGCTGGTACAAATCAAATAATAGGAGTTATTTAGTGGTCAACGAACAAGGAACTAATAAAATATACGTGATAAACCCTGAGGACGATGATTTCAAGAGTGTTAAAACGATTCATAAGCATGCTTTGAAATGCATCACATACAATATTAAGTACCAGTGTCTTATATCGGCTGATAGCAAAGGGATTATCGAGTATTGGATTCCAGACCTGGGCGATACACCCCTGACAATCGATTTCAAGTACAAATCCGAAACTGACTTATTATGTTTTGTGAAGAACAAGTCTTCGCCTTCCTGCCTCACTGTATCCCCCGATCAAGAAGCGTTTGCGTCCATCTCGTACCCTGATAACCGTATTAGAATTTTCAATGTCAAGACGGGAAAGTTGCTAAAGGAATACGACGAATCTATTGACGTCTACGAGAGTAATCCATCAGACTGTCAACCAAAGCTCCTCAATGCCGAAAGGAAACTATACCTAGATGATCCAAATGACTTGGTAAAACAGAGGAATGTTATATTTGATGATAGTGGTCGGTTCTTACTATTTGGCTCAATTTTGGGAATTAAAATAATAAGTTTGCAAGCCAATAAAATCATAAAGGTTTTAGGGACTGATGACCAGTTGCAATTCAACATTCGACTCAATCAGTTGTCGTTGTACAGTAAGGCACCTATCGACCAATACAGCACAGAGATGATTACTTCTGACAATGCTATTATAAATTCTAGTTTGAAGAAAAAACCAATTTTGCTATGTTCGCCCGTGAACTCTGAAAGTATATACTTGTTCAACACTACAACAACAAATTTACATCAAGATGTTGGTTTGACTATGGCTCAAAGGAACAAGACGCCACAAATCAACTCAGAAAAGACCACCCATGTGACATTACATACTACTTTGGGAGATGTGAAGGTACGTTTGTTCAGCAATATTGTGCCGAAAACCACCGAAAACTTTGTCAAGCTATGTGAGACAGGCTACTATAATAATATTACTTTTCACAGAGTTATCAAAAATTTCATGGTTCAAACGGGTGATCCGTTGGGAAATGGAACAGGCGGTGAATCTTACTGGGGCGGTTACTTCAATGATGAGTTCAGCCCCCAATTGACTCATTCTAAACCTTTCATGGTGAGCATGGCAAATTCGGGTCCAAATACTAATGGCTCTCAGTTTTTCATCACAACGGATGAGGCACCCTGGCTAGACAAAAAACACACCATTTTTGGCGAAGTTGTGACTGGTTTTGAAACAGTCAAGTCAATTGAGAACCTAGATACTGACTCTGAAGATAAACCTTTAGATCAAGTTATTATAATCTCTACTAGCTTAGAAACTTGAATAAATGCAACTCTCGCGACATAGACAAAATATAACAATCTACCTAGTTTACTATTTGCAAAATACTATACTTATTCTTGAGCTTAAGATGGATCATGCTGTGTATAGAGCTCTAGATGAGAGAATTAGAGAGCTTGAAATTCAGCTCGATATTGACGATAGTGTAGAGAGAAAATTGAGTCCCACAATTGCTTCACAAATGAGTGGAATACAAAATCAACTCACCGAATTTTATCGCTCCAATACAGAAATTGAAACGTTGAATAGAATCATAACAGATCTTGAATTGTGGGACAAGTCAAAGACCGCACACTCCGGGTTTTTGGAGACGATTGAACTGGAGAGTGGAACACTGACTGAAGATGAAAATGAAGCTGAGATCAGCAAAAAAATGAAAGAACAATTGATCCTCTTGAAATATCCTATCATCAAAACGGCCTATGATAACCTTATCCAGCTATCAAATGTTGACATACCGAAACTAGTAAATTACTTGGATTCGAGCCAAGACAAAACACATAATTTCAATAACGACACCTATGAGCTCTTACGAAGGAAGCAGATGATTCAGGAAATCACTCACAATTTTCATATGCTCGTGGTTAAAAACATGGTTGTGTTTGAAAAATATTTAGGCTTGATGGCACGAGAGAGTAAATTTTGGGTAAACATAGACAAGAAGTTGAGTCAGTTAAGGCGAACCATTACTGCAAAGGAACAAAAAAAACTGCTACAAAATAAATATTGAGATTGGCTAGCTCCAGAACATGCTGCTTCAATATTCTGTGATGCGGTTCGAGTCGGCCTTTTAACAGCTTGCTTGTCTCGTCCTAAGCCGTGCCAGAAATTTACTATATAAATAGCTGCATACCACAGCAAGGCTATCACGCATAGTTTTTACCTTTCTATTCTATATCATCTGGAAATGCATATCGAGTAACTGAGATGAACATACGCTACAATAAAAGTAACTGGAATAGGGATCTATATGCATACGTAGAATATTCCAAATTGTGACAAATTAAAAGTACTCTTGATAGTTACGATTACAGGAACAACTCACCTCATCTGAATATAGCGCCCCCTTTCGGAGGCATAATGCTGCACTTCTCGCTCAGTTCTTAGCTTCAAAAGTAAAAAGCCAGGAAAAAGGGAAGAAAAAAAAACAATGGACGAGTCCGGAGTCGAACCGGAGACCTTTCCCATGCTAAGGGAACGCGCTACCAACTACGCCACACGCCCGGTGTTGAAGAATGGTCCCTAGCAGGATCGAACTGCTGATCTTGGCGTTATTAGCACCACGCCTTAACCAACTGGGCCAAGGGACCGTTTTCTTATGGTCCGAAGAAATTCGGGCTACACATATATAATTATTTAGTTTTGTAAGATGCTGCAGAAGTTATTCTACTGACTATTTAAAGCCTAAGAAACGGCCAAGTCCCGAGTTGTCCTATTAAGTCGATTGATAATTTTCTACTATCTATTCGCCTAGATATCACTCATAATTTTATCAAATGCCGACAAATATCATAGCAGCGATACATATATAGTTTTTTAGCAGCTTAGAGTCTATATCAGCCATTCTCGTCAAAAAAGTAACCTAGAATGCAGCTTTAAACCGCAAAGCTGTTCTAAAAGACACTTTGCTGCTGTGAACCGTAGTGTTGCATTCACTTTTCGCATAGCGTCATATCCAATATCTGTAGTAGCCATCGCTTTCTGTACTATCGCATCCTCAATTGTCGCATCAGACTACTTACAGATGATTTAATTAGTTTAGGGTACTAAAATCAAACAAAGACCTCCCACTATGTTCTTCCAGGCATGTGAATATGCTAGCGATGTCTTTAAAACAAAATTGCCTTGGTGGGAGCTATTGTCTCACAGAAGTTTGGTCTCGAGAATATCGGCATTATGTGCACCTTATAAATGCAAAAAAAAATATCTAGTATTAGAGGCCAATATGTACTTTAGAGATGTTTAAACGAATAGCATATAAGTTATGCAGGCCATGGAGATCAGCAATAAGATGGCAAAGTCACGGAAATGATTTACTGAGATGCTTGGTGAATGATATTACCGAAGAATACATACAGCTAGAGCCGGGGCCTAACGATGAGATTGTCATCGCCATGAGTTCTGGAGTTGACTCGTCGGTATGTGCAGCATTATATGCTCAGAAATACAAAAACGTCAGAGGCATATATATGGCCAACTGGTCACAAACGGCTAAGTGTACGGAGTCCGACTGGAATGATGTTAAAAGGATATGCAAAGACTTGGAAATTTCTTGTGAACGAGTTAATTTTGAACGAGAATATTGGAACGATGTATTTCAACCAATGATACAAATGTACGAGAGAGGCTTGACACCAAACCCTGACGTTGGATGCAATAAGTACGTGAAGTTCGGCAAAATGATCGAACATTTGAATAAAAAGTTTAAGGATGATAAAAAATGGTGGCTAGTGACAGGGCATTATGCGAGAATAATGAAATACAAGCCCACTAATACTTTTCACTTGTTGAGAGGCCATTCCAAATTGAAGGACCAGTCGTATTATCTATCTAATATACCTAAAGAGATTTTTCCGCATATATTAATGCCTATTGGGCATTTGACTAAACCTAAGGTTAGAGAAATTGCCAGTCGCATGAACTTACACACAGCCAAGAAGCCTGACTCCCAGGGTCTCTGCTTTATTTCTCAGGAGGAGAACAATTTCAGGTACTTTTTGAATGAATATATTGCCCCCAACCCTGGAAACATCATAACGGAGGATGGCAAGATATGGGGCCAACATCAGGGATTGTGGCATGCCACAATTGGCCAAAAGCTGGGTATATCTATGCCTCAGGGCGACCCTAAGTATAAAGGCGTATGGTTTGTCAGCGAAAAACGATTCCCAACGAACGAATTGGTCATAGTAAAAGGCACCAACAATAATAGCCTTTTCAAGCATGGTTTGATAGTTAGAGACTGGCATTGGCTTGTGAATGACACCATAGGTATACAGCAAAAATGCGCTAACGGAAAACTATCCATTCAATACAGATCATTACAGGAACCAGCTGCAGTCAGTTCATTCGTCCCATTCGATGATAGGGTGCAAATCGAGTTGACGGACAAGGCTAGAGCGATGGCTCCTGGACAAAATGTGGTACTATATTCAGATAATACTGTGTTAGGATCGGGCGTTTTGACCGAAACCTATCAGTAGATTCAAGAATTGAAGGACAAACGTTTTTGCAAGTTGTATCTTTTTTAGATTTTTTGTAGAAATAAGTAGAAGCATGTACATAGATCAAGTATAAAATATGGAAAATGACGCAAAAAATAAGAATAAATGTAAACGACGCTATACCCATTCTTTATGGATTTAATACATTGTAAATTATGAAAATTAAACCGAATCCATTAATATATATACCCCAAAAAAAATGATGGCCAGAATTAGAATTAAATATAGAATTATAAACAAAGGAAGAAACGTTTGAATATAAAAATACAATCTAGAATGAAGTAATCGTGGGATACAACTTCCTCGCTACTTTTCCACTCACGGTATCGATATTATCATGACCATAGGATGGAGGACATTTTGACCGAACTTGACTGTCCCTTTCTTTAGCATGTTTTATCTCAGACAAATACTTGAGTACCAAGCCGATCATTTGTTTATGTTTTTGGACATCTTTCAAATTGAAGTCTTCAATGGATAAGCCTTTTAATAAGGCTGCTGCATCATCAGAAGATTCGTCCGAAGAAGTCTCTTCCCGAAGCAATTGACCTGATTTCTGGTAATTACTCACACCACCGAATTCCATGCTCACTGGGTGATTAGCTTGATAATTGAAGGGTCGATTCACTTGAGGAAATGAAGTAGGAGGCATACTTCCGTGGCTGTTCATCATCATATGATCGAGCGTCCTTGAGGGCATCTGTGGAACAGATGGATACAACTGTTGCGGAGGCTGTGACTTGGCTTGTTGACCTGCGTTCATCTTTTGATATTGTACATCTATCGAAGACGATAAAGAATTAAAGAATTTCTCTGCTTCGAGCAAATTTTGAGAATTGATGTTACCGTATTGGGGTTGTGACAGTTGCTGCCCTGGTTGAAGCAAATGATCATCCACACTGTTTAGTTTGTTGAAAACGTCTAGATTATAGTTAGGCTCCACTTTGATCTTTTTGTTGTCGTAATTAGCATTGGGAGGTGAAGAGAGGGCATGAAAGTTAAAGTCATTCAAAATATTATTAACCATCGCGTTATCATATTTCCGTTTTCTAACATCGTCCGTATCGTTTAGTAACGTCATATCCGACTGTACTGGCGCATGCATATTATAGTTCACGTCATAATTGAACATGCCATCGACAGGATACGGTTGATAAGAATAAGGTGGTTGTGAGTTGGATGGCTGCAGCGATTGTTGCGTTTGGGAATTCGATGGATAAAGGGGCTGTTGTGGTTGCTGTAGACCCTGGTGATAGTAGGGACGGAATTGTTTGTACTGGTCTTGTAGCTTCTTCAGGGCTTTTTTCAATTTCTTGGGGTGGTCATCCGAATGAATCTTAGAGTGTTTTTTCAAATCTTGCGGCCTTTTGAAAGACTTGGGACATACAGGACAGTGGAACGGCTTGAGGGGAACATGGACCCGCAAATGGGACGTTATGTGATCCCGCTTCACCGTCGTTACCATGCAGTTGTCCCAAAAGCACGTCAAAGACAAGTTGTTAGACGACTTGCGCCCTACATGATCGTCACATAAGTGGTCATATAAGAGCTCTGGTGTATCAAATACCACCTCGCACTCGTTCCAGTGACACCTGAACGGTCCCTTCAAATCCTCGTCCTTGACCTTCCGGTATATTTTCTTGGCCCGGGGCATTTCGCTCTTGTGTTCCTTGAACCCTTCCTGCTCCTTGCTCATACCGTTCATAATTTCGGCCTCGCCCGTCGCAAATTTTATGTATTCATCCTTATTGCTTGGAGACGTGCTGCACGACTGAGACGTGAATGACGACTGCGGTGAATCGTTGGCAGACTGGTAACTCGTCACAGGGGATCCTGTAGAAATCCCGTCAATATCTAGATTAATATCTGAATCAAGAAGACCATAGTCATTTTGATTGCTATCTGCATTCAAATACGATATGGGATGTACATTATAGCTCATTTTATACGTTGTTCATCTATATGTTTTCTGTAACCCTCATAATTAGTGAAGGCCTAGAGATCCCCTGTTTATATATACTCATCGGTGCCAAGAAACAGAGCCGGCGGCTAATTTGGACCTTTTACAGGTTAGATCATATTCATGACATATTTTGGTTCTTTTACAGATTAGACTCAATTTCATTTCGGGGCGAGCAAAAGGCGCAAAAATCGCCATATACGCCTAATACTAGTCTGGGCGCATCTAGGCGCAGTATACCTGATTGATGGTGTATTAATGTTACATTTTTGAAAAAAAAAAAAAGGAAAAAAGAAAACCAAAAAAAATGCCTTCAGCCAGATTCGAACTGACGATCTCCTCATTACTAGTGAGGTGCCTTACCAACTTGGCCATAAAGGCATTGAATTTTTGGAAATTTGTAACAATCTCCCGGGGGTGAGTCGAACACCCGATCTCAAGATTACTTTGAGTTACTCATTACAGTCTCGCGCCTTAGCCAGCTTGGCCACCGGGAGGATTGTTGTTTGTGTATGTTTCCCGGAACTCTGTAGTAGTGGCGGTTTCGATCAGAGTTCACGTGATGAATCATTAGTGATTGCTTCACCATATAGTAATTCCTACTCTTCAAGAGGCCGTTCCAAGCTTTTAAGACACACAGTGGACTAAGATGGCTAATAATACCTCCAACACCACAGTGACGCAAACAGAGACACGACCCATCCTCCATCTTCGGAATCAGGAGCCGCGGAAAAAGAAATCGAAGCAGTCTAGCCGAGTGAGATGGACGGACGATGTGGTGGATAACGAGCATATGAACAAGAAAAAGTCGAAGATATGTTGTATATTTCATCCGCAGCGGGAGTTTGGTGAGCTGTCGTCAGAGTCAAGTGATCTGTCGAGCGAAGAGTCAGATAAGTCGGAGGACGAGGGTGATGTGAACGATGCGGGTGGATCTGGATCTGTAAATGGGGCTGGAAATGGGACTGGAGACGGTTCGGCAGACGGATGTTGTTCGAAACACCAGGCTAAGGCTAGAAAGGCCAGAAAAGCTGCAAACTCGAGCCCTAATGCCTATGAGAAACAGCCGACACACAAAAGCAAGTAGATTATAGTTAACGTCTTACATTGCCACGGCCGGCAGTAAAGAGAGGGTCCAGATACTGGAGAGAGGAGCTGTATACGACCAAATGAGCTTGGGCTACCACTTTCTGCCAGGATGCTTTTTGCCGGCAAAAAGCATAGAGTCGTGTCACTGATGCATACTACAGATTACGAGAATTCATAGGTTTGGGAGCGGTGGTGGTTAGAACCTACGGCACGGAAAACGCAATGATAACCGCATAAATTGTGCTGTTCTATAGTCACACTCCAAGTAACTGTCCATTTAGTAGAACTGAATATTGAGTACTTAATATTAAATGCTTTATAAAATGCCGTATAGGAGACCTGTAGACTTGGATGTAGCGAGCTTATTCAGGGTTGGCTACTCTAAGAATTTTTCTTGAATAATCATGCTCGTCACCCAAAGACTTCTTGGATTCATTATTGTTTAGATACACTGTGTTTGGATCCAATCTTGAATCAAATTCTGTAATAGGGAACATAGGCTGACCTCCTAGAATGGGGTCACTGCTTGTATTCAGATCGTTCCGCATATGCTTGGTTAGCTTTTTTCTTGAAGAGCTTCTGGCTACTCCGCCGCTACCATTATATGAATTGAAGTAGGAAAAGATCGACTTATTAGAATTGTCCCTCTTTAAAGCTGAGGAGGCGGTTGAAGAATGCCTGGACTCTGGCATCACTGCTGGTGCAGCCTTTTCGTTATTATATGAAATCTCATCGGATGAATATTGGTTTTCATCATCAGCAAATTCGTCACCTTTCGATTTAGATCTAGCACAGCAACAGTATAGTATACCTAGTATCAAACCACACGCCACG